>OX463771.1:694876-1376649 GCA_949825005.1 Gasteruption jaculator
GGAAGTAAAATGTTCTATTCTTTTAGTTTCTTGCTGATTGTAAGTAAGGGACAAGGTGATTGATATGATTTACTTATGATAATGATTTACTTTAAATTGTTCGTATTTTTTTTTAAACTTTTCCAATTTTCGGATAAAAATTGTATTTTTAAATACACGTATTAATACACGATGAATTTTGAAAATAAGTAATAATTTGAAGAAATGCTAGCAAATGAAAGCAAGCGTAAAAGAAATATTCGATAAATATTTTAGACGTACATCTTTTACTCAGCAAGAAACTAAAAGAATAGAACATTTTACTTCCTTGCAGAGTAATATACTTCATTTATTAAAAAAAAGTTTATTTAGACGAAAAATGCTATAAAAATGATTATTTCTAACGTTTGTAGTGTACTCTTGCAATTTTTATTAAAACGTTTGAAAAGATGGGAAAAAACAAATTAAATAAGAAAAAAAATTATTACCGTAGCACATTCCATAGCCGAGAAAATCAATTTTTCACTAAGATTCGGAAATGTTGCTCCGCCAGGCTCTCCGTCGACGATCGGTTCCCCCACCAGCGCGTCGAGCAGTGCGGGGAGCCGCGGCGCGGTACGCGTATTTCATACGTTTGTTTATTGCTTATTGCAGACGAACTAAGCTATCTACAACTATAGGGAAAAATGGACATATTAAAGTATTATTTCAGCAATAACTGTGCCAAATTTCAAGTAAAAATATTAAATACTTTCGACGCAATCGTTCGTAAACCAAAAGTTGCGGATCTCAGCTACTACAGGGCCGATCATAATGATTTTTTTTTTAAATTCATGTTTTTCTACCTACATTAAAATGCATTTTGTCTCCTTCCTTAAAACTTAATAATTCGCTAAAATCCGATCCTAGCAACGTGTTTTTATTCTTAAAAATGTTGTTAGATTCAGATTTTTAAAAATCCCTTCGAAGCATTTATTAAGTACGGTATAAGCTACCGATTGCAATTGATTTCATCCGTATAACTATAGTTGCCCAATTTTTATAGCTACTCGAAGTTCAAACTTCATATTTTTGCAACAAGCCGCCATTTTGAAGGACGGAATTGGGGTTCGGGCTACATGTTCTACTAACTGAAATACATCTTTCAGAGTAATTACGGTGACATTTAACTATTTTTTGCAACTGTTTCCTAGTTACAAACTTTTTCACATTTTTTTATTTCTATAACAATTTTGCAGTATAAAAAACCAAATTCAACATATACTACCGATCCTATCTTGTAGGAAATTTAATTCTGAACCACTTTCCTCTCTATACTTTTTTGCGTAAGATCAATAACAACAGAGATATTTTGGAAAGACTAAAGCGAAACGCTTTTTTCAACTTATTTTGCAACAAAAAAGACAGAAGCCGAACTTTTTTTTAGATAAGACTTTCAGGTTACTTTCAGGACGCTATTAACTAACGATTTATGAAAAAAAATTGCGGGTTGGTTGAAGTGTACATTTTGGTGCTCTGGCAACCGGACTATAGGCTGAGTTCTTCTTTGGTCGCCATGTTTGTTAAACTGTGATATCTCCCTTTTTTAATGTACAGATTTTCCGGTTTTGATTTTTACTTTGGTTTTACTTTTTACGTTGGTTTTACTTTATACTCTTATTATAGTTTTCCGTTTGTTTTACTTTTCACTTTCACCTAATTTTATTTTTCACCTTCTACTTTTTACTTTTTTTACTTTTGTGCTCTGGGCCCATAACCTGTTGGGTTGGGAGTTTGGCAGAGGATGTTTTAAATAAATAACTACCAGACCCGTTTAGGTTAAACAATTTATAAAACTCGTAGAAACAATGAAAGTAAAAAACTATGTTATAAATAACTGGTGAAAGTATAAAATACCGAAAAATCGTGAACTTATACACGCCTCGCGTTCTTAACGTCTCTCAGCGTTCCCTTTTCTTACGGATGTGTGTTTCTTGTGCATCTCAACTATATTGCTTACGCACTTCCGTTTAACCACTCTAGTCAAATGAGTTTTCATTTAAATGACTTTTCAACATTGACATTCACTTCTAGAGTTACTAAAGGCTGCGCTCGTGTGGTTGTTATGTTTCAAGAAAAGTGACAGATGTCGCCACTAGAAAATTTATGGCTTTGGAAAAAATATAGTTTTATCCAAAAGCGTTAACAAATGTAAACATTTATAAATGTTTAACTATATCGTAGTAATAACAAAAATAAATATCTCTTCATCATTTACAGGAAGCAACAACAAATTCAATTACATCAAAATTATTAACACGTTGACTGCCGCGTCACCCATATTAGGGTGACATTCAAGTTATTAGAAACACACGTGGCAGTCAACGTGTTAAAGAATTAACGTTGAAGAAATATGATCACATGATGTGTAACCCCAAGCTACAACTAACCTCTATATGACTAATAAAACAATAAAACAATATAATTACATTATTCTCTACTATCAAACGTGTACATATTGTTTGCGCCTTGTAAACAATTATCGGTTTATAAATTATTCAATTTTAAAAATGAATAATTAATAAACGTTTTTAAAAATTAATAGTTTATAAACAGCCAACTCCACGAGCCTATTGTCACTAAAGGACTAACTATCCAACAATATAATTATATTATTCCCTACTATCAAACGTTTACATATCGTTTGTGCCTTATAAAAAAGTATCCGTCTATAAATTCTTCATTTTTAAAGAAAAAGTTACCACTCCCAACATGTTATGTTCCGGAACCTAGTAGAACGACACTAGCGGGAAATTCCATTGTTTCCAAGATCCGTTGAATCACAATTATTCGTAAGAGCTAACATATGAACTTCTGTTCTAAATATTTATTCAAATTTCTCTAAACGTTAAATTATATTACAAATAGTACAAAATTTATATTTTAACAAATTATGTTATTGTATTACAATTTACATTTATTTCAATGCCGCGCTTTTCGCACCCTAACTCCCTCTGCAGGGATGTAGCACACTGCAATGAAGAAACTATGGCGCTAGGTCAATGCCAAGTTTTGTTTTCCATTTTCCAGAAAAACTAATGACTATCAGACGTTCTAATTGTTGATTTAGTAACCACCAAACGATTTCCCATCAACTATGTCCAAAACGAACTAATTATCATAAAAAAATAAGAGTGCGCCAGTCAATTTTAGTATCAATTTTCATTTTGAATTTCCAAAAAACGCATAAACTATCAAACGTTTTCTGTTGTATATCAAACGTTATTAAACGACTATCAAACGATTTGCGCAAATTGAACCCCTCAAAAACACCTCTGGTACGAAAAAGTCGAGACAAGTTCATGTATGAAAACGGATCTCTCTACAAATGTTGTGAAATCCAATAACATTAGACAAGCTCATTTTTTCCATTATGTCAATACGAAGCAATTACAAAATGGAAAGAATTTTTTCTGTTTACGTGATTAGAACCAGTATTGAACTTGTCGGGCCCCGAATCCAAACGATAAGCAATAAATATATTAAAATTTAATTTATTTTTACCGCATTATGACTTAGTAAAGATCAGATTACATAATAATAATATGAATAATTATACATCATACTCAAACATCTGAATTGTTCGGTGCCTAACAAGTTCAATACCGGTTCTAATCACGTAAACAGAAAAAATTCTTTCTATTTTATAATTACTTCGTATTGACCTAATGGAAAAAACGAGCTTGTCTAATGTTATTGGATTTCACAACTTTTGCAGAGAGATCCCTTTTCATACTTCATGTAACTAGCCCGCACGAAAGTTGTCCCTCCTCTAGCGCCGCGAAGCGGAGCATCGCGAACTAGACGCGCTCGGCGAAAATAAGCAGGCGAATTACTTGGTCGAATGCTAGGTTCATGGTCGACGATACGAAAATTTCAAGCACAGGTCCAGGCGCATGTGTTTTTATCGGGTGGGTCGGAACCTTTGAGTATATGGGTGTATTCCAATTTACACTGTAAACCCTCAGAATACGAAGCAGTTTCAGTAAACTGTAGGTATTGTTCCTTTTTAGATGTCAGCACTGAATGCAGTATTAACGGAACGTTCTACACCGCTTACAGTTGTGTAGTGAAAAAGGAAATATGTTCTTCCGGTTTTAGTATTAAACATAACCTTTATGTTCAAATATTTTGACAGACTTATTTCTGTTTATATAAAGGAAAGACAATTCTATTTTTTTATGTGATAAGAGGAATAAATTACATGAATATTGTTATGAATTAAAAAAAATTTGTATTACAGTTTGCATGAAAAAATTAAAGCAAACTACATTTAACTATTGTACCAAAATGTGTATATTAGGAAAATACTAAAAGAAATGGAAAATGAGTTAATTCTTAAATCCAGTTAATTAAATAATTTAGTTGTATAATTGTTCATGTTTAGGTTATGGAATGGATTAAATTATCATTTATTGCTGCCATTGATGCAGTAATAGATTCGTCAAGTGACAGTGAAACAAATGAAAGCGAAGAGGAATTAGCAATAGACGTAATTGTAACTGAAATTCGAGAAACACAAGAAAAGCCAAGGTGTCAGAATTATATCGAAAATGTAATTCCATTACTGCCTGACGATCTTTTCAAAGCTCACTTTCGGTATGTTTTTATTATATATGTCATGTAAAATTATAATTTAATGTAGCTTTTAAAACTAAATCTTATAAATATTCCCCATTGCTGTTAAAAGAAAATAGTCAAGACACATTACATTTTTAGTATTTACAATATAAACAGAGTGTGACAAAATAATTTTATATGTAATATTGTTATAACTTAGTATGTTTCATTTCCTTATTTATTTTCTGCTATACAATTGTAATATCGATTCAGTTAAATCGTTAATCAATGAAATATTATTTAAAGAGTTAAAAAATGCACTTTCGATGCTATTCTCACATTATTGGAGAATGATTTGAGAAAGCAATCTAATTGGAGAGGTAGAAATCCACTTCCTCCAGAAAAACAATTATATATTGCACTTTGGACAATGGCAACACCAGATTCATACAGGTAAATTATTAGTTTTTATGAAATATTTTCATTTAAATGTTTAAAGGTTTTTTTCAATCCTTGTCTTTTGTTAAACACCATAGGTCAGTCTGTGATCGTTTTAATGTAGGAAATGCTACTGCCTGGAGGTCTGTACACAGAGTTGTGCGTGCACTTAATAATAAGTTGCATTGTATTATAAAGTGGCCCACTCAAGAAGAAGCTCAAGCAACATCAGAAGGAGTCGAGGAAAAGTATGGTTTTCCAGGTGTAATAGGCGCCGTAGATGGTACCCATATAAAAATAATTGCTCCAAAGCAAAATCCAGAGGGATATAAAAACCGTAAAGGAGTGTACTCCCTACAACTTCAGGTATTGTACTAATTCTCTTGCATAAAAATTAGAAATTGTCTCTATTACAAAGTGTACCTTTCCTTATGGAACAAATAGAAACGTATTGTCTGATGTTATTGATGAATTTACAGGTTGTATGTGACAAAACATTGAAATTTTTACATGTTTATGCTGGAGAAGCTGGTTCAGTACACGATATGCGGGTATTCCGTTTATCAGGACTACAACGTTATTGCACAGAGCAACACTTTTATAACAATAGCCATCTTCTGGCAGATGGAGCATATACCATCCAAAAGCACATAATGGTGCCATACATTAACAACGGTCACTTAACAGAGCAGCAAAAAAGATATAATTATATACACGCGTCTTCACGATCTATGGTTGAAAGATCTCTTGGTTTATTAAAAGGTCGTTTTCGTAGTTTACTAGATATTTTACCTATGAAAAGGACCGATTTAATCGCACAGTACATAATTGCATGCTGTATTTTACATAACATTTGCATCATGTTTAACGATATGGTAGATGTGCCAATTATCGTTAATAATGTTGTTCAAGAGCTGCCATTTGAACGAGATGTTATGGTTGACGAATTTATGAAACAAGAAGGTTGCGCGAAAAGAGACAATATCAAAAATGGATTCACTTAAAATACTAATAAACAAAATATGATGTATATAAATATAAGTGTAACCAGGATATAAAAGTCGTTTTTATTTATAATTGGATTTTTGTGAAATTTATAAAGTAAAGTTAATGTAATTTTTGCAGATTTCTTTAAATTTCCACAGATTTTGAAAATCTTACATAGTTATTATTATAGTTATTGGAAACCTACTTAAAAAATTGTACCAATCCCTTTGTTTCAATAATAAAAATAACATATATTTCATACTTTTAAATGAGTTTTATTTTATTCATCTTCCAATATATTACAATAAATTTTTAGAATAAAATTATGAACACATATATTTTTGCAAGACTAAACATTACGAAATTTTAAGAGTAATATCACTGCAATTCTTATAGTAATTCTTTGTACTTCCTTACTGGTAATATCACTCGCATTTTTTAATTGTAACATCACGTAACTTTAACAAATAATACTACTTACTCTGTTGTAAAAGATATCACTAACCTATATAGCCATGTAATACTAGAAAGAGCCCATTTTCAAATTCATGCGAATAACTTCGTATACGAAAAGAAACTAATTTCTATGTTACAATACGGATATTCTTTTGGTCCTCTGTTGTAATTAGTGAAAAAGTTTAATATTACATACGAAACTATTCGCTTAACCTCGAGAATAGAGTTCTTTGATTTTGTACTGCAGCTTATCTTAAAAGTTCTATCTTAAATGTAAGTCTTGTTTTTTAAAAATAAAATAAGCACACTATTTCTTTTGATCGTTGTAGCTAGTTTCTAGTTTTTGTACTTTGATTTTAGAAACACTTCTTATTTTTTAATAATGATAAAACAGGTACTTTGAAGCAACTTGTACATTATTGTAATGAACGATGAAAAAACTAAATAACTGTTAAGTTAATATTTGAACAAAAATAGAAAATGAAAAGGAATACAATATTTTTACGAAAAAGAAGTTATACTATTACTGAAGGTGGTAATCTGCTTCATCTGCTGCGTAAGAATTCTGTGATTCATCTCCTTCTGAGTCAGAACCCATACTCTGAGTCCTTGTTTCGCTTGCTGCCAAAATAGCGTTTCCGTTATTAAATGATCTCATTAAAGTTATCATCTCACGTAGTACACCCATTTTTTCTACATGGCGTGCATGTTTGTCGGCTTCTTTCTTATCAGAATCTTCTTTTCGTTTCTGCAAAACATCTTTCAAGAACGTCACAGATCTTGGTGGTTTTTTCTTCCTTGGGGGCTCTTCGTCTACAATCATAACTTAGTGAATTTTTCATATGAAAGTTTACATCTGCATTAACGTTACGAATAAAATAAAACTCACCCGTCTTTTCTTTTTTCATAACATCTGTTCCAGCTGTAGCTAATGGTTCCATCCACGGTTTGTCAACAAAGATATCATTCATGATCTAAAAGTTACAAGATAATTTGTACATTATTTAAATAAAACAAATACAGTTAAACTTGAAACACTTTCAAATCACTCACGTCAAAATATTTCCAGGTATGTCTACTGTTTCCGCTCTTTTTATTTTGATCCTTAATGTTTTTATACGTTCTTTTCAACGATTCCATTTTTGATAAACATTTTTCCCAAGTAAGAGTTTGCAAATTCTTTTCAACTAATATCTCATTAATTGTTTTTGTTATTTCTTTCCAGCAATCCTTCTTACGTAATTTCGAGCTTTTAAATATGTTTTCTTTTTCTTTGTACGTTGCTAGAAGAAGTGAAGTTTCCTCTTCTGTCCAGAGATGAACTGTAACGTTGATAATTCAATTACATCCTATTCTAACTGCGACAACAGTTTAAATAAAAATGCCCTCAAGGGAATTTTCAAATTTTTGAAGAACGAACATATAGAATATGTATTCTGCATGTAAGTTATAAGAAAAATTGAATCTGTTCACAACATGGCAACACGGTATTTATCACGAAAATAATATTAATTGTCAAAAATAATTCTTGATAAAAGCTTATATACTGAACCCGGATAAAAAATGTACGCTTCTTACTGAGAAAGGTATAAAATTAAAAAATTGTATTACATGGTATGATAACAATAGTTGAGACATTTACCTTACATGTTAACATTTATTGTACTTACTATCATCACCTTTGGTTGTTTGACTTGTTTCTTCTGCAATATTAGAATCAGGACTTTTTAAAAGACTCCTTTTACATGATTTTGGATGTGGCGAAGCTGCAGGAATGGAATAATATACAATAGCAAGTATGATTATGTATCACATAAATTGTTGCCATATTGTTCGGGTGCTCTTCATAAATCATAGGTGAAAATACATAAATAATAAATATCTAAAAAATATGAGTTAATAAATTGTTAGAAGAATATAGTTAATAAGTTTTCAAGGAGTTGAATATTTGCAAGGGTTTTATTAGAGCAAGTTGTAATAAAGTTGTAGATCACTCATTCTAACAAATGAAACTGGAAATGAGGTAACAGTTTTCAAATGATTGAAATGTATCATATTGTAATACTCACTCATCTTCATCTCAACTTGTTTTTTTATGTTATTCATAATTGTTGCTGCATACACGATATCTGCTCAAACAAACAAATTAAAATATGTACTAAAATCACGTACATTGTCCAAGGGTATTGATTACTTCACCGTTATATATGTAAGTAGTAAACTTATTAAACATTGAGTTTTTCTAGTTTAAATATTGAATTTCATCAATTTCGCCTAACCTAAAAATTGTTTCAATTATTCTAATTCTGAACGTCAAATTTTCTTATATACGTAAATAGAATCTAATTAACTTACCATTTTCTACTCTTTCTGCGTCCTCTTTGGTTAAACGAATTTTATAAATCTGACTTGTATTGGCATCGAAAAGTTGCACTTCTCGAAGGTCTTCCATTTTAAAATTTTAATTTTTAAAAGGAACCGGATATCAGTAAGAAGACCATGTTTCTTAACTGTGAACGCCTTACCTTTCAGCACACAGCGTTTACAGTGCAAAAGAGAGGGAACTTCATGACGTCATTAAAGTTACTAGGGCGCTATTGCAGTGCACTGCGAGTGTAAACTGGAACGCGCTTTTGGCGCTGTCAGCACTCACAGTGTAAACTGGAATACAGCCTATGTCGGAACCCGATTTCACCAGGGTTTCCAACCCGACCTCACCGATTTCAATAATTTTTTGATACGATGTAATACTTGAACAAATAAGGGACACGTATTTTTTTTATGTGCTGACATCCACTTTAAAGGGGTGAAAACCACCCCCCCCCCTAAAGTTTTATCCGAAAATCGTTTTTTTATCCTATCTCGGCTTCTAATAAAAATTTTTCAATAAAACAAATTGGAAAATATTTGTCATAAGAAGTCGAAGATATTAGGTGTGTTTATGACCCAAGGGTTTGCAACCTTTATTTTATAGCATTTCCGTCTACTCTATCGAATATTTCAGTTGTCGTGTTTCAGGATTTCTTACGCAACAGCCCCCGAATACCGTAAACTACCCCTTAAAGTAATACAGCGCATATAAATGATGAAAAACAATTTTTTCTCCAAAATTATTTATATTTAATAAGTTAGTAAAATATCATATTCTTTTAATATTATTTTAGAGTTACTTTTTATAACTATTATTATAGCTGCTCATTATTATCATTATTATTATCGTTATCGTTTTCGTTATCATTATCATTATTATTATTACTATGACTTTTTATCGACAAAACTATAAATATTTAAATTTTATTTTAAAAATTAAAATTCACAAAATAATAATACTGATAATAATGAGCAGCTATAACAACTATAATATATTATAATGTGTTAAAGTGACTTGATATTTTTACGGTAGAAGCTTCTTATAATGCCTACTAATTCCTAATTTTTCCAGATTTTTGGGAATGGTGAAAATAAATGAAAAAAATTAAAAATTACTTTTTACTCATTGAGTAAAAGTCAAAATTACTTTTTACTCGAAATGCTATAGAAGTAACCATTAGTTAAGGTTGTTAATCTTGGCAATTCTCTTTGATATAAGTGAGAAACTAATTCGTAATGATGGATCGAACTATTTACTGCACAACAATATCTTCAAACATAAAAACAAGATGAATCCGTTCAAAGTAACGTATATTTCTGATATTATGATTATACTGTAAGAATTATACATATTTTATATTACTTAAAAAAGTATTTCAATTCTACCAACTATTACGAGCAATTGTTTTATTTTTTAAATGCCATGTGTTTGATACAATAAATATTTCAATTCTATCAACTGTTACGAGCAGTTTTTTGATTTTTAAGGGGGTATACTGAATTAGGAGGCCTAAAAAATCGTTTTTTTGAGAATTTTTTTAGGATAGGAAAAATGAGTGAATCTATCGAACTTTTAAAAATATTTTGATATATATTTGAGTAGTGTGTACAAATTGTTTCTATCAACTGTTACGAGCAGTTTTTTGATTTTTAAGGGGTATACTGAATTAGGAGGCCTAAAAAAGCGTTTTTTTGAGAATTTTTTTAGGATAGGAAAAATGACTGAATCTATCGAACTTTTAAAAATATTTTGATATATATTTGAGTAGTGTGTACAAATTGTTTCATTAAGATAAACATCGAACTGGAGTCGACTATGACGCACATTTGTAAAATAAAAAACTGCTCATAATAGTTGGTGGGTTTGAATTACTTATTATTAACACATATTTTGGGTTGGCAACTAAGTAATTGCGGATTTTTCGAAGCAATTAAATGACAAAATCCGCAATTACTTGGTTGTCAACCCAATAATTCAAATATAAAAAAGTATTTGTAACAGTTGGTAGAATTGAAATGTTTATTTTATCAAACACATGGCATTTAAGAAATAAAAAAACTACTCGTAATAGTTTAAAATATGTATATTTCTTACAGTATAATCATAATACCAGAAATATACGTTACTTTGAACGGATTCATCTTGTTTTAACATTTGAAGATATTATTGTGCAGTAAATAATTCGATCCATCATTACCAATTAGTTTCTCACTTATATCAAAGAGAATTGCCAAGATTAACAACCTTGACTAATGGTTACTTCTATACACAGTAAAATGAGAAAAAAGTAATTTTTAATTTTTTTCATTTTGTTGCACCATTCCCAAAAATCTGAAAAAATTAGGAATTAGTAGGCATTATAAAAAGCTTCTACCGTAAAAATATCAAGTTTGTCACTTGATAATTTCAATTAAGAAATTGAATATTAAAACTTTTGTAATTTTTTAAAACTACATTTTTCAGCCAAAAATTCTGAAAAAATTTCAGGACATATAACATACTAATTACAGTATTGCAGATTTTTTTCATAATTCTTGCTGGAATAGAAAAAAAGAAATTAAGCTTAAACTGTAAATCATGTTTCGCTTAATAACTATCCTAGGAATAGGGGTAGGCGGTTAAAACTTAGTGGAAATGGATTTCCTAGAAAGCTCTTTCGATTGACGTAACATAAGTTGAAGTTGGTTTAGGGGTACTTTTATCATGCTTATTCGGCTATACCCTTTCTCGAGTGTCTAAAAAAATTACAAATCGGTATCTTGGTTGACTTGTAAAAATGTTATAAATTTTTTATAAATTTTTTTATAATATAAATTTTTTTGATGAGATTTAAAATAAAATTTAAATATTTATAGTTTTGTCGATAAAAAGTCATAGTAATAATAACAATGATAATAATGAGCAGCTATAATAATAGTTATAAAAAGTAACTCTAATACAATATTAAAAGAATATTATATTTTACTAACTTATTAAATATAAGTAATTTTAGAGAAAAAAATTTTTTTCATCATTTATATGCGCTGTATTACTTTAAGGGGTAGTTTACGGTATTCAGGGGCTGTTGCGTAAGAAATCCTAAAAAACGACAACTGAAATATTCGATAGAGTAGCCGGAAATGCTTTTCTTTATTTTTTTCAGTTCACACTCTGGTTTATATGAAGAAAAAAAGCATAAAAAAATCTAGTTTTCTTTAAATATAAAATAAGGGTTGCCAACCCTTGGGTCATAAACACACCTAATATCGACTTCTTATGACAAATATTTTCCACTTTGTTTTATTGAAAAATATTTATTAGAAGCCGAGATATGATAAAAAAACGATTTTCGGATAAAACTTTAAGGGGGGGGGGGGGGTGTCACCCTTTTAAAGTGGATGTCAGCACATAAAAAAAAATACGTGTCCCTTATTTGTTCGAGTATTACATCGTATCAAAAAATTATTGAAATCGGTGAAGTCGGGTTGGAAACCCTGGTGAAATCGGGTTCCGTACCACCCGATAAAAACACATGCGCCGGACCTGTGCTTGAAATTTTCGTATCGTCGAACATGAACCTAGCATTCGACCAAGTAATTGGCCTGCTTATTTTCGTTGAGCACGTCTAGTTTGCGATTCTCCGCTTCGCGGCGCTAGAGGAGGGACAACTTTCGTGCGGCCTACACGATCATCATACAAGATCGCTATGATATGGTCTATGATCGTTGCTCGTCGTAGCGGTTAACCCCGAAGGTTTAATTGAATTATTCAACAGGAAGATAATGGTAACAATAAAAATAAAGAATCTTTGGACGAAAGTTGGAAAATAAATAAATGAGCGTTGTCGAGTTGACAAAATGGTATCTCGTTATGAGCCAAGACTGAAAAGAATTCTCGAGTTGACTGCGAGTCAAAAAGTGACAGAGAGGAAGGTAAGGATAGGAAGATTTATGTTTAACGCTTTCTACTTTAATCCTGTCAAAATTTCTTCCTCGCGAACCTGCTCTGTCCCTGCACCGGTTGTATTTTTGGAGTTAACCTGCTTGGCATTGGAAAAATATGATTTTCATGAATTTTCTTTGATAAGGTTTTGATTTCATGATAACAATAGAAATTCCCAAAATTCTACCAAAAATATACATTTGAAAAGATAAATGTATAAATTCTTATATGAGAATTGCTATCTGACGCACCTAGGGAGGAAAAGAAGACATTGCATCCGCGCCAAATTGTCACCCGAGTTAAAGCCAAGAGTGACAATTTCAACCTTCCTTCCATGGTGCAAACACATTTTTTTAAATCAGATTGGGACATAACGTTTGGTTTCTTGCCCTAATTTTTTGGGTAAAAGTGGCACATTGCCTCCTTTTGAAAACAACTTTTGCGCTTCAAAACAGAGAACCAAACCGAATTAAACCTCTCATCTTTCGATACGATAGAGAATCTTATATACCCTTGGCAATAAAAGTAAAAAATTGCAAAGACCCTTTGACTTGGGTGACAATTTCAATGTTCCTCCCATGGCAGGTATAAAAGGTTTTATGTTGCATCAGAACGAAGCGTATGGTTTCTCATTACGGTACTCCCTTTGAAAAAAAGTAAACATGCAATTTTCTCCCATCAAAATAGGGAATAAAGCCAAAATTTGCGTTCTGCAATAAGATAAAAATTATACACACACAGAGAGCGTAACTAAGTCATGTTGCACCTTGTGTAATTATCGCACGAGTCAAAGTTGAATTGTAACATCTTATTTTCCTTTGTGGATGCAAAAAATACTATTTTTCGCATTACGAAATGGAAAGTTTGGTTCTGTTCCTTATTTTGAGGGACGTAAGGTGCATATTTACTTGTTTTCAAAAGGAGATATGATGCACCACTTATGCTCCCAAATATACCGCAACAAACCAAATTTTCCGTTCCACTGCGATAAAAAATATTTTAAAATAAAGCAAATATACCTCTTCTCCTAGAACATTAATTTGTTTCTATCGTTCGTTGTGACCTTGATATCGTCGCAAAAGATTTTCCAAAGTTAAAATAAATAAATTGCGTTAGTATATTGCATTATGAGAAGCCTGAATGAAAAGTGACAATAATTATACAAAAAAAGTTCATTATTCAAGGTGAACCGATTTAAGTGTTTTTGTTATAAGTAAAAGAATTTTCTCTATAATAAAATTCTTTGTTTATACCATTCGTAACACAATATACCTACATAATCTTCATTCATTTTTATTTCGGATAAGCCATTCCAATGATATTGCTCTCTACACAAACGATAGGAAAGAAAAGTCAATCGCTCTAGGAAAAAAGCTATAGTTCTTCTATTTTTAAATGTTTGCTAAAACAACAATTTGTATGTGCACTTCCAAATATTCATTTTTTGGTAATATCTTGAAAAAGTTAATTATTACTTATTAAAACCGCAAGAAATTTTCGAAAATCATATTATTTTCATGATCCTTTCTAAGTATAACTGGTTAGCGAAGCTCACGAGAAATGGCAATACGCTCGGTAGCTATCGATGAAAAATATAAAAGTAAAAAAAAGCATCGATCAATTAGCAAAACCATGGGAGGAATGTAGGACATTGCAAACCAGGCAAAATTGTCACCTGAGCCAAAGCCAAAAGCGCTTAATATATTATTTCACCTTTGAGATGTTAATATTCAGTGCGATGATTGGTACATGGCCTTCCAAACAAAAAAGAAGGTATTTTCATATATTTCGCTTTGCTTATTTTTCTAGAAATGCATTACAGAATTAATGAAATTCTTAGACGAACCAGAGGCTGTGAAAGAAGTGGATGAAAATACCATACAAAGAAATTCTTTGCTGACTTGGGACCGACTTCTAAATGCCATACATAATTTTCTTTTGTGGGTTGGTATCCAATTAATAATTAAAAAATATCTTTTCTTTGATCGTGGGTTGTAAACTAAATATATACACATTTGGAAAGATTACGATTTCTATAGTACGGCGATCCGATGATTATTTATCTGTTTATTATTTTCAAAAAATTTTACATAAATGTATGTACATGTAATAACCATAGAATCAGTCTAGCTGCTTGTATATGATCCTGGATACTTAAAAATAATTTGAAGTTATATATTGGTGTTAGCAAGATAAATGAAGAAATAAATTTTATTTCTATTTATACTTGAGGGAATGTAAAAATAGTTAGTAAAAATAATTTTATAACTCGTAAGTCTCGATGGCCACTATGTTGCTGCTTTTAATACAGTCATTTTATTTATGTTAGGTGAATATATATATTGATTTTCAGTATTACTTAGAGTTTTGCTATTTTTATTTTGCAATTTTTTTGCCAGTATTACTTTCACTATTATTTGTAAAAAAAACCGCAATTCAGTATCACTTATTTCATGAGTTATAATATTGTAAATCACCGTCACCATCAGTATCAGTAGAAACATAAATCTCAAAGTCGATTTTTTCAATCTCCGTAATTTTTAGTCATATACATTATGAAAATAATTTTCATCCAAATTTAATTAATGTGGTAATAGATTCTTTCCAAATATAAAAAAAACCTAGGTTACATTTTGAAATTCAATTTTATAAATTTTATTCAATGGGAATGCGTATAACAATCTGTATCTATTTACCTTCAGGTCTCTTCTATTAAATATAGCCTTTATACAGAATCAAACATTATTTAAATTATACTTTATGTTAATCTGTTCTATTTAAGTATAATAATTTACATAATCGAACGTTAGTTGTATTTGAAATTGAGTTTGTATCTAAGTAATTATAAATTTTACAGAATCCGAAGAGAAGCAAAGATAGTGGGACAAATGCTGTATCAGGCTGTTCAAGTTTAAATTAACATTCATATAACGATTTTACAATGTCAAACATTTATACAGAGTGTTCATTTGATAACTTTCCAGCTGAATATTTCGAACGTGTTTTACACGTGTTTTATACTTTTTAAATATCTTCCATACTTATCGAGATATTCAGCTGGAAAGTTTTCAAATGAACACCCTGTATAAGAATATAATTTTTTACTTATTGTCGGAACAAAACTATATGCAAACTATTATTTTATTGAGTAAATATAATTTAATTTTTTAAAAATTATCTATATCCATATATTAATTATATATCAATATTGAATCAAGAAACACGGTAGTGTCTCGAGACAAGTTCATGTATGAATTGGGCGAGAGCGCTACCGTGTATCTTTTCTCGACCAAACTAGGTGCGGGCACATGAAAAACAGCCGCCACACGTTGTGTATATACACAGCTTCAACCTCCACACATTCAAACCAAAAATGTCCACTAAGTTGTGTGAGTTTCTCTGTATACATACACGGCTGGATGCCTCTATACGCTCACACGAGAAATGCAACATAAGTAGCGGATAAATGGGGGGTTTGCTAGGCCCTAGGTAATATGAGAAAAATTTGCGACAGACAGTAACGGTAAATGAGGGGTTTGCTAGGTCTTAATGACACGCAGTAGCGTTGTTTTGTTTTCACGAATCCAAAAGACGAAAAATTTACTTTACCGACGCACGTTATGCATTGTTTTATGTTATCTCGGGATATAAAGCCGATAATAATAATAATATTTTCAAAAAGGAGACAAATCCCCCTAAAAAAACACCTCTGGTGCAAAAAGTCGAGACAAGTTCATGTATGAAAAGGGATCTCTCTACAAAAGTTGTGAAATCGAACAACATTAGACAAGCTCGTTTCTTCCATTATGTCAATACGAAGTAATTACAAAATGGAAAGAATTTTTTCTGTTTACGTGATTAGAACCGGTATTGAACTTGTCGGGCCCCGAACCCAAACGATAAGCAATAAATATCTTACAATTTAATTTATTTCTACCGCATTACGAATTAGTAAAGCTCAGATTACATAATAATAATATGAATAATTATACATCATACTCAAACATCTGAATTATTCGGGGCCCAACAAGTTCAATACCAGTTCTAATCACGTAAACAGAAAAAATTCTTTCCATTTTGTAATTACTTCGTATTGACATAATGGAAGAAACGAGCTTGTCTAATGTTGGTCGATTTCACAACTTTTGTAGAGAGATCCCTTTTCATACATGAACTTGTCTCGACTTTTTGCACCAGAGGTGTTTTTTAGGGGTTATCTATATCATTATTCATCTTCAAGTTGTCTCCATCGTTACAATTTCGATATTATACACATTCATCGTTGATATTTGAAACTATGGAGAAAAGAAGTATAGACAATTATAAAATTGTTAAATTGACCAAAAACATTAAATTGAAACAACGCGCACTTCGAGATTAGAATTTCGAAAATTTGAAGAAATTTACATCTTTGTACATACTTATTTTAAGTTTTGTTTTGATCTTTCACTGAAGAAAGTTTATAGCAATTCTAACTTTTGCTGTAGTATAATAAGGCATCAATCATGTAATTCTAGTCAATTTAACTACATTTATTGTTATTGCAACTACTTTCATGACTAAGTCAACTAAAAATCAACTAGCTGTTAAGGAAAAAAAAATATAATGATATTATTGCGATTTTACAGGAGATAGACAAAACGAGAAGAAACAGTCCACAGGATCAAGCGCAAATTGAAAAAGTATGTTCCAGTTTCTTAAGTGTAATGTACCATTCGCACAAACGGCCAAGAATGCTTATTACTCCGAGGGATGTAGTATCCTATGTGATACAGGTACTCGGTAGTCGGAAGTACCAAATTTGCCACGATGTCTACATGTGTGTATTGAGTAATTACGTTCTCTTGCATCAATATTACTATGCACGAATATCGCAAGAACAGTGGAGAGAGTTGTGGAGAATTTGTGTCGTCGAGAATCTGCAGGGTAACGAGAATCCCGAAAGCATCATCAATGTGGTTCACAAACTCGTCAAGTTCAATTGCGTCCATTCACAGATGCATTTCGAAGTCAAGAGGATCCTTCCAGCCTTAGGTAATGCATATACAGGGTGTGCGGTGTAAGAGTTCGAAGCTGAAAGGTGGTGGTGGAAAGTCAAAATCTGGGTAAAAAACATTTTTCGAAATCCGGAATAATTACCGCGTAATCAATTAAAATGTTCCGACCAATCAGAACTTCAAAGAAGCTCAGTAAGCATGTCAAAAAATTTTTATTTCAAATCTCCTAGTAAAGACAGCTATACTTTACGGTCGTATTCAACAGCTCTGCTTAGGTGCAAAGAGAGCTAGTACGCATTATAATAAATCATAAAGCGCCTGCGTGCATATATATCTCTTGCAATTTTCAAAAATTGTAATCCAATTTCAATAAACGTTAAATACAATATTGCAGAATTTTATGTTTTTCTACAATATGCAGAATTTGAAAAAAATTAAAATTGGCAAAAATATCTCACATATAATTTGAGATTTTGTCATTTATTTTCTTTGACAAATTTACTCTGACGCAATTACTTAAGTGCGAATCTAGTACTTTGGTATGTTACACACTGTTGAATTTGAGAAAAATAAACAATAAAAATTTACGAAAACATAATTTGGCAGTTTGTCGAATAAATAATAAAAATTCTTATATAATTTGGTATTTTGTCATGTATTCTCCTTGACAAAATCATTTACTTACACGCAATTACTTAGGTGCCACCCCAATATTATTCCCTCTAATGTTTAATGTTTATTGAAATTATATTTAAATATTTGAAAATCGGAAGAAATATATGCACAGAAACTCACATTCGCGCATATGGATCATGATTTATTTCATTGCGCAAACTCTCTCCGTACGTAAGCAGTGCCATGGAATACAACCTTTGTAAGTTTAAATTTTTTTGGTACGTGTACCGAGCCTCTTCGATGTTCTGATTGGCCAGAACATTTTAATTGATTTTCCGGTAACTATTCCGAATTTACAAAAATGGTACATACATTTTATTCGAAAATTTTCACCGTCTGCTACCACCTTGCGGCTTTGAACTCTTATACCACACACCCTCTACATATCTGTATGATGCCATATTAGTGCAGATATGCAAATTTATATTATATGATAACATCACTGTATGGAGTCCGCGGCATCGAGGCTTCTCCAAAATCATTTTTGTATTAATTTTTTCTGTATTTATTATTTTTTCGCGCTTTAGACGACGTGTCCCAAAGCGCTCAATAAATGACTCTTATTATTATTATTATTATGTACAGAGTTAACGTCAAAATCAAACTTTTTTTGTAGTTTGGTTTGTTTGCAGTAATTGCTATTATTTACAGTAAAACTATTATCATGTTTTTAAAAAATAGCTTTTCCAATTGTTGGATTTAACCCTCAGGAGGAGTATTGGATTGCGTTTACCCAAGAAAAAAATATATTCGTTCACTCCTCGTAAATGGTGTTGTAGAAGGAAATAATTTTGGATGGGAAATAAAGTTTGTTTTCTTGATTACAAGACCCCTATTCGAACCATCTCGGAACATGAAAATTAACCAAATGACACGCTGGTAAAGTTAGTCTACGGGTTACCGTCACCTACAGTTTTGTTAACATGACTGTTGCTTAGTGTTATCGAAAAATTTACTTTAGTGAGTGAAGGCGTTTTATTGGATTTTTCTTGTCTTATACAATCTGATTATATGTATATTATCGGTAACATTGTATTAAATCAGAACACTGAAAGAAGTGTATTCTTCTAATGTGTAAAGATCACACCGCTAAAATCTGCACGGAATTTAGCTTGAACTTTATGCATTGGATTTTTTTAATTGTTTTAATAATTTTGATACCGTTTTTTTCTTGAAAATGAGTTTGTGCAAACCAATCCGAAATAATTCTTATTTCAAAATTCCTAATCTTCACCTGGCCAAGTAAATTTTTTAAACAAAACTTAATGACCCGATACAGCTCTCAAAGTACGTGCGATTATCTTTTGAATGGCGCAAATGAAAGTATTTTTTTAATAAAATTTGTGGAGATACGATTTTTTTAAGAAGATAACTTTTTTCATCAATTTTCAATGTATTCGTTGACATACTTGCGTTAATATCACAAAGGCTCTGAATTCTGGGACGTTTTTATATTTATATTCTTTTTCTGTACCGTCTAAGGTGTCTAAGGAAAAAAAAAAGTCAAAATTTATCAATTTTACGATAATACATACGCGATTAAAGACAGTTAGTGTGTATGTTTGATCGTTCTGTGGGGAACGAAACGCAGTTCCTGGGAGTTTTCTCCATACCCGCTTACTAAATTTGGATGTTATTCAACTCCATCCACTTTCCAGCTCCACCACCCAAGCGGTGTCACTGCTGGATGTTGGATGCAGAGTCGACCGGGCTAGGGAAAAACCCTGTCCTCACTTCCTTTCGGAAGATCATCGATCAAGTTGAACCTACCCCGAAGGGAAGCGACCTCTTAGCCGGGGCCCGTAGGCCCCGTTGCCCAGCAAGGATCGCGTGGAGGTGGGTCGCCGGCTTACGCCTGGTCCCAGCAGGATGGCTAAGCCGTCTCTCCTTATCAAGGTGCCCCTTAAACAGAATCATATCAGTCTTGGTTTGGGAGAGTTTCAGTTTTTCCGATTCGCACCAGCGTATAATTATGTTAGTTGCTGCTTGCCCAGCTCGAGCCAGTTGGTTCTTGCTGTTTCCCTCGATTAGGACCATTAGATCGTTCTCATATACTATTGCTTTGTGGTCCTTCTCCGACAAAACATGCAGGAGTTCATCAAAAATCAAATTCCAGCAGGACGGTCCTAAAATGGAACCATGAGGGCAGCTCTTGGTAACGTTCTTGATCACGTACCCTTATTCGCCAACAATTCTCATGGTTTGGTCGCTGAAGTAGCTTCTCATGAGGCTGAACAAGTTGGCCTGGCATCCACGGTTTTTCAAGTTGGTCAAAACGCTTGGCCACCACACGTTGTCGAAGGCTCCTGAAATATCGAAGAGAAGGGCCAGCACGTACTTCCTTGTGCTCGTCCCTACCATTCTCCGACATTCCACAATCGCATCTTCCGTGCTTTTCCCTGGTCGGAAATCATATTGGTTTCCTGAGAAGCTATCCGCGTCTATGAAGGCTGGGGTCAGTCTAATGACCAGAAGCTTTTCTGAGACCTTACCCAGCACGGATAGAAGACATATCGGCCTGTAGGATCGGGGATCTGTTTCGTCCTTTTCAGGGAACTTAAGCAGGACTCTCATCGATCCTACTTTCCATCTTCGAGGAAAAATTCCCTACTTTAAGCACTCATTGTAGAACCTTTTAAGCTCGTAGAAGATGGAGCCCGTAGTCTTCAGGACCTCGACCTCAATACGATCCAGCCCTGGGGCTTTCCCGTTTTTGAGGCTCATAATTCCGTACCTGATTTCTTCGTTGCTGAATTCACCATTGTTCTCCGTGTTCGGGTTGTCCTGGACTGCATTCCTGATTCGTGTGTGTTGCGCGTCCTCGATCAGGTTGTCGTCCGGGATAAGCGCATCCAACAGGGCCGTGTCGTTCCAGTTGGAAGGGGTTGGGCCTGGTAATTTCAGGCAGTTGAGAGCCTTGTCCACATGTACCTTGCCAGAGGCAAGCTTGTAAACTATCCTCCATGGCTCCCTGTTACCTTCACTCGTGACGAATGTCTTCCAACTTTCCCTTTTTGCTAGGTTAGTTTCAGCACGATACCTCTTGAGGGCCCTTGTGTACCTGTCCTTCTTTGCTCGACGATCCTCAGGAATTTCTTCCTTCTGGAATCTTCGGCAAAGGCGGTTCACGTATTTTTTCTGTCTCGTGAGGTTCGGCATCCACCAGGGTAACGACCTAAGGTATCGTTTTTTCTCAGGCATGAAATTCTTGCAAGCATTTACGATGGCTGCTTCAATTCTTCGGGCGTATTCTTCGACGTCTTCAGGGTCGTCGATATCAAATTCCCGGAGGGATCTCTCCCTATCAGCTACGAGCTCCGCCCTATATTTTTCCCAGTCTGCCTTGAACAGACAGAATCTGGGTTCCTTACCGATCTGTTCTTCCTCTGGAGCTTCTAAGGATATAATTACTTCGATGACTCTATGGTCACTGGTTGTCCAACCTTCGTGAACATGCCAGTTCTTGGCGATGTTGATCAGGTTGTCCGTGCACAACGTTATATCGATATTCGATTCCCTGTTATAGAGGAACAGAAGGTGCTAAGTTGGTCAGACTTATTCAAGCTCAGGAGGTTGCAGTGAGCGATCACCTCAGCAAGGATTTCTAAGGTGATCTCTGTCTCCTCGTCTTATCTTTGAGTACCAGGGCACAGACTTGGCGTTGGCATCAATTCCAAACAGAACTCTTTTTTCGTTAAGAACAATAGCTACTTTCCTCAGTTGCATGACGTGTTAGTCGATTCTTTGCAAAGGACGGAAGTACATGCTCACTAGGTACATTGAGCCTAATTCACCGTTAATATGAATGCAAAGGCAATACGCGTTGCACAGTTCGGCTATTTTTAGTACTGCGTACTTCTGGTTGAACACAATTACTGCTGCCCAGGCAGTGCCATTTTCTTTGTTTCCAGTGATTACACGGGCTCCGCCCGTGTCTGTTACCTTATTTTGGTAATTGTAGGACTCTTGTAGTAAGCACACATCTATGTTTTTATTGAGAGTCAGCTCTCTCCTCTCATTTGTGACCGTGACGGCTCGGCCTGCGTTATGCTGTACTATTCGTAGTTTCCTATGGTGTGCCATAGTCCGTTTTGGCTAGAATGCCGTTGTATGCCATCTTATAAGATTGGCATTCTTCATCATTGCCTAGATGGTTATCATCGCGACCTAACCTGCGGCAAGCCCCGCATTTGGGGTTGTCTTTTGCTTCTGAGACAGTGCAATCAGCACCTTTATGGCCCGATTGATAACATGCATTGCCTGCATGTTACCTCTTTCTGCCGGCAGTATTTGGCGATGTGTCCAAATCCTTGGCAGTTATAACAGCGGGTGACCCCTATATAATCTTGGATTCTGCAGGATCTCCAGCCGATGTACAGCCTCCCAGTCTTCCTTAGGAGATTTCTGATTGCCGGTTGGGCTTCAACTACACATATGGTTGTTCCACCATCCCTCCTTTCGGTCTTAAAGGAGGGGCTGAAACCCTCAATAAACTTTTCCTTAGTGAGGACCTCGCTAAATTTGGCCTCATTTTGCTCGTAAATGATCTCGGCCTATTGTTTTTAGAGATATCCGTTGGAACATCATAAATAGATATTCGAGGCAGTCGTTTACCAGCTGCCTCGATCTTCAGTCCTTGTTCCTTAAGTGCCTGGCTGATGAGGATTTTCTCCAAATCCTCTTTAGATCCTTTCTCTATAGAAATCCCATTTCCGCGGATTTTTCGCACATTCTTTATATGAATTTCCTAATTCCTTGGGTCCAAGAGACACATAACGCCTCTCTCGGTTTCGTCTGCATTTTCCACATCAGATTCATTTGCTGAGCGGATCAGTACGATCTGCTTAGGAGAACTGACGGGTTTCTTACTTCTACTGATGTTTGGTACAGCTTTTGTCCCCTTTTTGGCACGGCTTGCGTAAGTTTCCGGTTCCAAACTTTTGTGTTCCAACAGCTTGAGCAGATTTATTTAACATGTTCAAAATCATAGCTCTCTCCTCCAGTCGACCAGAGAGCCTGGCGTTCTCAGCAGCGAGCTTTGCCATTGAGATTAATATTTGTACTACTTCTTTGTTGATAATCGAACCACTTTCCTTCCCTATTTTCTTGCTAGGGTTGGCACAAAGTTCAGCTATCGACAAGATGACCTTCATAGCCTTCTCCAGAAGTGCGTTTACCGAAGTGGGCGAATCCGCGACGTCTGTCCCCTGACTGCCCTTCATGAGGACACATTCCAGATCGGGAGCCTCCTCCAAGGTTCGCCTCCTCTTCGTTCTCCTCTTCGTCACTCTGGTGAAGCCATCTTCAGTAGTTGGCTTAATCCCGGTGTCGGCTTCATTCTCAGTGAAGGAACCCGTCCGAGACCGCTCGCTACAGACGCTCCCACCAGCTTCTCCAGCCGTACAGATCTTTTCTGAGCCCTGTCCCCTCAATTTCCTCTTTGACCTGCCTTTGTTCTGGTCGTCCGACATATCTTCGTCACTGCTTAGTTCCCTTTCGCTTCGACTTCTATGTTCCTCCTCTCGCGTCTTCATCGTTTTTGTTTTTAATTGTATTTGATCCATTATTGGTGCCACGAGTATGGTGGGAAATATGTAGCATAGAGTGGTCTAGAGCCACCTTACACCACCCGGGTAGTTAGTCACAGGTGGTGGATCGCCAATCGCACCGAAAGCTACGTTCTTGACAGGTTTATTTTAAGTTCCCCTGCCCGTGATCCTCGTCACGTGAGTCCAGCTTGATCCAGGACTTGTACGCCTCAACTTCGTCCCTAACACCAGGGTAATCGTCGAGTTCAACTCCCATTGGGCGGTTCCCAGACGTTGTATCCCGCTTGGTGAAATGCATTCTAGGCGCCTGAGATGCGTGTTTCCACACACCGGTACAGGATACGGAGAGGTGTCGCAATCGAGTGGTTAGACCGACTATGCGTGCGATGTGGTTTCCAGGCCACTGGGACCATCCAGGACGACAAGCACCCCTTCAGATCTATGACGCTACACTCCGCTCAGAACGCCTGGACGTCGTAACGCCAGGACGCTCTGCACCCCTTCATCACAATCCATCAGTACATATGGGCGAGCCCGCTCCACCCACACCACCCGACCAGGATATAGGCAAGCCTAGTAATGCTGACGTCGACCGCCAGATGCGAGGGTCACGGCCTTATGCATATATTTCACCAACCACTTACAAGAAACTTCAAAAAGTTGAGTATGTCGGTATCTTAGACACTCGAATTACACCTTCCGCCACAAAATGTAGTTTCCGTTTAGTTCAGGCGTGTTCACAAGGAACACTAACCCTTAAGCCCCAGCACCGCGTCAAGGCGGAAACTAGTTCGCCAGCAGAGACCTTCCTCCGTTTTGTATTGTCTACGGTGGTGTCCCACTCATCAGCCGCAGATGGGTACGCAATTAAAGACAGACGGGTAATCCTAACCCATGTGTTCCACTTACGGCGAGCCGCCATAACGTTCCTCCTGAGGGTTAATGTTTAATTATAGTACAGCAAAGTAACTTCCTTTTTACGATCGACATTAATTATTTGCAGAAGATATCTTCAAACGAGTGAAAAAAGATAGTTATCCTTCATTGTTCGCCTTGATGAATACGGTTGTGCAACACATCGGAAAAGAGTGCCGAATGTTTATGTGCGATTTCACGGAACGGCTATTGGTACACTTAAGGGATTCGGCATTTTGCGGAGCTGAGAGCTACAAATTTTTGTTATTCACTATGATAATTCATCATCCGGAAGGAGTTTGCAGGGGCAATCAATTTGCATACGCTTCTGATTGGGACCGATGGAATAACGTTCTTCGATTCTTACATATCGGTATTCTGAAGAATTTAAATGACCCATCGGACGATTTTCTTAATATCGCTTGCGAAGGTACCAATCGATAAAAATAATTATATAATAATTTTATACACTCGACTTCTAAACCTTCGTTCATCAAAAATTTTAGCATTTTTTTTCAATATGAGATTTTTTGGATGTTAATTCTTTTTGGGTTTTCCACTTTCTAGTAAATATTTACAATGAAGTAAAGAAGGAGAGACCATCTGGGTGGAACGTAATCTGAGACGAGATTTATGTTGGGAACTCAATCTAAATTTAATGAAATTATTATTATTTACGAATCTTGTAACGTCAAGATAAAGCAATTTTTTGTACTTTTCGCTTCAAATTGCCGGACCCAACCCAAACCATTTCTAAACCTTTTGTCATACAAGATTTTGACATTTTTCTTTCAAGTATGTTGACATTAGCAGCACTCACTTCTGGCTGATATTTTCCGCGCGAAATTTGATTGTGACATAATGTACAAAGAATAATCAAAGCCATAAAGGCGAGGCTTTACTGTTCACGAGCTTCAGACGAATATTCAATGCACAGGCAGCCAATCACAGTGGCCTATGGGAGTGATTTATTTTTAAACATAGAAAAGATTCGAGGGTTTCCGGTCCTGTCTTATCAAAAGATTTAGAGGTCGAATGTACTTACAAAGATTTTAAACCTTTGGACACTTTTGTTTTAAATTTTCTTAAAACACACACGAGCCTCAAACCTTTTGTCATCCTAAACCTTTTAATACTTAAATAATGTGTATTTCAACAAATTAAAACTAAAAGAATTTTTTTCCAAATTTTTTATACATTTCGTCCTGGAAAAGTAATATGAAGTAAACTGTCCAGTACTTGGCCGCATGCCAGTAAATGACCATGTAAATTATAAGCTTTGAAATGTGTAAATGTTTAAAATCTGGTTTATTTAGAGCTTCAATCTTCCATATTTTCCTACAAGTTTGGTAAACAAATAGTAACAAATAATATTCTTATTGAAAATATTCCGCAAGTATTCGCTCATCTATTGAGGTTTTGCGCGTGTTGCACTTTATAGTTCATTTAAAAGTAATTGCTGTAACTAAAAGTACAGTCGAGTCCTGTTATAAGCCTGGTCTAAGGGACGTAGGAGAAATTTTTCTCAGAATTTCAGCGTCCTCGCTACCGCGCAGTTAGTTTTGTCGCCCGACTACCTCTCATAAGCCTGTTCATTTTTTTCATCATTTCAAACGTTATATGTATTTACGTTTAGTTGTCACACGCTGTTTGTAAAGTATTCAAATAAACGTGAAAAAATCTATTTATACTGTTAACTGGTAAGTTTATTAAATAAATAATTATAGTGATTATTAAATTTAATTTGTGCATGACTGTCTGTAGTGTTTATTTTAATTTATATAATTTGACCGGCATGTTCATGTCCGTTTATAACCTCAAAATTTTTTAATCATTCATTAATATTATTTTGAATTCGTACTAGTATATATAATTTATTATTTATGAATAAATGTTTATGCAAAATTAATTTTTGTTAGTTTGCGTAGTCAAAAAAACTGTAAAATTTCACACGGTTTTATTAAATTAAATAAATAGATGTTGATATGTATGTAATTTTCCCGTATTATTCTGTGCTCTTTTTTTCTATTGTTAACTAACAATAACAGCAATAATAAATTTTATCTTTATGCATACTCTTATAGATTACTTGTAATTTGCTTGCAAGGTCTTTTCGATAAGATACATTTTATTTAAAAAATCATAATTGCATTTCTGTATAGTTTATAATTTTGACAGTTTTAGCGCAGGCTTATTTATGGAGGGTAGTCTGGCGCAAAACGTAAAAGAGTGATTAAGTGGGGGAAGTCGTTTTGACTCAGCAACTGCTGATTGAGGGGAAGAGGCTTATAAAGGACAGGCATATAACGAAACTCGACTGTAACTACTTTTACAAAGGTGTAAACAAAAATTGATCTCTATGCAATTTCAATAGTTGTTTCATTATTATAATTCAATTTATTCAAATATCACCTGAAATGTACGTAAACTCAACAATTCGATCATTCACAATTCTCTGCAGCACTAAAACTTAAAATTTGTTTAATAATATGTATAAATGTAGTACTCATAGTAACAAAGATAGAAAACACAAATATAGAGTGGCCATAATTATTAAATAAGTTGTTTAGTAAACAATGACAATTAATTAGCCCTGTGAATTGTGTCAACGAACTTCACTTGTACGTCTAATTGAATTTTTTCTATTATACAAGTAAAACGGTAGCGTGGATCACTGACAAATTGTTTATTTCAGTGTTTAATCAAATACTTCAAATGGAAGATGTCAAGAATGTATCTACGGAATTACCAACTTCGTGCGACATCAGTTCTTCGAGAGCGACCAAACGAAGGCGTTTGGAACTCGAGAAATACAAACTGGCAGATTTAATGTCGCTAGACAACAACCGCTATTACTGGGGCGTTGTTCGCATAACGATTCGATTGATCGATAAATATCCGTCGTTGCTGAAAGTCGATGATATCCTGCCGTTTATGAACGAAATTGTGAAACTTTTGATGAAGTCCGTTGGGCAATATGAAGTCTTTACTGAGTTGAATATGGTCCTTCGAAAAATTGTGCCAAATCTCGCCGAGGTGGATAACAAGCTAATCGAAACATTCGACACTTACTGGGAGAACCTCAACGATTTGGGTTACAGGTTATTTTCAAATAATAATTTCATTTTTTTTCGTTTGACCCCCGTCGTATGTAATGAAAAAGTAAAAACATTCGACATTCTTTCTTTCAAGATCTCTGCGGTCGGTTGATAAGCAAAAAGCAGCTATACTGTTATTACGGTCGCTCATTGATCTCGGAAAGATGAGAAAATCCCCGAATTTAATAGGTGATTTCAGATACCACGTGATCGAACCGTCGTTCTCGGGCATCTTTATGTTAGAGTCCTTACTCGACGACATATTTCTATTGACGGATGAAAAAACACGAGAATCCATGATTCCGTCGGATTCCAATACCTATTACAGAGTTGACCTCCTTCAATGGATTCTAAATGTTTTTTATACAAGACAAAATCTCGAAGACCTACCGCTCTCTGAAATTTCACGTTTGGTCCTCGGCTTGATCTTAAAACCATGGCATAAAAATTTCGAAGAGAAGCATCGGCAGCGAAAGATCATCGAAAGAAAGCGAACCATCGTTCACACTGAGTTTCTTCATTTTTTGAGAGAAATCGAAGAATGTCAACTTGTTTTAACCTTCAATTCCAATTTACTGGTTAATTCAGAGAAGGCGGAAGAAAGCGGCAGTCTGACGAAAACCGAAAATGTCAAGATATCGTACGACGAACAATTGGGGAACGCTTTAATTGAAAATTTGAGGAAGCAAATGGAGAAATTAACGAAATTCAATCGCGTGCAGGGTTTAATTTGTTTCGCGACGTTAGTTGGAAGAATTGCTACAGACTTGAATGAGTCATCCCTGATGATCGTCAAGGAGCAAAAATTATTTCACTTGATAAGAAAGTCTTTGATTAACGCATCAGAATTGCTGAAGAAGAAACACTTTTTCCAGAATAAAATTCCATTCGTGTTGAATTCGCGACTGAAATCTTTAATACTTCTTTATGAGACACCGTATAGCGTGCAAGTGTCCGAAATTATCGTGTCCGCAACTAGTTTGGAAATGATATCGCTCCTGTTCGGTCTGATGGAGAGCGAACAGACAAGAGAGGCGGTGAACGATCTACCGCCGTTGTCGCCGTTGACGTCGTCTTCCTACAGACGTAATTTTCACAGAAACCATTTTGAGGAAACGAAAAAACCCGAGGATGTTACAATAATTTACGTTGCCGAAGCTTTATCGGCTTTTTACAGCAAACCGATAGGTATGGAAATGTTGGAAATTCAAAGAAGTACACTTTTGGAATTGCTGACGATCGAAAACTTCGTCTTTTCAAGTGAGATACATCTCGAAATGGCGATTCAAATTATAAATCGAACTTTTGCCCACTCCATCGAGCTCCACTATCCAAAAGACGCGTTGGAGCAATTGGAGAATTTCCTCGTGAAATTTTATGACCATTCATACCGCAGCGAAGAAATCGCGCGATTGCTCTTGAGAATTTTGCCGAAAGCTTTGACATTTTCGTGGTATTCGAAGAAAGACGTTCGAAAGTTATTAAAGATTGTCATGCGAATTCGTCAGAGATTAAGGGAGAAGCATTACGGTCCTCAGGTTTACCATGAGTATTTCGACTTCTTGAGCAGAATAAAAACGGAGTTAAACATCGATTTGCAAATCCGCTTGGAAGTGGAAATGGAAAACGGCAAGCTGTTGTTTGATGACGTTCTGGACTACGTCGACAGCCCCTTTTATAACGTTCGTTTGTCAACGCTAAGGTGCGTTCAAGCCGTATTCACCGGAACGAGGGACAGCGAATGGCAGAAAGTTTACTTTAAACATCTAAAGAAAGCTATACGGGCTTCTTTTCGAATCGTCGACGATTTCCAAGAGGGAGAGCTGCAAGATCAAAAAACGATACGAGTATCAATCGCGGTACATCTATACGCGTTCGTTGCCCGTTTCAATGTTATGCTGCAAAAGCACGCTCTGACAGCGCTGTTGAAACTCGCCGAAAAATTGAGCCTCGACAATAAACTTATCTGGAAGCTATTAAACTTCATCAGCGAAGGAAGAGAGAAGGAAAACGCTGTCGGGGTCGTCAGAAGAAATTTAAGTTTTCTCATAAGATGTTGGTTCACTCCAGAAAGTACCCTCGAAAACTTTCCGTGGATCTTGACGGGAAGCGAATCGGAGGAAGACTTTTTCCAAAACTACTGGGAAACGATAGTTCCCGTTTTCATGGAAAATCAGAAATTCGACATGATCGTGAGAATTTGCGAGAGTCTGAAGATACCGTTCTCGAAAGTTAGTGAAACATGCTTTGTCGAATTATTCTCGTGGCTGTTGTGTAATGTCCAACCAGAAACCGATGGCAATCAGTATCCGAGGGAAGCGTTGAGGAAATTGGAAGAAAACGAGGATGAATTCGCAACTATGAGACCGTTTGCCACTTTATTGAGGGAGAAGTTTGAAGACGTCATGCTATTTCTCGTAAGAAGATTGAACGACAAGGAACATTTTGGAGGAATATTCGACCCCAAGGTGGCTTTTCCAGACTCGAATTTCCCCGATTTCAGAGCCGGAACTATTCGGGAATCATTAAATTATTTAATGAAGTACATGCCGTCACAGGAAAGCTCATTAATAGGGGGTCTGTCGAAGTACTGCCCCTCTATCTTACAGAAAGTTTTGATGGACCTGACGAGTGAAATCTATCGTTTCGAATACGTGGAAGAGAGGTTGAAATCTTTTCATCAATATGCCTTTTTCTGTGAATTCATTGCTGACGAATTGAAGACAAACGGGATCTCGTTTGCAATGTCCGCTTACGTCGTACGAGATATCTCTCACACCTTCTTGTACCTCATTAAAGAGAACACCAAAGCCTTGTCCGAGATCGCCTGTAAATGTTTTCACAATTTCTTGAAGAAAATCTTGCCAGAAAGGATAACCGATGTCGAGGAGGTATTGGGTTTCGCGGTGCCCACTTTATGTCGGCAAGATCCCGCGCAAATACCATCGGTGGTCGTAGTTCTGCGGTTGTTGATCCTAGAACAATCTGATGTCATGCGAGAGGCCTTGAAAGGCTTCGATTCTTTTCCAAACCATCCAAGTTTCGACGAAATACGCGAATTTTCCTCGGAGCGAACGTCAGACCAAGGGGATGGCTCGTTGAGAAGCGTGGTCATGTCTTTCATGGATTCGTTGCGTGGCAAGAAAGCCAAATATATTCTCCAGAACTTAATGGTCTTGAGAAAACAATTGTCGGAGAGACAAGATGAAATAAAGGAAGCGTATGAAAAATTGCATAGTCTACGAGGCTTCGCGGAAGACTGTACTTCGAGTGTTTTGCATCGATTGATTTATACTCTGCTCAAGATCGCCGAGAATAAAGACATCGATGTCTCCGTAGAAGTCCTCAGGTGTTTAGGTGAATTAGGACCCACAGATTTAACCACGATGATCTTACATCCTGAGAAAAATGAAATGAGAGAGAACATTCCGGTCGAGGATGCTTTGACTTGTAAGGTCATCCTATACTTAGTGGATTGTTTGAAAGATCCCGACGTGTATCAGCGAAAAGCGGCTTCTGAATCTTTGTATGCTGTTTTGAGGTGTCCTTGGGGGCACAAATTCTTGGACGTCAAGTATATGAAAACCATAGAAGATGCCCTGGCGCAAGAACTGGAAGCAGACGCGGACCAGGAAACGAATGCCGACCTGGAATTGAAACCCGAAAGTTATCGGATGAAATATTTGTATCCGTTCATCGCAAAAACGAGTCCGCAAAGCCTGAAACCCATAAAAATCGACTGGACCAGCTTTGAAGATTGCTTCGACGCCAAGTCGCACGATTTTTGGGTAGGGAAACCAACGAATTCTTTCTCGAATTGGATCGGAAACTTGACTGGCGCAGTGGCGAGCTGCTTCGAAAATTTTTATACAAAAAGCTTGGTTTCGCTCTGCCACTTGGACGAACGATTTTGCCAAATGATTCTTCCACGAATGTTCTACTTGCTGTTCCAAATCGATAAACGGACTTTCGATTACATCAGTCGTTGCGTAAATGTATTTTTTGAACAGGATTTGGAAAATTCCAAGCAAGACACGATTGCAAGTAGAAAACTTGTCTTGACGGAAAAGACTCGGTGTTCTCAAGAAGCAGTTCGGTGTATGATGAATGTTGTCAGTTACTTCAGGATCCAGTCCGGATCCGATCGCTGGACCTTCAACTACATGTGCATCGCAAAAGCGGCGCAATACTGCTCGGCTTATTTCACATCGGTATTTTATAGCGAGCTTCATGCCAATCTTACGTTGGAGAGGCGGAATCAACGCGTGCCTAGCGATTATTTGTCAAAAATTGAGTATCTGTATGACACGGAACCCATCCTAGGGAAAGAGTTGCAGGATATGCTGAGGGAAGATCATGTTAAAATTGGAGATCCCGATGGAATTTACGGTTGCGGAACGTCTTATTTGGGTGATCCTGCTGCACGAGTTCAGTTTAACATTCACACCAATCAGTGGAACGACGTTCTTCTCGCGCAAGACGTCAGAATGTGCTACGGAAATTGCACCACAAGTGGTATTTATTTTTTTTCTTTACATTTGTTTCTACGTATAGTGTTTCGCTAATGGAAAACTCTTAATGATAATCAAACTCTTTTCTCACTTTTAGAATTGATCGTCGCTATGATAAATTGCAGCCTCCTGCATATTCTCGGCAGATATATAACATGCGAGTCCAATGTTGACCCAAGTATGTTTTACCATGCCGCTTGGCGTCTTTCGGATTGGACTCTCCTAGACAAAACATCAAATCTACCACAAGATGCTAAGGCCCCATACCATCATTACCAAGCTTTAAAATCTTTTCACAATCAAAACGATGTCGGGGTGCTCACGCATATTTTAAATGCGCGTAAAAGTGTCGTTGTAGAGCTCCGAAATGTTAGTTTGGGTAAGAAGAAAAATTGCTATTTTCATAATTTTTCATGCAACTTATCAATCTTATCAAAGTTTGAAATGGTGGTTCTTACTTCGTTGGTCTATACGCAGAAATATGTAGGGTGTCCCCATTTTTAAAAAAAGTCACCTAACCGCTTTAACCTTGACCACCTCTGTGTCCACTTATTTTTTCAAGGTAGTTCTTCTGTTATAAGCAACTACAAAAGTATAAACTCTACGCCATATAAGATTGTGGTCTCATTATTTTAACACATTGCGTACGGCGCTCTGCGCGTTCAACACGCGCTCAAAGCCCGCATATTTATAAGATACGTACGACGATCAGCACAGATTTACTGATATACTGGCTACAATGACTGATCATTTCTATATGCTCGGAATGTCGAAATTCGCTAATCATTTGCCTTAAGAATGGGAGAGACTTCGTTATCCTGGTAAGGTAACAAAAATATTTGCCGCTACTTGTTGCGATTGAATAAAAGAAACGTGAAAACGAGAAATCTCGTGACCCGTACGCAACGTTTAATTTTTTAAAAACAAGATTTCTCGTGACCCGTACGCAATGTGTTAATATGATTGTAGTTAGAAATTTTTGTCTGAGTGTGTACAAAATGTATAGCGATGGACTTTTGTTTAAGTCAACTACAATGACCTTTACGTACACTAACTTTATTTACATAGATGCGTAGTATAAACGTACACACCAACACAGTCATCAATTATCAGCGTTACAGATGTTTTAACAAACTATAACTTTTAAACTAAACTGACAATATTTATGATTTTTTTTATAAAATCTACTACGGACTACTGTGCCCACCCTGTAATTTTTTATTAACATCTTAAAGTCCACTCTCATGAGAAAAATTAAGTATAACTGACAGGGGTGCTCCTTATGCCAGCTATGTAAAAATTGCTATTTTAATTTGCATATATCTCCGTTTTTTAACGGACGATCGAGCTCAAATTTTACTAATAAGAATTTTTTTACACAAAGGGTCAAGAAATTTTGTAGGATAAAAGAATTTTGTACTGAATGTTAATAAATGTGTCTATAACACTGTACTAAAATCAGAAGAATATTTTCAAAAGTTTCTTCTAAAAAGTAATTCACATGAATTGGTTAAAATTTATTTTATAATTTTTTTGCTTCAACACTAAAGGTTAACAAAAAAATTATGAAAAAATTCTTCTAACTCACACTCAGATACACCTTTCTTATTTATTAACATTTTTCTCCAAAGCTAATAATAATCGAGTAAAAACTTCTTTTTTGACTCCAAAATTTCTCAATTCTTTGTGTAATATCTCTAAAAAATGTTATAGAAAAAAGTCGTTTATCTTTTCATACATCGTAAGACTCTCTAATTAAATATATATAAAAAAAACGTGTTGACCTTGAAGAATGGATGGAAAAAAACATTTAGGTGTCTTTTTTCAATACTATTTCTGCCGCGCTAATTATACGTAACCAAAAACCAAAACCATTAACCAAAATAATTAAAATGGATTTTCTTAATTAATACCAAATTTTTAAAAAAAGCATAATCGCTCTACTAACAATTAGAGCGTCCGTTTTTTTTTTCATGATTTGCGGTGACCACAATATCGTTGGAACGGCTTATCTAAAATCAAAATAAAAGAACACTGTGTTAGAATATTGCATTATGAAAGGCCTGAACGAAGGGTTTGGTATTCAGTCTGATTTTTAATTTAGATTTTTACAAAAATTACAACAATTTAACGAAAAAGTCCGTCTTTCGTGCTGAACTGATTTTGGTGTTTTTGTTGTAAAAATTTGTTTCTTACCGAAATAAAAAAAGCTTCGTTCACTAATACATAAACGATTTTCTTTTTTCAGAAAGTACAACAACGCTCTATGAGAAATTAGGGCGATTGCAAATGCTTCGGGAATTGGAAGAAATGATGCTAGCAAAACCAGACAATTATGCTAATGTTTTATCCAAGTGGGAGAAGAGAGACGTCGCCAAATGTAATATCTTTCGTTACGTGGAACCAATTTTAACCCAACGTCTTTTGATATATGAAATGGTGGATAGTTCCTATTCCAATGATCTCATAAGAAAGGCCACTACGAATAATCATTTGACCACCATGAGAGTCGCTAGTCAACAAGGATATCCTCAAACGGTTACAAAAGCTTTAGGTAGTAACCCTGTTTAAAAATTTCGCTAGAAGACGATACATATGAAGATTCAGAAACACGGTAGCTTGTACCGTTTTTGAAACATGTTTAACCCCTTACCTTCAGGATTGCATGGCTTGTATGGAAAAAAAATGCATAATTGAGTACGCTCTTTTAGAATCTGGCGTCAAAAGTTTCAATAAGTTTGATTTTCAATATGATTCTAAAACTTTAAACACTATTTCTGCCGCGCTAACTATACGTAATCAAAAATCCAAAACCAAAAATATAGAATTATATTTGAAATCGATTTTCTTACTAAATATCAAATTTTTAACGGCGTATAATTGCTCTATTAAGCACTTTCCGTTTGTGGTTTTGAAAAAAAAAATTAAATTGAACCACGAAATAAATTCTAAAGAAATCCCATCGGTACGAGCGCTCTGTTTGCCGTGACACTCCCGCTGCATGATAATTGATTACCTGTAAGTAACGGTAGAAATAGTGTTAAGCAGAGTACTCTTATTATCCTTTAACCCCTGCGGCTTCCAAAGCCGTTGAGAAATTGATACATGTACATAAATACATGTGCACGTAATAAATATAATATCATGTTTCAGTGACATTATCGACAAATAATATCCTCTTGCAACAATCAAAAGATGAAGTGTGCTTGGAAGAAGCACAATTCGTATGGAATAAAAAATATGAAGATCTGGCCAAACATATGTTGAATGGACTGATGAGTAAAAGCACCTTGGATCCGAGTCTTCGGAGTAAAGCTTTGCGCACTTACGGGAACTGGATGGCAGAAATTAAATCTGGAAATCCACGGGTAACGCTTATTGATTGATTGATTGATTGATTGAGTTTTACTATGCACTGGAGTCTATGGAGCAACAGATAGTTACAAGCATAAATAACAATTTTGTACGCGAGTAGATACAACCGCAGAAGTATAGTATATTAGACTAATTGCAGAATAATTACCAAAAAAGCAATAGAAATAGCAATCAGAGAAGCGTAGTAAACGTAAACAGTAAACAACAGTAAAGGGTCTAAAAGTAATCATACAAGAATAAGTATAACAATAACGAAATAGAAAAAAGTAGTAGGGAAAGAAGCCCAAGATGTGGACAACTGAAGGGCGTGAAAACTTAAAAATATCATTAAAGTAGTAGCAGATGAAAATGAAAGGAAATGGTAGATGAAGTGAATAAGAATTGCAGGCAAGTCAGGATAGAAGTGAACATTGGACTCATGCACGGCGGGACAAAGGGTTCAAACGATGGTACTCAGCCCGGCTTCTAGCACCGCTAGGCTCCTTTCCTTGAATATTTCTTCGATAATGGATTTTTGTAAAAAAATGTTTTCACTTTTAGGATATCTTCGACCAGTATTATATGCCGTCTATCAAAACAAGCAAGTCAATTGGAAGAATGAGCGATGATGACAGAAAACATTTAAACGAAACATACGTAACCGTGGCACGATATGCGGATGCTCTTTATCAAGAACTTTCGGAATACATGCAATCAACGAATTACAAGACTCTGATGAGTTGTCTCGAGAGCGCTCGTGAAGGTCTTAAAGATGCCCCAACTTCAACTAATAAAGACGTGCGTCGAGCGATTTATATTTCCCAGAAGCAAGTTGCTCTGGATACTGAGGAATTGACAAACATCGCGCTAGAAAGGGACAGATACATGTTATTGGCCTTCCAGTAAGTGCCCAATACCATTGTCATTGCCATTCGTACTCACTGCGATGTTACAAAATTTTTAAACTCATAAATTATTATTTTATTTTCATAATGGGACCCAAAGTTGATTTAATATTTGGCATTAACTACAAATTCAAACTATATTTTAAACAATCAACATAATTTTTAACAATCAAAAGATTAAATCTAACAAAATAGCATTTTTTATTTTTCTGTATAAGACCGCTGGAGGTTTGGGGTGCTTCTTTGAGTCAAGTGTATTAAAAATGAGATTTTTAGGTGTTATTATTTCTTCTGGCTTTTCGAGTTTTAAGTAAATATTTACAATGAAGTAAACAAGGAGAGACTATCTCGATGGAATGTAGTCTGGGACGAAATTTAGATTGGAAACTGTATCTAAAGCAACTGAAATTATTTTTATTCGCAAATCTTGTAATACCAAGCCAAAGCTACTTGAATAATTTTTATTGCACATCTTGTATTACCAAGAACAAAGCAATTATTTGTATTGTTCTCGCATTTTTAAGCGTAAAACGATACATGGAAAAAACCCCGCGACCTGGATTTGAACCAGGTCGTGGGTTCATTACCTCCGTAGTGAAGCTCTTGTCCAACTGAGCTATCGCGGCCACGGTTTATTCTTACACGCGTCACTTATACAGGGTGGGGAAAAGAGATGGAAACCCCCGAGTAACTTCGTAGGATCAAGTTTCGTGAAAAATTCTTGACACAAGTGTAGTCGTGGATGAAGTTGAATTGACCCCTGTGTCCTTTTGAGGTCAAGTATGTCGCTGCTCCAAAGTACTTTGTGGAAAGTAGATCTCGTGTAAAATGATTCAGTTAAAAGTTATAGAGGTCATCAGTGACCAACGTATGACGACCTTGACTTTGACCTTGTGGTCTTTAGGCAGTTATTTCAAAATCAATCTCATTGTTTTTGATTGAAACTCCTATTTTTAATACCTACCTTCAGACATTTTACCATTTTTGGGATCAATGTGCCGTCTAAGTGTCATTTGGAGAACAAATCACTCACTATCTTATAAGACTTCACTGTCTTTGGGCCCAATGCCAAAAACAGTTCCAAACCCAAGTTGGACCCAAACTGAAAATTTTCAAGGAACTCTTATTTTTTATTGCTGACTTGAATTTTTGAAATTCGCATTTTTCGAAAAAACTCAATAAATTTGTTATACCTCACTTTAGAGTGTTTTGTACTAATAATTACCAAAAAGTTCTATTACCTTAGATTAAGCATTTCTTCTAAAAAATATTTAGAAATTATTTTATTTTTAAGCTACTTTAAGCGAAAGCGTACTTATATTTTGCAAAACAAATACTTGGTTTTTCCATAAACATTTTAAAGACTTCCTTCAGTTTTCAATACAGTATATCGTAGTGGGCCCATTTTTCAGGCTAATAGTAATATTCATTATTTCAGTATTAATTGAAACCAGCCATAAAAAATAGGGGTTTTTATTAAAACTTGTTCAAGTCCGGTCCGACTTTGGTCTGTTTTTGGCATTGAGCCAAAAACAATTTTCCAGGCCTATTTCCGAGCCCAAAAATGTATTATGATAATATTACTAAATATCATATTCGGGCGTAAAATTTGCTGATAGTTTCATTGTCGATGTCAAAAATCTGGGTTTTTATTAAAACAAATCAAGTTGACCTTAAAATAACCTCCAAACATGACCCCAAGGTTAAATTCAAGGTCACCGATAAATTCGTTGATCGAAATACTAAAACTCTTGTGTCAAGGATTTTTCACGAAACTTGATCCTACGAAGCTACTCGGGCTCCGGACACTTTTGAGTTATTTGACCTCTAGTTCACCCTTCGGGTTCACTATGACCCCTAATCATAATACATATCCGAACGTGAAATTTCCTGCTCTTTCAAAAACTGGAGGCAGTAATAGGGGTTTCCATTTACAAAAATTAAGTTGACCTTGAAACAACCCTGAAATATCACCTCAAGGTCAAATCCAAGGTCACCAGTAAATTCGTTATTTGAAATTCCAAATCTTTTGTCTAAAACATTTTTCACAAAAACTTGATCCTGCAAAGTTACTCAGGGATTTCCATCTTTTTCCCCACCCTGTATACTTGTTCATGCGATACTCATAACTAGCGAGAAGTTTAATCTCTATTTAAGCTATCTAGGATTTTAATTTAGATTCTCGATCAGTTACCTACTGGGGATTTATCTTTATAATCGGATGTAAATTAGTACTGATCGGTAATAATTTACTCTGTATTATCCTATCGCCCTTTAAATTTAAATATGGTTTGAGTTGTTTCCTTGAATCGAGTATATTAAATATCAGATTTTTAGATGTTTTTATTTCTTCTGGCTTATTTTTCCATGTATCACTTTTCGCTTAAAAAATGCGAGAAAAGTTAAAATAATTGCTTTGTCTTCGTATTACAAGGTTTGCAATATAAAAAATTTCAGTTGATTTAGATGAAGTTTCCAATCTAAATCTCGTTCCAGACTACATCCCACCGGGATAGTCTCTTCCTGTTTACTTTATTATAAATATTTACTAGAAAATCGTAAAACCAGAAGCAATAATAATACCTAAAAACCTCATAATGAAGAACCAATTGTAATGTAACATTTTACCATTTATTATAAAATTACACGTGCAATGTTTTGTGTTTTTAGATACTACCTTAAAGTTTTATGCGTAACCGAGGAGTACAACTCATCGATATTCAGAGTGGCTAATATGTTGATGGACTACAAGTATAACGATAAGTTGAATCAGACGCTAAACAAGGCCCTCAATTATTTACCATCGCATAAATTTGTAGTTTTGGTGCCTCAACTGGCACCGCACTTGAGCGATCCTAACGATCTATTCGCCAATACTGTACAGAGAATTTTAAAAACATGTGTCATGGAACATCCGCATCACACTTTACCCGTTTTATTGATATTAAGTAATTTACACGGTGATTGTGAGTTTGACAAAACCAGTCTTCCGCGTGACAATAAGGAGCCAAGAATCATAGGGGCCAAGAAATTATTATCGGAATTGTCGGACTCGAAGGTTAGCAAAACTATTGAAGAAATGCAAACATTGTCGCATGCTTTGGTAATGTTTGCCAATACGGAGATAGAATCTAGACGAGGTAAGAACGAGAAACTAGTTATTTAATATTAATATACGGGGTGGTTTAACGTTTTTTAACATGACTCTGATAGTTCGTCGAAGCACTCGGCAGCAAAATTATTACAATTTTTTGTTTGAAAAAGCACCAAAGTAACAACTAATTATACTAAAAAAACCCTAACAACTTTAAACTTTCAATTGTGTTAAACTACAATTTTTTTACATGAAAATGATGAAGCGGAACAGGTTTTTAAATTATAACTTTTAGTAGAATTTCGTACTTTTTTGTTCACCAATGACACAAAAGTTGTAGATTCTCAGTATTGTTGATTCTTTAATATAGTTCTACTCACAATTCTTAACACTTAGCCAAGCGAATGGGGAGATCTTCCCCATTCCTCAATGAACAACAAAATTTGGATTATAGTTATACAGTAGGACCTCGCTATAACCATTTCACTTTTCAACAATCCTCCTCTGCAAGGCGCCCGACTGCTTTTTTTAAAGCTATATCATGACGCTTTTTTAAATTCTCTAACCAGCCTTTACTAGCTAAAAAGTTCTGAATTCCCAGTTTTGTAGCAAAGTCTTAAGATTTTTCTTTCAACAAGGGTCCATCTATGGGAATGCTCTTCCTATAAGTTAGTTCCACAAAATTTAGGAACACAAAAACAATGTTAGTTTCAATAAATTAAAGAACGGGTCAAAAATAGTAAATACGCTCGACTGTCGCTTATAGAGGTTCCTGTTTCTCACATATAGAAGTTTTAAGAGGATAAAATGACGGGACCTGGCTATTATTCTCACTTGTAGAATTTTCTCGCTTGTCCAGGTCTCACTCACCCAGGTTCAACTGTAAATAGAAAAAATATGCAACATTGTAGCAAAATTAATAGCCATCATAATTATAATGGTTGTTAATTTCGATAAAGATGTTTCTCTTATGGCGAATTTATTTATATGTTAATATAAATGATATTTGTATAGTATACTGACTTTTTCAAATTGCACCCCAAAAATATCTCAATTCATATCATATTTGAATTTACATATTAAGCAAAACCGTAGTTTTCTTCTGCGCTAGCTCTTGCGCATTAAGTTTTCCATCTAGTCACTCATAGCCACGAAGAGTGGGAATTGAGGGAGAGGTTGTTGTAAGGCGTTTATTCGGCCGCGCACAGATTGTTATAGCAAGGTCCTGCTGTAGTTTATTGTGGCATGTAGTAGTTAGGAATACAATGTTCGAAAGAATAGAAAATTTGTAACACGGTGTCGAAAGTTGTAATTTACCTTTACAAACATTTACTAGAAATATCGTCTTGAAACCCATAAATGTTACGATCTGGTGTGTTGTGATGATCACAAAATACCAGAACCATTATAAGATCATAAATCAATTCTTAGAAATTTTATCCAATAGCATCGTAATTATAAACACATTATAACTGACGAAATACAAAATAACGTAATAATACATAACAAAAGTGTTTACATCATAAATCAAATAGTTGATCTGTCTTCATCTTAAAAAATGAAAATATGGATCAATATTGATAAAAATGCCTATTATAATTTGCATTATTTCTGTAAAATTATATTTTTAACGAAAATTCTAAAAATGGAATATTATTGAAGAGGATAAGCGTCACATAATCGAAGCGTTTAATTAGTATAAAAATTGATATCTATTGGCCGATCAAAAAATGGAAGAATAATAAAGGAACATTATTTATCATCGACCAATCAAGAATTTAATAAATTACCTATAAATGTTCGTAAAATCTCCTAAAAATGTTGAGTTTTTGTCTGGTAAATACACTTGACGTCTAAACTTTTTGACAAGTCAGGATCGGAGAGACTCGAACCTTTTGACAAAATAAACCACACCCACGGGCCGCTGTCATTGGCTGTCGAGTCCATGAATACTCGCCTCAAGCTCGCGCCTAGTGGAAATTCGTCTTTATGCTTTTATTTATTTTTCACATGTTATGACGCATTTATATTTCGCGGAAAATATCAGCCGACTGTGGATGTTAATAGTGCCAAAAGACTTGAAAGAAAAATGTCAAAAGGTTTAGAAGCCGCGTGTACTTTGCTTTGTTGTTACAATCCGTAAAGTAAAGGAGCTAGTAAAAATTGTTAGTTCTTTGTTAAAATTAGTTATTTTTATGAAAAACCGTAACTTATTATATTTGTTGCACTTGCAGTGGTCGAATGTTACAGTCAGTTATAACAATTTTTCCCAAAAAATACGAATTTTTACAAAGCTTAAAAAGGTTATAACAGAAAATCGTAACTAGAAAGTCGTAACTAGAATAATCGTAACTATACTTGAGTGTAAATAATCATAAATATAAGGTAGAATATCATAATTTTTTTGTAGACATTTTTCCACCAGCGCGATTAACAAATTGTTTCAAATGCCCACCGAGATGGCTGCCGGTATAAACAAAAAGTCCATCGCTATATTTTCTACACATTCGATCAAAGATTTCTAACCGTAACCATGTTAAAATAATGAGACAATCTTGTATGTCGTAGAATCTATACTTTTGTAGTTGGTTGTAACAGGAGAACTACCTTAAAACAGTCCAAATTTTATATTCAACATGTTTCTACAGGATGCACACTTCAAATGTTATACAGATATACGTGGACCACCCCGTATATAATTATATGTATCATTAACCGTTTTAGTGCCAAGCATTTTCGAAATAAGGAATGAAAAGAGCGCTATTGCGCCGCTTGGCAATTTTTTATTTGGAAACAAAAAAGACCTCTGGCACTAAAACGGTTAAATATTTACATACATATGTCCGTATCGTAACTTAGGCTAATCGATTAGGATGAATCAAAAGAACAATTCCCATTATTTCAGAAAGTACCTCCGAGATACCGTCCAATCAAGAAATCTTGAAGGTCAGAGGCCTCGAAAATTCTTTGTTACCAACTATAACGCTGGATGTAGATCGGCAAGGGAATTACAATCGATTGATTGGAATTCACAAGTATAAAAATACTTATCAAACCGTAGGAGGAAATAATACTTCGAAGATGATGTTTTGCATTGGTACCGATGGAATTTGCCGGAAACAATTGTTAAAGGTATGCAATTGAAATGACAACTCACCTACATTTTTAGAAGTATAATTACAGTCCCTTTTTAAATTTTTTTCAGGGCAAGGATGATTTGAGACAAGACGCGATGATGCAACAGGTTTTCAATGTTATAAATACCCTTCTGGATGATTGCAAAGCAACAAAATTACGGAAACTCTGCTTGAGGACTTACAAGGTAGAAAGAATCTTGACGTCTACCAATCTGGTCATGAATGTACACATAAACACCTACTCATACATTCATTCACTCACGTATATACATTTCTCCCATATGAAAAAATCGTCTGAATATTTTTTCAACCAAGTATTTTCAAAAGAAATAATCAGAATAAAAGTTGCTAGATTTAGAGGGTAACACGTGATGGTGTTCTTAACACTTTTTACCAAAAGTGTCGAAAGACTCCATTTAGGATTTTTATTTTGAATTATTTCCGAAGTTTAACTTAATGTTTTTTTGACATCCACAAACCGAGACCGCCTAGTACAGCAATAATGCATCTGTAAAAAATTTAGTATCGAAAAAGAAATTCTATTTTAATTATAACGCTATATTTTTGGTTTTGGATTTTTGATTAGGTATATGTAGCGCGCTATTTTTGCCTTCATCTTCAAGGTCAATTTGTTTTACTTTTCATTAAAAGTAAATGCAGGGGTTATCATTATAACCCCTGCATTTTGTCAGATATTCCTGTTCTATATGAAAAGACGAACTTTTGTCTAGAACATTTATTATTAAACTTCAATTTTTTCAGATATTACACAAAGAATCCACAAATTTATCAGCAAATTTTCTCGAATATTATTAACTTTGGAGAAAAATGTTAATGAATAAAAAGTAAAAATGTGTTTTTCAATACATTAAAACTAGACACTTCTTTTTATTTTTAGGTAGAGTTCCTCCTGGAAAAAGTATTTTACGTGGGTTGGTTAAATGTTTTTTTGATAATTTTTTTTCATCAACACTAAAAATTTTACAAGACCAAAATCTTTTATTTTTTCATCTATGACAAGAATTTTCAATAAAATATTCAGAATTTTATTTTTAAAAAAGTTGACCTTGAAAATGAAGGCCAAGGTCACTATCATATGTCCTATTCTAAGCCTAACAACCTTTATTGGATCATCATTTTTTCTTAAAATGGTCAAAAAGTATATATTCGGATGTCTTTTTTCGAATGGGACACCCTGTACATATGAGTGTAAAATTTGTTTCAGGTGGTACCTTTGACAGAACGTTCGGGAATATTGGAGTGGTGCGAGAATACCATACCGCTTGTCAAAATTCTTGCGGATGAGAAACAGGGGATGCACGTCAAATACTTCCCGAACGATCTGAAAGCTACAGATTGCAGGAATAAAATTAAGGTATGATTGAAAATTGGAAAACGTTGATTTCGTTGGTATATCGTCCAATGTCCTTTTTGTTCCTCAGAATGCCTCAAAAGGATCGCTCGATGTCAAGTTGAAGGCCTACTTGGAATGCTGCGAAGGAATGAATCCAGCTTTCCATTACTTCTTCACCGAAAAGTATCCTTCCCCGGGTATTTGGTTTGAAAAGAGATTGGCTTATACTCGCAGGTAAAAAAACCAATAACAAGCTACGTAGTAATAAACAATAATACAGTAGCGCTTCGCTATAACAATTTCACTTTATAACATTCCTCTCTATAAGGCGCAAAATTCCTTCTCGATAATAATCTTTCTAGCTTTTACCTCGAAAGTTTGTCGATCAATCATTGTGAACCTATAACGGGCGTCTATTAAAAATTACTTCTCTTTAAATACCTCATAACGTAGCTTCCAGTGGTCGGACTTTATTTTCCTTGAAGTTGAAAATGTGCAAATGTAGCGTATGTCAATATGTACATATTATGCGTGGATTCAAAATTACATATATAGAACGTTAAAAAAAAGCCATTCAATATTTTTATGGTATGTAGGACACACTGTACTGACAATGAGTAAAAACTCTTGCAAACATAGGTCGAAAGGACAACCGTTTCTAAGATATAACCATTTTTGTTTATTATTATCATAATTGTCGCGTTACTGAATTTTCGATGTTTACAGAAGATTTTCCACGTGTCCACCATTAATTTCTACACACGCTTGGCATCTGCTTTTTACATAAGTGACTAACTTTAATATTCGGACACCATGAGATTTCTACTTTGTTTCATCATAATTTAATTTTTAACAAAACAAACAAAGGACATGATGAAGTATTACATCGTAGAATATGTCTAGTGAAAAATAGTAAATTTACATAATTTGCAATAGTCGTGGAATAATACAATATAAATAAAAGTCTGTCCGATTTTTGCGTTACTTTAATATTCGGACGCTTGGCAGCGTAGTACCCTTTCTAGTGTTTACACCAAATTTCTCCGAAATGGAACGCGATATTTGTCTATACACACGGTCAATCGTTCGGGTAATACTAGTACTATCTTATTTCATTAGTTACTCTTTGATAATCATAAAATAAACATGTACAATGCCACGCCAAAAAAATATGAGCTTTGATATACGGCAATTAGCGAATTTTCACAATGCCAAGGGCAAATCTTATAGAGAAATTGCTGCTACGTTCAATTTAAGTAATAGTACAGTTGGTGATATCGTGAAAAGATTTAAAACAGAAGATCGCATTGAATCTATACCTCAGAAGGGGCAACCGAGGAAGTTGGACGCGAGGGATAGAAGAAAGTTGATTAGAAAAATAAAGATGAACCCCACACTCAGTGCACCAACTTTAGCTAATGAAGTGTTAAACGAGAGTGGGAAAAAGGTCTATCCACACACAATACGTACCGCCTTAAAAGATAGTGGATATAACGGAAGAGTGGCCAGGAAAAACCATACGTAAGTGAAAGAAATAGAGTAAAAAGATAAAATTACGCAAAAGAATATGTTTTAAAAGAAGAAACATGGAGGAATAATGTTATTTTTTGCGACGAAAGTAAATTTAACATTTTTGGTTTCGATATAAGAAGAATGGTGTGACGAAAAAAATGAAGAATTTAAATTTAAAAACCTTAAACCGTCTCTAAAACACGGTGGAGGTAGTGTTCTAGTGTGGGGGTGTGTATCAACATATGGACCGGGTGAATTAATATTTATAGATACTATAATGAATAAAAATGTATATTTAAATATACTAACAAAGGATTTGCGCAAAAGTGCAGAAAAAATGGGTATTTTAGAAACATTTAAATTTTATCAAGACAGTGACCCGAAACATAAAGCATGTATTGTGCAAGAGTATTAATTATATAATTGTCCAAAAGTGTTACATCCTCTTCCTCAATCGCCGAACCTCAATCCCATTGAAAGTGTTTGGGATGAGCTGGAACGACGGATTAGAAAAACGCCGATAACATCAAAGGAAATATAAAAACAACGTTCAAAGGAAGAGTGGAACGGTTTATGTAACGAATATTTAAGAAAAATCATTACTAATATGCCGAACCATTTAAAAGAAGTAGAACAAAATGGCTATCCAACAAGATATTAAAATTATGTACAATAATCAATTATAACTTAAAAATAAATAGTTTGTAAAAATGTCCCAATAATAAAGTAACGTGAAAATCGGTTAGATTTTTACTTATATTGTATCATTTGACGACTATTGCAAATTATGTAAATAAAATTTATACTATTCTTTACTAGACAAATACTACGATATAATACTTCACTATATCCTTTGTTTGTTTTGTTAAAAATTGAATTACGATGTAACAAAGGAGAAATTTCATGATGTCCGAATATGAAAGTTACTCGCTGTAGTTGCGAACTCTCTCAAAAGTTCCACATTTCTGTCGAATTGTTTAATAAGCATGGTGGGTTCGGTTACGTAATTCTTCTAACAATAAGTCATTTATCGACGAGGAATACGACTTTTTAAATATCCTCATAAAAAGAGGTTCAAAAAGTTTAAATCGGGCGATCGAGGAGGTCATACAACTAGTCCAACACGTTCAAGCCACCTTCGACCGAATACTATGTTTAAGGGGTCTCTCGCATTACGTACAAAAAATCTTGTAAACCAAAAATGTTTGTCTCATATGTAAACGATTGATCTTTCGACATATGTTTACCAAAGCTGTCTCACTCACAATCGGTACAGAGTGTCCTACATACCATACCAATATTGGATGGATTTTTTTTTTCGAACACTGTTTAAAAAAATATACGTAATTGTAACGAAATTAATATCCATTACAAATATAATGGTTATTAACGAAATGCTGATCTACCGATCGTCGGTTTTTAATATTAATAACCATCATATTTATAATAATACCTATATAATGGTTATTAAATATTTATATTGTTTATTAATTCTAAAAACCTACGACAGGTAGATCAGCATTTGGTTATCGCTAGAACGATAAAGATTTTTTTCTAATGGCTTTTGTTATAAGTATATGCTTATTTTTACAAACTGCACGTACAAAAATATCTCAATGCACATTACACTTGAGGTTGAACAGTAAACAAAAACGTATCGAAAAAATTTATCTTTTGTGCATACTCCTGCGCATTAAGCTTACCATCTAGTCACGCATAGCCACGTAATGTGGGAATTGCGAGAAAGATTGTCGTAAGACCTTTATTCGGTCCCGAAAATATTGTTATAACGAGGTTCTGCTGTAAACAAATCTGTATATTTAACACGTTGAGGACGACGCACTTTTTAAGCTATTCGCAAACAATTCGCGTGTGAGCCACCTGTGGTACACGCCGTCCTCAACGTGTTAACTACCGTTATCGTTGTATACCGTCTCGTGCACACTAGTGCCGAAACGCAGGGTCGAAATTACAAGAGCAAGGTCAAACTCGTAGCTGCTCAAAAAGAAGTTTCCGATTAAAGATTTCTGATTGCCAATTCAATTTCTACATCCCATGCAACCCATATATTCGTTTCTCTTTACAGCGTAGCGACGACATCGATGGTAGGGTTTATTCTTGGCCTGGGAGACCGTCACCTCAGTAATATTCTCATGGATCAGTTAACAGCGGAAGTCATTCACATCAATTTCGGTAACTGATCTCGTTTGTAGAATGACTTGCAAAATTATGTGGGTCATCTAGAATGACACAGACTCGTTTCATTTTAATGCGATTCATTCGGACAGTCAAATTTTTAAAAGTACCTGCTCGTGTATCGTCAAAAATAAATAGGCGATCTTTTTATTTACAGGTATCGCTTTCGATCAGGGCAAAGTTCTACAGACTCCTGAAAATGTACCCTTCCGATTGACGCGAGATATCGAGGTAGCGATGGGTGTGTATGGCGTCGAAGGTACGATGAGACGTTGCTGCGAAGAAACGATGGAATTACTTCGACGAGATAGGCTGACTATTTTAACACTGCTTCAAGTACTTTTGTACGATCCACTTTACTCTTGGACGTTAATTCCCTCTACAGCTTGTAATGTTCAAGGCAAAGAAAAAATTTCCACGAAGCGTGAGAAGAATCAAGGTACGTGTGAGCAAGCAAGGGTAGGAAAGAACGTTATGCTTTCTGCCTTTTTAAATACCTACATATTTTAAGAGTTTAAGAGTGGAAACCTACCTAAGATGTTTTGCAAGTGGTGCATATTTGTGAATTTTGTAGAACGAACGGCAAAGTTTCTGGTAATAGTTTTCAGAGTATTCAAAAGAACGCTTCTTACATTTAGGGCATATGTGGCAATTTCGATGTTTGGGGTCAGGTGACGTGTCACAACGACCAACAAATTAAAATTGATTGTTTACACATCAACCAAATTTCATTTGTTGGTTGCTAGGGTTTATTAAATATGCCAGTACCCTAAAAACTCCCCGCTTAAAAGATTCTAGTGTACCAAAAATCGTGTCATTGTTGAAAACTGCTTATTTTTAGTGCAGTTGATTGAAATCATTTTCTCAAAGTCGTGTCTAATTACTAAATTAGGTATCAAAGATAAAGGTTTGTTTGTCTTATATATTTTATCTTCTTATTTAACCGTTTGAGTGCCAAGCGGCGCAATCGCGCTTCTTCTGTTCCGTGTCCAAAAATGCCAGCATTTTTTAAATAAGGAATTAAAAAAACCCTATTGCGCCGCTTAGCAATTTTTTATTTGGGAAACAAAAAAAAACCTGTGACACTCAAACGGTTAAATGACTAGATTTGCGCCACTCGGCCCTTTATACTAGGACCTTAAATAAGTTCTCGCTGTTTCCTAATATATGTTAACACCAGAACTATGTGCGTGTAATTTCAAATGGTAATGCATCTATAAGGAAGTACAGTCGGTAAGCTTAAACTTCGGTGTATGTTAGTTAACCATCTGTAAAAAACGTTTTTTTTTTCTTAGTTCTAAAAATGTTTGTTTTGGTGCCAAGTAAAGCGTATTTATGGGGAATTTTATTGCACTATTTTATTCAAAGGAAATCTGCAGCTGAAGCACACAGAATTCTTGTTGAAACTTACGGTGATCATGCTCTGTTTGAAATGACGCACAGTGACTGGTTTCGACGCTTCAAAAATAATAATTTTGATTTTAAAGACAAAGAATATTCTAGCGCACTGAAAAAGTTTGAGCAGGAAGTGTTGGAGGAATTACTTGATGAAGACCCATGTCAGGCGCTAATTGAACTTGCAAAATCATTACGTACGGATGACACAACAATTTTGAAACGTTTGAAAATATCAGAAATGATCCCAGAGCAAGGGCATTGAGTGTCTTCCGACTCGAAGCCGAGAAAAACAGCGAGAACTTATTCAAGGTCCTAATATTTTCTAGAAAAGATACTTTCCATTTTCATTTTAATATGAGAAAATAAATTATTCTCCAAACTAACAGAAAATATTGAAATGTTGATTATAGACTTATTCAACTGATTTAAGTCATATTTACTTTTTTAAGATCTCTAAGAAATTCATGAGACAGGTTCATTGCACTCGCATTGTCTATTCTTTAAATTAAATAGTTAATGTATATTAATATGATTGTTATTCCCTTTATGACTGGTTCAGATCAAAAAGATATGAAATTTCAAATTCAACTCCCAAAAAAATAATAATCTTAACCCTTTGTAGCTCGAGTTAATGGAAGTTTAAACTAATTATGAAAAGGGATTAGTTTACTTTAATAAAAAAATACGTTAGCAAATAATTTTGTTGAATTATTATTTATTCGAACCTCGAAAAAGGTAACGGTAAATGAATTATGGGACCCCATATCGGTCCTATAATATGGATTGACCTACTATAAACGGCATTCGAGACAAAACCGAACGATACCCTAACAAACCTTGAAAATCTCACTGTCTTGCAGAATTTGAGGTTTGTTACAAAACTGTCGCATGGGGCTATAAATGGTTAAATTAACAAAATTGTAAAAGTGAGCGCCGATGTTGTTTTTTACATGACCAATTCACGGTACCCGCTCTACCTTGGAGCTGAGTTAACTGAAGTTAAAAATCAAGCGCTTAGGAATAACATAGTAAAGCGTCGAGGTACTATCGAGTTGTGTTTTTGGAAAAATAATTTTGCACAAAATGACAACAATCAAAATTTGTATTAACGATTTTTAACTCCTAAAAAGAGTTGCAATGCTTGACTTTAATTTTAGTTAACCGAGCTCCCAGGTAGAGTGCTCACCGTGAAATACTCGTGCGATAAACCCTGGTTCTTGCAACTTTTTAAATTTAAGATGTTTAAACAGAAAAATTACGACACGTGCACTAAGAAACGTTTTTTCGGATACTCTGAAACTTCTTCCCAGAAAATTTTCCGTTTTACCCAAAAAAAATTCGAAAGTACAAGTGTATCGTCCTGGTTAGGCTTCCCTTTGGTACATAATCGATTTCGGTGGGTACTGCCAAAATGAACGATTTTCGTTTCCAAAACGACTACCGTCTTGCAACAGAGACAATAAAAAATATTCGTCTTTTCAAAATTTCATTTGAAGGTCCTGTGGAAACGAATAAAGATGCGGTATGTGCTTTGTTACGCCTGGACCAAAAGCTACAGGGTTTGGAGGAAGGTTTGGTAATAAGCGTTTCGGGACAAGTTGAACGCCTTATTCAAGAAGCTCGTGATCCCAATAATTTGTGTCGCATTTACGATGGCTGGCAACCTTTTTTGTAATGTCTTCTGTAACGTTATCTGTAAATGTTACGAGTTACGAGTTATCAATACAACTAGTTTTATAAGCAAAACCTTTTCTAAGCAATAAAATGTAAAAAGTTAGTTATTTTCTATACTTCTGTGTGTTCTTTAAACCCAATTATCAATTCCTCGAGTTCCTATTATCCATCCTCCATGTGGTAGCTTGGCTTTTGTGTTTTGGGGTAACGTTTCGTCCAGAGAGGAAACAGTTCATACACCGGGAATGTAACTCAAATACTTATGTAGACTCGAGTTTCAAACGTTTTGCCAAGTCAGGACCGAAAACCTCAAACCTTTTGACAAAATAAATCTCGCACATGGGCCGCTATTATTGGCTGCCGGGACAGTGAGTGAATGTTCGCTTCTGACGCATTCACTCTCGAGAATCTAGTGCGCTTTTAATTACGTATTTTTCGTATTTAATCATATTTAATCCTTTAAGGATGTTCTTGCGTTTGCAAAAATCAAAGATTAAATTCTGAAAAAATTGTAAATAATAAATCTAAAATTATAGACTTAAAATTTTTTTTTTGAAAATTTTTCACCGTTTAGTTTGTGAGTAATCAATTTTCGAAAAATAGCAATTTTACATGTTAAGTATAGGGAAAATAGAAGTCCACATGTTCTACTCAAGAAGTCTAATTTATTAAAAAAGATTTTTCAACCAAACAAATTTTAAAAATTGCATTATATTATTCTGTACTTAACAAAAAAAATGAAAATAATTGACCGTTTAGTTAATTGTTTATTTAGATTTGAACGTGATAAAAACGATGAAGTAATAAACAGGCGTAAGCAGCGTGGCAACATCGTATCGATAAGAGCGACATCTAGCGGTATAAATTCAAACTTTTTCACCGGGAAGTTTGAAATTTGCGTACTTGCATAAATTACGATAAGACAAGATTTGTACCACAAGTCTTTGGCGATTTGGCTGATATTCACTATTCTTCGTCCTTCCACTACACATTCATTTTCTGAAAGACATTTTTTTCTTCTTTTAACAGCAACACTCACGTTATTTCGCCATTCAGTTTTCTTTTGTCTTTCGAAACGACCTTTGTGACGATGTTGATCCATCTTTGCAGGTTATGTACGAATACGAAAAATATAGTTAACAGCCTTGCCAACTGGTAAGAAGTGAAAGTTTTATGGACAACGTTGCCAAATGTAAAGCGATTGAAATTATAGAAACAAATAATTTATATAAAGATAATTTAGAGGACTATATCACGGTGCTCTTCTCAAATATATTTTTAATAACAAAAAATATGTGTTGCATTATATTTACGATTGAACGTTAAAATGTTTTCGATTATACACGGTGGGACTCAAATAGTCCCACCGTGCTTATATACATGCAGCTACTGCAAAATTTCGGGGTGGGATTTAAAATGCCCCACTATGCATTACGGTGCATCAAAATATGGTAGGACGCTTTTAATCTCACCGTGCCGCAAAAAGTTAAATCTTTTGCTATTTTTGTTGTTGCTGAGTCACAGGCTTTTATTGTTTCCGAATCGAAAATTCCCAAGCGGTGCAGAAGCGCTCTTTTTATTCCGTATCTCAAAAATGCTGGCATTTTTGGATATGGAACAGAAGAAGCGTCATTGTGCCGCTTGGCAATCAAACGATTACACTTACAAGTTTTTTATAATGCATTTGTTCGGTCGAGAAGTAATTGTTATAACGAGGTCCTACTATGCATTCTATCAAGAGACACGGTAGTGTCTCGAGACAAGTTCATGTATGAATTGGGCGAGAGCGCTACCGTGTATCTTTTCTCGACCGAACTAGGTGCGGGCACATGAAAAACAGCCGCCACACGTTGTGTATATACACAGCTTCAACCTCCACACATTCAAACCAAAAATGTCCACTAAGTTGTGTGAGTTTCTCTGTATACATACACGGCTGGATGCCTCTATACGCTCACACGAGAAATGCAACATAAGTAGCGGATAAATGGGGGGTTTGCTAGGCCCTAGGTAATATGAGAAAAATTTGCGACAGACAGTAGCGGTAAATGAGGGGTTTGCTAGGTCTCAATGACACGCAGTAGCGTTGTGTTTTGTTTTCACGAATCCAAAAGACGAAAAATTTACTTTACCGACGCACGTTATGCATTGTTTTATGTTATCTCGGGATATAAAGCCGATAATAATAATAATATTTGCAAAAAGGAGACAAATCCCCCTAAAAAACACCTCTGGTGCAAAAAGTCGAGACAAGTTCATGTATGAAAAGGGATCTCTCTACAAAAGTTGTGAAATCCAACAACATTAGACAAGCTCGTTTCTTCCATTATGTCAATACGAAGTAATTACAAAATGGAAAGAATTTTTTCTGTTTACGTGATTAGAACCGGTATTGAACTTGTCGGGCCCCGAACCCAAACGATAAGCAATAAATATCTTACAATTTAATTTATTTCTACCGCATTACGAATTAGTAAAGCTCAGATTACATAATAATAATATGAATAATTATACATCATACTCAAACATCTGAATTATTCGGGGCCCAACAAGTTCAATACCAGTTCTAATCACGTAAACAGAAAAAATTCTTTCCATTTTGTAATTACTTCGTATTGACATAATGGAAGAAACGAGCTTGTCTAATGTTGTTGGATTTCACAACTTTTGTAGAGAGATCCCTTTTCATACATGAACTTGTCTCGACTTTTTGCACCAGAGGTGTTTTTTAGGGGGATATAATATCAATTCACCTGAAACACACGTTTAAAATTATAGTACTACCATGAGCTATGTATGTGTTAGGTAGTGTTCGAGATTCGACCAACGGTCTCGTGGTTAGGGATTTTTCCCCCACCTCGAGACAGGCAGGAAGATCGGTGGGCGATCGGAGGAGAAAGAGTGTGTAGAAGGATGAGCGAAGAAGCATGTTGAAAATGGAGATTGTAATCTAAAAGTGTGATTGAAATAAAGAGGCATCGAGGAGTTTGAAGCTGTAAGGGTGATTCCTTTTTTTCCCCCCTGATCCGGACATAACAGTTATTGGCGACGAGGATGGGATCGCCTTGTTAGACTTTCAAAAATAAAGTGTACAAGAAAAGTTAATTTACGAGAGCACGTGCACCATGGCGACGCCGAGCGAACTGCCTACACCGGCGTTACATTCGCAATTACAAATTGATAAATTCAACCCGGAGACCATGAAGTGGAAAAGGTGGATCCAGCAACTGGAAGGAACTTTCAAGATGTTCAACATCAAGGATGAAAAACGGGTGATGTACTTATTACATTTCATCGGAACCTCGTGCTTCGAAGTATTATGCGATTACCTCAATGATGAGGACCCTTACTCCAAACCATACGATACCTTAATACGTAAGTTACAAGAATTCTATCAACCGGAAGTTAACGAAATCGCTGAAAATTACAAATTTAATCAAAGAAGACAGCAACCGGGCGAAAATATACAAACTTTCGTCAACGCTTTAAAAAAGTTAAGTCAAACTTGTAATTTTCAATCGCATTTACAAACCGCTTTACGAAACCAATTGGTTTTTGGTTTAGAAAGCAATAGGGTAAGAACCAGGCTTTTGGAAACTAAGGATCTTACTTATGAAAAAGCTGTGCAAATTGCTATGGCAATGGAATTGTCAGAGAAAGAAATGATTCAGTTTAAGGGTGATACCCAATCCGTGGATTACCTGCATACGGGAAAGAAAAGTTTCAAGAAAGGATCAAATCCTAGGAAAAAGGCGGATCAAACAAACCAGAAGCAGTCAACAGGAACCAGACAACTACCCCGCAATTTTACACCAAACAAAGGATTTGCAGGCGTTAAAAATGTAAAGTGCTTCCGGTGTGGTAAATCAGGACATTTAGCCACTGAATGCCGTTTACCCAAAAACATGAAATGTGATTCGTGTGGAGTTCTGGGTCATTTATCTAAAGCTTGTTTTAAGAGGACGAATGAAGCAAACCAATTGGAAGAAATTTTGCAATTGGAACACACCAACCAACGTGAGAAGTTTTTCGTTACTTTATCAGTGAACAATAAAGAAGTACGATTTGAAATTGATAGTGGTGCAGCAGTTTCAGTGATGTACAAAGAACATGCGCGTATTTTGTTTAAAGGTGAAGTAGTTCATAAGTCAGATTTAAAATTGATTACTTATTGTAAAAAATCAATTCAAGTAGATGGTTACGTTACAGTGACCGTGAAATTTGGACATCAAAATTATAATTTAAACATTTATTTAACACCAATCGAGCGACAACCATTGCTTGGTCGAGAATGGTTACATCAATTAATTTCAAAAAATGGTGCAAATAGTTTGTTCGCACCAATGTTACAAGTCGATAGTAAAGATATTAATAGAGAATTAGAACTTAGTAGACTTTTACAAAAATACAAAAGTGTTACGGCACCAGGATTAAGTAAAATTAAAAATATTACAGCGAAACTGACTCTTAAAGAAAATGCGAAATCTGTGTTTCTTAAGGCGCGACCGGTACCATTCAAATTGTTACCTTTAGTCGAACAAGAGCTTAAACTGTTAGAATCAGAAGGAATTTTAGTCAAAGTAAATACTGCGGAATACGCTACACCAATCGTTCCCGTACTTAAAAATAATAATAGAGTGAGAATTTGTGGAGACTTTAGCGTCACCATAAATCCCCAATTAATTGTGGACGAACATCCATTACCTACAATTGATGAATTGTTTGCTTCAATGGCAAATGGAGTTATTTTTTCCAAATTAGACCTTCGTCAAGCTTACCTGCAAATGGAAGTAGACGAAGAAAGTTCCAAAATACTGACTCTGAACACTCATAAAGGGTTATTTAAATGTACAAGATTAATGTATGGAGTGGCGTCTGCTCCAGCGATTTGGCAAAGAGAAATGGAAAATGTACTCTGTAATATTCCTGGAGTTAGTGTATTTTTAGATGATATTAAAATTACGGGTTCGACTGTAAAAGAACATTTTGAGAGATTAGATAAAGTGTTCGAAAGATTGGATGAGCATAATATTAAAATTAATTTGGATAAATGCGAATTTTTCAAAGATGAAATTAATTATTGTGGTTATGTAATCGATAGGTTTGGAATTCATAAAGATAAAAAGAAAATGAAAGCGATCGATGACATGCCAAGGCCTACAAATAAATCTGAAGTTAGAGCGTTTATTGGAATGATCAATTATTATGGTAGATTTATACAAGATGTTAGTAAAATTTTATATCCGTTAAACGAATTATTACATAAAAACAGTAGCTTTATTTGGTCCGAAAAATGCGAAGAAGCGTTTGCGAGAGCAAAGAGTGCTTTTCAGAGCGATAATTGTTTAGTTCATTACGATCCGAAGTTACCTTTAGTTTTAGCCACTGATGCTAGTCCATATGGAGTAGGAGCTGTGCTATCGCATAAATTTCCGGACGGAAAAGAGAAACCAATACAATACATTTCTCAAACATTTTCGAAAGTGCAAAGGAAGTATTCACAAATTGACAAAGAGGCATATGCGATTGTGTACGCAATCAAACGGTTACATCAATATTTGTATGGAAACAAATTCACTCTGATTACGGATCACCGTCCACTCACACAAATTCTTAAACCATCGTGAAGTTTACCTGTGTTTAGCGCAATGAGAATGCAACACTACGCCATTTTCCTGCAAGGTTTCCAATTTGACATTCAGTACCGGAAATCCGAACTGCATGGAAATGCAGACGGATTGTCGAGACTACCATTACCAGAAGGTAGCAGTATCATGGACGTCGTGGATGCATTCTATATTGACAGTGTAGAAACCTTACCCGTAACAGCAAAAGAAATTGTTGAAGCTTGTAAAAAAGACGAGGGAATACATAAAATAATGAAAGCTTTAGAATCAGGTAGGGAGTTAAAAGAAAAAGATACGTGGAACATTAACGTTAGAGAATTCAGTATTGAAGGAGGAATTCTAATGAGAGGATTTCGTGTAGTAATTCCCCATAATTTGAAATCTAGAGTACTGAAGGAATTACACACGGGACACTTTGGAGTAGTGAAGATGAAGAGCCTGGCAAGAGGATACGTCTGGTGGAAAAACCTGGATCAAGACATCGAGGAATTAGCTAGGAACTGCATCGAGTGCAACACTTACAGGAACAATCCAGTTAAGGAGGAGAAGCACACCTGGGAACAACCTACGGGTCCTTGGGAAAGACTACATTGTGATTTTGCTGGACCATTTTTGGGGAAAGTTTTTCTAATCCTTGTGGATGCTTACACCAAATGGCCAGAGGTATACGTGGTCAAAAATATTACAGCCAGGACAACGATTATGAAATTAAAAGAAATATTTTCATGTTTCGGGTTACCAAAAATTTTTGTGACGGATAATGGCAGAACATTTACCTCTGACGAATTTCAAAATTTCCTAAAGGTAAATGATATTACACACAAATTAACAGCTCCATACAACCCATCAACCAATGGGCAAGCGGAAAGATTTGTACAGACAATTAAAAAGTCACTACAGAAAATAGAAATAAATTGTACAAATCTGGAAATGGAATTACAACAAATATTATTTCAATACAGAAATATGCCACATGCCGAAACGGGTAAATCACCGTCTGAACTAATGTTCAACAGGAAAATTAGATGTCATTTAGATTTATTAAACCCCAAGAATTTACAACATCAAAGAGAGGACCAACTATCCTGGAAGAAAATGCCAAACCGTCTAAATGAAGGAAAAAGAGTGGCCTGCCGTAATTACCTCGGAAAGGAGAAATGGATTTTCGGCCGAGTGCAACAGCAAACTGGAAAACTACACTATAAAGTTATGCTGGATGATGGAAGAGTGTGGTTACGGCATAAAAATCAACTACGGGAAATAGGAGAAAACACGCCACAACAACCGTCACAGAGAGAACAGGTCCCTGATTATTATGTTAGCCCAGAGGAACAACTACAGTTATATCGGGAAGAAGGAGTTGCAGAGCAAGCAGCGAATTTTCAACCCCCTGGAGTCAGACCACCGCGTAGACGACGCCAGGAAAGAGAGGGAGGATCACCTCAACAAGACGCTAGGGCACCTGAGACACCGGGAACACCTCAGCGTCCACGAAGAGAAAGAAGGAAACCGAGCTACCTAAGCGATTATTCATTATCGGAGTAGTTAAAAAGACAAACTTTAAAAGAAGAGTTTTTTTTTCTTTTCTTTTCCTTACAAGGGAGAGTGTTAGGTAGTGTTCGAGATTCGACCAACGGTCTCGTGGTTAGGGATTTTTCCCCCACCTCGAGACAGGCAGGAAGATCGGTGGGCGATCGGAGGAGAAAGAGTGTGTAGAAGGATGAGCGAAGAAGCATGTTGAAAATGGAGATTGTAATCTAAAAGTGTGATTGAAATAAAGAGGCATCGAGGAGTTTGAAGCTGTAAGGGTGATTCCTTTTTTTCCCCCCTGATCCGGACATAACAGTATGGAATAATTGCATGGGGATCAGGAGTAAAATCATGGATAAAATTATTAAGGGGACATACCATAGTAAAAAAAAATTTTTTTTTTCATTTTTTTTTGTTCATTTTCTGAAAGCTGCATTTGTTAAGAATACTCTCACCAAATTTTGTAAAGAAATTCGTAAAATTGACGGAGATACAGTATAAAATTTAGTTTCTATGTCGTATTATTATCATTTTTCAGCGATACTTTGAGCGCGTTTTTCTCGAAACTATGTTTTTCAACCGCGTTGACAGCAAATTTAAAAAATTATTCATCCGATTTGCATGTACAAAGTCTTAAAATGTTCGAAAATCCAGTCTCTATGACCACACGTGGCGAAATTTCGATATCTAAAAAAAAAGACAAAATGGCGGACCAGCGAACTTCATCACAGAAAATTTTCAACGTTTTTGGAATAAAAATAGAAGGTGGCCCTTTGAAAAAAAATCGCCACGTGTGGTCATGGAGGCTGGATTTTCAAACATTTTAAGCCTTTGTACATGCAAATCGGATGAATAGTTTTTTAAATTTGTTGTCAATGCGGTTGAAAAACATAGTTTCGAGAAAACGCGTTCAAAGTTTTGCTGAGAAAGGATAATAATACGACATAGAAACTAAAGTTTATACTGTATCTCCGTCAATTTTACGAATTTCTTTACAAAATTTGGTGAGAGTATTCTTAACAAATGCAGCTTTCAGAAAATGAAAAAAAAATGAACAAACATTTTTTTACTGTCGTATGCCCCCTTAAGTACTCTTTGTCAAAGTACTCTTTGTCAATTATCTCCCACTCTGGTTCCCATAGATTTGGACCAAGAAGGAAGAGATTTCTTCTCTTGCAGTTCAGTCGTCTCCTAATTCTCTTGAGTCACTTGTGCGCGGAAAAATTCTACCTTAGGAGGCATTTTTAATTAGTTTCTTTTAACATTGAATAAACGTTTCTATTTTCTATAAGTAAATCATAGTTTCTTTTTTATATTCAATTTTTATATTCAATTTTTAAGGGAAATAAGTAAAAAGAAAAACAAAATTTTTGAGGTAGAACTTGGGAATCAACTTTTATTCAATTATTATTATTTGATGAAATGTTTCCGAAAGGAAAGACGAACAGGGACTGTCTGGCAAACTAAAAATCCTTAAGATTTAAACTCCGAGTTTCCCCCAGAAAAGCTACATTTTTGAGGGTGAGGGAACTTGGGTTACTCGTATTCCACAAAAAGTCATTTGCAGAAACAAATATATACCCTTAGAACCACATAAAACTTATTGAAAGTTTTATGTGGTTCTAAGGGTGCCTCGATGTGAGAAGGATGACATATGAGGCTCTTATTGTTCGGCCGCTAAGCTATTGAGCATCGGTTATCGCTCAGGCCTTGACATTTTCAAGACGCACATATTTTACGACCCTTTTGAGCTAGCTAAGAGCTGTATGGAAAGTCTCTTTTTAAATACTGGGCTTATAAATTTCTTAGAGAGCGATTCTGTTCTATATACAGTTTTGAATAGTTTTATATTTGTTTATTCAATGACCCTTCATATATTCTTAATGCTTATTTCTAAATTTTAACAATCTCTTAAAATACTTATATATATATTCGGAGACGTACGTTGATTTACAATTGCCTTAAATACTAAACATTTCAACACCGCCTTTATTTTAAAAGATTTGCTTAGCTTGACTCTTAATAGTTTCGTATTCATATAATTTTGAAAATAGGGAAAATGTTGAAAGTTACTGAAAACGTGTGATCAAAATCATATTTTGCCGCGCAAAAGCTTTATAGTCATTGCATTTCGCGTGAGGAGGATATAACATGGTCGCTATAGGTCATTTCTAACTTAAGCCCTCTGGTGAGAAATCCCCAGAACAACTCTTGTATATTTCTAATAAAAAAATACACAAAAACTATAAGCGATTTGCTCCGCAATCCGTATATATGTGTATATGTGTATACAGGTGGAGATACATACAAACGAACATCGAACCGCTATAATTCACGATTTTATTTCCTTCGAGTCATCATGAATCAGAAATAAGCAAAAATAATATAATCAAAAATGTAAATGAAAAAGAATGAAAATACTTACGCATGATATTGAAATTGATCGTAACCTAATTACGTGCATGCGCGCGCACGTAGGAGTTCTAACCTACAATTCGCCATTATCAAATCGGACGATCGGAGATTTTGAAAATTCCAACACAAGTTAAGAAACACCTCGTGGAAGAAAAAACATTCGCATCTTGCTGTCTATGAACCACTACAGTTTCTCTATCTCTTGTTCTCTACGACTTGACCGATTCGCCTGGCCCGTTTACATATAATTGCTACGATGTCGAACGTTAAGAATCCGCGTGTATTCTTTGACATCGAAGTCGGTGGGCTCCCCATGGGAAGACTCATTTTCGAATTGTACGCCGACGTTTGCCCTATCACTTGTGAGAACTTTCGAGCCCTATGCACTGGCGAAAATGGTTTGGGGAAGACCACCGGAAAGCCCTTGCATTACAAAGGAATTGTTTTTCATCGAGTCGTTAAGGATTTTATGATACAGGGTGGTGATTTCTCCGTGGGCAATGGCACCGGAGGGGAATCCATCTACGGTGGGACTTTTCCTGGTAAGACAGCTTTTACCTCTAAGTTTTTCTTGATATCGTTACACCGAATTCTTTGGCAGTATATTATATTATAATTTCCATGTCACCGGCAATTTCATTACGTTATTATGTAGTTGTTTTCTGAATGGACGAAATGCCCTTTTACAAATACATAGATAACGGATTAGAATAGTAAACAATAACTAATAACAGCAAGAATAAAAACTAGTAGTTACAAATGCTCCAACTGAGAACTTTAATTGTTGATTTATATATTTACTTATTTAATACTAAATGGGTAAAATGCCCTTTTATGGAAATTTGCGCATACACAGGTAGCGCATAACAATAATAAAGTGTTATAAACACTGAAAGGGAATCCATCTATGCTGCGACTTTTCTTGTTAAGATAACTTTTACCTCCAAGGTTTTGTTGAAATCGATAAACCAAACTCTTGGCAGAATTATAATTTCCATGCCACCAGCGATTTGATTACGTTATGTAGTTATTTTTTGAATGGACGAAATACCTTTTTATAAACACAGATAATGCATAACAATAATAAACGATAACTAATAAAAGCAAGAATAAATATTAATAATTACCAAAGCTCCAACTAAGAGCTTTAATCGTTGATTTATATATTTACTGATTTACGGAATAAGTGAAATGCCCTTTTACAAAAGATTCCACATACACAGGTAGCACATAACAATAATAAACTGTTATAAAAACTGGAGGGGAATCCATCTATGCGGAACTTTTCTTGTTAACATAGCTTTTACCTCCAAGTTTTCGTTGATATCCTTAATCGGAACTCTTGGCAGGATTACCATTTCCATGGCACTGGCAATTCGATTATGTTATTATGTAGTTATTTATTGAATGGGCAAAATGCCCTTTTACAAACACAGATAGCTCATAACCATAATAAACTATAACAAGAGTAGTAAACAATAACTAATAAAAACAAGAATAAACACTAGTAGTTACAAAAGCTCCAACTGAGAGCTTTAATCATTATTATTATTATTAATCGATTAACAAGGGTGCCAAGCTCAGAAATACCAAGCTTCCGCGGTTGTATCCCTTTCCCCTGAGTTATATCTCTGAGGCACAAGCGATTCCCAGCCCTCTGCAGAATGCTAGGATGTTTTTCACACTTTCTTCATAAAACGCCTCCTTAGATTAGGGCATTCTATAAGGAAGCGACTGGGTGTTTCTTCCGTTTCCCCCGCAACATCCGCATAGATTACTGAGCCCCTGTATCTTGTGCAGGTAGCGTCATAAGTTGCGGTGCCCAATTAAGATCCCCAGGATTCCGCTTGCTTTTTTCCCATCTAGGTTGACATCCTGATTGCCTAGTTACCGATGCATTTCCTGAGAAGCTCCTTCGACCATCCGCATCCCTGGGACTGTTTCCATTTCTATCATTTTTCAAAGTTTAGTTTCCCTTTATGACGTTGCATCCTTCCCGGTATGACGTCCTTACCTCCCATCCTGGTGCATCATCCGAGTCTGCTCCTTTCTTGGCTAGCGCATCGATTTTCTTGCTGCTCTCATAATCCGAGTAACCAGGAACCCAGGTCAATATTACTTTAATCGTTGATTTATATATTTACTTATTTACCAAATGGGCAAAATGCACTTTTACAAAAGTTTCCACATACAGAGGTAGCACATATCAATGATAAACTATTATAAAAACTGGAGAGGAAGCCATGTATGGCAAAACTTTTCTTGGAAAGATAACTTTTACCTCCAATTTTTTGTTGATATCGTTAATCCAGACTCTTGGCAGAATTACTGTTTTCATGGCAGCAGTGATTCGATCGCGTTATTATTTATTTATTTGTTTGTTGAATCGACAAAATGCCATTTTATAAAATATGTACATATGCCATTAGCGCATAACTAATAAACTACAGTAAGAATAGTAGACAATAACTAGTAAAATCAAGAATAGAGACTGGTAGTTACTAAAACTCCAAGTGAGAGCTGTAATTATTGATTGATTGATTGATTTATTTATTTATTTATTCATTAAACAAGTAAACGGCCCTTTTTAAAAAGTTTGCACATACACAGACAGCGCATAACAGTAATGAACTATAATAAGAATAGTAAACAATAACTAATAAAACCAAGATTGAAAATTAGTAATTACTAAATCTCTAACTGAGAGCTTTAATCGTTGATTTATATATTTATTTATTTATTGAACGTGCAAAATGTCCTTTTACATTGCTTTGTTTCATGCATAGGCAACACACCACAATAACAAACTATAATAACAATAGTGAACAATAACTAGTAAAATAAAGAACAAAGATTAGTAATTACTAAAGCTCCTAGTGTAAGTTTCAAATAACGATTTAAATCAGAGATTAAAGTGATAGATTCAAAATTCGCAGGGGGTTGATTCCAGCTTCTAGTTATTCTTGGTGTAGGCGGTATTGGCAGGGGTGAAAAGACGCACATATTTGTTTTAGAAAAGGATTCAAATAAATTTCGAGGGTTTTCAGAAAAAGTGCGACAAAAAGTATTCAACAAATACAGACTGCATACAGGTGTCATAAGACACTTATTACAATTTGAATTTCGAATTATTTGCGAGGTTTAATTTAATCTTTTTTTGAAACCCACAAACGGGAGGTGATTAGTAGAGCAATTATGCGTCTCTACAGTATGTGGTATTAATAAAGATGATCTATTTTTAATTACAATTCTATATTTTTGGTTTTGGATTTTTGATTACGTGTAATTAGGGCGGTAGAAATAGTGTTAACCGTATCATTTCAAATTTGGTACATAAACAACAATACATAATAGTAATACAATGATTTAAATATAGGTAGCTTGTAAGTGCTCATAGATAGATCATAGTAATGTTCATAAAAATAGATAGGGCTGATTTCTTTTACTGAAAGATTATGTTGCGTACCTCTTAACCTTTTAAGTGCTAAAGACGCATAAAAGCGCCCTCATGAATTTATCAATATATGGATACCTCACTTGCCAAATCGATTAACTCTATTTTCTGAGTTTTATTATATTTTAATATCAAAGCACTTAAGTAGCTCCTAACTGTATATATTTAAAACAAATTTCTCTAATAATGAGTATTAACACCACTAAATGACAAAATTTTTTTAGCCATTGAATAATAAATAATTTATTTCATATACTATTGCATCATTTTCCTCAACTTCTTGTTTTATGGAGTTAATCGATTTGGCGATTTGTTAATCCATATACGAAAGGCGTATATAAGTGCCCTTAACGACTGACATCTGAATATCGCCACATATTGATAGCTTCGTGCAAGAGTAAGTAGCACGCAAAGGGTTAATCAGAAGTTTCTGGGCTGCTATTCTCCAGTTTGTGCATAAAGACACACGTTCGTAAAGCTGCTACTAATCGTAACTTCAAGCATACAGAGGGGATTATTAAGCCATGCTCAATTTTTTTTCCATTCGTTTCTCAATCAATTACGCTTTTGCGTTTAAATAGTATTACGTTTCAATTAGTTTATTCGTACCCTGCGATACCCTTTATGTTTATTCCCACAACGGTCATGGTAATTAGTTTTACGTTATTTATAAATTTATAACACAACTACAAGAACTAATTGACACTCAATCCTATTGAAACACAATTCCATCCATGTGCTGGAAGATACCATTACTGACAACTTTACAAATGTGCAACTTTCTGACTGAAGATCGAGTAAAAACGATGTAATCCTAAATCGACTATAATTGTAAAAAATAAAACTATGTTATTTATTCTAACTTTATTCCTAACGGTGCGAGGTAAGGACTGTTTAATTGTTTATTGTATGCAAAAACGCGCAATACGCGTGTACGCGCGCTAACTATATGCGTTGCATAATCTGGAATTTTTTACGACATAATTATTAATTTGGACAAAAATTCAGAAGAACCAGGTTTAGCAACGCACAGTTTAGAAACAGAGCAAAAGTTTAGTTTTAATGTCGAAAAAATGACACTGGGCCCTCGACTTTCGCACACAATTGGTTCCTGAAAGTTGGTGCGAATGTTGAATGTTCGAAAGTAGAGGGATGTAAAAAAGTATGCACCAAAAACGATGTTTTAAAATATTTATTTATTTACTTAGCTTTCGGGTGTTTTCTTTATAAACTTGTCGAGAATTAGTTGAGTAGCTCCTTCTTTTTGTCTTTTCGTACTAAAGATTTCTCTAACATGCAGTGTCTTTTTTATTGCTCTACGTACTTGAGACATGCGTTCTCCATTGGGATCGCAATTCTTCCAGGATAGTTAAAAATTTGTCTAGATGCATAAAGACTTCATTCATATTTTTAATTGTCAAAGTCTTTACGTTTTTGTCGGCTTCTTCTTCCTCACTTTCGTCGTGTATTTTATTGTTAATCAATTGTTGCTCAATTAGATATACATTTAACAGCGGTGCTGAGTGAGATTCAATTAATTCATTAACATCGTCTTTGTTGACGTCCAAGTTAAATTCATTCCTGAGACTAACTATTTCATTGGTGACAGTTTCCGGTGTTTCATCAGAATTTGTAAAATTATTCGTCATTTGTGGGCATAATTGTTTCCAGGAACCTTTTATTGTCGACTCTTTTATGCGAATCCACAGAGGGAAGAACATTCGACCGCAAAGGCTTACAAAGTTGAATTTTTTTAAATGTGCAAAAGTCGAATGTGCGAACTTCTTGTAGAAATTTACCCCTTAAACAAGTATAACTTATAAACTAAAACTGATAGTCAATTGTCAATTGTAGTTGGGGCATTGTTATCTCTGTAATTAAAATTTTGAGGATACACGATCAGATTGTGGCGGTATGGAAATCATCCCCCCCCCCTTCCCCCCCTAAATTTGTCCTGTCGATATAAATAATTATTGAAACACTTCATAACAGAACGTAATTGAGTTAAAATCACTTGTTGTTGGTTCAAACCAACAGCTTTAAAAATAATAGTTTCAAACAAGCGTTTAGAGCGTTTGTAAAAATAATTTAACCCATTAACAACTGAAAAGACACTCTGTAGGCTACTATATCTGGGCTTTCTGTACCGATTCAATTCGATTAAAAACAAAAAAGAAAACTTTATATTTACAATTGAAATAGTTTTTATACAAAACAATAGACACTATTTAAATAATAACATATATTTTGAATTTATAATTCTTCGATATTTATTCTTTGATATCTTCTAATTAACTGATTCGTTTTCTTCTTCTTTTATTTTAATGAATACATAGTCACCAACTGTAACAAAACAAGGGTTAGCAACGATTCATAAACAAAATAATTGAAAGAATAATGATAATAAAACGAACATAATAAGTGGTGGTTTAACCACTTGGTACATAATTGCCTAGGCGCTCTTTCTGATGGTAACACTGGAAATTCAGAAGAAAATTTACTACTCTAAAATGAAGTTTAGAGTAAAAAAATGTCGGAAAAATAGATGTATTTTTTCTAAACGTAATCTTGAAAGAAAACGGTCCATTTATGCATAAAAATTGTTGCTTTCTTAAGTCGCTAGAAACCAATTTGGGAAATGTTGACTGAGAACCATGCGTCTGATAAGTTTCGAATGAATCCTTTAACTGGTTCTGGAGTTATCATGGCAGCGAATTAGAAAAATACTGTTACTAGAGGAACTCGTTTGAACTTTTAAGTACTGATTAATTATGTAAAAAACTATTTATCATATTTACACCTAATAAACTGTTTCAGAGTCATCGAACGTATCTTACTATTTCTCGTGAAATTTCTACAAAGCAGCATTTTCATTTTTACAAACTGACCAAGCATTTTTAAGAATCTTTCCGTGCTTGTTTTTGGCTGTAGTCCGTTGCACATCATCCTATTTATCGGGCAATGTTTTTTTACAAGTCCGATTTTCAATCTTATCGTTTTACAAGAAAGAAAACTTTAGTACAGTCAAAAAGGTTTCATTATCAATTTCTAATTAGTTTGTATTCCAATTTAATTTAATAGTTTGTATTCCATAACACAAGGGTTTAAGAGCAATAAGTTGTTGCAAAGCCTTAGCATTGATACTTATTCGAATTTATCTGATCATTAAGGATGTATGGGAGATACAATCGGAGACAAAAGTATATGAAATTTTAATTAGCCGAATATCTTCGTAATTACGGCATTTAAATATACAAATTTTTAAGTCATAAACTTGTTTTTAATGTCAATTTTCTAATGTATCACAATTTTTTTGTTTTTATCTAATTTTAAAATGCTTTAAATTCAACTTCAAATAAAAAAATACATAATTCTATTTGTATCTGAAATGAATGATATTAATTATTTAACCCTGTTGGAATATAAGGTACATTTATATTCCATATATATTATGTGTGTGACACGTATGTCAGTATTGGGGCGCCACTAGTGGCTAAACCGTTAAACGATTTATCTTTCTTGTTCATAGATCACTGTTGCTGTGATAACGCTATGGAAAAGATGTAGTAAATATTAGTCTTAATCATTCACTTTATTATATATTTAACGAATAAATATATCACGTTTACATATAAACTATATATAATTCGTTCAAACCCCTTCCAATGCTTTAACGAGTCTGACTCGTGATGAAGATTTTGCCCCAAACATAAACATGACCAGCCAGGCTCGTGAACAGCAAGCCGGGCCAAACATAAAGTCACGATAACATTTGGGCCCAAGTTTCGTCGAGCTAAATGGCACGGGAAGGGATTAAAGATACTTTACGAAACATTAAAAATCAAATATATGCCTGCATAACTATAAATTTGATTTTTTTTTATAAATAAATTAAATAAAATAGGTATCATTTTTATATAGTAAAACGTGGCAACACCGTAACTTTTCTACAGTTGGTAGTAGTGACTGCCTTAAACTATGGTAACCAGAGCATGCGTTTGCGCTTGTACATTGTCGTGAGTGTTTGTTTATAATATTGACTCTGGTGCAAAAAAGTGGAGACAAGTTCATTTATGAAAAGGGATCTCTCTACAAAAATTGTGAAATCCTATAACATTAGACAAGCTCGTTTTTTCCATTATGTCAATACGAAGTAATTACAAAATGGAAAGAATTTTTTCTGTTTACGTGATTAGAACCGGTATTGAACTTGTCGGGCCCCGAACCCAAACGATAAGCAATAAATATCTTACAATTTAATTTATTTTTACCGCATTATGAATTAGTAAAGATCAGATTACATAATAATAATATGAATAAATTATACATCATACTCAAACATCTGAATTGTTCGGGGGCCAACAAGTTCGATACCGGTTCTAATCACGTAAACAGAAAAAATTCTTTCCATTTTGTAATTACTTCGTATTGACATAATGGAAAAAACGAGCTTGTCTAATGTTATAGGATTTCACAATTTTTGTAGAGAGATCCCTTTTCTTAAATGAACTTGTCTCCACTTTTTTGCACCAGAGGTGTGTTTTAGGGGGATTTGTCTCCTTTTTGCAAATATTATTATTATTATTATCGGCTTTATATCTCGAGAAAATATAAATAAAATAATACCTAACGTGCGTCGGTGGGGTAAATTTTCGTCTTTTGGATATTCGGAAAAACAAAACACAGATCACTGAATGCCTAGGGCCTAGCCCACCGTTGAGCTGTACTACTGATGTTACAGACAGGGTGTGAGTGTGTGAAGGCTTTCCAGCCGTGTATGTACACAGAACGCTTCGGCTATTTGTTATGTGTACGGACCTAGCTCGGCCGAGAAAAGAGACACGGTAGCGCTCTCGCCCAATTCATAAATGAACTTGTCTCGAGACACTACCGTGTCTCTTGATACTGTTTGAGGTTAATGTTTCTATTCTTGTAAAAGTGTTATTAGTATTTTTTAAAAAGGTAATATTTATATATCAATAATTTATAATGCTAATATTAATAAATTCAATTTATTATAAAGTTTTCACCATGGCTACGTTTAGACGTATTTTATTTATATTTAAATTTTACGCGGTAACATATAGAAAAATTCGAATTTACTATGGTTATGTTAAGTTTTATTTCTCATAGCTGCTTGCGACGTTGCCACGGTCTCAACACAAATAACATTCAAACTTCGACAATAGCGTGAATCTCACTTATTTTTATTCTTTTTTTATAAACAAGTAGTAGGTATTATTTACCCATGGGCTTTTTAGATACTTAATCTACTAGTTTGTAAATTTGTAGATTATTCTTGCTATTTTTTAATACTATTTCTCTACTTGAATTAGCGCGATAGCATTTCCTTCATTTAACTACCTATAAATTTGTTATTAATACAAAATTGTATAATTTTGTCAACGGATTAATAAAACAAAATTCCAAATTTTTTAAGGAACTTTGGGAAACTTGTTAAAATAATCTAGAATTTTTTTTAATAAATACCGACTAATTTAATATACCTCCCAAACATCCTTAAGGATGTTCTTGCGGGACAATCTAGTCAAATGAATATCCGTACAATGGTTCTCTTTTATAGGAAATTAAACAAAAATAAAGGAGCATATCTATAAGATAATACAATTAAACAACGTAATTTATCAATAACAATTAATTTTACGATTAATATATGCAATATAGGTAAAATAAAATAAGCTACAGTCACTGATTTGACTAAAGTACCATCTTCTAAAAGTAAATCTTATAATCGAAAACATTTTAACGTTCAATCGCAAATATAATGCAACACGTGTTTTTAGTTATTAAAAATATATTTGAGAAGACCACCGTGATATAGTCCTCTAAATTATCTTTATATAAATTATTTGTTTCTATTATTTTAATCGCTTTACATTTGGCAACGTTGTCCATAAAACTTTCATTTCTCACCAGTTGGCAAGGCTGTTACCTATATTTTTCGTATTCGTACATAACCTGTAAAGATGGATCAACGTCGTCACAAAGGTCGTTTCGAAAGAAAAAAGAAAACTGAATGGCGAAATAACGCGAGTGTTGCTGTTAAAAGAAGAAAAAAATGTCTTTCGGAAAATGAATGTGTAGTGGAAGGACGAAGAATAGTGAATATCAGCCAAATCGCCAAAGAGTTGTGGTGCAAATCTTGACTTATCGTACTTTATGCAAGCACGCAAATTTCAAACTTCCCGGTGAAAAAGTTTGAATTTATACCGCTAGATGTCGCTCTTATCGCTACGATGTTGCCACGCTGCTTACGCCTGTTTATTACTTCATCGTTTTTATCACGTTCAAATCTAAATAAACAATTAACTAAACGGTCAATTATTTTCATTTTTTTTTGTTAAGTACAAAATAATATAATGCAATTTTTAAAATTTGTATGGTTGAAAAATCTTTTTTAGGAAATTAGAATTCTTGAGTAGAACATGTGGACTTCTATTTTCCCTATACTTAACATGTAAAATTGCTATTTTTCGAAAATCGATTACTCACAAACTAATCGGTGAAAAATTTTCAAAAAAATAATTTAAAGCCTATAATTTTAGATTTATTAGTCAACATTTTTTCAGAATTTAATCTTTGATTTTTGCAAACGCAAGAACATCCTTAATTACTTTGGGATATTGTTTTAAGAGTGTTCAGCTATAAGAATTTGCAAAAAAAATTGTTTACACTTTCACAAACTGTTACACTAGGAGGCTCCCTTAAATATCGTTTAACGAGACAAATGACCTGATAACATAAACAAAATTCACTTTTTTTTTCAGATGAAAATTTCCTTGTGCAACATAACAAGCCATTCTTGTTGTCTATGGCTAATCGTGGTAAAGACACTAATGGTTCTCAATTCTTTATGTGAGTATACTTTTTATTGTCACAATTTATCGGTTTTTTTGCCTAACGTTCCCTTTTGTCTAATCAATAAAACCAAATTTACTTGAAAATTTCTTATTCTTTTCGACTGAGAATGTAACCCTTATTCAAAAGAATTTCATTGCGCTAATAATATTTTTGAACAAACCAAAGGTGGTTTTTGCCTAACAGATATTACCAAGATTAACTCGCAAATATTTGCATTTTTACTATATCCGATAGTAAACAAAACTGACAAAATTAACCACCTTTAAGGCAACTTGGACACGAATGGCATCGAAATGGTTGCTACGCACATTTTCGTTCAAACCGCGATTTTTTAACCAGCAATATTTGTATCAACCTAGAACTTTCTTATTTTTAATCCTTTGAGGCATAAATTTTTTTACAAATCCAAATTTGACAAAAAATATATATGTAGTTCGTCGTTTTTCGGTGCAAAGAACCTTTTACACGTTATTTTCAAATATTTAGACATCGTTGTTTAGTCAAAAATTATTTTATAAAATTGCTACTTTTTTGCATTTTCTTTGTTTATAAATACAAGTACACTAATATCAATAAGGCGAATTTTTTTACAATTACTGAAGTCCTAGAATACTAATTTAATGATTTTCATCATAAGTTTTCATCCATAACAATGTTTAAATATTATAACACTAACCGAAGTTATGTGGGACAACCGTTTTCGGATTCACATTTAATGTCAAAAGATTTGAACAAAAAATTTACTAAAAGGTTTGATGACAAAAGGCTTAGAAGTCAAGTATTTTTTTAATTTTACTAATGTTATTTTTGATATTATACTAATTTTTGTGATATATACTAGTGATTCCCAAAGTGGGCCCCACCGCCCCCTGGTGGGTGCTGCAGCGATTCAGGGGGCAGTGATGGCCACAGGTGCATTTGGGGGGCGATGAATAACTGTCAAATTAAAAAAAAATTAATTTCCAAGGGGCGCTAAATAATATTTTTTCTGGAAAGGGGGCGGTAGGATAAAAAAGTTTGGGAACCACTGATATAATATATACTGTAGAACTACAGCTCTAGAAGTGTGCAAATTGTATCCAGATCAAAAAATATTTTTTTTTTTCATCGATACCTAAAGATAAAAAATGGAATTTGTTGGAAAGACAAAAGAATTGAGGCTTCAACCGAGTTCCTAAATGTGACCTAATATACAGGGTGTCCCATTTCGAAGTTTTTATTAGAATATCTCTTCATCAAATCGTTTGTGCAAAAAATGTTTGGAATAAAAGTTGTAGTGTTCAGAGGGGGGCGTCCTATGGTGATGCCTAGCATCACCTTGAAATCATCTTTCAAGGTCACTTCAAGGTCAACATTTTCAACCGGACACCCCTATTTTTGATCACGAGAATCGATAGAACAGAAAATTCTACATTCGAAATATGTAATTATGTTATGGGGTTAAATTTAACACTGGGGATATTTTTGGGGTTAATTAACTTATTTAGGGAGGTTGGGTTTTACGTTATCCCCAACGTCAACTATTTATTCTACTGTATACTAAATTACGACAATACCGTCATTTATTTCCTGTTGAAACAAATCTTTTTGAATAATGCGGTGTATATTTTTTGTCTGTAAAATACGCAGAATTATTTTCAGAGCCATCTAAAAGGAAGGCTTTTTGTACAAAGTATGACGTTTTTCAAAAGTTGTTTATCTATTACAACAAAATTTCGCCTCTACATCGTATCTGATCGACACATTTTTTAATTTTTAATTAAATGAATTTTAATTTAACGTTTTATAAGTTGTCAGATGATCAAATTAAAACAGGACACCCTGTATATTCTGGGAGAGGAAGGTGCAAGCTTTCGAATGAGCGTAGTTTCAAAAAATCGGTATTTTGGCCCCATTCGCGTCCAAGTCACTTTAAAAGCAGAAAAGGAAAGTTAAAGCTTCATTGTTTATTAACAATTGATCAATTTACAAGGATAATATAGCCAGAAAGTCATAGGAAAAATGAATCTCCCTATGTTTCTATCTGTGTATGTATGTATATGGATGGTATATGTAAGTTGGAGCATAGGAAGGACTACTTCCTCCAATGGATTCTTTGAGAGATCGGTAAGGCTTGGATTTGATGCCTGGATTCCAAAAAAAATGTCGTACTGACGTTCGGCGCTGGGCCAAGTTTGATATATGGAATAAGGTCGAAGGAATGAATAACTTTAGCACTGTTGTTTGCGTAGTCGTGAGGGCAGGGCCTCTGTGCGGCTGAACAACGACGCAATGACCAATGAAATTCCTGGGTCTTTCTGTACATCACTCATCCCCTTAATCATACCTTTTGTTGTTGTAGTACAACGCAATCTGCGCCTCACCTCGACAAGTAAGTATCCTTCTGTATTTATTCTTAAAATTTTTGTCTCGAATGATCTAATGCAATAGAAAAGAGCGTCACTTCAAATATTATAAGAAGCGAGACGTTAGTTTTATAGCCACTTTGTTGGAGTTTTAAAATGATACGACCAACTCTATGATTGCTTACAAAAAGTTAAAAGTGAAATTGTTGCATGTAGATGCAATTCGAAATTCAGTCCAAAACTGAAACTTAACTTCGTATTTTAGCGCAATCTTAATCAACTTCGATCTTAAATTCAACTTCGGATATTAACCCTTTGCGGTCGGTGTCCCCGTAGCGGGGACATTTTTAAATCGTCGTAGAAGTCGATGTCCCCGCAGCGGGAACCTTCGAAAATCGCAAAAATAGTTCACGCTAGATTTGCTCCGACCTGCTGGTACTCCCAAAAGTGAAATCTGCCGACCGCAAAGGATTAAGTTTACTTGAAGAATGAGATTGTTGGAGAGATCACGAATTGTTAACCCTCATTCACTCCACGTATTTTTCATCCGCCATTGCCCCACGGGGGCAAAAAGGAGCCCCGATTTTCCCTAGCTTGTAGGCTGAGTACAAATAGGTCAATTTCTTTTAACTTTTTTCAATTGAAAGCCCATTTGATATTCTAAAAGACTGTACCCGTTAAATCGCTGTAAGTTGAAAAATACGAAAGTTATTGACACTATTTCTACTGCGCTAATTATACGTTATGGAAAATCCAAAACCAAAAATAGAAATATAATTAAAATAAATTTTCTTAATTAACACTCTACTGGCCGCTCGCACATACAACATGTGTGCGATGGTCGGAACAACTATTAGCGGCCGATCGCACAACATGTGTGCGATGCTACCGCCGAAAGTTATTGGCTGGTACCACACTTTCTGGGTGATGATTAATGGGCGCAAAAGTTAAATTTGTTGTATTCAATGTATTGTTCTTGATGTTGATGTTTTTTTTTTGTATTAAATGTTTATTCGCACACGTTGAATTATTCCGTGAATTTACATAAAGTTTTTTTAAATTAATTCTTCAAAAATACTGCCGGCCCCTGGCGACGTTTGACTGCGTAGACGTGCGGCCAGTAAAGTGTTAGTATGAAATTTTGTAAAGACGCGTAATTGTTCTATCAAGCACGTCCGGTTTGTGGGTTGCAAAAAAGATTAAATTAAACCTGGAAAATAATTCTATATTAAAATTCTAAAGGGTGTCTTTTGACACCTTTAGTAAAAATAGTGTTAAAAAATATACAAAACCTGTTCGATAAGGAATATTTAAAAAAAACTAAAACGTCCATATTGACCGCCGTAGGGTAAATGAGGGTTAATTAGGTTAATTATGGAGCACTAATTTTTTGAATTATCATACCGAAGTATTTGGTAAAAAATAAAATATTCATTGGCTAATATTACTTACTTTTTTGGTAAGCAGCTGAAAATTATTAAATGCATTTGTTGCCCAGATAACCGGCACAATTAGCCTAATGAATAAAAAATATGTAAATCCTTAAGGGAAATAGAATTTAGCAATAGTAGTTGCTTCAAGCGCAATTGCTTATTACCGAGTAACATATTATGAATAAAATCTCAAGTATTTGCTACCTTCACTATTGTGCATCAGCAATTATTTGTAAACATATAACTTTTTTCAAGGGGGTATGCTTACTTAGGAGAGATCAAGATACAAATACAGTAGGACCTTGTTATAACAATCTCTTCGGGAACAAACAAACGCTTCACAACAATTTTTCCCTTAATACGTTAAGCGCGGCGACAAATTTATATGACTCCCTATTCACGCCGCATGGGTCGCAATGGTATACGCCATTGCATTTGTCATAAGCAGCGCGGCCTGAATGGAAAGTTCAGTGTCGGTCCCCAGGGACTGGCGTCGCGCTCAACGTGTTAAATCCCACGCTGCGTGACTATGCGTGACTAGATTGTAAGCTTACAATTAGTGCGCAGGAGTATGTGCAAAAGAAAAGCTTTGGCCGGTCCCGAAGAGATTGTTATAACGAGATCCTACTGTAGAATCTCGGATACGCCGAGACGTCTTCAACACTTTTTCTCCAGTCCTACTTATACGTAATCAAAAATCCGAAATTAAGGGGTATAACCACTCTAGAGGCAGAAAAAAAGACCTAAATTTGGCATTTTATTTTGGGAGTATGACAAACTGAATAGAATTTATTTTCAGAGGGTTTATTTAGTACATATTGAATTAGGAAAAACAGTTTTTGTATTGTCATTTTCGTATAAAATGGCGGCGATAGAGCCCGTCATCGAAAACAGCTTTTTTGAAAACACAACCACGGGAGGACGGATTTCTCGGCATATGTGAGTCATGAAACAAAAAATAAAAAAATTTATAATCTATATACAATTGGCTTTGGAAGTACGTAGGGGGTCTTTTTTTTTAATCAAATTTTGTGGAAGTGGTACACTTTTTAAGAAATGAATCGACTTTTTGCCCTAAAAATGAGCATTAAATTGTTTATAAAAAAATTTTCATTCAATCAAAAAACGGCTACGTACTTCCAAAGAGAATATTGTTGTGAAGCTACTGTAAAAATTTCAAATCGATCCATGCAACAGTCTCCGAGAAATCCTTCCTTCCAGTGTGGAAAAAGTGGTTTCGAAAAAAACGCGTTTAAAGTTTTATGAACACTTCAATCCTTAAAATTTTTGTTTACCTCTAACCTTTTAACATTTGTTTTTCCATTATAAATCAAATGGCATATTATTTTTATGACCCTAAAGTATCATTTAAGCGAAAAAAAAAACATCGATGTTTTGAAAATCCTAGAGTGGTTTTACCCGTTAATACCAAATTTTTCACAGACGCATAATTGCTCTAGTAGGCACCTCCCGTTTGTGGTATTCAAAAAAAGATTAAATTAAACCTCGAAAATAATTCGAAATTAAAGTTCTAAAGTTTGGTAGAAATAGTGTTAAAAATACGGCTATTACATCGGGAATACGTGTTTGATCACAGTAACATTTTTTAGGGAACACTCGGGAGTATGGATTTTTTGAAAATCCTGACAGCCTATAATCCCTTAACACTATTTCAACTGCAACTTACACTTAATTAATAATTAGGTATCATAAATATGGTGTTTTAAATGAAATTTCGATACCAAATTTTTTGCAGATGCTAAGCACTTTACCTTTGTCAATGTCCAAAGTTAAATAACAAAAAATAATTAAATAAAACTTAGGAAGTAATTCTAAGTTAAAATGATAAAAAGTGTCTTTTGACACCTTCGGTAGAAATAGTGTTAACACATCGACACGGGTTTCATCGTTTCCCGTTAAAAAATATTTAGTAAACCATTCAACATTTTCATGGTTAAATCTGTGTATGGTAATTTACGAAAATATTCAATTGCGCTATTTTTGTGTGACCTTTACAATTTCCTTTCGCGAATATTGAGAAATTTAGCCATTTCACAAATAATTTAAAAAAAAACGAATATCGCAGAATGCATATATTAGACATTAATTAAGAATATTTCTATAACGTACTAAGATTCGAGTTACTTCTAAATCCTTCTATGTACATTCAACTTCTATACCTTTTGACAAGTCGGTACTGAAAATGTTCTAGGCTTGTCTTTGGCTGTCGAGGCAGTGAATATTCATTCGCCTTTTGCGCCGTAAATATCAGCCGGAAGTGGGAATTAACAATGTCAAAAGTCTTGAAAGAAACATTTTTTATTTGTATAACGAATTTACATTGACTTCGAAACTAATAACTGTAGACATAATCGTCGATGCTGATAAAATAATGTAGTTGAAAACATCTTTACGATGTACAGTTAATATAATTAAGTTATTTCATTTTTAAAAAAAATTAAAATACGAAATTATAATAATAATAATTCAATTCACTGGTATATATAAAATTTTGTTAATCCATAATCGTTTTTATTTGTAATATTGTTATACTAAATATATATTATTTTGTGGTATAGTTCTGAAAATGACAGGGTATTAGTTTTCGAAAGGTCAACACAATATTGAAATCAATAATTTTAAGACCGAAAGACTCAAGAAATAATATACATGTTTATTTAAAGTCTACGGTTAAAGAAGGGATATTTCCAAAATGGAAAGAAAGATGTCAAAAAATTTGATCGGACAAAAGGTTTAGAAGCAGAGCGTAGTTGTTCTACAGAATAGCAACCCGTTACTTTATTCATAGTAATTCGAAAAAATTTTTATGTTCTATAAGAAGAAGCATTTACTTCAAGAATTAACTAAAGTATCAAACAATGACTACAGGCAATAGTAATTGCTTGGTTTTTATTCATAACGTAACGAGCAATTGTTGTCTATTTTTAAGAGAAAACTATTACTTGCCTCTTTATACATTAGGCTCATTGTGTTTTTAAGTGATAAGTTTTGGGTCGTCTGGATACATAAAAGTAATTGTAATATTATTTATTGAAATGTGATTATTTGTATTATAGTGTTCACGTGGTATTTGGAGAGGTAGTATCTGGTCAAGAAGTCGTCACACATATCGAAGGTCTTCCAGTCGATCGAATGTCCAGGCCTTTACAAGATGCTAAGGTTGTAAACTGTGGTGAACTTGTTCTCAGAGTCAAAGGAAAAGGTAAGAGATGGCCTATTCCAACGTTTCTTACGGAAAACATTGATTATTTGCTGGAGTCATTGAAAATGTACACGTGTCACTGTTACACAAATCTAAGAACATTGTTTTCTTTTTGCAGCAAAGAAACACGAGTCTAAGGGGAAAGAAAGCAATTCGGAATCAGGTTCCGAGGCTGAAGAAAAATCTTCGAAGAAAAAGAAAAAATCTAAGAAGAGGTAAAAATTATTACTGCAACCCAAAATGTCAGTAACGCTATTTCTACCGCCCTAATTATATGTAACCAAAAATATAGAATTATAATTAATACTTTACCGACCGCTAGCGATTCAACAGCATTCGCGCGTCCAACCGGCCGCTCGATGATATTAATGCTAAATTAAATTTATTAACACTTTGACTGCCATGTTGGTCACCAGTGACCGACACTAAACTTTCCGTACAGGCCGTGCTGGTTATGACAAATGCAATAGCATGTACCTTTACGACCCACGCGAGAGTCACGTAAATTTTACGTAGCAGTCATCGTGCTAAGCATTCGCGATAAAAAGTCGATTAATAGGCCAGCGGTCGGTAAAGTGTTAAAATAGATTTTTTTAATTAACACTAAATTTTTTACGAACGCATCATTGCTCTACTAACACCTCCCGTTTATGGATTTCAAAAAAGATTAAATTATACTTCAAAAATAGTTCCAAATTAAAATTCTAAAAGGTGTCTTTTGGCATCTTTGGTAGAAATAGTGTTAATGAAACAACTAGTATCCGGACACCAAGTAAAATTAGATAAATTGCTTAACACCTTTATCCGCAAGTTCTCGCTTAACTATTGCTACAACAATCTTGTCAATATTATTTCTTAATAGATATCGCTTATGTTGTTGAAAAAAAACTATATTGATAAAATATCCGCGATGTTCAGAAATATGTTTGGTAAGTGTCCGAAAACTTATATTAAAGGACTACTCTCCAAATTCTTATATTAACCCATTAACGGTGGCCAGTAACTTGTGAATTGTATGGTGCCAAACACTATACCGACAAAGTATATTGAAAATGAAAAAAAAATTTTTTTTACTTGAAATCCAATATCGCAAATCCCATAAAAATTGGTATATAGGTTTTTTTTGGGTCGCTGGATACGAATCTGACATCAGTTTTTCAGAATTCAAAATGGTCGGTCCAAGATGGCGCTCTGAATTTGGCTAAAATCACACTTTCCGTACGATACCTGATATATATAGGACATATAACATTGTAGAGCTATCTTGTAGAGATGATTTAAGGCATATTACTATGATTTACTATATTTCGTCAAAAGATTATTTCCCCAGATTGGTTATTCAATATGGCGGATTAATACGGCGTATCGAAAATTCAAAAATTTTTGTAAGTTTCGTAAAAATGGGTATCTAAAAGTTTTTTGGGTCATTGAATAATAATCCGACATCAGTTTTGCCGAATTTAGAATGGTGGGTCGACGTCGTTAATCCTGGGTCACGCTGAGAACAGGAACATTTCTACGTTATTTTGAACAGACATGTTATGCTCGAGCTTATGATTATAAGTTTATAATAGTGAATTTTTATTAATTTTTCAAGTTGACCTCTTCATTCGGCCATCTTCAATCATGTAAAACTATTGGCAGATTCAGATTCAGCGACCCAAAAAACCCTAGGTATCCATTTTTATGGGAATTGCGGGACTTTTCAAATGTTCGATCCGCCATGTTCGTCCGCCATAATGGATTTCGAGTAAAAAAAATTGTTTTTCCATTTTCAATATACTCTGACGAGATGCCCCAAATGCTATAGTATTTAGCACCATACAATTCACACGTTACTGGCCGCCGTTAATGAGTTAAGGGATCATATACATCTAGTGACGTAAAAAATAGGCGTATTTCTCGATTTTTTGTTAGAAACGTAATGTATGTAATTCCTACTAGATTTTTCAACTAATATCTACGTTTTAACCGAATAGTAAAAACGCATACCAGAAATATCTCGAAAATGACTGGACCGATTAGCTTGCAAATGCAAGATCTTAATTAAAGGCAGACTTTATCGTAGTAAAATTTTTTAAATTTTACTTTTATATTTGTAGTTGAAAATCTGCCTTAAAAAATCACAATTTTTATTTAAGAGACCGCTATCTTGTTAAAAATCAATATTTAAAAAATCGACTATGTAGAAGGCTATATAATTTCATTCATTGGTATTTTTTTTATTTCAAAACTTATGACTTCCTTTTGTGAAGCTTTTGGAACGCATCCATCGTATCGTATCACCAATTTCGGAAGATCAGGTTTAATAGGTCTTTTTTGAAATCATATCAATTGATCTGCCGCCCTTTGTACAGGATGTCCCATTTGAAGGTTTCCATTAGAATATTTCTTCAGCAAATCGTTTGAACAAAAACTGTTTGAATCAAAGTTGTAGTGTTCAAGGGGGTCATGATCTTGAAATCGTCCTTCAAGTTTATTTCAAGATTAACTTGTTTTTTTTTGACGGACATTCCCATTTTTTATCACGGGAATCGATAGAACAAAAAATTCTACATTCGAATATGTGAATATGTTATGGGATTAAATTTATTCCTGACAATATTTTTGGGGTGAATTAAGTTATTTAAGGTCGGAGATACATCCGGCCAGATAAATCAAAATCGGGCATAAATTCGACCAACTAAGGCAAGACTGGGGATGGTTCCGATAATCTGGGGCATGATCTGGCATGGCTGTGCCCAGCAAAAGCAAGATCGGGCATGGATCCAGGCAACTATCGTAAGATCTGGAATAGATCCGGCCAGCTAAGGTAAGATTGTGCAGCAAAATTTGAAAACATTCAAACGGCGTGTAACGACATCCCTCGCTATGTCCTCTTACGCACTGTCTTGAGTTTCGAAAGCTGGATTCGGTATTGCCAACAGATCAATGCCACCTTAGGCAATCTCATGAACTGAACAGCTTCTTGCACAATCTTCCCTTGGCTGACCTGATTCATTTTCGATTTTGCCTTACCTGGTGGAATCCATGCCTGTTCTGGCTTTAGTTGGCTGGATCCATGACTAATCTTGCTTCAGGTGGCCAGATCCGTGCTTGATGTTGTTTTAGCTGACCGAATTCATGCCCGATTTTGCCTTAGCTAATCGGATGCATCTTCGACCTTAAATAACTTAAGTAACCCCCAAAATGTCCTCAGAGGTTAATTTATCCCCATAACGTGTTTGCATATTCGTATATAGAATTTTCTCCTCTATCGATTCGCGTAATAAAAAATAGGGGTTCTTATTTTTAAAAAAACAAGTTAATCTTGAAATAACCATGAAAGACGGTTGCAAGGTCGTGTTGGAGGGGAACACCACCAGATGTCCCCCCGTGAACGCTACAACTTTTGTTGCAAGCATTTGTTGCTCAAAGCATTTGCTGAAGAGATATTCTAATGGAAACTTTAAAATGGAAGACCCTGTATATCTCTGGTGAAAATATATCTCATAATTTCTAAAAAATTAACATTGTAATTGTGAGTATTTTGAGGAATTTTGTCTCTCTTGTTGTCTCTTTATACTTGAACTTTTATAACAATATTACATAAAAACTTCAGAGAAGTTGTACCATTAAAAATCGCTATTCTTAATTAAACGACTGCTATTTTGGAAAAATCAATATTTGAAAAATCGCTTACGCAAAAGACTGGATAATTTTATATATTTTAAGACAATTTATTATAATTTGTATCAGAAAAGTCCCGTATAACCTACATCTGGTACTATGAAGCATTTTTTTCCAACGAGGTTTTATATTAACAATATCTACGCCATTTTCAAATATTTTCATCAGAAATTTACTTTGATAAATGTTGTAACAATATACTTTAAAGAAGAGAAAACTAGGAGTAAACTATATTAAAAAAAAAACTTAGGAAAAGGCAAATTTTTTATATCGCCAGATTTTGATAGAATAAATACAGTTGGACCTCACTATAACGATTTCACTTTATAACAATCTCTCTATCTCCCACCTCGAAATCTTGTCGACCAATCACATTGAATCTATAAGACGCGTCAATTGAAATTTTCTTCCCGTCAAATACATTAGGACCTTACAATAACAATTTCACTTCATAACAATCCCTCTCTACAAGGTGCAAAATTACCTCCCAATATCAATCTTTCTAGTTCACTCCTCGAAAGTTTGTCGGTCAATCGCATTGAACATGTAAAGCGCGTCAATTGAAATTTGAAATGTAAAAAATCCTGTCAAATTATATGTTTCTTGTAGTTGAAAATATGCATTTATGTCGTATATATCAAATGTGTACATTTATGCGTGGATTCAAAATTACATATATAAAAAATACGCATAATTGTAGCGAAATTAACAACCATTAGAAGTATAATGATCGTTAATTCTAAAAACTTACAACAGATAGACCAGCGTTTCGATGTCGCTGGAACCAACAGTAATCATTTTTCTCTAATGGCGAATTTGTTTATACTTTTACAAATTGAACGTGTAAAAATATCCCAATAGATACCACAATTGATGTTACACAGTAAACAAAAACGTAAAGAGAACATTTTTCGTCTGCGCATACTCCTGCCTATTAAGTTTAGAACCTAGCAACGCAGAGTGAGAATTCTGGGAAAGATCGTTATAAGGCGTTTATTCGGTCCCAAAGAGATTGTTTTAACGAGCTCCTACTGTATGTTTGAGTTTCAAAAAAATGATCAGTTTCAAATTTCTTACTTGAAATGTTCATTGACAAAATGTAATAGTTTCATTGCAAAGTATGTAGTTGCTATAATTATTAAAATTTTAGACGTTTACCCTTCATCCTTTACTTATTTAATAAGTATCAATATGTTCTTTTTCATAGCAAAAAGAAAGCGAGATCGGAAGACGGAGAAATTCGTGAATCCAATGACGAGGAAGAGGAAGAGGAGGATGAAGAGGAAGAAAGTGGAAAACCTCATCCGTTAGTTTCAGTCACAAAGATCGATCCGGATGAAATTCCCGAAGTCCCAGCGAATAAATTCCTTTACAGAGCTGGACCAACTAACAATGCTAATCAAAAAGAGTTTCGTCAGCATTATGGAAGAGAACGTTTACGTGGTCACCGAAAAACGGGTCGGGTTTTTAAGGGAAGAGGAATTTTCGTAAGTAAACCAGATGGAAACCAATCCCTCTTAGAAATATCTTAACCGTTTGAGTGCCAGAGGTCTTTTTTTGTTTCCAAATAAAAAATTGCCAAGCTGCACAATAGCGCTCTTTTCATTCCTTATTTCAAAAATGCTGGCATTTTTGGACATGGAACAGAAGAAGCGCGATTGCGCCGCTTGGCACTTAAACGGTTAAGGCTCCGTAAATTAACGACTTGTAAACTTAATTAATCTATTTCAGAGATACCGAACGCCTTCTCGGAGTCGCTCTAGAAGTATGACACCTCCTCACTGGAAACAAGCCCAAAATCGTATCATAAAACTTCATGAATTTGAGGTAAAGACAATTGTAAGAAATATCACAGTTTTGGAAATAGTAGTAAGAATAATTTATAATAATAACGATGCAAATCTTAGAGGAATTAGTTAAACTAGCATAAGTGTGCCTGCCGGCGAATACCAGAGGCAGAATGAGAATCTGTGTTAGAGATTTTCGAAATTCGTTTCGAGTTGAATCAAGATAATATGTTGTTCTTTCGTCTTTTTAATTACGTACTTGAGCATGAATGTAATTAAAAAGCTGCAAGATACTGAACAGCAGGACATTAAACTGAACTGCGTACACATGTATTTGTGTACGCGGGTATACACTCAGTAGAAAAGACGAAAGAAAGAAAGAATAACAAAACTGCGGAAATGTATTTACCAAGATCGGTGAAGTAGATTTAACCCTCACGAGGAACACTATCGCGGCTCGCCGTACCCGTCTGACTAATCGCGTATATCTTACCGTTAAATTGATCGATTTGGACTTTTTTTCCTTAGAAACCTCAGGCGGTATAAAAAAAGAGTATAAATATAAAAAAGTCCAAGAATTTAGAGTCTTCGTGATATTAGCGCAAGTATGTTAACAAATACATTGAAAATTGATGAAAAAAGTTGTTTTCCTAAAAAAAACTATATCTTCACAAATTTTATAAATTAAGTACTTCCATCTGTACCATTCGAAAGATATCGCACGTACCTTTAGAGCTGTACCGGGTCGTTAAGCTTTGTTTAAAAAAATATATTTATTTGAATAGGTAAAGTTTAGAGATTTTGAAATAATGATTTTTTCGAATTGGTTTACACAAGTTATAATACTTTCAAGAAAAAAAATGGTATCAAAATTATTAAGACAATTGAAGAAAACTTGATGCATAAAGTTCAAGCTACATAGATTGTAAAACCTTCACGGAATGTCAATCAATCTTTACACATTGAAAGATTACACTTTTTTCAGTGTTCTGATTTGATAGAATTTTACCGGTAATATATAATCAGATTGTATAAGACAAGAAAAGTCCACTAAAGTACTTCACTCACTAAATTAATTTTTTCGATAACATTAAGCAATTGTCATGTTATGAAAACTCTGGGTGGCGGTAACCCGTAGACTAACTTTACTGGCATGCCATTTGATTAATTTTCTTGTTTCGAGATTATTCGAATGGGAGATTTGTTTGACGAGAAAACCAAGTTTTTTTGCCAGCCAAAACGAATCCCTTCCGCAACATTATTTAATAGGGGTGAACGAATATATTTTTCCCCTCGGTTTAACGTAACCCAGTGTTTCTCCTGGGGGTTAAAAGTCATTATTGAAGAGACGAAATGTATGTACAATATGTTAACATATAAAATAGTAACGGAACAGGAAGATTTAGACATGTGCGTTAAGGATGTGCAAGCGATACCTTGGAATCAATTGAGAGTTAAAATTATTTTATCGTTTTACCATTTTAAAACACCATAACAATTCATTTAATTAACCCTTTGCACTCGAGGCCTTTTTCGCTCGCGCGAACCAGCAATTCGAGACGATTTCGGCCAAATTAGGGAAACATTTTGTAAGTACTTTGAAATCAGTTATAAACAAACAAACGTATACAAATAATAAACTTTCACCAATTTATTTATTTTTATATCGAAAACAACAAAATTTGATAAATTACACTCTGTAACTAGTTCGACCGGGCGCAGCAGCGGCGCCGCTCGAGTGCAAAGGGTTAATTATTGATAATATGTTGAAGCTTATAACTATTAGGTGCGCAACTAAGTTCCCGCTGTTTGTCAATAGATAGCTCCAGCAGTAAGTGCTGGTGGATTTTGACATACCCAAAACGTTATAAACCAAGCTTAGACATGTGGTAAACAAACCGCTTTGACACATTAGTGATTTTATTTAGCGTCGCAAACTGTTGGTTGTGTGAAGATGACAGATTTTGTGCCAAATAATCGTCATTTGCGGGAAGTATTGATTTTCTTCTTTCATTCGAAGAAAACGGCGGCTGAAGCGCATCGAGAGCTCCAAAAAGTTTACGGAGATGCTGCTCTAAGTAAAACAACGTGCCATGATTGGTTTCGTCGCTTCAAAGACGGTGATTTCGATATTGACGACCGTCCGCGTGAAGGAAGGCCAAAAACCGTCGAAGACACTGAATTGCAGGCATTGCTTGACGAGGATTCGTGCCAAACGCAAGAACAGCTTGCTTCAGCATTAGGAGGAGTTACTCGTCAAGCCATTTCCAAGCGATTGCATGCCTTGGGAATGATTCAAAAGCAAGGAATTTAGGTTCCTTATGATTTGAAGCCAAGAGATGTAGAGCGTCGTTTTTTCGCCTGAGAACAACTGCTCTAGCGGCAAAAAAGGAAGGGTTTTCTTCATCGCATCGTGATCGGTGATGAAAAGTGGATTCATTACAGCAACCCAAAGAGAAAAAAATCATGGGGACTGCCCGGTCATGCTTCTACGTCGTCGGCTTGGCCGAATATTCACGTTGCGAAGGTTATGCTGCGTATTTGGTGGCACCAGCTCGGTGTTATTTTTATGAACTATTAAAACCGAACGAAACTATCACTGGGGAACTGTATCGAACTCAATTGATGCGATTGAGCTAAGCACGGCGCGAAAAACGGGCACAATACGAGCAGAGGCACGACAAAGTGACTCTACAGATTGACAACGCTCGCCCTCACGTTGCCAAACCTGTTAAAACATACTCGGAAACGCTCAAATGGGAAGTCCTACCCCACCCGCCACATTCCCCAGATATTGCACCGTCCGATTATTACTTGTTCCGTTCGATGGCTCATAGTCTGGCTGATCAGCAGTTCCGCTAATATGATGACATCAAAAAATGGCTCGATTCGTGGATAGCCTCAAAAGACGAACACTTCTACAGTCAGGGTATTCGAGCTCTGCCAGAAAGATGGGAAAAAGTTGTCGCTAGCGATGGGCAATGTTTTGAATAATTCATTTGTAACCATCTTTGCACAATAAAATTGCATTTTCATCACAAAAACAGCGAGAACTTAGTTGCTCACCTAATATTTAATTAATTGACATTCAATACACAAAACAGTTAATATGACTAATTTCTAACATTATTCAATGGATGAAAACGTTTGAGCAAAAGCGCAGCCCCGTTTTACTCTACAATCTCTATAGCTGTACATATTATGCTCTGTTTTCCGGGGGGTTGCCAAGCCTCCCTTGATACGTTCCTTTGCTATTAATTGAGAACGAGAAAAAGTTTAGGTTTGTTTAGCAAATTAATTTCATCGGTAACACAACAAATTTTTTATCTTGATACAAAACTTGGAAAAAAATTTAAATTGGCCCTACCGCTCCGGGCCGACCTGGAACATATATGTCCCGGTAGAGACCTTGGGAAATCCATTGGCCTTATTTGATGTTCACATACATTGTGGCCAATGTCCCACCATCCCTGCTCCAGGACGAAACGGAGGTGGCCCGAATACGCAAATTCTCCCCTTTCGTTGACGGGGGATTGGGGCGCTCAGGAGCCAAGGGGGTTTTGAGCGCCAGCCAGGGTCCTTTTTGGATTCCTAACGCGGTACGCTATAAAATTCAGCGAACCCTAAATGAATAAAAGGAAACAAAACACAAAAAAAGGGATAAAACTGCTTCTGGAAAATAGTAATAAAGGAAAGGGGGGCTCGACTAGCGGAGGGAGAACAAGAGTCCCAGGGGGGATCCTACCTTCCTTTTTCTACAAAAAAAAGGAAGATTACGCGGAAGTAAAGCTAAATAAAAAGGTTTTATTGATTAACCAAAAAAGACACAACAAAAATCTCGAAATTGACAAATAACAAAAATACGCAACCAATAGCAAAAAAAACAGCAAGAGAAATTACTCAAAAAAAAAAGAAATGTCGCGATCTGAGAGGAGGAAAAGGGAGACGCGAACGCGGAATGGAAAACGCAAGAAAAAAAGAATTTGAAGAGTACGAACAAAAAAACTCTACTATGGAATACCGCGGTACAAATAACGCAATCAGATGAGGGCATAATCTGGGGGTAATAATTGGGACAAACAAAACGAAATCGGGGGACCTGGAACAGCGCAAAAGACAATGAACTCAAAAGAATACCCAAAGAAGGAAGAGGGAAAGGGACAGAACCGGTGGCCCCTGACGGCGCCGGAACGGTCTCCTCGACTGCAGCTGCGAGTCCCAGTGGCAGGTCGCCTTCTCCAGGGGTACCAGGCACTCCAAAATGGCACCACACAAGAGGCACAACACTCAAAATTTGGTTCAAAAACCGAGTTCCCAAAATTTCTGCGGTAGTCCGGCAAGGGCAAAAAATCAGAATTGGCGGCGTATCTTACAGCGATCCAAGGATCTCTGAAGGGTTCCGCTATCGTGCGAACCCTACTTGCTCCAATTTTCCCCCTCCAAGGGGTCTTTACATGTCCGTGGCCCAGCAGGTGTCGACCTCTTAATTGCTGGATCGTCGGGTCGATAATTGTGTCGACCCTCCTTATCCAGGCCGGATTAGCTGCTTGGGGTCCTCCTTTAACTCCAATTCTTGGCAGTGGTTTTTCCAGGTCCGATGCGAGGAGGCTCGTGAAAATCTGGACATGGGACAGGAGAAAGGGAGTTCGCAACAGGGATTGATGGCTCTAAGAGGGAATTGGGACGTTGAGGGGAGAGATTGTGCTCCCCTTTTCCTACTCATACAAAAACTAAGATATAAGCTCGGTATTCCTCATAATTCTTACGCTAAAACATAAATCCTAGAAACGCACAACGACTAATATTCGAAATTAGAGAACAATCATCACATCGCAAATCCCATATTGAGAAATACATCATATTATAAAATTTTAGAATAGGTTCAAAATTCGCAATTCAAAAATTCAATAATAAAAAAACATATCGTAGGATGACGCAAAAATATAGCAGGATGGAGTTTAAAGGTCCTCCCTCCTCTCAAGGAGATCCCTGGACTACCCCACTGCCATTGCTAAATAACCGTCAAACAAGAAAAAAAAATAATGCTGAATAACAAAATTAAATCTCCCACCTGGAGGGGCGATTGCCACGCCACAACATACATAATATTTTTTTTAAATATCGATTTTTAAAGGAAAAATATCGGCCCTCTAAAGCTTAATACAACTAAATACAAAAAATACATAATTAAAAACATAATGGCGAGTCTCGAGCACGCGTGCGCTAGCGACAGCGGCCCGTGGACGTGGTTTATTTTGTTAAAGGGTTCTCGGTCGCGATTTGACAAAGGGTTTGAGACTCGAGTGTCTTTCAAATAATCTCTAAAGTTTGGGTAAACTTCTTTGAAATTACCTTGAGGTTTATAATATTTATTTGATTTTCTATAATCTTCCCGAAGGATTTTTAGAATTTCCTTCTCGTTTCTCTGAACCAGACGTTGCCGAATATTTCGCTAAAACTTTACAAAAGCTCAGATAAGCAGTTAAGAAAATCTGAAAAATCATTGAAAACATCACAAAAGATCAGAAAATTATCAGAAAAATGCAGAGAAACTTTAAGGAAATACTTCATACGGAATTCATAAATGTTCTGAGTCTTTTGGAAAAAGTATAAATCGACACTCGACTCTTAAACCTTTTGACAAGTCAAGACCGGAAACGTTCGAACAATTTGACTAAATAATCCACTGCCGCGGCAATGAATATTCGTCTCAAGCTCGCGTGCAGTGGAGACTCGCCCTTATGGTTTTAATTATTTTCGTATATTATATGACATTTACATTTCGCACGAAAAATATCAGCCGCAAGGGGCGCTGCTAATGTATAAAAATTTGGGCCGCGCGTACCACCGGTGCGATGGTACGCATTTGATTGTGTTATTAGACGGTGCGTAACAAACATTTAGATCTTTAAGTAAGCAGAAATAATTTCCACATAGTTGAAAATTAAAATAATGAAAAATAACGTATATTCTTTGAAAACATTTATTTTTAATGACAATTATAAATTAATAACATATTATAAACATAATACTGGCCCGCCCGATGAAGCGAAGCGTGAGTTCGAGCTCCGTCTCGCAACGAGAAATATGAAAATCGGCGCCGGCGTGAACGTGTTAAAAATTAAGGGAAGACTACACTCAAAAATGAAAATTCGCTGTTGTTGTCTTAAAACCTTTTTTTTATGGTTCCCTAGGAGTAAAATGAGGTTTTTAAGAGATTCCACCTAGTGACAGCCCCCAAAACAAAGATTTATAGCCTACAACCTAAATTTTATACGTAAAACAGGTGTCAGAGAGAATAAGCCCATGCGCAAAGTGAGAAGATTTATATGACTGCTGAACATCTAAAATAATTAAAAAAGCCCTAAAAAATAATAACTCCAGATTAGAGTTTCAATTTATACCAAATTATACGGCCTCCCCCTAAGATCTAAAAAAAGTACATTTAGAGAGCGCAGGTGGCAAAACGTATATATTAGTAAATATATTAGTTTACTAATATATTTACTAATATATACGTAATCTTAGGGGGAGGCCGTATTTGCGCAAAAATTTTGTCGTACTTTTTTCTGATTTTGAGATTCTCCCTGCGCAACAAATTAATTTTAACTGCCATGACACAATATTTTTCTTGTTGTGAAAACATTAGGCTTTAATTATTCCAGACTAGATTTTTGATTAATGTTAGTTTTCAAAAGTAACAGAGACCTTTTAACTAAAAAATAGGAAAATTTTGAGGTTTTTCAGAAGTAAATATAAGAAAATTTTTGTATTCTTGAAATAAGGTATAAATTGAAATTCTAATCTGGAGTTATTATTTTTTAGGGCTTTTTGAATATTATCAAAAATCGCCAAAAAAAAAATAGAAAATTCGATATGCTGATTTTTGGTGGCCCACTTCAGAAAACTTGACTCTTTTTTCAGTGTAATCTTCCCTTAACCGTTCGAGTCGTATGCCAAGAATGCGGAAAAGCGCGATCGCGCTTCTCTTGTATTTCATCAAGTGACACGGTAGTGTCTCGAGACAAGTTCATGTATGAATTGGGCGAGAGCGCTACCGTGTATCTTTTCTCGACCGAACTAGGTGCGGACACATGAAAAATAGCAGAAGCACGTTGTGTATATACACAGCTTCAACCTCCATACATTCAAACGCAAAATGTGCACTAAGTTGTATGAGTTTCTCTGTATGTATACACAGCTTCAACCTTCATACATTCAAACGAAAAAACTTCTCTGATTAGTATGAGTTTTTCTGTATATATACACAGTTTCACCCTTCATACATTCAAACGAAAAAACTTCTGTGATTAGTATGAGATTCTCTGTATATATACACAGCTTCAACCTTCATACACTCAAACGAAAAAACTTCTCTGATTAGTATGAGTTTCTCTGTATACATACACGGCTGGGATGCCTCCATACACTCACCCAAATTTGCCACTGCGTGTCATTGAGATATGAGTTGTGTTTTGTTTTCACGAACATCCAAAAGACGAAAAATTTACTTTACCGACGCACGTTATGTATTGTTTTATATTATCTCGAGATATAAAGCCGATAATAATAATAATATTTGCAAAAAGGAGACAAATCCCCCTAAAAAAACACCACTGGTGCAAAAAGTCGAGACAAGTTCATGTATGAAAAGGGATCTCTCTACAAAAGTTGTGAAATCCAATAGCACTAGACAAGCTCGTTTTTTCCATTATGTCAATACGAAGTAATTACAAAATGGAAAGAATTTTTTCTGTTTACGTGATTAGAACCGGTATTGAACTTGTCGGGCCCCGAACCCATACGATAAGCAGTAAATATCTTACAATTTAATTTATTTTTACCACATTATGAATTAGTAAAGATCAGATTACATAATAATAATATGAATAATTACACATCATAGTCAAACATCTGAATTGTTTGGGGCCCAACAAGTTCAATACCGGTTCTAATCACGTAAACAGAAAAAATTCTTTCGATTTTATAATTACTTCGTATTGATATAATGGAAAAAACGAGCTTGTCTAATGCTATTGGATCTCACAACTTTTGTAGAGAGATCCCTTTTCATACATGAACTTGTCTCGACTTTTTGCACCACATTTATTTCATTCCGCACTTTTGGAATATATATAGGGTCTTCCATTAAGAGGTTTCATTTTAAATGATGAAAAAAACACCTTTTTTTAAAGAAAAATTCTGACATCTTTATTCCAACTTAAAGTACAAACCCTACGATTAAGTGTGGAACACGATATCTGGTAAATTGTCACCTCGGGATTTCTGACAAATAGTCATCCTTTTTGGGAAGTTTTACATCGCGTTTTTGCACAAATGATTTTCTCGTAAAAATCAGGGTTACCTGCCTGCATTTGTAACACATAATCAACAAACGTACGGCGTTGTGCATGGTCTGAGGGCTTGAATTCTTGCGTCAGCTGCACTTTGTACGCGCGCAAGCCAAGATCTTTATGTAAAATGCGATGTAGGCTGGTTTAGGAGATTTTCAATTGTAGCGAATGTCTTGCAATGGATTAACCTGGGTTTTCTGCGACACTTTCAACTACAGCAGCAATGTTCTCGATTTACCTGGCACGACGAGTACGAACTGCGGTCTTTGTATCAGTAACTTGGCCGTTTTTCTCAAATTTCTCAATTAGGTTCACAATTGCTGTGCGAGAAGGTGCTTCATAGCGACAAAAACACCACGAACTCTACGTATCGTCTCCGTGAAATTTTTACCATATTTATAGCAAATTTTCACTATTTCTATTTGTTGTTTAACGAGTGTATATTGCTCCATTTTCTTAAATCGTATACTTTTTACTTTACAGTTATCCGATAAGAGCGCTGTATATTTGACGGTTTACAAATACCGTGAATTTTAAAATGAAGCCTCTTAATGGAAGACCCTATATGAGCCGTTCATTTTGAAAGTGGCCTAAGTCCATTTTTTAGTTTTTTGTTGTTAACGGTACTAACATGTGCCACTTGTTGTTAGTATTTATAAAAAAAACATTTTGGAAAATTAAAAAAAAATGGATTTAGGCCACTCTCGAAATAAACGGCTCATATATAAGAAAATTTTTCAGCATTTAAACGGTTAAATAGACGTTCCAAAATGATTTATTTCCATTTGTTTAGAAAGAAAGATTATAATATGATACATTCGACTTCCAAACGTTTTGTCATTACATCTTTTGGCATTATTCTTTCAAGCCTTTTGACATTGCCAACACCTACATCCAGCTGCTTTTTTTTCGCACGAAATTTAAATGCGACATAACATATGAAAAATAAATGGAAGAGTAAATGCCAGTTTGCACTTCACGCGAAATTGGGCCAAATATTGCTACAAAAACTTGAAGAACACTGTCCTGGCAGCCAATGATAGCGATTCGTGGAAGGGGGCACCGTCAATGTCAAAAGACTTGATACAAAACTGTCAAAAAGTTTGATGACAAAAAATTTAGAAATCGAGTGTGTGTACGAAAGGATATGAAAATATAAAAACTTCATTTTTTGGGGGGTAGAAGAAAGAAAAAAAAATATCAAGAAAAAGGCCTATTTTTCGTTGCCAAGTTTTTGTAGCCCCTTAAGGTTGCTAGGGTTAAGGTCTCTTAAGGACGTTCGCCAGAGTCTTAGAGGGGTGAGCGGTACGGGGAGGTTTCCTATGCTTATACATTGTGGCGATTGAGTACTGCCAACCTCAATTATCTAAAATATTAATTATTTAAAATTGTCGTAAATATAAATAAGTAATATAAGTAGGTAATAAAATATTTACAATCGATTTTTTTATTAAATGTCATTTTTTGTAATTACGAATTTGCTAATAATATTCATATTCAAGTACATAAAAATTCTAGCGAAACTTGGCAACAGGGCAATATAAGTGTTTAACGGATGGTAATAGTTCGGCTCAGTTTGACTGCCAACATAACTACAGAGCACAATAGAGCATATCTTGACCTCAAAATGTCGGCTGAATCACAAAATTTACAAGTGAGGTTAAAAGGAAAATTCTCGTGCAAGAAACAATTAAAACATTTTCGGCAATGCTCAGAAATGGGGAAAAAGAATAAAAAGATACAATCTCTAAACAAGAAACAGGATAACACATTCCCTATGTTTTTGTTACATATTCAGTTCCACACAGCAGTTCAAATTTCCCGCGTAATTGAAAAGCGGTGTTGCCAAGTCTAACGTTCAGCTGATGTAAAATCTGTATATTACGATTTAATCAATTAATTTAGACTATAAATAAACGGTAAATCTCGTCTATCTTTCTCTGAAATAATTAGCAAGCTTTGATTTATCCGATAAGAAATTTTATTTCGTTTTTGAACATTCTAAAAGTAATTATTTTTCATATCAAACTTTACTCGCCATAAGAGCGCACGTTAAATTACCTGTTATTTTTATTCGATTTTGTCAATAACAAAACGGTAAAAAGTTCTGAAAAAATTCATAGAATCTTTTTTTTTACATTAAGAATAAGGTACAATTTTTTCAGAATTTTTTGACATATTTCAACTTCCTGGCAAACGTCCTTAAGGTTACTATTCTCGAGCGCCTTGAACCACGAAATCCCTCGACGAATGTCCGGTAATCGATGAATCCAAATGAAGTAACACGGATTGATTTTTTTCTTTTTTAGAAACTGGAAAAGGAACGAATGAAGAAGGAAGAAGAGTCGAAGAAAGATGGCGGGACTAGAAAAAGAAAATTCGAGGAATATCCAAATGAAAATAACGAATCGGGCGCAGCAAATGAGAGTTTTACAGCGAAGGAATTTGAAGGCAAAGAAAACGAGGAAAATGTTCCCGATGAGAATGCGGAAAACTCCGAAGAAAATTACGAGATCCAGAAAAACGTTAATTCTTCGGTAACGAGTGTAATTGACAATTCACGCGAAAAGGGTGAAAAATTGCGAGAAGAGCGGAAACGGGACACGAGTCGCCATCGTTCGTCGAGACGCGATTCCGCGGAAAGAAGTCAGAGGCGCTTTAGCCGTCGTTCGAGGTCGCGCGAACGCAGGAGGTCTTTCGATAGAGATTACGATAGGCGCGGTGGGAATCGCGATTTGCGAAATCGTCGCAATTTCTCACCGCGAAGGAGAAATTTCAGGCCAAATTTTCGCAGAAACGATTACCGGAGACCAAATAGCTTTAACTTTTATAACAATAATTCACGATACGACAGAAATCGGTATCGAAGGAACGATAACGGTCCTTACTTTGCAAATCAAGCTAAATTTAAGCGTTCGCGTTCAAGCAGTTCCAGTAGTCGCCGCTCCAAAGATTAAACCGTGAATTGAAATGACTTAAGAATGCGATCGACGAAAAAGAACGCTCTTTTTTTTATATTTCGCAAAATCATATACCGATTGCACTACTCGATGTTTTCACAAATATATCGAAAGACAAATTCATTTACAAATTTTGCAATTCACCGAAGAGGAAAAGACAACAAAAAAAATGATAACTTAGGTTGAGCTTGGCGCACTTCAATATACGAAATTCTTTAAAAAACGACCACGAATTCGTGAAGTTCAAAGTCTTGCCCCCTAATTGCACTCGTTTTCGTTGAATTTTCAAAAGTCGAATCGTTGCGATAAATATCGTTTGAAAACAACATCCTGCGAATATTGTTGCCTTCAGTCATGTTTAACGAATATAATACCGAACCAATTTTTTCTTTAGAACTATGGCGTTAAATTTCTTTTATCATGGCTTAAGGGGTCATGCTCAGTCAGGAAGGCCCTCGGACATTTTTTTTTCGTTAATATCATCAGTAGTTTTTCAAATAGCGAACAATTCGAAATATAAAATAAATCCGGTTTTTTTTTGTTACTTGAAATGCTCGCAATTGGATCAGTAGTAGTCACCGCAAGAAGCTGTTTGTAGAAAATGCTCTGAAAAAAGAGTCACATCTTTTATAATTTCAAATATTTCTTATTAAAAATTGTATTATAACTTTCTAAAATATGAATTTTTACATGAATAAAGATTCCTTTTTTTTAAGGGGTTATGCCTACTTAGGATCGGCAAAATTACATGAATTTCAAGACTTTTTTGCCGTTTTATTGAGTATTAATTAAAATTCGCAAAATACTACCAAAAAGTACATGTTTAGTAGTATATGTATAAATTTTTATATTAGAAATTATTAAAAAATGGTGGAAATATAGCTCTTCTCCTAGAGCGTCCGTTTTTTTTTTCATCACTTGCGGTGTTCACATTATCGTCGGAACGACTTATCTAAAATCAAAATAAAAGAATACCGTGTTAGAATATTGCATTATGAAGGGCCTGAACGAAGGGTTTGGTCAAATTTAGATTTTTACAAAAATGACAACAATTTTACGAAAAAGTCCGTCTTTCGTGCTGAACTGATTTTGGTGTTTTTATTGTAAAAATTTTGTTTCTTACCGAAATAAAAAATCCTTCGTTCAGGCCCTTCATAATGCAATATACTAACACAGTATTCTTTTATTTTTATTTTAGATAAGCCGTTCCAACAATATTGTGGTCACCGTAAGTGATAAAAAAATGGACACTCTAGGAGAAGAGCTATATTTCCACCATTTTTTAATATTTTCTAATATAAACATTTATACTTATACTACTAAACACGTACTTTTTTGTTAGTACTTTGTGAATATTAATTAATACTCAATAAAACGGCGAAAAAATCTTGAAAATCATGTAATTTTACCGATCCCAAATAGGCATAACCCCTTAAATGACTTATGATATTGATGAAAAAAATACCTATAAAACACAAGTGAAGAAACAATTTTTGAAAAGAAATATTTAAAGCAACAAAGTACGTGATTATTTTTTGGAGTCCTTTCTGATACATAGTGTTTTGCGGTGACCATTTCTCCTCCGATTACGCTCACATGAATTAAAAAACCAACTGTGTTCACTTTATATTTCGAATTATTTAAGGTTTGAACGAAAGATTTTTTTTATCAATAGTTTTTTTAAACGTCTGTCATTTTCTTGAAAATTGCTATTTTTTTTAAAAAAGCAGTTTTCTTAAAAATAACAATTTTTCGAGAAAACGGTGGACGTTCGAAGTAAAAGTTCTGATTTTTGATGAAACTTTCACTCGCTTTTACCGAAATAATCAATCTATTGATAAAAAAATTGGAAAACCCTTAAATTCTATCGAATTGTTCAAATAGTGAACAATTCAAAATCAGGAGTAATCAACGCAAAACACTATTTTTAAAAAATAGTCACATCTTTGGTAATTTTAAATAATTCTTATCAAAAGCTGTAACTAAATATGAATATTACATGAAAAAAGGGTCACTTTTTTCAAATGAATTATGATATTTAAGAAAAACTACCTACAAAACACTGTTTTTTTATCCCAGTCTGAACATGACCCTTGAAAGGTTCGCAATTTTATCGAAAAACACACGTTCTATATATAAATGTAAAATGATACGGATCTTTGAATTCAAATAAAAGGTTTACTTTACAAAATTCCATTTAAGTTATCTCCCCGTTGCAGGAGATTCCTCATTGCTACTATACTTACATACGACGTATGTAGTACAAAGATCATCAAAAATATGTGTGTACAGGGTGTGCGGTATAAGATTACGAATCCGAAAAATGGTGATAAGCGATGAAAATTTAAAAAAATTTAAATACCATTTTTGGAAATTCGCAATAATCTTGTGTAATCAGTTGAAATGTTCTAACCAATCCGAAGGTTGAAGAAGCTCCATAGGCATATCAAAGAATTTGGGCTTTATTATTTCTACCGCTACTTACACGGAATTAATAATAAGTATAGTTTTAAATAAAAGATTTTCTTATTCAAGATCAAATTTGTATAGATGTATAATTCCCAGCAACCATACCCTCACGGGTAGAGGTGAAATCACATCCCGAGGTGGTAGGATATTGTGCGAAAAAAAATATTGTGTTTTTTAAATTAATACAATATTATATTTTTAAATTATACATTTTAAAGTATTGTGATTTAAAAATTTAAATAATTCCGTCAGTGATACAATACCACCTTTTGCCATCAGAGTATTGTTATCGATGCTAGAAAATTTAAAGTCTAAATTTTTTTACATTCCTACCGAACCTCTTCGATTTTTCGATTGGCCAGAACGTTTTAATTAATTACTCGGTAATTATTGCGAATTTCGAAAAATGGTACTTCACTTCTTGCTCAAACTTTCACCACCCACCTTTCGGCTTCGTACTCACATACCGCACAACCTGAATAAGGGAAGAGAGAATTAGATAATAGGAAGTGAAGACGGCTGACTAGTTAAACTGAATGAAAAAAAAACATCTGATTCAAGTGAGCTGGTGGAAATTGACGGATTTTGTGAAGTCGAAGAACTTTTATTGAACAGCATCTCTTGGGAACCCTAGGAAATAGACCGAATATGAAAAATCGCCTATTTTTGGAATTTTGCAAAATCATACGTAAGAAGTGTATTAAAATAAAGTTCTCGATCGTCTCCCAAGAAACATCATTTTCCAACAACGTTGTCCTGAAAAAGAAAAATATCGACTGAATTTCCGGATGTTTTTTTCATTATTAATGAATTGTGAATTTTCTGTATCATTACGAATATATACTACGATTGTAACAAAAGTTGCATAGAAATACATTATTTAAAAATAATTACGATTCAAGTACGGCCAGACACATTATTGACGAAGATTTTTTTTTATTTTCGTCAGCAATTGGAGTGTTTCAATTTAATACATATAATTTACATCCCTTCCCAGGAGTTAACAAAGCTTTATAAAATGGTAAGTAATGAAAAAAAAATGCAAAGCGTTCAAACAATAACCATTTTGTTTTTTGGGTTGCAAAAGCTATTCAAAAAATACTCTTAAACGTTTCTTTTCATCCAACAACAAACTATGTGTACAAACTCTTCTTCCTTAATTACAGCCCTCTTTTATTCACTGATTCCAAGGATTTTGTCCGGGATTGGATCCTCCGTAACGCGGTAGCGTTGCAAATCCCCCGTATGGTGCTTGAAGTGGTTGATGCGGCTGCTGTTGGTAAGGGAAATTGTATCCACCTTAAAAGAACAATTGAACTCATTAAATTTCAGTTCCTTCAAATTTTTACATACCCAACTTTCAAACCTTTTGACTAGTCGGAAGCGGAAACGCTCGAACCTTTTAAATATTTTTTATATGCTGTCACATTTAAATTTCGCGCGAAAAATATCAGCTGGAAATGGGTGCTGCCAATGTCAAAAGGCTTGAGAGAATAATGTAATTTCTTTAGTTCTAATTGTAAACAAATGGAAATAAATAATTTTGAAACGTCTCTTTAATTTTTCATTCCACTCTGTTTGATTACAATCGACTTCTAAACTTTTTTCTTTCATATTTTATTGACTTACTTGTATAACATAATCATAACGATTTTTTACAATTTTCAGTTTTGATCACAATAAATGAAAATATGGATCAATATTGACAAAAAATCATTATTGTAATTCGCATTATTTCGATATTATTATCTGTAAAATTATAATTTTCACGAAACTACTAGAAATCGAATATTACTGAAGGGGGTCAGCATCAAATGATTGAAACGTATAATTGATATATAATACAATCTGGTCGATCAAAGCAACAAGGAAAATAAAGGATTATTCTTCATCACCGACCAACCACGAATTGAACAAAACATTCTTTCATATTTTTTTACATTAACATTGCACCCTTCCGACTGATATAACGTACGAAGATTAATTAAAAGCATAAAGAAGAGTCTCCATTGTAAGGGAGCTTGAGGCGAATATTCATTGCCCCGGCAGCCAATTACACGATCCGTGGGCGTGGTTTGTTTGATCAAAAGATTCGAGAGTTTCTTGTTCTCGCTTGCCAAAAAGTTTAGAAGTCGAGGATGTGTATAAACGGTTTAACCCTTTCGCTACGGGAGGATTCTCCGCCATGATAAACCGCAGAGCGACTCATCGCAACGAAAATGGGTACAATGCCGGAGATCCGTCATATTAACCCCTTGAGTACTGAATTATTTGAAGATTTTTATGCCTAAAGAACGGATTTAATTTGATGCTATATGGATTAATATGTAAAAGTAATACATTTTATTTGGAATATACTTATATTGGTGACATAAATATATAATAATTTAAAATACATTTTTGTAATATGAATTGGGCGAGAGCGCTACCGCGTATCTTTTCTCGACCGAACTAGGCGCGGGGCACATGAAAAATAGCAGAATCACGTTTCGTATATACACAGCTTCAACCTCCATACATTCAAACGCAGAATTTCCACTAAGTTGAATGAGTTTCTCTGTATATATACACAGCTTCAACCTTCATACATTCAAACGAAAAAACTGTTCTGATTAGTATGAGTTTCTCTGTATATATACACAGCTTCAACCTTCAACATTCAAACGAAAAAACTTCTCTGATTAGTTTGAGTTTCTCTGTATACATACACGGCTGGGATGCCTCCATACACTCACCCGAATTTGCCACTGCGTGTCATTGAGATATGAGTTGTGTTTTGTTTTCACGAACATCCAAAAGACGAAAAATTTACTTTATCGACGCACGTTATGTATTGTTTTATATTATCTCGAGATACAAAGCCGATAATAATAATAATATTTGCAAAAAGGAGACAAATCCCCCTAAAAAACACCTCTGGTGCGAAAAGTCGAGACAAATTCATGTATGAAAAGGGATCTCTCTACAAAAGTTGTAAAATCCAACAACATTAGACAAGCTCGTTTTTTCCATTATGTCAATACGAAGTAATTACAAAATGGAAGGAATTTTTTCTGCTTACGTGATTAGAACCGGTATTGAACTTGTCGGGCCCTGAACCCAAACGATAAGCAATAAATATCTTACAATTTAATTTATTTCTACCGCATTATGAATTAGTAAAGATCAGATTACATAAAAATAATATGAATATTTATACATCATACTCCAACATCTGAATTTTCGGGGCCCAACAAGTTCAATACCGGTTCTAATCACGTAAACAGAAAAAATTCTTTACAATTACTTCGTATTGACATAATGGAAAAAACGAGCTTGTCTAATGTTGTTGGATTTTACAACTTTTGTAGAGAGATCCCTTTTCATACATGAACTTGTCTCGACTTTTTGCACCAGAGGTAAATAAATATATAAATGAAACAAAATGTCAGGCAATTGTTTGCGATCAACGCCCTCGGGCGGCGGTACCGCAAACATCAACGCCTGCTTCTTAAATTTAGATGACGAGTCAGACTCGTCCACCGTAACTTCGCCCAAGTAAGCAGATGACGAGTCTCACTCGTCAAATGTACCCACAGGGTTAAAATCGTCTAGTTCAATAAATTTAAACGTCTGAAAACCACGAACGATGCAAAACAAAATACCCACGTAGTATTTAATAGTGAGATAGTTGGTGCGCAATACATTTAGAGATTCGTCAAATATACAATACATGGCATCTTATGTAGAGCGACTACAGTCGCCCATAGTAGCGAAAGGGTTAATATACTAGGATTAAGTAAAACAACTCAAACAAATGAAAATAATACAATTTGTGCTGTAACATCGAAATTGTTATGGCTATGTAGTAGAAAATAATACAAGATATTTAATAATAGCTATACCTTGTGGGTACGGTAAAGTGGCATATGGGTTGTATGCGGTAGGCATTGGTGGTGGAACGTAAGCTGGGTAAGGCACTGCTGGAGTCGCACCGTATGGAATAGGCATGCCACCTTGGAATTGTGTCGGATAAGGTAAATTTTTCGGTGCAGTTGCCGCGTCTGTTCCTGAAGATTCTACACCAGAAGGACCTGGAAAATTGTAATCGCAATTTGAATGAATTCTTGAGAAAAAGAGAACAGACGAAAAAATCAAACTTGTGGAAATACATATAGCATATGCCTTATTTATCCGAACAGGTCCGAGGACAAGATAATTCCGATAATAAAGGTTCATTGGCTCTCCCTTCCCTCTTTTTGATTAGGTCTGATAATTAACCCTTTGCGGACGCGTCATTTTGACCCCTAATGGCCTCTAAGGGTTAATATTTATCCAACATGCGTGCATTTTCTAGATGACGCAGTTACAATCGAAAGAAGCATAGACAGAGTACGTGAAATTTCGTAACAGTTATTCGGAATAAAAAAACAACAAAATTCTTGAAACTTATATTAAGTTTCATCGATATGACATTGAAGAATTTTGTTGGTTTTTTTTATTCCAGATAATTCTGCAACCAGATTTCGAGATTGCATTTGCAGCTTCAGACTAAAAACATAAAGTTTTCCATACTTTCAAATGCTCTGTCAATAAAAACAAAAAACTTTTTTTACTACATGTACAGTTTTCTCGAAAAAATATTATAAACATCGTTTATTTACTCTTTCAAAATTTTGAGGGAAGGATTATGGCAAAACCCTTTCGATTTACAAAGTATATAATCTAAAAATAATGAAAATTGAAAGCACTGAATTTAAAATTTTAACAACTTAATTTTAGAATTATTTTATTATTATTGTTAACAATTACGTTTTATTATCAAGACCAGACTTTTCGGCTCATATTATATTTAAGCTATCAACCAATTCAAGTTGATTGTTTTTACATGCCAACGAAATTTAATTAGTTAGTTGTTTACGCGTCGCGTAACCTTGAAAAATTCGCCCTTAATAATAAATTTAACCTACACACTCTAGTTTCAAAACCCTTTTGTCACCTGAAACCTTTTGACACTTTTGTCTCAAGACTTTTGACGTAAGCCAGGTCCACTCCCGGTTGACATTTTTCATGCGAAATTTAAATGTAACATTCGTCTAAGCGATCTTAGATTATGCTAATAATATTTATGATGTGTGCAACTTCTTGTTTTTCAACGGAAAAATGCAGTAATGCAGTTTTTGTTCTAAATTATGAAATATTAAGTAACACATATAACATAATCAACATCATCAATAGCTCTAGCAAAACCCTAGCGTTTACTGCTATTCTTGTATCTTTCTCTATGTCTTCGAAAACAAGTCAAGTAAAACTGTATGTCACAGGATATACTTACTTTTGGCACCTTTTGCACAAATATTGACATTTATTTTGCACATTTGTTGCAAATTACATTTTAATTCGATTAAATACAAAAAATAGATAAATAAAAGCATTAATGGCAAGTCTCGAAGACGCATGCGCTAAAGGCGAGTATTCTCACTGGCTCGACAGCCATTGACAGAGGACCGTGGGGATGGTTTATTTTGACAAAAAGGTTTTAGTCAAAACTTGTCAAAAGGTTTTAGGCTCGTTTGTAATTTTATGTATTCTTTATTATGATACGCGGTCGTATAACTGACACTAAGTTCGACCTCGATTTATGTTAGATAATAATAGAACCTCAGTTACGAAATTTTAAATCCGACTTTGAGCATTAATTTTGATCGTATACAAACGTGACTCTTATTGTATCAACTAAAAAAAGAATAAAAACCTCCGTGATGTTGTGGAATAGTTGGTGTAGCGGCGGGACCAGCGTGACTTAAATTGGTCGTCAGGTCTTTGAGTAATTCTTCCTTCTCAGTTTTTCGAGCAAAGCAAAAATCTGAAATTTTGTTCTGAAAAACTACCAGCAACTGGGTAAGATCGTTATAGAACTTCGCCCCCTCCTGCAAATTCTTCTTAAGATCCTTGAAAGCGTCATAAGCAGCTGCCAGTTTACATAACATAGTTTCACGAGAACTTCCTCGTCCGGATTGTTCATTGGTGAATTCGGCATGAGCCGATTGTATTTGCGCTACTAATGTTTCTTGACGCGCCAAGCTTTCTCGCACTTGTTTTTGCAATGGGCCGTAACATCTACCGATACTTTCGACCGATATATTGGGCTCATCGATAGCACCATCCTTCGCCAAGGCGGATAAAAATGTTGATTTCATATCACACGTTGCTGACTTTAATTCACTTTCAATAACGTCACGTTCTGCTTTTAACGTTTCCACCTAGGGATTTAAATAGACATTTTAATAAAAAAATAAAAATTTTCGCACTCTTTTTGCTTTTTCATAAAGGCTTACAAACACCTAGCGACGTAAAAAGTAGGACTTCTACTTGAATTCCGACCTCACCGATTTCAATAATTTTTGGGTATGATGTAGTACTCGAAAAAATAAGAGACACGTATGTTTTTTTATGTGCCGACATCCACTTTAAAGGGGTGAAAACCACCCCCAAAGTTTTATCCGAAAATCGTTTTTTTATCATATCTCGGCTTCTAATTAATATTTTTTAATAAAACGAAGTGGAAAATATTTGTCATAAGAAGTCAAAGGTATTGGGCGTGTTTATGACCCAAGGGGTTGCAACCCCTATTTTATATTTGAAGAAAATTAGATTTTTTATGCTTTTTTTTCTTCATAAAAACCAGGGTATGAACTGAAAAAATAAAGAAAAGCATTACCGTTTACTCTATCGAATATTTCAGTTGTCGTGTTTCAGGTTTTTTTTACGCAACCGCCCCTAAATACCATAAAGTACCCCTTAAAGTAATACATCGCATGTAAATGATGAAAAAAATTGTTTTCTCTAATATTATATTAGAGTTACTTTTTTATAACTATTATTATAGCTGCTCATTATTATCATTATCGGATGAATAATTTTTGAATAGTAGCTCGTGAAAAAGTGCACAGGGTGTCAGAGACCCACAGTGTATTTCGTGATCGAAAAAAAACGATTTTCGGATAAAACTTTAGGGATGAATTTCACCCCTTTAAAGTGGATGTCAGCACATAAAAAAAATAAGTGTCTCTTATTTTTTCAAGTACTGCAACATATCCAAAAATTATTGAAATCGGTGAGGTCGGGTTGGAAAACCCTTCCTTGTAAGTATCCATAGTTTTCTCTACTTTAACTTTCTGCACTCCTATATCGAGTACGGGTGGACATCGGTTTTTATCTCAGAAACTCCTTTGTTGAGTCCTACTAGAGATTTTTGAAAACGCTTAAGGTATGCTCCAGGGGTTAAAAACCAAACACAGGGAAAGTCCAATATAGCGTAAAATAATTTTGGAAGCACGCTATATTTATCTAGAATGAAAATTTACCTAAAATCAATCACTTACATCTTCCATTAATTTTCGGAGCGTAGAAACAGTACTACTCTCGGTCACACCAGATCCAGCGGGAACGGCGCTTATTAAATCGCTTTCTTCAAGACTTAAAATGTCCATTCCATCTCGATGAGTCTCATATTTTTCTCGGACAATCTAGTAAAATACCATCTTGATTATTGATACCAATTATACGCTAGGCAGTGATTAAGCATAAATTAAATTTGCCAAATTTTCTTCGCGTCCCTTTAAGGGGTAAAACCACTCTAGAGACAGAAAAAAACCTAAATTTGACAATTTATTTTGGGAGTATGACAAACTGAATAGAATTTTTTTCAGAAAGTTTATTTAGCACATATTGAATTAGGAAAAACAATTTTTGTATTGTTATTTTCGTATAAAATGGCGGCGACAGAGCCCGTCGTCGAAAACAGCTTTTTTGAAAACACCGTCACGGGAGGGCGGATTTCTCGGCATATATGAGTCTTAGAACAAAAAATTTAAAAAATTTATAATCTATATACAATTGGCTTTGGAAGTACGTGGGGGCTTTTTTTTAATCAAATTTTTTGGAAGTGGTGCACTTTTTAAGAAATGAATCGATTTTTTGCCCTAAAAATGAGCATTATATTATTTATAAAAAAAAGTTTACATTCAATCAAAAAACGGCTACGTACTTCCAAAGAGAATACTGTGAAGCTACTGTAAAAATTTCAAATCGATCCATGCAATACTTTCCGAGAAATCCGTCCCAGTTTGGAAAAAGTGGTTTCGAGAAAAACGCGTTTAAAGTTTTATGAAAACTTTAATCCTCGAAATTTGTGTTTACCTCTAACCTTTTAACATTTGTTTTCCACTATAAATCAAATGGCATATTGTTTTTATGACCCTAAAGTATCATTTAAGCGAAAAAAACATCGATTTTTTAAAAATCCTAGAGTGGTTTTACCCCTTAAAGCAAACATGATAATCTAAAAAAATTTAATTACAGTAGGACCTTGCTATAACAATTTCACTTTATAGCAATCCCTCTTCATAAGGTGCAAAAGTACCTCCCGATAACAATCTTTCTAGAAATCACATTGAACCTATAAGACGCGTCTATTGAAATTTACTTCCTTTCAAATATCTTACCACGTAACTTCCAACTAAATTGTAGAAGCCTTAATTGGTCTATGTTATTGAATAAATATTTCGAATTCTTATTTATTATAGAAGACCTGTACTTAAATCTTATAATATTTTTCTCTACACGTTTCGGTCCGCTTTTTAAGATGTTCTCCAATAGTATAAAATTCTTCTTTGTTGTATATAATTTCCGTAGTTAATATTGATGAAATTATATTAAATAACATAGTAACGATTGTTATTAACTTTGATTAGTTTATGTTGCCGTTAATCGGATTAACGGTATCGTAAATTAATCAAAGTACGCCTTCGTTATGTACTAAATTATAATATACGTGTATACATGAACCGTTTATTTTGAAAGTGGTGTAAGTTTGTTTTTTAAAAAAAATGAGATATCGCGTAATTTATGTTCAATTTAGTGTAAACTTTGTATTTATAACTAGTTAATTTTAAATTTCCAAAAAATGCCCATGCTTTGGTCCAATTAGAAATGTTGACGGCAAAAGAAATTGCGGAAGCATTAATTTTGAAAGTGGTGTAAGCCCATTTGCAGCCCGTAAATATACATTTTGTTAGTTAAATTCGCCTAAAACAAATTTATATAATCAAATTACATATTGATAAATCAGTAGAAATATTGCGAGACTTGACATAATTAACCTATATTTTTGCACTGACCGATATGCTAACTTTTAATTTTCTCGAGACAAGAGAAGTTGACTTACACCATGTTCAAAATAAACGGTCCATATATATATATTCGTAATATATATTATAAATTATATTAATACTTGGTACACGTATTAATAGTTCTATTGGGTTGGCAACTAAGTAATTGCCGATTTTGTCATTTCTTTGCTTTGAAAAATCGACAATTACTTAGTTGCCAACCCAATATATTAATACATCGAAATAATGAAATGTTTTTATACAACGAAATAAGAACATTTTTTTATATGTGTACCCGACATTACTATGTCGTTTAATATAATTTTATCAATATTAACTACGGAAATGATATGCATCAAAGAAGAATTTTATAGCCCTAAAGAAAGTCTTAAAATTGGGACCGAAACGTATAGAGCAAAATATTTTAAGATTAAAGTTGAGGTCTTCTATAATAACAAGAATTTGAAATACTTTTAACCCCTAACGCTCCGTAGGCTCCGCTACGGAGACATTTTACAAGTACAAGCAACTCCCTTGGAGTCGAAAGAGTTAATTTCCAACTGTGAAACTTTGTTTTGCTGGAAGTTGAAAATGTGCATATATATTATATATCGAACGTGCACAAATTATGCGTGGATTCAAAATTTCATATACAAAAAAATATACATAATTGTAGCGAAATTATTACCCATTATAAATATGGTTATTAATTTTAAAGACCTATGTCTAGTAGACCAGTACTTCGTTGTCGTTAGAACCAACAATAAAGATCTTTCTCTAATGGCGAATTTATGTATACGGAGCATTCCACGCCAAATCGGACGAAAAACTTTCTCCATACGTTTTTATTAATTGTGTAACCTCAAATGTAATTTGTATTGAGATATTTTTATATGTGCGATTTGTTAACAAATAAGTACATTATACATGTAGGGCATTCCACGCCAAATCGGAAGGTTTAAAAAATAGTTGTTTTTGATTTTCTTAATTTTCTGGTATTTTTTAATACCCCTCAAAAGAGGCTTCCTGGTAAATTTTGAGATTTCTTTGATCACTGGTTCAAAAAATATCGAATTTTCAAAGAAACCGCTCTTTTTTTGGCTTTTTGCTCATAACTTTCTTAATAATGGTCGAAATTTAATTTTTTTTTTCAAAATTTTCGTTTTTAGATGGCCTTTACAGATGAAAATACAAAAAAAATATTTAAACTGTTTTTAATCGAGATTTTTGAACTTTATGTTTTCAGTCGTGTTTTTAAAACTGTGTATATCCTTCGATTTTCTTGAAGATTTTCTATTTTAAACTTCTATCCATCCTGCAACTTTTAAGCCCGGTCCGGTAGTGGGCCTTCCATAATTACTATTTCTATTCGATTTTTAAAAATTAAAACATTTTTTTTAGACTATAAATTATCATCAGTACCAATTTTTAAAAAATTTTAAATTAAAAAAAATGATTAAAAATTTATAAATTAAAAATTAAAAATCAGTACCGATTTTTTAAAAAGGTAAAAATTTGTTTACGCTATAAATCATTATCATTACCGATTTTTTACACTATGTAGTCTAAAAACGAAAATTTTGACAAAACAATTGAATTTCGACCATTATTAAGAAAGTTTTGAGCAAAAAACTAAAAAAAGAGCGGTTTTTTTGAAAATTCGATATTTTCTTAACCAGTGATCAAAAAAATCTCAAAATTTACCAGGAAGCCCCTTTTGAGGGGTACTAAAAAATACGAAAAAATTAAGAAAATCAAAAACAAAAATTTTTTAAACCTTCCGATTTGGCGTGGAATGCCCCGTATGTATACTGTACTTATTTTTTAACAAATCGCACATATAAAAATATCTCCATACAAATTAGATTTGAGGTTACAGAATAGAGAAAAATGTATGGAGAAAATTTTTCTTCTGGGCATACTCTTGTGCATTAAGCTTACAACACCGTCACGCATAGATAGGCAGAGTGGAAACTGAGGGAAAGATTGTTATAAGGCATTCGTTCGGTCCCGAAATATTGTTATACTGAGGTCCTATTGTATTTATAGCCTATTTATAGCAACGGTTTTCTTTTAAACAAACCTTGTCAGCAGAGACTGCGTTATTGATAATTTCTCGATATTTCTGCAGATTCATAACGAATTGTTCGGTTAATCTTGCACTTGGTATCCTTGTCCAACGTTCTTTAAACTGTTCCCTCAGTTGATCATCGGATTCGCGTTCTTCCTTCAGCATTCTTTCGGTCTATGTTAACAAAAATCGTTATTATTAAAAACTTTTCCGCAGAAGCCAATTCCTCATTGATCAAAACCTAGCTCTAAATTAGAAATAACGTTTGTAAATATATCAAGGCCTAATTAAATGATTCGTTTTAAGACTGGATTAAAAATTCTAAGCTATATGTTATGCCTCCCGCTCACTTAACTTTATTTCAATTACACTTTTTATTTAATTGATCTATTTTTTCATGAATTTTTTTCCATGTTATTTATTTTAGCATACCGACTTTCTAGCAAATATTTACTTTGAAGTAAACGAGGAGAGACGATGCCGATGAAATATACCAATTATTCGTTAAAAATCTTTTCTTTGCCTTCAACTTGGTTCACCTATACATATACACTACTATGCTACATATATACTACGAAAGTATTGCAATCAACTCTATTTCTACCACGCTGATTATGCGTAATAAAAAATTCAAAACCAAAAATATAAAATCATAATGGAAATAGATTTTCTTAATTAATACCAAATTTTTTACAGATGCATAATTGCTCTATTAAGCACCTCCCGATTGTGGATTTCAAAAAAAGATTAAATTAAACCTCAAAATTGTTCGATTTTCAAATTCTAAAAGTTGTTTTTTGACACCTTTGGTAGAAATAGTGTTAATTTTGTATCACGCAATATTTTTTTCTGACCCATAATGCCATATTTATGTATACATAAACAGGATGTCCCATTTTAAAACAGGCACCTAAATATTTTTCGAACGAAACGTTTTCAGAAAGAGTGATCCGAATTAAAGTTGTAGGGTCTAGCAGGGGACGTATGATTATAACCTTGGCATTTACCTGAACCTTCAACTTCATGGTCGTTTCAAGGTCAACTTGCTTTGGTAAATGAAAATTCCTATACTTTATTCTATTTTAAATCTTATTCTATGTAAAATCACAAACAACTTTTGTCCAGACGTATTTTTTTACCTGACTTCAATTTTTTTTTAAATATTACACGAGAAATCCGAAAATGTTTGAGCACACAAAAATTTGTTGCTCGATTATTATTAGTTCTAGAGAAAAATATTAATAGATATAAAATATGTTTATATTAACATTTTTCTCCAAAGCTAATGATCTTAGAGTAACAAATTCTTTTGTGCTAGAATATTTCTTGATTCTTTGTGCAATATCTCTAAAAATTAAAGTCTAATAAAAAAAACATTCCGGTAAATATAGAAGTTTTCTAAAAAGAACAAATTCATCTTGAAATGATTCTGAAGATGAAGGTGAAGTTCATAGTCAAAGTGATTATCGTAAGCCCATCAACTTTTACTTGAATTATTTGTTCGGAAAATGCTTGGATAAAAAATATTCGGGTGTCGTTTTGAAAATGGAACAGCCTATGCTTTTGCAAAACCCAAGTCTATGGTTTTCACCTCATCGAGAATATCCTTGTTCCTTTGCAATAAATCTGGCAGTTCATTCATAGCAGTTTCTAAAGCATTTATTCCACCTGCTTCTCTGACGTAAGCAGCTTTCTCTAATAACGATTGAGGCAATTCCGTGCCGCTTGTATCTTCGATAGCCGCTGGTAGGTTCAAGCTTGCGAGCACACTGCAAAACGATTTAAACGTGAACTTTTCAATTATAAAGATGTTGAAAACTTTAAGTGGGTGTAATTATTTCAACAGGTGATCTTATATTAATCATTGGTTGCAACTTGGCAACCAATCCTTCCAAAATATATATATTTGTCACCGAAGTGTGAGACCCTTCATTAAAAAAATTACAAAAGAACTTAGAATAGGCAAACTAGACATATTAAAAAACTAAATTAGGTTTCTTTCAAAGCAAGTTAGCGTTTTAACCCTTTGCGGTCAGTGTCTTCGTAGCGGGGGCATTTTTAAATCGTCGTAGAAGTCGATGTCCCCGCAGCGGGAACCTTCGAAAATCGCAAAAATAGTTGACGCTAGATTTGCTGGTACTCCCAAAAGTGAAATCTGCCGACCGCAAAGGGTTAAATAAAAAAAATTGGCAATTACCAATTGTTTTTATTTAATTGTAAGAATAAAACCTAATCTATTTTTTTAATATGTAATCTAGTTTTTCTACTCTAATTTCTATAATTTGTTTAATGAGGGACCTCAAACTTTGGTGACCAATATAAATATAATGGAAAAAATTATAATTATATATATAATGGAAAATTTATTTTAATTAAACAATTTTTTAACATTTATCTAGTTTATCTTTTTAAAGAAGCATTTTAACTATGGGGATTGATTCTACAATATTTAAAGGATATCTAGGAATTTTCTCAAGTTCACAGGGTGTTCAGGGTATCAGAGACCCACGGTATGCGCCGAGAGGTTAGCTGACCGTCAGGTGCAACGAAATAAAATGTATCAAATAGTTTAAGCGAAACTAAATACCTGTTCAGAACTTGCGTGAGTTCACGAAGTTTTGATATTTCTGCATTCACGAGCTCGTTGCGACGAATATCATAAGATGACATTGCTTGATGGACGCTCACAGGAAGAAGATCCGCAAAAAGATCTGTAATAAAATGTACCACAGTAAAAAAATCGTTTTCCCTAGTTATGTTTTCACTTTTCAAAAGAACATTGTTACAATATGTATCAAAATAATAAAGTTAATCGGTCCAATATCTACGTTTTAGCCGAATGTCAAACTTTAAAGGCAATATTCTAAAAAACATGTCTCGAAAAAGCGAAGAAAATTATTTCTAACAGCCAAAAATCGAAAAATTCTATCATAAGTAATGGCAATTTTTTATTAAACGACTGCTATTTTGTCAAAAATCAATATTTTAAAAATTGGCTACGTAAAAGACCAGGTAATTTCATACAGTTTATGAAACTTTTGTCTGGTTTGTATTGGATAAGTGCTGTATCAGCTACATCTGGTACCGTGGAGGACTTTTTTCCAAGGTCTTACGCCAAGAACAATGTCTTCGCCATTTTCAAACATTTATTTTTCAATTTATTTTGATAAATATTGTAAAAATATACTTTGAAGTTGAGAAAAGTAAAAGTTGCAACTCCGAAAAAAAATCGAGAAAAAATCTTATATTTTACGTCACTAATTGTAAGTATATGTATCCCCTTAATTACGTGAACTAGCATGTACCGGAGACGTATTAGTCTTCGTGGAAGCTCCGTCAATCTTCACTCGAGCCTCAAACCTTTTGACAAAATAAACTACGCCTATGGGCCACTGATATTGGCTGCCGGGGCAGTATTTGTATCTACTGCACCCGTATACGAGATTCGCCATTAACCCGTTTCTACCGGGAAGGCCATCATTTCTTCTGAATTTTCAGCCTCGTTATTTTTATCGAAAACTTTGACGGATTTTGATCAAATTTGATATCTTATAGGTTTTGAATCTGCTCTTTTCGAATAGGTCATTGGTTTTTGGATTAATCGAACCAATTTTTTGTACAGACTTTTTTTACCCTAAAAAACCATGAAATAACAACATTTTTTGGTTAAAATCTAATATTTTTTATATGAAGTCGTTATCAAAAGTGTCAAAAGGTTTAAGATTCGAGCTTAATATGTTGATGATCAGAGTCAGGTGTGAAATATAAATAATAATGTAACACCTCATCTACTATATAAGAGTGTAGTTAACAAACCTTTAAAATTAGTACTAAATGTTTCAGGAAGCGGAAGCAATTTTGCTACCGCAGCTTTTCCGATAGGTTCCAAAGATTTTATATCAGGAATACGTTCGTGATAGATAAAATCATTATCTTTTTTTACTTCCGTATAATTCCTTTGAGCTTTATTTGCGTAATCTTGAAATAATGCAGGTTTGCCAGATCGAGACTGCGCTGCTTTAAAAAGCTCTACCGCATGCTGAAAGATAATGTTTCGTATACACATTAATGAAGGACATATACGCTAGGCAAGTATCACTCTGAGTCGATTGGTGTGCCGCCCTATGGCATTCACGCACAATTTTAGGCGGACAGCAGAATGCGCGCATGCCACGACCTGTCAGGCGATTATACAACGAAATTCATATAAAAGGACTCACGTAATTACAAACGGGTTCCAGCCAGTAGATTTAAGCATTTTTCCTCCCAAAAGTATCTCAAAAGGTGCAAAATTAGTGATAAGTTTTCACGTGAGTGATGTGAAAGAAATAATCGATGACAATCATCGAAAAATTAGTGGTTCGATTAGGAAAAGTATAATATAAAAATGTACACCATTACTTTTTCTCTCAACACTATTACACCCCACGACACAGCGATTGTGATTTGATGACATTTTTTTATTATTTAAAGAATTTTCAGTAAGCACTGTTGACATTTCGACACAAGTTGAGATGAACGCAAATAAGCAATAATATGTCAACCTATTAGGACGGGTTGACTTGTTATTGCTTATTTGCGTCCACATGTGGTATGGAAGCCATTTCTTATCCTAGAATTCTTATTTTTCGCCAACTGGCGGCGCCACAAGAGATACTTACCTAGCGTATAGCAAAATATTTTGCAACTATTTAACATATTATTACTATTGTTATTATTATTATTATTAATTTTGAATTCTTTTGGTTGTGAACGATTGTGGGACATTAATTATATTTATTCTATAACGTAACGTTTCGGATTGCTTTTTCTATGCTTCCTTCAGACGAAATTTTCTCAAGAATGGTAAAGTATTTATAATTAATTATAAATTTGTACGACAAAATCATATTACGACCGCCCAATAAATTGATATCAAAACTTTAACTCATCAAGCAATTTATTAATTATGTTCATTTGTAATATATTCAAAAAGGATAATTATAATTAAATGAAACGATCTCAGCAATTAATTAAACAATTATTTGGTAAAATCGTGAAAAAGTCTGACATTATAATTAATTATAAATACTTTACCATTCTTGTGAAAATTTCGTCTGAAGAAGTTTTACAAAAAGCAAGCCGAAACATTAGGTTATAGTATAAATATGATAAATGTTCCACAACAGTCGTTCATGTCCAAAAGAAGTTAAAGTAAATATATTTGATATTTCTACGACTAACAAAAGACTTTAATCACACAATTATTACTATTATTATTAATATCAAGCTTACTTCCAATCTTGCAATTTCTTCTCCAATATTCTTGTTGTTTTTGCATACAAGCGACTGATAAAATTCCGCCATAGCCCGATAACCAGCTTGTTTACCACCAATCTGTAATCAGAAAAATGGTCTTTTACAAATTTGATTTTGGTGATTTATCTCTTATGAACGAGATTCAATTAAGGGAACTGTCCCGACAGAAATCTTAAAAAATAGATGATATTTGTGATATTTTATTATATGTGTTTACGAGTTTTGGTTTTAATATTTGTCCAATAGTGCATTTTCCAGACGGCGCGACTGCAAGTGGTAGAAGCCTAAACAATGAGCATAAAATCTCGTCAGAATTGGAAAAATTATCTGATCTACTATTTGGTCTATGTTAACGTTTTTAAGAGTACAGAAAAATTTGTGTATTATATATTTAACATATATTTTGTAGGAGTGCGTTTTATAGATGGCACAAGTCAGAAGCTGCAATTGAAAGAGTTTAAACGCGAACACGAAATCTCGTTGCAGAATTATCTGGAATTAAGAAGCCAACAACATTCTTAAGACTTATATCGGTGGTTATCGCATTATCTACAATTATAGCAAAAGAACATAGCAAAAAAACATGGCAAAAATTTGATAAACATTTTTTGCCATGATATTCTCATTCTAAAAGGTTCAAACTTAGATCCTCAATTTTTATGAGTCGTTCGGAACGATACTGGCAACGCACCAATCGTTTAAACATGGCTGGGGTCATTGCGACCCCGTGTGACTGGCGCGTTATTTCCAGAACGTGTGACCTCTAAGGGTTAAATTAATAAATTTAATTTTCATAATCTTGCATGTGTACATTACTATTCGTTGAAGGAGGAACAACAGTGTGACAGTAGTAGAAATAGGCGATATTTATGATTTTTACACTCATGTACCTCAAAAATGTCAGTATTAAACGGTTAAAGAATACGTACTTTGAACTTCGTTTAAAAATTTTTTATAAAGAAATATATATTTTGTAGTACATTTATAGTGGTCGCTGTAATACGCTGCACGGAAAAAGCGCCTTACTGATTGTCATCATAACTCGCTTATTGATGATCTGAAAATCAAAAGGAAAAACACAATTATTGTTAAACTTGCAATTCTCCAAAGAACATTCACAAAAAAACCCAAAAAAATATATCAAAAAATCCGTACGCTTAACTGAAGCCATACTAATATAGATTAAAACAGTTTTTTCCTTTTGGTTTTCAGATCATCAATAGGCGAGTTATGATGACAATCCGTAAGGCGCCTCTTCCGTGCAGCGTATTTACAGCGACCACTATAAATGTACTACAAAATATATATTTCTTTATAAAAAAAATTTTTAAACGAAATCCAAAGTACGTATTCTTTAACCCTTTAACACTGACATTTGTGGAGTACATGAGTGAATAAAAAAAAATATTATAAATATCGCCTATTTCTTCTACTGTCACACTGTTGTTCCCCCTTAAGGATGTACTGGCTATACACACATTATCAAAAGTACGTGAAACTGGATGAAATGGAGAAATGTCGCTGTTTAAGGTGATATAACAACTTTGACAGATAGAACTGAATTTATTGGGTTAATTCATGCTGTAAAATAATAAAATTAATAGTTAAAACCATTAACAATCGGTCAAAAGTTGTAAAAACTTATTTAAACGTATATTTATTCAAACACTTTTTTACAGATTGTACCTCTGTTTCAACTTAAAGAATACACATTTCGAAAATTCAAATGTTCGCAAATAGTGACATAAAAAATATTTTTATATTTAAAAATGAAATCTTGATTATGTAAAAGGTTTATTTTAAATATATTGTTTATGAAAAGGTTTAAAATAATTATTCTTCCGCTAGTTGATCACGAAATTGCTTTCATTTTTTGTAAACGGCTTTTTATTTTCAATTATAACCAACTATTTTAAAGATGATATCAGTTCCTCGTATCATACATCATCTAATCACAAAGTTTTATAAAACTGTGACCATTTTTTCTTTGTAAATACTTGATTGGAATACGAGAAAAATCTAAACTTACTCGCAATCCCATAAGAACGTGTGTTAATTTAATATTACAGTAACTTTTAAACAAAGCCGTGCAGTCACTTGAAATTTGAAATCTAATCTTATACATTTATTTTCTAACAGTTTGTGCATTTTCAAACATGTGTCACCATTTTGTGATATAGCCAATACATCCTTAAGAAAAATTAATTCCGAGCAGCGTGACACCTAGTTTTTAACTATAATACGACCTCAAAGGGCTAAATATATTTTAAGTGTATTTAAATGTATCTTCACTAAAAGTATAACTGATAACATACGCGATTCTTCATCGACCTACCAAAGGCACCCATTCCTTATCCCAAAATGCACGGAAGATTTCTTTTTGGAACAACTTAAGAGCATCTGCGTACAATTCTTCGGCTTGAGCTGCTAACTTCGCAATGACGCCGTTTTTCATCCCATCGTGAATAGCTTTGTGTACAAAAATCTCCTGAGCTTGCGCCAGCATCAATGACGATAGCGCACCGAGCGTTTCGGGACTCATATCGGGAGTAGGCTCTTGTTGAATGGCCAACATTACGTTGCCTTTCAAATAATTGAAAATACCCGCCGATTGCTGAAATTAAAAAAATTCCAAATAAACAATAAAATTCGAGATTCTACCAAACGTTACTTATTGGTTCGTAGGTTTAATCAAGTGGAAAAACGTATGGAAATACCTGAAACAATTTAGCCGCCAATTTTAATCCTTCGTCGCTGTCTAAGGATTGTGTTGCTGCCACCGAACTTTGCAAAGCAGCAATATTGAATAAGACGCATGATTTTTCGTAAGCTAGCGTACTGATTGCTGGAATTGTACAGAATGGAAAAGTCAGAAAAATCGAAAATTAATAGAGAGTTGTACAGAAAAATGGAAAATTAACACTATTTCTACCGCGCAAATTGTACGTAACCAAAAATCTAAAACCAAAAATATAGAATTATAATTAAATACCAAATTTTGTACAGACGTATAATTGCTCTACTAAGCACCTCCCTTTTGTAGTTTTCAAAAAGAAATATTAAATTAAAATAAAATTCTAAAAGGTGTCTTTTGACACCTTTGGTAGAAATAGTGTTAATATTCGGTAATCCAAAAATTCAAATTCAACCTGTAAAGATTTCTCGAAACTATGGCCTATAGGTAAGTTTTCTTTCTTATATGTTTACACGCACCTGCTGTTGTTTCATATTGTGATAACCACAGAGGTATTTAAGGGGTTATGCCTACTTGGGATCGACAAAATTACATGATTTTCAAGATTTTTTTTGCCGTTTTATTGAGTAATATATAAAATTCGCAAAATACTACCAAAAAAGTACGTGTTTAGTAGTATACGAGGTGTGTTCAAAAAAAAAAGGTGACTTTTTATTTTTCTCAAGAAATATTTATTTATTTAACAATATCTATTTTGTCCCCTTCAAAGTAATCCCTTTCAAATATAACGCACTTGTGCCAGCGTTTTTTCCAGTCCTCGAAGCACTTCTGATATGCGCTTTTTAGTATGGCTTTGAGCTCTTCCACCGATGCGGTCTTTATCTCCTGAATCGTCACAAAACGCTGTCCTTTCATGGGCCATTTTAGTTTTGGGAACAAAATAAGTCACAGGGGGCCAAGTCCGGTGAATACGGTGGCTGAGGCATGATAACGGTGTTGGTTTTGGCCAGAAAATTAAGAATAGGCAAAGACGCGTGAGCTGGCGCATTATCGTGGTGCAATAACCATGACTGGTTGTTCCACAATTCGAGGTGTTATTTTTGTATTTTTTCATGCAAACGACGCATAACTTGAAGGTAATGAACCCTACCAAAACCCTAACAATTTTCATCACTGCTTCAACGTTTTCATCGGTTGTTGACGTGCTTGGGCATCCAGGGTGGGCATCGTCATTAACATCTTCTCAGCCTTCTATGAAGAGTTTGTACCACTTATAAAGATTTTTTTTGCTCAAAGTAGTCTCGCCAAATGCCACAGTCAACATTTTAAGTACGTTGGAGCACTTAATTTTATTTTTCACACAAAATTTAGGACATATTCTTTTTTTTGATATCAGAGAATCGTCAAGCACACCAAAGCACGTCTAACGTTTATATCTGGCAAAAGAAAAATATAAACGCAAACTGCCTGATTATGTCAACATATGTTGGGGGTATGTGTACTAACATAACAAAACCAAAAATTCGAAAATCAAATATACGTAGCCTGCGAAATTTGAAAAGTCACCTTTTTTTTAACAAACCTCGTATGTATAAATTTTTATACTAGAAAATATTAAAAAATGGTGGAAATATAGCTCTGCTCCTAGAGCGTCCATTTTTTCCATCTCTTGCGGTGACCACAATATCGTCGGAATGGCTTATCTAAAATCAAAATAAAAGAATACTGTGTTAGTATATTGCATTATGAAGGGCCTGAACGAAGGATTTTTTATTTCGGTAAGAAACAAAATTTTTACACCAAAATCAGTTCAGCTCGAAAGACGGACTTTTTCGTGAAATTGTTGTCATTTTTGTAAAAATCTAAATTTTACCAAACCCTTCGTTCAAGCCCTTCATAATACAATATACTAACATGGTATTCTTTCATTTTGATTTTAGGTAAGCCGTTCCGACGATATTGTGGTAACCTCAAGTGATGAAAAAAAACCGGACGCTCTATGAGAAGATCTATATTTCCACCATTTTTTAATATTTTCCAATATAAAAATTTATACATATACTATCAAACATTTACTTTTTTGGTACTATTTTGCGAATTTTAATTAGTACTCAATAAAACGTCAATCAAAAATCTTGAAATTCATGTAATTTTGCCGGTCCCAAGTAGGCATAACCCCTTAAAAAAAGTTAAACACTCGAAGCACATTTTTTATATAGGGTCTGTCAGACCCGATATTAAAAGAAATTACGGAATTTATACAAAAAAAATTATTATAAAAATAGATCAATACTGATAATATTATAAGTCTTTCGTTAGTCGTTGATATCAGAATTTACTTGTGAGTTTTTTTATTACAAGACAACTGTGTTGTCAAATTGCATTTATTTTTCACAACGTTTTGGGCTTGATTTTTTTTCTAACCCATCTTCAAATGTAATAGTAAAAAGAACAATTATTTACATTTAAAGTTACGTTCATGCAGCTGGAAGCGAATAAATTAATAGAATATTTTATTTTTTATTAAATAGAACTGAACCTATTATGCACAAGATACAATCTACTCAATTTAGTACCAGAGGTAGTCCAGAAAATTGGTATCGAAATGTTTGTAATCCAGTAAACTTATTGATAAAAAAGTAGCAAAAGTAATCAAAATATGTTAATATTATATAATTGTTAGTACTTAGTTGAGCTTTTCAATAATACATACAACCAAGTATTCATGCTATGTATATATTCGTATTATTAAAAAATCAATTTTTCAATACAACAAAATGCAATTTTTTTTTTACAAAATTAACTTTTTTTGTCCAAAACATGTACTTTAGAAACTTAGTTGAAGATTATTTAAGAATTTTTTCAAGTAATTGAATTAACCCTTATTCGGCACACTGGGATCATATGCACACCACGCTTATAATATAAGAATTTTGAATACCTAAGTAGCATTGGGAGGGTTTTAGCCCTTAATATGTAAAATTAAAAAAGTTATGAATTTTTTCATAAAGTCACTTTTTTTTCGCTTTTTTCGATATTTTAATTTTTTTAAATGCACTTAATTTAAATTTGTGGCATATATAACCTATACTAAATTAAAAAGCACCCTTTCAAAAGGCTACAAAAAAATGGTGTCAAAATACTCAATAGTTCATTTTTTATGAAGGTTTTTGTCACTGGGGTGCACCTGATCCCAGTGTGCCGAGCACGTTATACCAGAGAAGTGTACCGAATAAGGGTTAATAGTTATGAAACGATAACCCTCTGATAAAGTATATAGGCTATAGGGCATAAGATATCCACAATGTGCTCCATATTAAAAAAAAATAGGTGTGTACTCCGAGGGTTAAATAAATACAGTACGTCCTCGTTATAACAATCTCTTCGGGACTGAACAAACGCCTTGTAACAATCTTTTCCTCAACCCCCACTCAACGTGGCTATAGGGGACCGAGTTGTGGGCTTATGCATACTGCATATGTATACAGTGGGCCCTCGACTTTCGCACACACTTGGTTCCTGAAAGTGTATGCGAATGTTGAATGTTCGAAAGTAGAGGGATGTGAAAAAGTATGCACCAAAAACGGTATTTTAAAGTATTTATTTATTTAGCTTTCGGATGTTTTACTTTATAAACTTGTCAAGAGTTTGTTGAGTAGCTCCTTTTTTCCTTTTCGTAATAAAGATTTCTATAATACGCAGTGTCTTTTTGAATTGCCCTACGTACTTGAGATATACGTTCTCTATTGGGATCGCATTCTTCCATAATAGTTAACAATTTGTCTAGATGCACAAAGACTTCATTCATATTTTTAATTGTCAAAATCTTTACGTTGTAATCGGCTTCTTCTTCCTCACTTTCGTCGTGTATTTTATTGTTAATCAATTGTTGCTCAATTAGATATACATTTGACAGCGGTGCTCAGTGACATTCAATTAATTCATCAACATCGTCGTTGTTGACGTTCAAGTTAAATTCATTCATGAGACTAACTATTTCATTGGCGATAGTGTCCGGTGTTTCTTCAAAATTTGTAAAATCATTCGTCATTTGTGGGCATAATTGTTTCCAGGAACCTTTTATTGTCGACTCTTTTATTTCAGCCCACAGAGGGAACATTCGACCACAAAGGCTTACAAAGTTGAATTTTTTTAAATGTGCGAAATAGCAAATTGTGCGAAAGTAGAATGTGCGAAATTCGAGGGCCGCCTGTACAAGATATTTGAAGGAGAGTAAAACAAATCCTTTGTAAAAGCATGTGGCTTTATAAAGCTAAATTGCGGCCCTACTAATAGATAAATATTCGAATATAGTCATTTCATACGCCTTATAGGCCCAATGTGATTGGTCGACAAACCTTCAAGGTGGGAACTAGAAAGATTGTTATCGGGAAATAATTTTGCGTCTTATTGAGAGGAATTGTTGTAAAGTAAAATTGTTATAGCGAGGTCCTACTGTAATATAAGAACTTAATTTCAAAACATACAAGTATTTCAATTGCAAAGTTAATAATATGTAAATTGCTGTGATAAAAAGACTTGAAATTACGTTGTTTCCAGACTGTAAATTTAAACGACTTATGGATGTTAAATTTTATTCTTCATTCAAGTTTTTTATGTTAAAAGCCGAAAAGCAATCTCAGATTGAAATCGCTATTAAACAGATGTACTAAATACAAAAGTTATTGAATTTGTCATTATCTTATCGTAGAAATAACATGATAAAAAGAGACATACTTAAACTGAGTTTTCCACCAAATATCGTACGATCAAATGCATCTTTCCACTTAAAAGGGATCTGTAGTTCATGTGCTGGAATTTTTCCTTCCAGTGCACATAATTGATCGTAATAACTGCAACATATAAAAAAGATTTGTTATTAAAATAAAATTGATATATAACAAGTCATGGAGGAGGAAAATAAATGCAAAAATTAAACGAGACCATGCATGTAGCATATTTTTATTTATCGATCAACTATTTAGTTTTATTTTCATTCATTTAAAATACTAAATACAAAAAATATAGAGGATAAATCATTACACCGCACAAAACATTTGTCCATCGGTGTGTGTGACATTTATCTTCTAGATAATCTAATGTAAGACAGAAAAATAAAATGGAATTTTACACGATACCGAGTTAGTTTCTGTTTGATAAACCAGAATAAAAAAATCTTTTTTGAAGAAATGAAGAATGTTCAAATGGAAATTTTATTTTGGCTATGAAATATTTCATTAGAATCGAATATGAAGGTTTTGAAATTTTTGATCGATAAACTGAAGTTGTATTTTAGTTTTCTGTTTTGGATTACCTAGAAGATAAAAATATCAAACACATACCAATAGAAATTTTCCACCATAGTCTATTCCTTATAGGATTTGTACTTATTATTGAAAATGAATAGAAAAAGAAATTCTACATGTTTGCGCAATAAATAAAACCATAATACAAATTTCAAGTAAATGAACTCAATGTGTTCTTTTAAAGAAATTCCCAAAAAACCATGTCTCATCAACTGAAATTCTTGTTAAGTGGAATCATTTGAAATGGGAATATGTGGTTATACCAAGACACAACAGGGTCTCATGTTTTCCTTTTCTCTCCGGAACGTATTTGTTTTCAACTTATTCTCTCTTGTTTTTATTTTATTTTTTTTTACACTTTTTTTATATTTTGTGTTTTCAAGTTTTTTGTATATGCAATACGACCTCCGATGCTATAACATCTATTTTGTAATATGAATATATAGAAAAATAAACTAATAGAAAGATCATTAAAATAAACAAGAAACGGAAAATAGAAACCTAAAGAAATATTCGAAAACACAAGAACCGATAGTATAATAAAAATTTGAAATCTCCTTGTAATTTACCATGAATTATGTTAATAATGACAAAAGCTCGGGATCGCTGAGCCAGGCACGCTTACACTTTTATTTTTCTTTAAGTTGTAATAGTGAAATTGAATTTTTTGTATGTATGTTATTTACATTATCGTTCAACAGTTTAGAAACAGCAAGGAATTTTAATGAAAATATAAAAATTCATGTATTAAATTCATTACAATCTAAAACTTGACAAATAGTAAAAACATTTCTGAACACTAAATTCGCCAAGCGGGTCAAAATGACTTGATTTATTGCTTCTTATAATTATTACAAATTTTTAGTACACTGTACTTTTTCTTATAACTTTTAATTACTCATATAAATAATTTATTCCGTAGGATAGGTTTCTTCGTAGCTTGTTTCCTCTGTAAAAGCATGTGGCTCTATAAGGCTAAATTGCGGCCCTACTAATAGATAAATATTCGAATATATCATATCAATATGATAATAATGTTTTCAATAAACGAAATGCTTGTATTTTAAGATTACAGCAATATCTTTGCCTTTTTAAGGGGACATTGACCGTTTCGGCGGCAGGCGCGACCGAAAACGGCTGAGTTCCTTCTCACCGTAATTTATAAAAAATATTAAATAAAAAGCTAAGGTTTTATTGTGGTCATATTAAAGCTTATATTCCAAGCTTTAATTTAACTGAAGATTGGTTTTAAAATCTTAAAAATTAAGCTCGTGCTGACCTTCGAAAGATGACAGAAAAAAAGTTGGTAAAGCGGTGTTTTCTTGCACAACACGTTCCTTTTCTCAGCTAATATTGCAGATATCATTTTGATTCTTTTTTCATTGATTAAAGGCACTATACTAGAACATATTGAGCGGAACAGAATTTGTCTGAAGTTGAAAATTATGGAGATAAAAATTTTTACAACCACTAAAACAGTCCGATTTTGATCTTTCTCTACTTTTAACACTACATTTTAACAACATAATTTTCTAATAATTATCCGCGCTCAGATTGTTTGTTTAACATTAGTGAATAGTGTCCAAAAGAGAAATTGAAGATCGGAACAGTAGAGTATAAAAAAAAGGAACATTTCGTGCAAGAAAACACCGATTCTTCAACTTTTGTTCCGTCATCTTTCGAAGGTCAGCACGAGCTTAATTTAAAAATTTTTTAAACTAATCTTGGATTAAATTATATTTTGGAAGATAAGCTTTAATATGAGCACAAAAAACCTTAGGTTTTAATTTAATATTTTTTATAAATTACGGTGAGAAGGAACTCAGCCGTTTTTGGTCGCGCCTGCCGCCGAAACGGTCAATGTCCTCTTAAAGGGATTTATTTATTGTTTGGATCAGCACAAATTTTTTATTATTTATAAAAAAAAAACTTCTTCCTCTATTCATTTAATTGTGTTTCTTAATATAAGCGCAACTATGTGACACTACGTTGTAGAAGAACTCAAAGCATATCGCTTATAAAAATAACGATAACGAAGAAGACTTATCTGACTTGAAATTGGTTAGAAAACGACGAAACAGAAAATGAAGACCCTTGTGAGTCTATTTTACATTTGTCTGGTTCTATTTTCCTTGAAATTATGTCTATAATAATATAAATGCAAGTAAATACCTCTTCGAGTATGTGTTTCTGGTCATTGCCATTGCTACATTTTGCAGCTTTTAAATAAAATATTTAGAACCAATTGATTTATTTTTATATGTCATGACGTTACCTCACCTTTATATAAATAAGAACATACTGGGTCATAGGGCCTAAAACCCATCTTACGGATACACGCCTTTTATCTGCAGCATTCATGTATAAACCAAAATTGGTCATTTTGATTACTTATAGAATCCATCGAATGCTTTTGACTTCATAAATTTCATCATACAATTTCCCTAGAAGTCTAATATGCTTTTAAAAAGTAAATACGTTTTACTACATATAAGATGCAGAAAAAAGATATGTAGAGATGTAGATAAAAGATAAGACAGATCAATCGGTATCGATCATTCTAGCGTTACATATCTGGTATATTAATTTCATAATGAAAAAAGTCCCTTGAGTTTAGTAATGATGTAATTAAATAAGTTTCTTCATCTTGTCTTTCCTTTTTTTTTACTCGATATTTGTATATAAAATCAAAGAATTTGTCACGTCGAGTGCCTAACAAAATTGGTGGTCTAAATTTCAACCACTCCCATCTGCAAAGTAAAGTCCAATGTTAAAAATTTGATTTGGCGAGTTAGGAGTGCTTTCCTACGTAATTGGATGCGCCGAGTACAAAAAAAATAATGAAAAATGTCCAGGAGACATCCTTGACCTTGAAAATTGCATTTCAAGGTCAAATTCATTGTTTCTTCTATTTTATCCCAAAAATGATATCCTGGCGTTTTTGTATGCGTTGGATGCAGAAAAATATCCGTGTCTATCACGAATGTCATTCGCAAGAATGGACTATTTTTCCTAAATTCAACACATAATATTATCCTCAAAACAACTCAAAAATATTATGATACTTGAGTGGTCAAAACATCGACCAGTCCCGTCCTTAAATAAGTCATAATCATTATAATAGTCCGGTTGCCAGAGCACCAAAATGTACACTTCAACCCATCGGCAATTTTTTTTCAGAAATCGTTAGATAATAGCGCCCTGAATATAACCTGAAAGTCTTATCTAAAAAAAAGTTCGGCTTCTGTCTTTTTTATTGCAAAATAAGTTGAAAAAAGCGTTTCTCTTTAGTTTTTCCAAAATATCTCCGTTGTTATTGGTCTTACGCAAAAAAGTATAGAGAGGAAAGTTGTTCAGAATTAAATTTCCTACAAGATAGAATCGGTAGTATATGTTGAATTTGGTTTTTTATGCTGCAAAATTGTTATAGAAATGAAAAAATGTGAAAAACTTTGTAACTAGGAAACAGTTGCAAAAAATAGCTAAATGTCGCTGTAATTACTCTCAAAGATGTATTTCAGTTAGTAGAACATGTAGCCCGAACCCCAATGCCGTACTTCAAAATGGCGGCTTGTTGCAAAAATATGAAGTTTGAACTTTGAGTAGCTATAAAAATTGGGCAACTATAGTTATACGGATGAGATCAATTGCAATCGGTAGCTTATAACGTACTTAATAAATGCTCCGAAGGGATTTTTGAAAATCTTAATTTAACAACATTTTTAAGAATAAAAACCCGTTGCTAGAATCGGATTTTAGCGAATTATTAAGTTTTAAGGAAGGAGACCAAATGCATTTTAATGTAGGTAAAAAATCATGAATTTAAAAAAAAATCATTATGATCGGCCCTGTAGAAGCCGAGATCCGCAACTTTTGGTTTATGAACGATTGCGCTGAAAGTATTTAATATTTTTACTTCAAATTTGGCACAATTATTCCTGAAATAATACTTTAATATATTCATTTTTCTCGATAGCTGTAGACAGCTTAGTTCGTCTGCAATGAGCAATGAACGAACATAAAAAATACGCGTACGGCGCCGCGGCTCCCCGCACCGCTCGACGCGCTGGTGGGGGAACCGATCGGCGACGGAGAGAGCCTCGCGGAGCAACATTTCCGAATATTAGTTAAAAATTGATTTACTCGGCTATGGAATGTGCTACGACAATAATTTTTTTTTCATTTAACTTGTTTTTTTCCATCTTTTCAACCGTTTCAATAAAAAATGCATAAGTACACTATGAACGCTAGAAATATTCATTTTTCATAGCATTTTTCGTTTTAATAAACTTTTTTTTTATGAATGAAGTATATTACCCTCCAAGGAAGTAAAATCTATTCTTTTAGTTTCTTGCTGAGTAAAGGATTAGGTAAAGGACAAAATTCAATTCAGATAGACGTAGCTGATGAGAATTAATTAACTTGCTTTAGCATAAAAACCCCTTACAGGATAAGGGGAAAAGCCAAACCAAGTGCAATAATTTTATTTATTAATGTACAAAAAGTAACGAAGCAAGATTATTTAATTATAAGATAACATAGTACAAAAGGTGCTTATAAAATACTTACAAACTATGTATGTATTTAAAAATACATAGTTTGTAAGTATTAAAACGAAAAATGCTATGAAAAATGAATATTTCTAGCGTTCATAGTGTACTTATGCAATTTTTATTGAAACGGTTGAAAAGATGGAAAAAAAACAAGTTAAATGAAAAAAAAATTATTGTCGTAGCACATTCCATAGCCGGGTAAATCAATTTTTAACTAATATTCGGAAATGTTGCTCCGCGAGGCTCTCTCCGTCGCCGATCGGTTCCCCCACCAGCGCGTCGAGCGGTGCGGGGAGCCGCGGCGCCGTACGCGTATTTTTTATGTTCGTTTATTGCTCATTGCAGACGAACTAAGCTGTCTACAGCTATCGAGAAAAATGGATATATTAAAGTATTATTTCAGCAATAACTGTGCCAAATTTGAAGTAAAAATATTAAATACTTTCAGCGCAATCGTTCATAAACCAAAAGTTGCGGATCTCGGCTTCTACAGGGCCGATCATAATGATTTTTTTTTTAAAATTCATGATTTTTTACTTACATTAAAATGCATTTAGTCTCCTTCCTTAAAACTTAATAATTCGCTAAAATCCGATCCTAGCAACGGGTTTTTATTCTTAAAAATGTTGTTAAATTAAGATTTTCAAAAATCCCTTCGGAGCATTTATTAAGTACGTTATAAACTACCGATTGCAATTGATCTCATCCGTATAACTATAGTTGCCCAATTTTTATAGCTACTCAAAGTTCAAACTTCATATTTTTGCAACAAGCCGCCATTTTGAAGTACGGCATTGGGGTTCGGGCTACATGTTTTACTAACTGAAATACATCTTTGAGAGTAATTACAGCGACATTTAGCTATTTTTTGCAACTGTTTCCTAGTTACAAAGTTTTTCACATTTTTTCATTTCTATAACAATTTTGCAGCATAAAAAACCAAATTCAACATATACTACCGATTCTATCTTGTAGGAAATTTAATTCTGAACAACTTTCCTCTCTATACTTTTTTGCATAAGACCAATAACAACAGAGATATTTTGGAAAAACTAAAGAGAAACGCTTTTTTCAACTTATTTTGCAATAAAAAAGACAGAAGCCGAACTTTTTTTTAGATAAGACTTTCAGGTTATTTTCAGGGCGCTATTAACTAACGATTTCTGAAAAAAAATTGCCGATGGGTTGAAGTGTACATTTTGGTGCTCTGGCAACCGGACTATAAAGCAAATCAAGCAAAGAAGTCATAAGCAAATTTTAACTTCTTTCTTTGAAATAGGTATAGATCAAACAGTATCTATTAATCTAGTGTTAAATATCTGTTACATTAATTTCATAATAAAAACTCCCTAATTTGAAAATTCCTCAATTAATGACATAATTAAAGAAGTTCTGTAGTTCTATCTTTCGATGATAGTAAGCAAAAGCAAGTCATTTTGACTCCTTTGATTGATATAGATATAAATCAATCTGTATCGATCGCTTTAGCGTTAAATATCTAGTTTCTGGTAGATTAAATTGACAATAAAAAATGTCCCTAATTAACTCCCAAATTAAAATTTCTCAAATTTATTAGTGATATTTAAACTCCTTTAATTGAAATAAGTGAAGACGAATCGATGTCAATCACTCTAGTGTTATAAATATCTGATATATTAATTCCAAGTGAAAATAGCCGCTTAATTAATTCTCTAATTAAAAAGTTCCTCTATCATGTCCTTCCATTCTAGTAGGTGAAATCAAGTCATTTTGACTTCTTTGGTTGAAATAGGTACAAATGAATTGGTATGAACCCTTTCGCTACTAATGGTGACTGTAATCACACACCACAAAACGCCGCCTGGACAGGGGCTATAGTCACCCGTCGATCTATCACAGAAATGGAACCAAAAATCAAGCCAAATGCTATCCACTAAGCTTTTCTCTGTTCGCAAACAATTACAAGTGTTGTTGCAATGTGTTTTTAACATTTTGCTTTTAAAAGTAATGTTACAAAATCGTTTTTGAGACAAAAGCCTTGGCCCCGAATGCTGAAAACGGCCCGCGTTTAAAGACACTCCGTGGGGAGCACCGCTGTAGCAAAAGGGTTAATCGCTATAGTTTTAAATGTTTGGTATATTGAATTGATAATAAAAGAAGTTTCCTTCCAAATACCCAAATTAAAAAGTTCCTCAAGTTTATTAGTGACATAATTGAAAAAGTTCCTTTGTCTCGTCTTTCCATCGAAGTAGGCAAAAGCAAGTCGTTTTGACTCCTTCAGTTGAAGTAGGTATAGATTAATAGATATTGATTACTGTAGCGTTAAATATCGGGTATATTAAATTGATAATAAAAGAAGTTTCCTTCATAATTCCCAAATTAACCAGTTAACTGAGTTTGACGAGTATACTCGTCATGGAGAAGTGCCAGGATTTTGTGTCATGACGAGTATACTCGTCATGCGTAAAAAGTAGTGACCATTGGCTATTTAGACTGTAATTTTTATGAAAAACTAAACATATTCTCAAATTTCAAGATGTTTAGAATATTTTGAGGCTAGGTCGGAATAAAACAAAAAAATTAAAAAATATGAAAAATTTGAGGTGAACTTATGCGCCCCCACATGCACCGGCTGAAACAACGTATTAGTTTGCATATCGTATTTGTTTATATCAGCGGTTGCTTATGAGCGTACTCGTCAGAAAGAAAAGACTCAAGAAGTACTATAAATAAATATTTCTTCATTTGTTAGGTATTATTTGTTTGTGAATGCATTTATATTATATAAAAAAATAATCGATCATTATCATGAATCAACTTTTTAACGGAATTTATCGAGGACACCATTGAGTCGTATCCAATACAACGAGAAAAATCGACACAAACAATTCAGCAACCTTAATTGGTTGGAAATCATTTTCCGGATTATACACTCGGAACTTCGAAAACAAACAACCATACGCAAAGATGTTCACTCTGTTATAAACGTAAGATCGGGAAGGAAACGCGTTACTAGTGTTCTATTTGCAAAGTCCCATTGTGTGTAGTACCCTGCTTCGGTGAATACCACTCTACAACAGGAATTTAAATTTTTTATATGTATTATTCTTGCGTTTTTCGTTAATTATGTAACATATGTTAAATAAATAAATAAATATTAGTAATAAAATTGGCAATTTTATAAAGGAAAGCTATCTTTTTGGTGCAATATTTTAACAGCGACACTTACTCTGTGCTTGACGACTATACTCGTCATCGACGATTTTCGCGACACACAGAGGTGCGCACTTTCAAAACGGAGCTCCTCAGTTAACTGGTTAAAAAGTTCCTCAAGTATATTAGGGACATAATTGAAAAAGTTTCTTTGTCTCTCCATCGAAGTAAGCAAAAGCAAGTGATTTTGCTTCCTTCGGTTGAAATAGGTATAGATTAATAGATATGGATCTATATTAAACTGATAATAAAAAAAGTTTCATAATTAATTCCCTAATTAAAAAGTTCCTCAAGATTATTAGTGACATAATTGAAAAAGTTCCTCCATCTTGTCTTTTCATCCTAGCAGGTAAAAGCAAGTCATTTTGATTCCTTTGGTTGAAATAGGTATAGATCAATTGGTATCGATCACTCTGGTGTTAAATATCAGATACATTAAATTGATAATAAAACAAGTTCCCTAATTAATTGCCAAAAGTAAAAAGCTCCTCGGGTTTATCAGTGACATAATTAAAAAAAAAGTTCCTTCGTTCCGTCTTTCTATCGTAATAAGTAAAAGGGAGTGTTAGTCGTTGAGGAAATTGAAGAAATTAGTCCGAGATTAAATAATGAGTCATAATAAGTCATACCCGTAAATAACCTCCAAAGAGCTTTCGTATTTTTCAAAAGCACGCCACAAGGCGTTGTTTCGCAATTTGCTGAAATCATTGATGGCTTCTGTATAATCCTTCTCGTTGCTCGACGAATTATAAGTAGATCTGATGATATTTGTCAACGGTTTAACGACGTCTACGTCGGAAGGCTTTTTCAACGGAACGGCAATTAACTCTGCCATTTTGACGTCAGCCCGTCGTTGTTATTCTTCTTCGCGAATCGCGCCCGACAACAGCTGACTTTGAATTCTTTGCTCGTTACACTTTAGTCTACAGTCTAGTTTACACCACTGACAACATTCGCGATTCACCGTATATACACACCTGGCGCATACCGCAATGTCAAGTATCAAGTTGACAACTCTCCGGTGTCCGGTCTGATCCGGGCTCCGTCTCAATTCGAACCAAAATCTACGAACTACGATTCCATCCGTGTTATAAAGATAAGAGTATTCTCAGACGCAAGTTCGCATAAAACTTTGTACCGGATGACGTCAGAAACTACAAGCGGCCGTGGGAGTCACCGGTGTTACGTCCTTAGTAGCGATTATCAAAGATAGATGACGCAATCTGTGAATTATGGAAGAAAATGATCCGATTCAAATTATTAATTTTATGTTATATCCTCACGCGAAATGCAAAGCTTTTGCGCGACAAAATATGATTTTGCTCACACGTTTTCAGTGACTTTCAACATTTTCTCTATTTTCGAAATTATATGAATACGAAATCATTAAGAGTTAAGGGGGGATTCCGGTGTAACAGGTTCAAAAAATCGAATTTTTTCTCTTTGTATAAATCAAAAGTTTTGAGAAAGAGGAAGGTTTATTTATGGTCCCGGGATAGAAGAATGAATGTTCACGTTGATTTTTCAGCTATAAGTATCGTAAATCTTCGCTAAAAAGTTTAAACGCAATTATCTCGAAACTACGTTTTTCAAATCGGTGTCTAGGATAGCGCAAAAATTAATCAATCGATCAACTTCACAGCAGGCTTAATCAATTCAATATACATTTCTCCTAGGGTTATTCCAACAATTTAAATAGTATTGTTTATTTAACGACATTTTTAGTGGCAATATGTAATCAATTTTTGTGTCAAAAAATTCATTTTTTCTTCAAAACCCTAGAACTTTTTTGATTCTTCATGTTTTCTTTTAACAAGTGGTATAACTCCAGCATAAACTATCTACCTTTAAGAAAATTATTCATTTTTAGTTATCGGATGCTTGTAACAGGTATACTAGACACTAACAATCCGGAAGTGTTTGGCAGGATTATGAATACTAAATAAATAATACGGAAAATCGACAGAAAATATACAGAAAAAGAAAACATTTTTTTCAATATTTCATGGATGCTTCTCCAAATCTCAAAAGAGATTATTTGGGAATTATTAAGTTTTTCAAAAAAAGAAAATTCATGAAAGTCACCTATTTCAAAGCTGTTACACCGGAATCCCCCTTAAGACGTTCCATTTTTGAGATATTACACAAAAAATGAAGAATTTTTTTAGCAAAAAAGAATTTTTTACTCGAGTATAATTAGTTTTGGGAGAAAATGTTAACTGATAGAAAAATACATAATGCATAATATTGATAAAAAAGAATTAAAAAAATTTCTTAACCTTTAGTGTTGCAGTAGAAAAATTATAACAAAAATTTTAACCAACCCAATTAATTTACTTTCTGGGGAGGTACTTTACGCTAAAATTTCGAAAAAAAATTCTTTCAATTTTAATACATTGAAATACATATTTTTTTATTAATTTACATCTTCCGCAATCGCTAATAATAATCAAGCAAGAAATTCTTATAAGCTCAAAAATTTCCTCATTCTTTTTGTAATATCTCAAAATGAAAAAAATTGTTTATCTTTTCGTGTAACTTATAATCGCATAATAATTAATCTGAAAAACTCTCCATTAAAATATAGGGGTTTTATTTAAATAAAATAAGTAGACTTTGAAAAAATCTTGAAGATGGAAGTCAAGGTCAAAATCAAGATCAAATTCAAGGCACTATCATATACCACCCTCCAAATAAAAATATTTTTATTCGGATGATTTTTTCTAAAAATGTTTGATTGAACACAATACTCCCAATCAGTTGTCCTGTTTAAAATGGCATGCTCTGTATATTCTGAAAGAGTAAGTTACGAACTTTCAAATAAGCTTAACACTAGGTTTACGGGACCCGTCAATTTGACGGATTTCAAATTTTGAAATGAAATACCCAAAAAAACCACAGCATTAATCTTAATCACTTTGCATCGTAAATTTATAATTCCATTAAAAGAATTTATACAAACAATTATTATTTTCCTAAGCATTCTAAATTTAGAAATTTGCATGTGGTATCCCTGCTAAAAAAAAATTATTCAATTTAATAGAATAAAATCAATTAATTTGAATTAGGAATTGCAATTCAGATAGTACTATTAGAAAGTAATTAACTTTTTATGTTTATATAGGAAGTAATAAGAAGTAATATAATAAAAATTATTGAAATGCATTTAAAGCAATTACGCTTATATAATGATAAATTGTTTTCAATAACGTAATTTATAATTAAATTCTATTGTCTTTAATCGATTTGAAAAATTAATTAATTTTAATTTTAACATTATTGAGGTCACCAAATACACCGACATTTTTATATATATTTATATATTTTATAATGTTTTTTGTAATTATAGTATATCCATTTCAAAATAATATAAATCCTCCATAAAAAATGTATTACACTTATTAAAAATCTTATTATAAATTTTATTTAAAAAGAATACTTATTTCCATTCATTAAAATTAATTAACTCGATCATACTCAATTTCATTTCAATTAACCATTTAAATCAAGTACATATTATAAATAAATATATTATGCTTAAAAAAAATCTGTTAATTCAAATAAATTGACAGTTTATTCATAGATGATGATAATTCAAAACAATTAAAATCAATTCGCAGTTAATGCAAAAATTGTTATTGATACTAATTTATTACTTTAGCTACTAAAATTCATAGAAAATTATAAAAATCGTATAATCCATGTATTTATTCAAATCAATGGCGCCCTTCACGAATAATTTCGATTGGAAACAATTAAAATCATTTGAAAATCAATACTCAAAGTTTGAATTCGCAATGATTCATTATTATGACAATTAAAATGCATTACAAATTATTGAAATTCTTTTCTGATTGTGTTATTCAACAAAATTGATATTGAGATTGATTAAAATTTATAGGGTTTAATGCTCAATTTCTTTATTCATATTAATTGATATTAAAATCAATTAAAACTAATAGACTTTTCTATTACAAAACTATTAACAAAAATTCAATTTTTAAAAATACATTGAAATTAATAAAATTTGTATTATTTTTAATTACAATGAATGGAATATTTTTAGCAGGGATACCTACCTCTACGAAACCCGTCAAATTGACGGGTTAGCTGATTTCATAAACAAACCTTATATATTTGCTTCGTTCGTAAAATCATTCCTCCAATAATAAATATAAGAGTGAAAGAAAAGTCTTTAGCAAGATGCCTCCAATTCATTATCTCAATAGCGCCTGAATAATTTTCATGAAACAAAATTTGGTGTCGATGTCGGGGACCAGATAGCACGCAAATATAGTTTAAAAGCAGGGTGTTTTCGATGACCCCTTCAAATTTTTATAATATTTTAGATTTGGCAGCAATAAACACGTAGATGCTATAAAGACTGCACCGGATCGAAAATATCCAGAAAGGACTTCATATTTTGTTTAGCCGAGGAATTAGCTAGAGAAAACAAGAACATTTGTCAAAGTTCAGACATTTCACTTCTGTCACCTTCAACGTCAGAAATCCAAAAAAGTTGCCAAGTGGGCTACTGCAAAAAAAATACAAGCAATAATTGCTGTATGTATTGCAAAAAGATCGTATGCGGAAAATGCACAAACGAAATTCAATACATTTGTAAAAAATATGCTCAATAAATATGATTACCCTATATCGTTTATATTATTGTTATCATTTCCGTGATAATTTAAAAAAAAAAGATTTTTACTTATTAATAATTTATTTAAATATGAAGCCTTATTTTGTTCAATTCAGACTTAGTTTGAATAAATTGATTTGTTAAAGAAAATACGTATTTTCGTCCACCCGTCGATTTGACGATTTGATGATAAGAAACCGATATTTGTAGTATTTTGTCCGATCGTCAAATTGCTCATATCCTAGCAAAATCATAAAAAAAATTTTTCACTTGATTTAGATGAAGTTTCCATTCTAAATCTTGGCCCAGACTACATTCCATCGGGATAGTCTCAACTAATTTACTACAATGTAAATAATTAAAAGTCGTGTAGCCAAAAGAAATAATAACATCCTAAAATTAATATTCTAGTATAACGACTTAAGAAACAACCCAAACCATGTATAAAAAAATTAATTGCCATAAAAAAACAACCCTTACATATTATTTTTAATTAACTATTTAAGTCAAACAATAGATTATTAATTACTCTCTCCTGTGTCCCATGCTGGGCAATTTGCTAGTTTGGTTATAAATAAGATAAAAGAATTCCTAAAATATCATTAAAACATAATATTTTAATGATATTTCTAAGGTATCATTAATAAATAAATATCATTAATACATAAATTTTTAATGATATTCCTAAAATATCATTAAAACATAATGTTTCGCATGAGGGAAGTGGAAATACTTCTAACATCTACAAACATATTTGTACAAATATTTAATTACAAAATAAGTTTACATCCTGTTTTGATTTGTTGCTTGATACCAACAAAATATACAACTTTGAAAAGTAATACGCAGTATACCGTAATACTTGCATCTGTATATATTACTGTATATATTACAGAAAAAGTAATTTCAAAATTAAAGCCTATTTTACTTAATACCAATTATCTTTTAAAAATTACTCGTCAACTTATACGAGTCGTAGAGAAAATTTATAAAAAAATATTATTCTATCCATTAAAAAAATAAACGTCGGAAAATTAATATTGTCTCATCATTTATGTATGGGTCACTTATAATAATATTAAATTAGTTCGTCAATCTAAACTTCGATCAAAGGAAATAAAACAAATCGATGAAATTTAGTTATTGAAGTATGGGTAAACAAAATAAACTATTAAATAAACTTAATAATTTCTCGCTTTCAACTGAAATGAAAATTATCCAAATGATTCGTAATTTTGTTTCTGACTGTTTTTCCTGGCAGTTCGAATTTATACAAATTAATGCGTATCGAAACCCGCGATGGTGAATAGCATATTGACTTTTCAGTTTATGCACTATCTCAACCTTATAGTGGTTTGCATAACATTAGCACCTATAAAAGTGTAAGAGTATTAATTTTCCTAAAAATTAATACGAAATTAAGTTCATTTCGAAAATTTATTATATAGACTGGCTGCTTTCAAAAGCATTCTTTTTATTTCCGCCATCTTCCTTCGACTAGTGTGCACTTTCGATAAAAAAAACTTAACGTATTTTATCAAATATATGAAGACAATTTCACATAAATTTTTCTGCATTTAATCGTTGTCGATAAAAAAGTTCGTAAGAAATATTAAGACCTCGGGAACATTATTTCTCCAACAATATTGTCATTTCCGATGATTTTTCATCTTCTAGCTTCACAAATGGAGTCACAACCTGCATATTTACCGATATGTACAACGGATAGGTAAGCTGTCTGTCCAGCGACATCACTTGTTTCTGAAAAATCAACAAATATTTATTGCTCATTGTCAGGTATATTCCAATTGACAAAGAATATCGTATTTGTAAAGGTATTTGCAAATACGATATTTTACAGTATGTATTTGCAAACTTAGCACCTGAATTTGTTAGAGGCAAACAAGATTACATATACACTCGACTTCTAAAGTTTTGACAAATTAGGAGCGGAAACACTCGAACTTTTTGACAAAATAAATCACGCTTCTCAACCGCTGTCATTGGCTTTCGGGGAAGTGCTTCTTCACCTCATGCTCGCACGCAGTAAAAACTTGCCTTTATGCCCTGAATTATTTTTCGCATATTTTGCCACATTTTGAATTTCGCGCAGAGAATACCAGCCTGAAGTGGGCACCGTTCATGCGAAAATACTTGAAAGACAAGTGCCAAAAGGTTTAGAAGTCGAATATATTGCGTTTACTCTTCCCTCGCGTGTACGTAAATGGGTTTACAACGGATAGTTGTTTTGCGAATGTTATATTTGGTAAATATTATTCATTAAACTTGCATGTAAGTAAATATACTACCGATAGGATTGCAGGATCTCGCACTTATAACTTGAACTATATCTAACTTAATAATGTACAAGCGATTCGCATTAAAAAATCAATTTCTAGCTTTGAAAGTTGAAAATTGAAGTGATAACACCCCTAATACTTTATGCTCTAATACTTCATATTGTCAGTCTTTCGTAGAATTTCACGTGGCTTCATAAATGTGTTTGTATTGACTTATCCTACTTTAGAGGATGAAAAACTATTTAAAAGAAACTACTTAAATTCTTGTCGACAAAAATATTTATAATCGAAATAATTGTAAAAATTGCAATAAAGTTTATCATCATCAATATTACAGAGAAAGCATTGTACATATTTAAAAGAAGAATATTAGAAGCACTATATACGTATTATTAAAAAAACTAAAAACAATGTAAATTTTCAGTGCGATAAAAATAAAATCAATAATCTATGTAACTCTGTTATTTAAATCTGTAATGTAAATTTCTCTATCCCGTATGATGTGAGTAATTCCCCCCTACTCTTAACAAAATATGTACCACATCATAAACCAACATCTTCAGTCGTGAAATCATAATACAACTGTCAACACAGTACCTAGTAAATTATTACAATAGCCAACAAACTATTGACACGTATTTTTTTTAAGTGCCGACATCCACTTTAAAGGGGTGAAAACCACCCCTAAAGTCTGTTCAATTTCAATTATGAACTGAAGCGACATATATTTGGACGACTATAGTCGTCGCTGGTGCACAGCGAACATTCAACGCTGAACGACTATAGTCGTTAGTATTCGTTAGTACCGAAAGGGTTAAAAATGATAGTGCGGTTTAAATATTTTAAGGGGCTATACCAGTGTGACGGCCGAAAATTTACATCTTTTTTTGGCGGAATTTTTTTAAAGTAAAGTATTTCATGGAATGTTTTTAAACTTTATGGTTGTATTTACCTATAAATAAACTATGTAAAATAATATCTTTTCACGAAGAATTCGAGACTTAAAAATTTAAACGCGTTTTTCTCGAAACTGTGTTTTTCAAATTTGCTGACACTGTAACTCAAAGACCACTTATCCGATTGACTTGAAAATTTAACTGAGTGTTTTGGACATGCTTTATTGTCCGATGACCTAGGTTAATTTTTGATTGGATAATCACTGTAATTTTGGCAGCGAAAAACGATGATTTTTTAAAGGAAAAATTGAGAAATTTTTTTCGGATATCCTAGGTCATCGGATAAGGAATACCTTCTAGTTTCAAAAAGTCCTTTTATTTTTTTATTTCAGACATCCTAGCGACCAGCATGATGTCAGCAGATGAATCACTTTTGTTTTGGCGTCTCGGGGGATAGCGTTTAACTTGGTCGTCTTTAATTATTTTTGTATGAAAATATTATTTTACACAGTTTATTTATAGGTAAATACATCCATAATATTTAAAAACATTCCATGAAATACTTTTCCTTAAAAAAAATTCCTAAAAAAACATGTAAATTTTCGGCCGTCACACTGGTATAGCCCCTTAGAAAGCAGTAATTTTGATGTCTTCATTTTTATCCATGACCAGAGAACTACATGACAAAAGTGTGAAAAGAAAAAGTTCAATAAAGAATCGCTCACCTCTTCATCTTTGTGCAGAGATAGTGTTAAAATTCCCGAATTTTGTACATATTTTATTTGCCTTTGCTTGTCCAAAGAAATCAGTCTGGCTCTGCAAAGTAGCATTATGAAGTTAGAAACAGTATTAGAATTGGGGATAGTAACGATTAGGATTTTTTTACTTATTCCGAGACAATTTACCTTATTATAACCGTATGAACACTATGATCAGCCTTAATATGTTCAGAATCCGGTTTGTGTCTTCTTCTAAGTCTAAGCGAAGTTGTGTCCAAACTAACGACAAGATCCAAGCCGAAGTAAAATGCGGTCCATCTCCATATATGCTCGCCAGGTTTGTCGACGCATCTTCCACAGCGAAAACATTCTTTCGAAAATTCTTCTTCGCTAATTTGCTGCGGTCTAAAAGAAAAAGTAGAAAAATTACAGAAAAATTATAGTATTCCAAGTTATTGTACTTTATGGCAATTAGATAACTTTTTACGGTGGCATTTTCCATCTTTCTTTGGGGGAAACACCGATAATTGTACAATATTACAGAAATTAACTAACCATCAGTAACCCTAATTATTATTACTGTAGATTTGATAGATAACATTTGTCGATTCTCATTTCTTTTTGTTCATGTTCTCGTTGTTGTGATTGTTTTTGTTATTATTAAAATGTAACTCATACCCAAACTGCCAAGTGATAAGTCCAAAAATTATAGACAGGGCAATGAAAACAAATTTTATGCGAGACTCTAGGTCCCACAGTTAGCTTCACAAGCATTAAATATGCAACGATTCGAAGCGGCGTGAAATTTGAAGTAAATTAGTTTAAAATTTACAATCCTTCAAATAATAATCATTAAATAATAGTTAATTTCTTTGAGGATGTTGAAACATTAAAACATTTCACATTTTTACCAAAATTCAGATATAATCTTTTAGGAAAGCGTTCATTCGGAGAACATTTTCATACCGTATCTGTTCATTTATTGATATTTCCACTTTGGGATAAATATTAAAAGCAAAATTTAATACCTAGAAAATATTGGTGGACCCAAAAACCTGGACACAATGGAAGATATATTCCACGGGAATCTGGGATAGAAGGAAAGGAAATTGTTCTTGAAAAGGATTAATAAGAGGAAAAGAAACGTTATAAAAAATCTTGAACTTACCCTCGATCTCTGCTGGCATCGATACGTAGCAAATGTAGCCATTGTTCTTTATAAGCATCGTGTAACCAGTCGTGAGGTAATAAATTATCGCTGTGTAAAATCTTGACGTCTAAATCATTCAATAACAAATGTTTCATTCGCAGAGCTTTAAACGGCGTTGCAAATTCTTTGCCTTCTTCAGTCCCTAAGAAGGGTTCCGTCCAGGTGTGGTTTCTAAAATATTCTTCTATCCGATCGATTTCATCGGGACTATGCAACTGCACGAAGAGCCTGTGAAAGCGATGAAACAAAAAATAATTATAAAAAAATATGAAAATAATTAGAAAATAAACTTAGACTTTCAAATCTTAGTTTCCTTTGATTTGATAATGAATAGATCAGTAACATCAAAGTACACGATCATAGCGTTGAGAATATATTTGGCGATTGAGAAATTCATAAAATTTAAATTAAAAGAGGACTATTAACTCCTGCTTATAGATTAAATAATTTAATAATATAGGCTATCGAATAGGGCGTAAATTCTCCTTCTTGAGAAATGCTAGTGGGTTCTTATATATTTTTGTGCGCTGTTATTGAATTTATCGATAGATTTTGCGTAGCCTATCAAGTTTTTGAAATGATTCGGGTAAAGTTATATAAAAAATTAATTTTGAGTTATCGTAAGGTATTTAAATTTAATTCAATTAACCCTGAATAGTCAACATCATTTTTGGTACTCATTACCGTCAACATGGGGTCTTTGGTGTCTTGTGATATTTTCGGCAAGGGTTTTTGCTAGCAGATTCAAAAGGATTTTCTCGAACATAAAATTTTATAAATATTTTTCTCATAAATTTGTTACATGATCAACTTTTTTTTCAAAGCACGAAAGACCCCAAGTTAACAGTTAAGGATTAAATTTAATTTACGGTTAATTATCAATTTGGTACCCGACTAAGGGTTGAAAATTAAAGTTGTAATTGATTTGAGAGGTCATGGTGACCCCTTTTAGGTCACCATGACCTTTGGATTCACTCTAGAACTTTATGCAAAAACTTACAAAACTTTTAATCCGAGTAGATTTAGTTTTGATATTCATTACATTTGAAATTATGTTTCTTAAAAAAAATTTCTCATAACGGAAATATATTTTTAAAAAAAGATGAATCATTTCGTGTATCATCAATTATAAATAAAGTTCCTCTAAAAAAACATTAAACACTGCCAAATCCTTTAGATTTCGTAATAAATAAAAACTAACCCAGATTTAAAATAATTTTTACAGTTTCATAACAGGGTATCTAATCCTAGTTTTCAAAAAAATGTATTAAATTAATCATTATTTTTAAAAACTTAAATATTTTCTTGAAAATTTAATTATACTTATAATTCAAACTGTTTAGTTAAATTAATTAAACCGTCGTTTTTCCGCGTATGTATCGATAAAAAATATTTAAATTATGTTACGGTATTTTATAGTTAAATAAATAAATCAGAAAAATAGGCGCCAGAGCTTAAATCGTTTGAGTTATCCCTAAACATAAATGATAGATCAATTATTTTATTTTGCCATTTTCTTCAAGGAAATAAAAAATGTATTTGCTCTCATTGAGACAATATTTGAAGGAACGAAATAATATTTGTTTTTAATATTGCATCAACAATGCGTGTTATGGATAGCGCTCAGTCAGAAGCTGCAATCGAAAGAAGCCTAAATGTTGGTTACGTAATCTCATTGTAAAATTATCTGGAAAAAATCATAAAAAATTTCTAAACCTTATATCGATGGCTATGGGTATCTACAGTTACAGCAAAAGCCCAAAATGACAATTTTTGGTGCACGTTCAAATCAGAAGATGCCATAAAACGTTAGACTCTTAGAATAAAAGTGTGAGAAAAACAAAAATCGTTGTTCCAAATTCGAAGATTGTAGGTAGAACGATAACCATCGATTCAAGTTTTAAGAATTATGTTATTTTTTTATCCCAGGTAATTCTAGGACGAGGACTCATGCTCCCATCCGGTTTGTCCTTTTGTTGAAAAAATATTAAAACCTTTTGGGTTTAAATTTTTACCTTTTATTTAAATTAAACCCTCTAAATATCACACTGTGCCAATAAAGGGCAAATACTTTTTGAATTACATGTTCTACATTTTCTTGGAAAAAATATCATAAATATTATCTATTTTTTCAGACTTTTGATGAGAGGGTCCCCTTAAATCACGACTGAAAGGGTTCAGAATGAGATTGTATCGGATTTGCTTAGATTGTATAATTCAAAAATATACGCAATTTGATATTAGAGTTTGCCTACATTATGTCATATTAAAAAGTCATTAAATTCAATTTGTCATATCCCAACATTAAAAGGATGAGGAGTTAAATATCAAGGCATATGGGATCGAATATGTAAAATAAATAGTAGTACTTTCCGGTTTGGAATTATTATAAATGTTGGACTTGCAAAATTAATAATGTTAAAAAAGTCATTTTTGGACAACTTCACCTCCTCTATCTCAATTAATTCACATATCATGGAAAAAAACTTTCTTTAATACATGCAAAGCTAGATTGATATTTGTTCGTCTTTAGAGAGATATTTAACTCCTTCTTCTCGACTCTAAGGAATTTTTAGAAACGAAATTTCCAAAGGTTTGGTAATCAAACGGAGTGTAATAAATTTCCCAATTTTCTACGTTGTGCCTGAAACTATTTGAATTCGTCGAGCCTTTAAAATGCAAATTAGTATCGGAAACTTCACTCTCTGAGAGAAACATCAATCTTTTGAAAGGAAAAAGAAGATGAGATAATACATACCACATTCGCAGCATCATGTAGATGCAAAATTCAGTTTGCATTGCGACTAAATCAGGATTACTTATTAATTTCTCCATTAACTCAGGTGTGATTTCTTTGAGAAAATTTGGATGATGATGTGCGTGTCCCAGAAGATTGACTTCCAACCATCTCTTAGCAGCTGTTATAACAATCGGAACTCCGTAGGTAACGGCAGCGTTGTAATAAGATATTACGGTTTTGATATTTGTAGTTTCCACCATAATATCTGTACACTGATCAATTAAGCCTTGTAATTGAAATAATGTAGACGTCGCTAATATGGGGATCACATCTTTTGGTTCTAAGCTTATTTCGTCTTGATAGAAGGAACCCAATACTGTGGTGAGTGCTGAAAATTTAATAGATGATATGTAATCAATAATGAATCTTGCAACAGCGTTTCGGATTTATTTAACACTATTTCTACCAAAGATGTTAAAAAACACCTTTTAGGACTTTAAGGGGTAAAACCACTCTAGGATTTTCAAAAAATCGAGGTTTTTTTCGCTTAAATAGTACTTTAGGGTCATAAAAACAATATTTCATTGATTTATCGTGGAAAACAAATGTTAAAAGGTTCAATTATCGATTTTGCCGCAGCGCCTCAGAGCGCGCGCTGAGCTTCATAAAACTTTAAACCCGTTTTTCTCGAAACCACTTTTTCCAAACTGGGAGAACGGATTTCTCGAAAACTATTGCATGGATTGATTTGAAATTTTTACAGTAGCTTCACAACAATATCCTCTTTGGAAGTACGTAGCCGTTTTTTGATTGAATGTAAACTTTTTTTTATAAATAATTTAATGCTCATTTTTAGGGCAAAAAATCGATTCATTTCTTAAAAAGTGCACCACTTCCACAAAACTTGATTAAAAAAATCCCCTACGTACTTTCAAAACCAATTGTATATAGATTATAAATTTTTTTTATTTTTTGTTCCATGACTCATATATGCCGAGAAATCCGTCCTCCCGTGACGGTGTTTTCAAAAAACATGTTTTCGACGACGGGCTCTGTCGCCGCCATTTTATACGAAAATGACAATACAAAAATTGTTTTTCCTAATTCAATATGCGCTAAATAAACCCTCTGAAAATAAATTCTATTCAATTTATCATACTCCCAAATTAAATTGTCAAATTCAGGTCTTTTTTTCTGCCTCTAGAGTGGTTTTACCCCTTAATTTAGAATTACTTTTGAGGTTTAATTTAATCATTTTTCGACATCTACAAACGGAAGGTATTTAGCAGAGCAATTATGTATCTGTAAACAATTTGGTATTGTTTTAAAAAATCCATTTTATTTATAAAACTATATTTTTGGTTTTGGATTTTTGATTACGTATAAGTAGCGCGGTAGAAATTGTGTTAAGGCTCTGAGTAAAATTTATTTTGCCTTTCCGATATTTGCTCGAAAGGAAAAATATATATTCATTGATGAATTGTTGTGTTCATGCAAAATTGTCAAATTTGTGATAAGCTCGTAGTCGAGCGTTGTTTTACGATATTGAAAAGGGTTGTTTTATGACTTAAGGGATTATGCGTCGTAAAGAAGTATGAAAAAAAGCATGATTTTTAATAATTTTTTCCATCAAAATCATCAGTCACTTTTTCAAAACCTTTTATACATTTAGAAATCTAGGTTCTGACTTGCTATTCTTACATTCTTTCTTTACTTTCATTTCTTTTACTCTAATACTATTTTTAGTTTTTAAAATCTATCAGTTCTCCACATTTTGGGATCTCTTCTTACTATTGGGTTGGTGCATAATTATCAGGCGTTTCTTTGACGTGATAATACCATTTAAAAACGCCTGATAATTATGAACCAACCCAATATTATTTTATATTACGTTATATCATGCGCTTATTCTCGTATGCCTACATTGTTTATAAGCATACACGTTGTAGGTTTTATTGTTTGCTCTTATTGCGCTATTCTGGTTTTATCTTTTACTGTATTTTTAATTATTCTAATTATTTTTTATTTTCTACCTATTCCGCTACGCTTCTACAAATGTATCTACTCTTCTGTATTTAATTTGACAGTTGCACCTGTAATGCCCCATGGACTCCAGGGCATAATATAACTCAATCAATCAATAAATCCAAATCGATATTTTAAGAAGATATACAACAATTTTCGAAAAAATGTCTTAAATCGTATGTCACAACAATAGAAGGAATTCAGCATTGTTTCTTAGGTTTAGCAACTTTTCAACTTGGCACGTTATACCCAGTATTATTCCAAAATTATCTATGATATCCGAACTTAAATATGTCTCAATTTACTCATACTAAGGCACTAAACAATCGTAGAATCTATCTAGATTGTCCACTTTTTAATAAAAGATTATTAATAATATGATCGATTGTACAGACATTCTACAATTGATACCTTTTATTATTCCTCCATGTCCCTTCAGAAATTTGTATTTACTTTCAGTGCCTTATTCGGAATTTGAAAGTAATCTACCTATTAACTACCTATTGCTTTACAAACTTATAAAACTCCCCATAAAACTTGTATCCACTGCTTTATCATTTTATAATTTAATATGATTTTTGGACTTTTTACTTGAAAGTTTGGCTATGCGTCTAATATCTCACGTAAAATAAATATATCGGTCGGAAAAATCGTTACAATAATTATTAAGAATATTTCAATCGAACATTTTTGAAGGGTTTTGCAAAATGGTTTATAATATTGATAAAACCTTATATTAACTTACCAAAATAATTTGTAAAGAAAGAATTTTGGGGGTCGCTGAACTTTTTTAAAATATAGGGTACCTGAATGTACAAAAATTGTCTTAAAGTGACTGATGATTTTGAGAAAAAATTTCCTGAGAATCCCTTTTTCTCCTTTTCTTGACTGAACAAGATCACTTAGAAATGCAGGGATAACCAATTCCCTAGCAGATACGAGTCAACCCAAATGTAGGAATCGAGGTCAAAAGCAACCAGTGGACGTAATTACAAGAATGGATACTAAAGTAAACTTTCACTTTTTATTTAACTAATCCTTATATGGTATAGCCAGCTAAACGCATGCAATCCGTGTAGGTGATACATACTGCACAATGAAACTTAACAAAGAATGAAGATCGACTTACAATCCAGAGTAACATTAGGATCTGTAATTTCCACGCTAATAACTTTAGCATTCGCTTCCCTCCATGATCCGGAAAACATACTTGCGAAATATGGGCTCTGAAATATAATAAAATTTATAGTCATACTGTAATTTTAATTCCAATTTGCTCTTAAAGGTATAAATAAGACTATTTAATACTCTTAATTAAGAGGTATAACAAGAAACTTTTCCATGGTTATTTATATCGGTGATTAAATATTGTATATTCTTCGTTTTGAGATTTATAGTTTATTGTATAATAATTAATTTTATAATTAACAATTTTTCAAATTATTTTTCTACTTTCGACATTTTACTACTGCATTTTAGGCGTTTTTCAAGTGAATTTTCTTCGCAACTCGTGTTTTATAATAATTAATTTATCGTATTATGACAAAAATGACTTTTATTGTTGACCGAAGATTTTAAATTTTGTTAATAATAGTAGATGATCCAGTTACCACGTGGGTTATTATAATAGAATAATAGTTTTATCCTTCTTAAGGTAGTCGAGTGTCAATTTGTTTTTTTTAATAAATCATTTATTGATTTATGTCAAAAATCACTATTTTTGTTCACCAAAGTTTCTAAATTTTGTTATCAATAATAGATAATCCTGTTGCTATGTAGGTTATTATTTGATAATACTTTCATCTTTATTAATGGGGTCAAATGTAAGGACTATTTTTAGATTCAAAAATATGTGCCTACAAGTGAGGTGACATTTTGGGATGCCTGGAATGTGGGACCAAAACTTGACAATAAAACTTAGCAAAGAATGAGGATAAAGAATTTGGAAAATTATCAATTTCATGCGTTAATTTCAAAATCAAAAATATATTGTTATATTTAATCAACGATTAAAGAAATAAATATTTTCATTTGTCTTCAATAAGTTTCTTTATAACAAAGTTTAGGTGCAAATGGTTAATCTCTTTGCCAATAAGACTAATGTTAGTGAAGTTACTATATAGCTGACTATATTTATTATATAGCAAATTATTTATATCATTTAACATATAGTTTATAGTCAAGTTATTAAAAAAATATTGATATTACGCAAACATTTCTTATGTGCTACTGTTACATTAACTTATTCAATCTTCTTAACAACTCAATTGACAAATAATAAAGTGTCTCCTGTAAATGCCTATAAAATTACCTGACTTATATAAACTTTGTGCAATCTCCATGCTCTCCCCAACATAAAAACTGTTATGTCGCTGCCTTTTTCTTCTTGGAACAATGTTTTATATATATATTGTGCGGTCGTTAACAATTTTCGTCTGAAACAAGAGATAAATATTTATTCATAAAAAGTAAAGGTAAATTTTAAAATAATAAATAAATAAGAGTAATTAAAAGAGTAATTTTTAAAAATAATAAATAGCAGGAGTATTTTTTTCCTCCTATTTTTATTTTACTTGTTAGCATTTTCTGCTAAGAAATGGTAAAAGTAAAATATTTAAACTCTATACTACTTAAAACTCCTTGTTATACATATATTAACACTAAACCTATCGTGGCGTCACCTAGTGACGTCACATACGTGTATTTTAAATGGGTGGTGGGTCATTTGACCCGCTCATGGTAGCTTTAATGTTAAATAACAGAATTTAATGCGAGTTTGCATTTGTATGATTCTATGTTACATCGGATAACAAAAAATATGAATATTTCCTGATAATTAGATTGACTAGAAAAAGGAGATGTAGTAAAAAGTTTGTATATGATGTCATTGAGTATCGAATAAACTGCTGTTATAAAATTTATGATAATTAGAGATTACTCGAGTCATTTCACAGTATTATCATATTTTTTTTTCAATTACTTGCTTAAAGAATTGTTTATAAGGATAATTTCATTTTTACGATTTTCTCCTTTTGGAAGAATTTTTTTATGCATCTCCTACATTCTGTGTATTTGAAGAAAAGGTAAATGATAAGCATTATGTAAATTTTGAATGTCTCCCCACCCCTACCTCTACGCACATGCACGCACAAATGAGGAACACAGAGAAACAAACGTAATACTTGTGAATGTGGAAGATACAGTGTGATGTCATCACTACTGAAAAAGGAAGCTTGCCTCGGCTATCTCATTTAAAAACATGCATCATTCGCTCAAAATAGATATATAATTAACAAAAACACTTAAATGGTTCTGATGTTTGATTGAACATGTTGCAAATAAAAAGGATAGTTTGAAATTATGATTTTTTTCTAGAGCCTATAAGAAATAATTATTTTGTTCAGATGAAATTTCGTAATATTTGTAAAATAATTTCTGAAAAAGTAAGAAACGAAATCGAATTTTTGTTAAACCTCACAAATATAACTGATGTATTTTCCTGTATTTTCATAAAGATAAGTGACTTCAGATAAAAATTGAGCCGCCTCTAAATAAATGTGAATAATGTTCTATTAAAATTTATAGTTTAAACATAAAAAAATATATTGGTTTCTTTGTATTAACCATAAAAGAGTGAATTTCTTCTCAGACCTTGTACATTTCAGAAGCTTGTATGTTTATTCTTATTTAAAAGGTATCGATTTAAACAATTTCTGCTTCAAAAACTTATGAAACTGTGAACTATTGATTATTTGTTCATACGCAAGAAGGAAGAGATCGTTAAAACGTATATTTCATAAATATTTGGAAACAATAACTTTAAAAAAAATTTGCACATAAAGGAAGAAATTTAGAAAATGAAAAGTGGTTGATTTTATGTCGCAAATTATTCACCTTTCAATAAATTAATTAATTTCTTTATTAAACTTTGAAGTAGCATAACAACAATAAACAAATTAATTGTTATAACTTCGTATATAAACTTTTACTTTAAATTTGAAACTCAAAATTGATGGCAATCATTTAATAGACACTGGTGCATTTATTTTTCAAGGCTTATGAAGATTTATAAATTATTTTCTAATTAATGAAGTCTTTTGTTAATCGTATATTTCTAACACATTTTATATGCTGATTTTGGTTATAAACAACTGTATTAAATATATTTTATTACATACTTTGACGTTTCGGTTTATTTAATTGCCTTCTTCGGTCGACATATTTAAAAAAAAGATTGAAATACTTCTTTAAAAACCATTAATAAAGTTGAAACCTATAATAATTTCATTTATAACAATTTTAATATTATGTCTACCATCTTTAAATAACAATAAATAATGAGTTATGACATAAGCTCAAATCGTCGAAAATATATAAAATTAATATCGGACATGTAACAAAATATATTCGGTATAGTTGTTTATAGCCAAAATAAGCGTATGAAATATATAGAATAATTTTCTAACAATTTAATTTTTTACCATCTTTTTGCGTTCGACGAACTTCTATGTTTATTGTCACTATTTTTACCAAAGGTGTCAAAAGACACCTTTTGCTATTAATTAAGAAAATTTATTTTAATTATAATTCTATATTCTTGATTTTTGATTTTTGTTTACTTATAATGAGCGTGGTAGAAATAGTGTTAAAAGATATTGCTGAAAACAATTTGTTTCAGAAAAAAGTAGCAAAGTGCGGACTGTTGATCATATTTTATTCAAATGACGAAATAACAAAAATGAATTTCCTGCATCAAAGAGAATTGTTAAAAATGTATGTTCTCTAAGAATTGAAAATAAACTTAATGAGAGATACAGTTGCTCACTGAAAGAGCTATTCATGGTATTAGTAATCCATGGTATCTTCTTTAAAAATGTATTGATTTTAAAGCCTTGCGAATCTTGTTCCAGTACAATGCAAAATGTATTCCAAAATTGATTATCTTAATTGAAAGTATTAAAGACGCATAAAATTGCCTTTCTTGGATTTTTTGCATTTCAGAAACTCGTGCCTTTGTTGTTATTTCAGTCATTTTTGAGAATAGTTTTCTTTTATAAGACCAATAAAGCTCTGGTCTACTGATAATTTCTCGATTCAAAAGATTAATTAACACTGGTTTTACGGAATGCATCAATTTTCTGCATTTCCCATTTGACTCTTTCAGTGTCCATAGGTGACCGCGTCTAACAATTAGATAGAGAACAAGCCCTGACAAAACATTGTTGCATCTACGTGCAATTACAAGAGAAATGTCTCTGCCATGAATTCCAAAGGCCAACAGGATTAAAAATTGTTTTCAAAAACCCAAAATAGTAATCAAATATTCAAGTGAGACTTGTGTCCCAACATTCTGTTTTAGATCTCAGTATTTACGATGCGATGTTCGAATACTATATTTTGCTTTCGCCCTTTCTTCTCTGTATTTACTACAGGTGGGACAATAGCGTCCAATTGTTTTGCTAATAAAGCACATCTGTCCTAATTTTGTCTGGAACATATATGTCCCCTACAATAATTTCATACATTTGTACCAAATAGAAGAAAATATTTGTTAGGGTGGCTTTGGTCCTTAAAAACACAAAAAAAGAACTTTAACATAATTTCGACATTTTCCCTTTGCCCCCTAAATGATAAAAAAAATAAGTTCTTCACCGTTTTTGTTGCGAAACTTCAGTTTTATTATTAATCTCATATTTAATGAAGATTTGAATTATTTTTGGCCCACCTTTGGTCTAACCATGGACATCATAATTACGCACACAAGAAAAATCCAGAAGTGACCTATAGTTATATATATGCAGTGAAAATGTTAACAGATCAAGTACCTCGCCGATTTTAGATGATTTCCAGCCTCGATGTTTAGTTTGTTATTTACAAGATATCTCATAAGCCTTAATCGATATGCCAAGACAACCTTTTGCGTCTTGGCATATCGATTAAGGCTTATGAGATATCTTGTAAATAACAAACTAAACATCGAGGCTGGAAATCATCTAAAATCGGCGAGGTACTTGATCTGTTAACATTTTCACTGCATATATATAACTACAGGTCGCTTCTGGATTTTTCTTGTGTGCGTATGATGTCCATGGCTAGATCAAAGGTGGGCCAAAAACAATTAAAATCTTTACTAAATATGAGACCAATAATAAAACTGAAGTTTCGCAACAAAAAAGGTGAAGAACTTATTTTTTTTATCATAGCGATGTAGAAAATAGGACATTTTCGTGATACTTTTTTTAGAAACGTAATGTACATAATTATTATTAGTTTTCTCTACTTTGAAGAATACTGTTACAATGTGTGTCAAAATGATAAAGTTAAGTTATTCTAATATCTACGTTTCAACTGAATATCAACTTTAAACCCATTTTCCGAATAAACGTGTTTTCAAAAGACATATCGGAATCGCCAAAAAATGTCGGGCTTATAAAGACCTTAATTTATATTTAAAAAAGCAGTCTTCAATGTAACAAATTTTTGTTTACGGAAATTTTTCAAGAAACCAGTTTTTTTTGCCAAGGTTGCACGATCGCTCGAATAGTTTTTGATGTTTCTTTATGAACCTTGGTTCAAAACGTTCTATGGGACCACTTTTTTGAATTTTCGTTGAATAACATTTTCACAGACAAATAAAGAGTGAAATTTGCCGTGAAAAAAAATTAAGTTTCCATTAACTTTCCATAAATTTCTCATTATTTCAAAATTAAAAAATCTGGCCCAACAAAATATACAACGACAACGTTGCTTTACAGGAATCTTTTTGAATTTATCCGATTCATTCATCCAACAGCGAAAACTAATGCAGACCATGAGGATACAATGGCGTAAAAAACCTGATAACAAATCGACAATATAAAATAATTATCATTAAAAAAATGGCACAATTTCCGTGACATCCCGATTTGACCGTTTTATTGTTTAATATAATATACCAGAGAAACAATGACGCTAACCACAGTTTTCTATTACGTTTAGTTTATAAGCTACATTCATTAAAATTTTTATCGCTTTGACACACGTGCGTCCTGCTTTGTAGCTGTCCGCTAAGTGGAGAAATGGAACAAATTTATGTAACAACCTATTAATGTTATATCACGTTCACCTGAAACTTAGGTTTACCTAAGGTACCTAGGTTTAAGACTGACAATGAAACACCTAAAATAGAATACCACGTTGACCGTGATTGGGGGGCTGCACTCCCAACTCCTCAAAAAAGAATCGCAACTCTCTGTCGTAGAAAAACGGACAACCCTGGAAGAACCCGATTAATTGGTTCCGTATTCTTTGAAACTGTGTTGTTTCAGACTACAAAAAACAGGATTTCATTTCAAGTGCAAAGACGAAATTTCAAAAAATCGCAACAAAATTTGAATTACATACTTACGTACATATTTGTAAGTAACGTGTATGCAAAGTGTATTTATTTAAATTAAAACGGAATGGAATTGAGAATTCATAGACGTGATTTTTCAAATGTCGTGATAAAAGTTATAATTCCCTTATAATTTTGAACAATTTTCACGTTGGACATAACTCTCTTTTTTAACAAACAAATGACATATTTGGAAATAATCTTATATCAAAAAATATATATTTATTTAATTTTTTTTAAAAGAATTACTCGAAAATCGTGTAGTTTGATAACATGTAATTCGGGGGAAGGTATCCATGTTCTTCGAAAGTCGTATTCTTCAAAGGTGACCTGTATACATTGAGATTTTGTTTGATCTAAGTTTTGGGCTATGTGTGTGTTAGAATATAAACCTGGCCCTTGATTTTGACTAACAAGGAAGGGTCTCGAACCTGACCTCACTGATTTTAATAATTTTTGGATATGTTGTAGTCCTCGAAAAAATAAGAGACACGAATTTTTATTATATGCTGACATCCACTTTAATGGGGTGAAAACCACCCTAAAAGTTTTATCCGAAAATAATTTTTTTATCATATCTCGGTTCCTAATTAATATTTTTTAATAAAACGAATATAAAATAAGGGTTGCAACCCCTTGGGTCATAAACACACCTAATATCTTCAACTTCTTATGACAAATATTTTCCACTTTGTTTTATTAAAAAATACTAATTAGAACCCGAGATATGATAAAAAAACGATTTTCGAATAAAACTTTAAGGGTGGTTTTCACCCCTTTAAAGTGGATGTCAGCACATAAAAAGAAATACTTGTCTCTTATTTTTTCAAGTACTACAACATATCCAAAAATTATTGGAATCATCATGGAAATACACAAAAATTGCATGTATTCTCTGAACTTCCTCAAAATAAATCAGTAAGATTTCAAATTCTATGGCACCACGATTTGACTATTGCGTTATCATGATTTACCAAAAAACCATGTCCCAAACTGTAATTCTATCTATATCATGTTTATTTAAAAAAACAGTATACATCACTGAATGTCCCCCTTGAAATAGAGCAAGTTTCGTTTAACTTTTTTTTCGAATGATGAATATTTTGCGAGATAATGGCGTGGAAAGATTAAAATGAGACACCCTGTATAAAATTCTATCATAACAAGTTGTAACATGTATATTTGTACCATTTTTTTAGCTGAGACTTCTATGGACAGTGATAATAAATTTATAACATTTTAAAAGAGTATAACTCGTAAACTAAAAGTATAACTAATTACAGGTTATGGCATTGTTTGCATTGTAATCAATATTATTAGAATATACGAACAGGTAGCAATTTTATGGAACTTGTAATCCAATGATTTGCAATGTTCGTGTCTTCATTTAACGCATTGCCACTTTTCAGAAAAATTCTTCAAAATCATATATTTATTCAAAGACTGGATTTCGAAAAATGTTCCTTTAATCCCTCTTAAAGGGATAGCCTTCGTCGCATAGAGATTTAAACGTAATATCATCAATTGCAGCTAGTAATCCGAGAAATCTAGAAAATAAACTGTACTCGAACAAAGTTGCAACAGAGTTAAAATCTCTTATAATCAAATGCGAAAGCTTTCTTATGCAAATGAATTCTCATGTATATAAAGTTAACCACAAAAGTGACGATTCTTGTTAACTATTTCAGGACAGGGATGTTTACGTTGAAATTAGACTTTTTTTTACTCGATATTTGTGCATAAAATCAAAGAATTTGTCATGTCGCGAGTGCCTGACAAAACTGGTGGTCAAAATTTCTACCACTCCCATCTGCAACGTAAAATCCAATGTTGAAAATTAGATTTGGCAAGTTAGGAGTGCTTTTCTACGTAATTGGATGCGCTGAATATGAAAAAAATAATTAAAAATGTCCAGGAGACATCCTTGACCTTAAAAATTGCATTTCAAGGTCAAATTCATTGCTTCTTCTATTTTTGCCCGAAAATGATATCCTCACGTTTTTGTATGCGTTGGAATGGTTACATTATTTTTCCTATATTCAACACATAATGTTATCCTCAAATCAACTCGAAAATATTATGATACTTGAGTGGTCGAAATATTGACTAGTCTCATCCTTAAAAGGTTAAAAATGTTAAAACAAATACATGGTTATGTACCCTTTATGAGGGTAAAATACATAAATTCCCTTTCTTTCTTAAAGAAAAGAAGCGAAAGAACTTATATAGGGTAAAACTATCAGTGAATAAGCGAATTATCCAGATTGTGTACTATTGATGTTATATTTAAATAAATTTGTTTATAATAATAGAACTAGCGAAATAGCTTGGAGAATAAATTTTTGTTTACACATTTGTCAAAATAGGTACTTTTTGTTATTGCAATTACTTTTCAATTAACTGTTTGGGTGCCAAATGGCGTAATCGCGCTTATTCCGTTCCATGTCCAAAAATCCCAGCATTTTTTAAATACGGAATGAAAAGAACACTACTGCGCAACTTGGCAATTTTTTATTTGGAAACAAAAAAGACCTCTGGCACTCAGACGGTTAACTATAAAGTGCAACGCACGTAACGACCCAATAAATGACCAAACGTTTTCGTTAAATGAAATAGAAATATAATTTATTACTATTTGTTTATCGCACCCTTAGAAAATATGGGAGAACGAATCTCTAAATAAACCAGTTTTATAAATATTTACAGGCGGCCCTCGACTTTTGCATATTCTACTTTCGTACATTTTGCTATTTTGCACATTTAAAAAAATTCAATTTTGTAAGCCTTTGCGGTCGAATGTTCCCTCTGTGGACTGACATAAAAGAGTCGACAAGAGTCGTCATGAAAACAATTATGCCCACAAATGACGAATGATTTTACAAATTTTGAGGAAACACGGGAAACTATCACCAATGAAATAGTTAGTCTCATGAAAGAATTTAACTTGGACGTCAACAACGACGATGTTAATGAATTAATTGAATCTCACTCGGCACCGCTGTCAAATGTGTATCTAATTGAGCAACAATTGATTAACAATAAAAAACACGACAAAAATGGGAAAGAAGAAGTCGATAAAAATGTAAAAACTTTGACAACTAAAAATATGAATGAAGTCTTTATGCAACTAGACAAATTTTTAACTATTATAGTAGAATGCGATCCCAATGGAGAACGTATATCTCAAGTACGTAGGGCAATACAAAAAGACACTGCGTGTTATAGAAATTTTTATTACGAAAAGAAAAAAAAAGGAGCTACTCAACCGACTCTTGACAAGTTTATAAAAAAAACACCCGAGAGCTAAATAAATGAATAAATACTTTAAAACACCGGTTTTGGTGCATACTTCTTTACATCCCTCTACTTTCGAAGATTCGACATTCGCACACACTTTCAGGAACCAATTGTGTGCGAAAGTCGAGGGGCCACTGTACTCATTTCAAAGCTTATAATTCACATTTTTTTTGTGCAATGGTCATTCACTGGCACACGGTCAATTACTGGACGGTGTACCCTATTTTGTGAAAGAAAGGAAAGGAGGAAAATTTGTGAGGTTATGTCATCTCGACAAAATCCATTTTTTATGATAAAGAAGGCAAACGTTGAGGAATTGATAATTGCTACATCCAACGAACGAAGATAAGAGAAATTCAAAGAGAAATCGATAAAACGATGAATATTCCCCAATGACGCTCAACGTCGCATGTTGACAACAACTAAAGACAGGGATAAATAAACGAGTTCGATTGAAGGAAAAGAAAAAGTGTCCGCACTTTTTAGGTGTACGAAGAGTCTTGTCGATATACTCCGTGTCCGATCCGAAATTGTGTTCTTCGATACATTTTCTTTTACGTCCACGCATAGAATTCACGGCAATGTTCGAGGCTGACGCTAGCCTGCTAGCGTAACTACCCATTTTTCGTGGGGTTTTCGGAGCCTACAATTTTGATTCGATTATTAACGTTAAGAAAAGAGGAACGACAACAGGCACGTTGTATGCAGCATTCGCGACGCGTCACTCGTCGAAATTCCTTTTCTATAGTATCGTCTTTTGAATTTCAAACATTATATCCCTCGCAATTACACCACATATAAAATGTCACAACCGACTGACTGACCGACTGACTGACTGACTGCCTCACTCGTTTCGTAGTAAAATGTAAACATCCAAACACGTTACCAGTTGCGCAGCAGCTGTTCCGCATTAAGCGTTATGGAGTCGATCAAATGAAAAGGATTGGTCGGGAGGGGGGGAGGGGGAGGAGCCAAACGCAAACCCGCCAAAATGAAAGAATTGAGTACATATCTAAAAAGCCCATAGACAAATAATATTAGGTTGACCGCAAAGTAATGTCGTTTTATTACATTAATTGAAATGTGCAGACGCGACGTTACTTTTCGGTCCCCCTAAAATGTACTTGATGTACTACTTATAGAACTGTTTATACGCTAGGCAAGTATCTCTTGTGGCGCCGGCAGTTGGCGGAAAATAACAACTCTAGGGTGAGAAATGGCTTCCATAACACGTGCCAACTTGTGTCGAAATTTCAACAGTGTTTACTGAAAATTCTTTAAATAATAAAAAAATGTCATGAAATCGCAAGTGTTGCGTCGTGGGGTGTAATAGTGTTGTGAGAAAAAGTAATGGTGTACATTTTTATACTTTTCCCAATCGAACCACTAATTTTTCGATGATCTTCATCGATCATTTCTTTCGCATCACTCGCATGAAAACTTTTCTCTAATTTGGCACCTTTTGAGATACTTTCGGGATGAAAAATGCTTAAATCTACCGGCTGGAACCCGTTTGTAATTACGCGAGTCATATTATTTGAATTTCGTTGTATAATCGCTCGACGGGTCGTGGCACGCGCGCATTCCGCTGTCCGCCTAAAGTTGCGCGCGAATGCCATAGGGCGGCGCACCGATCGACTCGAAGCGATACTTGGCTAGCGTATATAAAAAGAGAATAAAAATAATTGAGATTCGCGCTATTATCGAGGTCAGAATGTTATTTATATTGAAAACGTGGCAACATCGCAAGCACCTTGAAATATAAAAAAATATTCATACCTATAGTAAATTCGAATTTTTCTATAAGATATGGTACCGCGTAAAATTCAAATATAAATTAAAGTGCGTCTAAACGTAGCTATGGTGGAAACGTTATAACAAAATTGAATTTATAAATATTAACATTATAAATTATAGGTACATAAATATTACATTTTTTAAATTACTACTGACACATTTGCCAGAATAGAAACAGTAACCTCAAACAGTATCAATATTATAAACAAACATCCACGTCAATGCGCAAGCGCATACGCGCTCTCTAGTTACCACCTGTAGAAAAATTCTGGTACTGCCACGTTTCACTATTTTTATAATGATACTTATTTTATTTAATTATTTATAAATAAAATTTATCGTTATGCAGGCATACATTTGTTTTCTAATGTTTTGAGAAGTACCTTTAAATGATTTATGTCATACACTTTAGTTCCAACAAAATTATATATTTTTTATTTGAAATTGAATTTACGGCATTTGTGAATACACGGCAAATTGTAATAACTTAGTAAATTGACATTAAAAACAAACTGTCAAGTATATGAAAGTTTCATATACTTTTGTCTCCGATTGTATCCCCCGTACATCCTTAAGGGGGGAAATACATGTAGCAGCTTCAAAAAATCAATTTTTTTTTCATAAAGTGTTAGTTAAACATCTCAAGAATAAGGTGGTAAAGTTTTAAACTGAATTTCGTTGTGACCCTGGAATCGCTAATTAGCCGGTAAGTTGCTAAAGTGATTGAGTTTTCGTAATTCGGAACTTTAAAAACCTTTTGCGCAAAACTAAATTCTTTAAGATTGTGGGAAACATAACTTTAAAACGAATCTACCGATCGTGCTAAAATTGTACACACAACTCAATAACAATATTACCTTGAACTTATACCTACTTGTTTATGAAAATCGCTTTTCGAAACTGCTTTTTTATTGCCAAAAAGAAAAAAAATTGTATGTAAAATTGCAGTTATTTTTTCGGAAGTATTCCACTTTTGTAATTTTCAATTTTTTAAATGTTTGTTAGGTATAAGTTCAGCATCTGAATGTTAAAATACTAAAAATTTCTGATTCATACTATTAAGATGAATATTAAAGTCGTTGGGACTCCCACAAACGAGTAACTGCCGCCAAAACCTTCTTGGAATATTACGACAGAACATCATCATTTCACAATATTCCTTAATGGAAAAATTTAATTAAACAGATTAATTATGTAATATAGTGTACCTAAAGTTTCAAAAATTTAAAACATTTTGTTCCTCCAAAAAAAAATGATACAAAGAATGATTTCTCACCGTCTACATGTATTTCCCCCCTTAAACAAATAATTCTGTTTGTTTTTCCCGCTATTTACGTGTTTGCTGGCATCTGTTGGGGCTCAAACGTAACAGATTATAGTTTTTGTCCGATCTGCTAATTCGTCCATAGTGACATCTGTAGGTTCTCTTGTGAGATTTAACAAAATGACACACTGTGCACCTCATGGTTGCTTATAGTTCATGGTTGAAATTTTGTAATTCAATGACTTAACCTTAAAAATGACAAACCAAATCTGCGGCTCTGTAAGAGAGAGAGAGTGATAGAGTGATAGAGAGAGGGAGGGAGAGAGAGAGTGAGTGATATATAGAGAGGGGAGACTGTACTACTCGCTCTTCTACTCGGCAAGGAGAACAAGCGAACGAAGTACAACATGGATTATGATATTTATGTAACTTCAATTTGACAATAGTTGATGTCGAAATACATGATCTTACATATTCTTATGGTAAAAATATTCGTTTTTAAGCTTTAAGAAGAAATCATTAAATACCGTAGTATATATATGTATATACGTACATACAACTACAATTGCCACAGTTTAAAAAATATTTATTTCCATATTTTTCATTTGTTCTCCGACTTGACAATTCAGTTCCCGGAGAGCAAATAATTCGAAGCTACGAGGTTACGATAAATTTAGGAAGTTCAGCCAAGCCCGAAAGGAGATCCAGAATCATGGGTTCCAGTCAAAGTGCTCGCAAACTAACCATTGCTAATGAAGAAGAAGTCGGTGTCATCAAAGTTTCCAATGACATCGTGCACCGGTTGTCCCAAGGAATTGAAGATAACGCGAGTGGACACACCGGAGCATCGGGGGCCTCCACCTCCCGTACCATCCCTTCCTCGGATGTAAGGAAACCACCGGCGGCCGTTCAACATCCCCATGTTGCACATAGGGCACCGAGTTTAGATTCTAATATGGATCTATCTAGTGGGTATCCTCTTTTCTATTATCCGGAACTGACGATATCCGCTTTTGAAATGCAGCGACAAAAAGAAAAAGAACTCGACGCGCAAGAAGACTACTGGCAAAAACGTATGAGAAACTTGGAGGAAAATCAGAAGGTCATCAAGAAACTCATTCAAACCGAGTACGAAAGGGCCATGGCAGAGGTGTCTTCCTCTTCCAATAGTAAGACTTTTTTCCTTCCGATTTATTCTTCTCGAATAGCACACTTAAGTTGTTAAGATAATTGCTCTAAAGTTGAATACATTAGAGAGTAAGTGCGTTATTCGAGAAGAATAACACATTTACACTCTTATAATAATTGTTCTAAAGCTTAATACAGGTAACCCGCGAAGAACGCAATTAGTTGGTTCCGTGTTCTTTAAAGTCATGTTGTTCGAGACTACAAGAAACAAAAACGAATCTACAAAAGTTTTTATATTTTTAATTAATATTGGTAAACACTTCTAAGAAACCATGTCTTACAAAATTCAAATTATTTTTTTAACCATTCGAGTCCCAAGGGATACTGAAAAAACACTATTGAAGAATCCCAAACAGCACAATCGTGCTTTAGTTATCCATAAAGTTCGAAATGTGCTGGGTTTTCTCAACATAAAATCTGAACAACGCGATCACGCTGCTTGGGACTCAAACAGTTAATTAGTTTCTAAATTTTTCGTATCAAAATAAAACAAAAAAAGTTTACAATGCTTCACTTTTTTCAGTTAAAATTAAATTACTATGCCATTTAGTCCTCGTCATTGGAGTCGTGTGTATTTCTTTCGATTAAAATGGAATGGAATGGATGAAAGTTATAATTCCCTTGCAATTCTGAACAATTATGTCTTTGATCGTAACTCTATTTTATCAAATAAATGAACTACTACTCGAAAATCGTGTAATCTGTGGGGAGGGATCCACGTTTCTCCAAATTCGTGTTCTTCAAGTACCGCGTTCTTCGGGGGTTACCTGCACATTGGTTTTACCTATTTCAAAATAATTGTTTACTCTTGAACTAGTATGATTTAATACTATTTCTACCAAGGATGTCAAAAGATACCTTTTCGAATTTGAATTTAGAATTATTTTTAAGATTTAATTGAATCTTTTTTTGAAATCCACAAACGGGAGATGCTTGGTAGAGCAACTATGCGGCTATAAAAAATTTAGTATCAAATGAGAAAATCTATTTTAATTATAACACTATATTTTTGGTTTTAGATTTTTGATTACATATAAGTAGCATGGTAAAAATAGCGTTGAAGATTAAAGGGTATAGATTACAGTTAGTGTGGTGAAAAAAGTCGTTAAAAATGTTGGTTTTTTTGGAATTTGCGTAACATTTACATTTAAGTGACAATTTAAATCGAATGACATTTAGTAAAAAGATCAATAATTTTGAATAATATAAAACAAATGTAAAATGAAGAATGTATAAAAGTGGTTGTTTTTAACTGTTCAAATGGAATATAAACTTTCTTGGTCTTTTGACCATGGAATATATGTAAAAGTGTAAAGAAATTGAGTGAAATTAATTTGTATCCAGATAGTGATTCTTGGATGTATCAATTTTAAGGGTAATAAGTTTAACGTACAAGATAAGAAATTAATCGATTTTTGGGATTTGAGGCTAGAAATGAGTCTCGTATTAATTTTCACTACTTATTTTTCATAGAAAAACAGAACTCTTTAAATTGATTAATACTAAATGTCCGTCTAACGCTACATTTAATTTAGAAGACAAAAATCATCGAAGACCTTTGGTAACTTTATCAATTTTACTCATTTTTCTTACATTTTTACACAATTGGTGCGCATCTTCAATGTAAATCGAATTCATCATTGAGAGAGCATTGATTTAAGGGGTAACACCAATCTAGAGGTCCAAAAAAAGGCCAAACTTTGAGAATTGATTTAAAAAGTGCGGAAAAAGGAATCGAAATTTTTTTCAGTAAATTAATCAAACATGTATTCAAGTGTAAAAAATGTATTCACATTTTGTTGCAAAATGGTGGTGCCACAGTCGTTTTTCAAAATCGCCTTTTTTTTTAAGGGCCTCCACGGGAGGACGGATTAATCGGAAACCTGGATCGGTTTGAAATTTTGACAGTAGCTTGACAATTACAATCATTACAAAAGTATGCAGCCGTTTTTTGATTCGTTGTAAATTTTTTTATAAACAATTTACTGCTCATTTTTTGCCGAAAATCGAATTTTCTTTCATAAGTGTGCTATTTTTACAAAAATCAATTTTAAAAAATCCCTATGTACATTTATGGGCAATGCCATATAGATTAAGATATTTCGTGGTTTTTTGTTCCTGGTCTTCAAATTTCGGAGAAATCCGTCCTCCCGTGGAGGCTCTTAAAAAAAAGGCGATTTCGAAAAACGACTGTGGCACTATCATTTTGCAACAAAATGTCGATGCAAAAATTTTTTTTACACTTGAATACATGTTTAATTGTCTGAAAAAAATTTCGATACCTTTTTCTGTACTTTTTAAATTAATTCTCAAAGTTTGGCCTTTTTTTGATCTCTAGAGTTGTGTTACCCCTTAAAACTTTTATTTTTTACATTCCCTTTTACAAAATACTCTTATTTTTCTATATTCTTTATACCATTGTCCATTTAATATTTTCTATAAGGAAAACTAAAGCCGCTTTATCCTATCCATGTTGTTCGAATAACTTCAAATGTAAGGTGAAGTGCCCAGTAATTGACCGCATGCCAGCGAATGACCATTGCATTAACAAATGTAAAGTATAAGCTTTGAACCGAGGAAATGTTTATGATTCTCGTTTATTTACAGGTTCATTTTCCATATTTTCATTTAAGTGTTGATAAACAAATAGTAATAAATACTATTCCTAATTTATTCAATGGAAATATTCGGTCATTTATTGGGTTTTTACGCGTGTTACAATTTTGAATCAAAATTCACGAAAATCATGATTTTTACCTACCTCGTTAGAAAGCGTATTTACTTATTGTTAGTCAATTTACTTACTTCAAATATGTTTATTTTATTTTGCAGGCAAAGACATAAACGCTCAAAATTCAGTGGCTCCCTGTGTAGAAAATAGTGAAAAAGTATTGAAGTGTTATCAAGAGCATCCAAAGGAAACTCTAAAGTGTTCCTCCTTAGTCGAAGAATTTTCAAATTGCGTGGATCAACGTCGCCAACGGGTCATCGCCGCTCGCTGCTAATCGTGTCTCGAGAAATAATACCAAATAATGCCAGGTTCAACAGAAATATGCTAGAGGATAATAAATTCTGCGCGTTCCTTGGAGTGCACGATTTTTACTAGTACCAATAAAAATGTACATAGTAAAGACCCTTGAAATGCAAAGAAAAATGGGGAAATATTTTATTTCTCAATATCCACAGAGTTTGATATTCCATTTGCTTTGATTTCTCCATCTTAAGTGGATATCAAGGGGGTATATATTAGACATTTTACTATGTAGTAATAAAAGTTGTGTTTATTGTTCCGTAAACACCTCATTTCATTTATTTCTTTTTATCAAAATTCTCGATCTTAAGACATTCGAATTGCGCAGATGGCATTTCTGACTCTAAACTTTCATAAAAGTTTTCCTATATATAATACATTCAACTTTTGATCCTTTTGTCATCGAATCTTTTGACATTGGCAGCGCCCACTTTTAGCTGTTATTTTCCGCGCGAAATTTAAAAATGACATAACATTCGAAAAATAATTAAAAGTATAAAGGCGTGTGTCTCCATTACGCGTGAGTTTGAGGCGAATATTTCACGGCCCCGGTAGCCAATGACGACGGCCCGTGGACGTGGTTTATTTCGTCAAAAGGTTCAAAGGAAGCCCCGACAAATCTTGTCAAAAGGTTCAGAAGTAGAGTATATATTTTCGTGCAGACTGCAATCATTTAAGATTGAAAATTGGAAAAATAATACTTTCTAAAATTTCCCATAGACTCATTTCAATAAAACTGGTGCTTTTTGAAAATAAGTGGATGGAATTTATCTCTGAATTCATTTTTTCTCTATCTATCACATGGAAATCTGTTGAAATTGCGACTATACGCATTAGGGAGAGTTCTGAAAAAAATGTTATTAACCCTTAGAGGTCACACGTTCTAGAAACGGTCACACGGGGTCAGAATGACTCCAGCTATGTTTAAACAATTGCCGCGTTGCCAATATCATTCCGAACGACTCATAAAAATTCAGGATATTAGTTTGAATCTCTTAAAATGAGAATATTATGGCAAAAAATTTTTATAAAAATTTCAAAATGGCGAAAAAAAGAATCAGCAAGGAGGCAATGCGTAAAAACCATTTTTTACTAAAAAAAATCATAACTCTGGCAATTTTTAATATATTTTCATAAAATTTTAGGGTGATACTCTTGAGATATCATAGTGTATGGAAAACAATAGCTCCATAGTGGGCGTTTCAAAAAAAGGTATTTATTTTGACCCCCAGCTCGCGCACGGTCTCCTAAAAATCGACTACCACGACGGAACTGCTGCCGCGATTCGGCCGACCCTAGTCTCATCTTACAAAGGGAACCCCAAAGCACCATTAGACGGGAAGCCAGACCAATCGGGCGCCAATAACTTATAGTAATTCTAGCTTCAAGTTGCGCTTGGGGTCATTTGACCCCTAATGACCACTAAGGGTTAAAAAGTATAACCAATATCCATTTCTTTGAGTTTCAGCCACAACATTTTTCAGGTGTAAAACTTTATCAATTATTTCGCTTTTGTATAATTTGATGTTTTACTTTTTGGCTCGACTGAAATTCAATAAGTTGCAGCCTCGTTCTCTCCTTTGGGCTGCAATATTGGACCGCTAGTCACCTCTTTCCCAAATTAGATGGTCAAAGCTCTACATTATTACATAGATAATTTTACGAGATTTATGACATTTTACAAGGCGTTGAGAGTCGAAAGAATGTAATTTCTATTATCGCATTTCAAAGATACGATATTCTAATCGTTACCAGGAAATATGTCTTTCTACATATAGACATTGACAAAACTTTATACAAACTTACATTTAATTTTTAATATTTTTAGGATAAACTGAGACTGCAGTCTTCCAAAACACAAAATTGAAAGAAATATACTTTCTACAGCTTTCTAGAAATTCGTTCCAACAAGGCTGATCCTTTTGAAAATAAGTCTTTCAAAATTATGATTATAGACAAAGTGGGCAGTTACAAAAAAATTGTATTACAAAATATAATCTGTTTCCATTTCTCTGAGTTTCGTTCACAACTTTTTTAAGAAGTTGAGCTTCAGTTATTTTGCACTTATATCTTTTAACGTTATACTTTTCGCTCCGACTGAAATTCAATAAGCTGCAACCCCATTCTCTTCTTTTGGGCTGTAATAGATTGCTGTACACTTCTTCCCCGAATTAAATGGTCAAAGTGCTACATTACTACATAGAAGATTTCACTGGATCGGTGATATTTTACAAGAGCGGAGTTAAAAGGAAGCAATTTCAATTATCGCGTGTCGAAGATACGGCAGTCTGGTCCTCAGCAGCGAATGTCTCTCGACATACCATAGCGGCATTGTTCTATTTTTATGCATCTCATAAGCGTTGCCAGCTATAAACAGCACGTATTTATTATTTTGGGCTCACGCACGCACGTACTCGCACTATGTAACGAAATTATAGGAACTTGAAAATTCAAACCCACCGAAGAGCGTCGAAACGAAAAAGCTGAAGAAACCTTTGATTTACAATTTTATTAGGAAAAAAGTAATTAATATTCATCACAATCGTGCCGTACCAAATTAGAAGTAACATATTTTCATTCAATTAAAATTTAAATACGGAACGCACTAATTTAAAAAAAAAAGTGAAAAACCTCGGAGAACTTGGGAGATTTCCAAGAAATAGCTTTATAGGGAAAAGAAAGGAGTTAGTTTCTTTCACTCTCTGCTAAACTAAATCCATCGTACGTATCATTCTTTTGAAAACAACGGTGAAACCCTTTTTTGTTGATTGATGAAAAAAGTTTAAAACCCTACACGGAGAAAACCTTATGTACAAATATAATTCTAGAAATACAAAACAAGCATAAATATTCTGTTTGTAATCATCAAGAACAACTATAAAGAATATATAAAAGTTTCTTAATTGCGACCAAACTAACAATAAAGTAGTAAAAGTCAATGAGGGCGAATGCAAAGAAAGTGCAAAAAAGGAAGAGGGGGATGGGGAAATATTAGAAAAACGTTTTTAATCGCTCTTCTTGTCCCCACTCGACTGTAACAATTTCGCGTGTTCCTCGTTCAGGCGATCGTACTCTTTTGCCAGAGACTCCGCTTGAGACTTGACCGCCTCTTTGTCCTTCTTCGCTTTGGTCAACTCGCTTTCCAATTCGCCATTTTTCGATTGCAATTCTTTGATCTCCTTTTTGAGTTCGGAAACGGCTTTATCGTGAGCTTCGTTGGAATCATTTTGGGCGCTTTCTCCGATATTCTTTTGCGACAAGAGACTCCTGGCTGTACTTGTGGCGGACTGAGCCTGACGCATGGCGGCCTCATTTTGAGCCAACAGAGTGGCTTGAGCGGAAATCAAGCTGACCAGCCGATGGATCACCAGGCATAGGAATAGAGCGAAGCCGGAGATGTAGAAGTTCCTTTGGGCTCTGAACAAGCGCATGTTACCTGCGAACGCATTGGTTTATGAGAATTAGGGAAAAAATGTGTAAAATGTGAATTTAATATATTTTTTAATGCAAACTACAGGCCTCTAACATTCAAAATAAGAGTATATAGGGTGGGGCAATAACTCGTTCCACCTTGAATATTTCCAATGTTTGTAAACCTATGGAAAAATTCGTCGAGGCAAAGTTGCACCGTTTTGAGGGGAACTTATAACGGTAGAACCTAATTTTTTCTAGGCTCATTTTCTAATAAGATTTCAAGGTCGTTGGTATCTTTTTTAAATGGAAAGCTACATTTTTTAAATCGTTATGTAACAGTCGCCGATGAGACGATCTCAAAACGGCATTATAAGGGTCATTCGAAGTTACTGAAAACTATAAAATCGCAGAAACAGTGGAATCACAATTTAACGTGGAAAATCGATATTCCTTGACCGATGCGTTTAAGGTAGGTGGCTAGTCTAGAGAGCGAAAAAACAAGCTTATTTTTGAAAACGTTTTTTTCAGCTTCTTTATTAGATATTACATTTACAACATTTTCTAGGACATAATGCTATTCATATCGAATGGAACAAAAATGGTTTACATCGTCCAGCGTTTTTTTCTTTCAATTTTCAGAAGGCGCCAAAGTCGAGTCTCAATAAAAAGGTGCTCCCATGGCAGACAAACAATCTTCGCAACCACTGCATCGATTTTGATGAAACCTTGTACGATTCTTTATTAAGGTGTTTTGTATGGTAATTCACCAGATTTTTGAAACAAATTTTTAATATAAAAATTTACAGGACGCAAACGGTGCAAAAATATGTCGACCTTCGTGCAGTGTTTTTCAAATAGCCGCCATTTTTTTCTATTATCGATTTTTGGCAAACGGTGGTGAATTACCATGTGGCAAACCTTCCTCTTTAAAAAATTTTTTCCTATTTTTGTTTCAAACGTTCCAATCCGAAGATTGTTTGTCCGCCATGGGAGCACCTTTTTATTGAGAACTCGACTTTGGCGTTTTCTGAAAATTGGAAAAAAAAACGCTGGACGATCTAAACCATTTTCTTTTCCATTCTATAAGGATAGCTTTATGTCTTAGAAAATTTTGTAATTATAATATCTAATAAAGAAGCTGAGAAAAACGTTTTCGAAAATAAGCTTGTTTTTCGTTCTCTAGACTAGACACCTACCTTAAGTTTACGAACAGTGTTACCTTAAAGAGGAACCGTCATTGCCGATTAACCGTTTGAGTGCCACGGGTTTTTGTTGTTTCCAAATCGAAAATTGACAAGCGGCGCGGTATCGCTCTTTTTATTCCGTGTTTCAAAAATACTGGCATTTTTGGACACGAGACAAAAGAAGCACGATCGCACCGCTTGGCACTAAAACGGTTAATGTCGCCCCTAGCTTCGGTGTCATTATTGGGACAAACTATGAACATTAACATTATACAATTTATGAAATTGCAAGAATATTTGTACTTGGTTCAATTCAATTTACAAAAGCAAGAAGTGCTATTGTAAGAGAAGCGAAATTTTCTTTTGAAGAACAAGCGCTATGCTTTTGATTTATGGAGAATTAAATGTTTTTGTAATTCCTCAGTTTTCAGTTACCTTGAATGACTTTTATAATACCATTCTAAAATCGTCTCCTCGGCGGCTATTACATAATGATTTTAGAAATGGAGAGTTCCATTCAAGTAACCACCAATGTCCTTGAAATCTCATTAAAAAATAGCCCTTGAAAAAATTAGGTTCTACCATTATAAGTGCTCTTCAAAACGGTGTAACTTTGCCCTGACGAGTTTTTTTATAGATTTAAAAATAGCGGAGATATTCAAGGTGGAAGGACTTATTGCTCCACCCTGTATATAATTTCCACTTATTATACCTTGCATTTCGGCATCCAAGTGAGCGTGTTCTCCAACTTCTTGGGCGGAATATTTACGCATCTCTCGAATAGCATCCAGTAGGAAGAGAATCAGGATCGCGAGCAACACGAAGAAGTACATCGAGGCCTGATTGCTCAGGCTTTGAAGAAATCTGGATTTGAATAGCTTTTGCCATCTTATTGGAGAAGCTATTGGAATAACGAGTAACAAAACCACAAAGATTTCCAAGTATAGGAAGCAAGCGATTAGTGTCCACTGTAAACTCATGGTGTGTCCTAAGTTTCACTATGTGTTCGAAAAATTTAGTCTGAAATCAAAGAAAAAAGAATGTTACTGAATGTTATATTACTGAGGTTTTTGTATTTTTCCTATGTTATTCTATTTTGTTTTTGTTATCAATTTTTTCGGCTAATTTTTATTAATTAATTTATTTTTATTTTACTGTTCATAAATTTTTAATTATTTTAGCGGAGTCTTATTGTTTTGATAAAATTTTGAGTAAATTTTTTTTCTACGCATTCTCCTACGCATTAAGAACCTAGTCATGCACAGCCACGCAGAGTGGGAATTGAGGGAAAGATTGTTATAAGGCGTTTGTTCGGTGCCGAAGAGATTGTTATAACGAGATCCTAGTACATAATTTTCGAAATGGAATGTAGACTGGGATGAGATTTAGATTAGAAACTTAATCTGGATCAAGGGAAATTATATCATTGCAAGTCTTGCAATGCCAAGACATAGCAATTTCGTATTTTTTCGCATTTTTTTATAAGAGAAAAAAATTGTCTTAATATGTTACATATTTTTTCTGTATTTTATATTTGATATTTTTGGGCTTTGTGAAAGACTTGTTCCGAAGCGTTAAATAAATAATTCTGTGTCTTTCGACAACTTTAGTTTTTTTTTATTTTTCAATTAGTTCTTGTGTGAAAAACAGATATTTCACAAGAAACTTCCAACTCGGCTTACTTTTGGTCGGTAGGGATTTCAAAGAAAACCTTGTATCAATTATGATATAATTGCAATTAGAATTTTGTCTGAATATTCAGAGACTTTCAAGTGTAACTAACTTTTTGTCACCAAAGATGAATCTGAACATCGATCCCTATACTTACAATTCGATTTATTTCCAAAAAAGATAGATCCGAAGAATTTTTTTCTGATTTCAAAAGATTTTACTTCATTCGATCAACTATTTCTTTTTTTTTTTAGAAATATTCCTTACTTGATCATAGATTTTAAATAAATATATATTCTTTCTTCAAGCTTTCAGTGTTATTTTTTTCTCAAAATTTTCATTTTATAATTTTAATTATGTTTTTTCAAACGATTATTTAAATTGACCTTCGAAACTTTGTTGGTTTTATAATTTAAATGTTTAAGAATTATTTTATTATTTTTACATTTAAGTAAAAAGGTTAATTGCTCTTTCATATCTATTTCTTGTCTAAATAAAAAAGAAAGGGTTCCTTTTTTGCTGCGATCTTTATTATGTAAAAATGATTCTTTGCAAAGCTGTTAAGAAAAACTAAGAATAAGAGACATTTCAATTCCAATGTGTCTACTGTGATTTTTCCTTTTATGCATATTAAAGTATATACAATCAATTCCTATGCATACACTTACATCTCTAGAAAATTATATAAGATTTTTGTAGCCAAAAACATTTTGAAACTGAAAGGAGCCGCTAGAAAAAGTGGGAGATGAGAAGACACGTATGAGACTTTCTCTCGTGCCTCAAATTTTTCCTCTTTTCGCTGCATAATGGAATTTCTAAATACCAAATTAAATTATTATAATAAATTTCAAAGAATAAGGGAATAAGTAAAAAGATTTTAGGAAGTAACAAATACACTCGACTTCTAGACCTTTTGACATTTTTCTTTCGAGTCTTTTGAAATTGACAACGTCCATTTCCGATTGAATAATTAAAAATTTATTTATTATAAAAATGATAAAAAATTATACAAATAATTCGAAATTTAAACGATATAAAATACGAAAAATAATTAAAAGCAAATAAGCGAGTCTACACTGTACGCGAGCTTGAGGCGAATATTCACTGCCCCGGCAGCCAATGACAGAGGCCTGTAGGGGTGGTTTATTTTCGTCAAAAGGTTCAAGCGTTTCTAGTTTCAACTTGTCATAGGATCTGGAGGTCAAGTGTATATTAATAAAAAAAACCCCAAACAATCCCACAATTTAATCATTCCGACTTGACAATTACAAGTGGTTTTCTTTGAACGTGAGAGAAAATTTTATGACACAAGTTCTCCTGGGTTAATAATAGTTGGAACCAATTGTAGTAAATACTTTCTTTCACTAAACAATTATAACTCTAATGTAAAAACAATTTTAAAAAAAGAAAGGTGAATATTTCTTACAGTTTAAAAGAAGTTCAAGTATCCATTTTGAAGAATATCTAATTATCCAGTAACTTCAAAATTAGCCTACATTCGAAAGCTAAAAGTGATATAAATTAAACTTTTATTGCAGTTTTATTGGTTACTAATCCTATTTCTACCACTAATTACACGTAATCAATAATCTGCAATCATAAATATAGCATTTTAAATAAAATAGATTTTCTTATTTAATATGGTTTATTATTTAGATAATATGTTTCACAGATACTAAACACTTTCCTTTTGTTGGTGTCAAAAAATTAGTTGACGAAAAATGATTAATATTCAGGATGGATTCTTCGTTTTTTAATTAGACCCAATTTTTCCAATTTATATACAAAAAAATATTTTTTTGTGTTGTTCGACGTTTCGGTCCTACGTTCCAGACCTTTTTCAAGAAATTTTTTTTATAAGCGTATGTCGTGTTTTATGATACATACATTTTCATGATCTTAATAGATTTTTTTTTATATTGTTATACAAAATTTCCAGATTCTGTTAACTGTAAATAAAGATATCCTGTGAATACATTATATATGAACCATTTACATAAGAAGATTTATTAATTACCAATAATAGGTGATCCAATTATTATGTAGGTTATTGTGATATGAAAATATTTCCTTAATTTTTGCTATTTTTGTAGGATGTTAAGAGTGTTTACTGATTTAAACTAGCTCTTATGGGAATATGGTGTGAATATTCACGTGAAAATCTTTACCGTCAATTTTACATTTATTCGAATAAAAGATCGTAATATTTATTCAATTCATAGGTGTCTGTTTGTATATTAACATTAGTTTTAGCATTGCTTCTTATATGAAGGGATTCTAAAATTTTTCTTTTGCACCAATCCTTTTCTTTTTCTGAAATATTAAATCTATCAAATCCGAAACTGTGTTTTTCCGAATGTGTACCTTGAGATAAACCAGTACTATGTATTTCTATTTTTAATAATATCATAATTGTGATGGTAAAATCTTGTTTTAGCTAACATTTTAGTTGATGAAAAATGATTAAATTAAAGTTGGGAAGTAATTGTAAATTAAAATAACAACAGTATCTTTTGATAATTTTTTATAAAAATAGTGTTAATTGCAAAAATATAAGAATGTTAGGAGCTAGATAATCATCACTAAAAATCAAATTTATAAGATTTATACGTTGATAAGATTAAGATTTTCCAAGGATCACGTTGCAATACATGGAACAATGTGATTTTTGTTATCAATCACTCTCTGCACAGTAACGACTTTGTTTTCGTTTTTTTTTAACCTTTCAGTTCTGTTCTCTAGAATTTCTCCCACTCGTAAAAGGTTTCCAATCATGAATTTCGTTACTCTTGGAAGAGTTTAAATATTCAGACGAAGTTCTAATCAGTTTTATCATAACTGATATTGAGTTTTCTTTGGAATTCCTCTTCAGCCAAAAATAAGCGGAGTTGAAATTTTCTTATGAAATACATATCTGTTATTTACAAAGAACTTTTTGAAAAATCTGGGGGAAAAAAAACAGAATTGTCAAGTCACTTCTGCTGCTCACTGAACCCCACAGATGGGTCACTCGTGACAGAGTGACTTTACAACTTTTTAACAGCAATCTTAGGGGCATAAGTACACCGAAGTCGGCCTGCATGGTCTTCTCGCAGGTGACTATAGTCACCAAGTAGCGAAAGAGTTAAACGCAAAGAAATCGCTCCTAAAAATTTACATGTATGAACTCGCAAGTGAGAATTTCTCTCGCTCCTGAAATTTATGGTTTTTTTCACTGAATAATGAATTTTTAAATACACAATAAAATCATAATATTCTTAAAGGTTGCAGAAATAAGTAGAGATTTTATGGAGTAACAAGTATTACATTACTCTACAACCATCCTTGGTTCCAAATTGCAGTTGATTTTCATCAAACGTCAGAGACAATATCACGGTTGCGAGTTTTCTCGAGTTAAATAATAACGCAGGCAAATAGCAGCACCATGGAAATTGGAATAGTGTCGACTCATTGTTTCAAAGTATCACGCAACTAAATAATGATGACATTAGCGTTGATCAATTATTATTATCTTTCTTCAATATCCGACAAATAACCATTTCAATAAGATCAATACAATCCTAGGATAGCCCTTGTTTTTTCTTGGAAAAGAACGAACTACGTTTTTCAATGTAAAACAAAGAAACGTACAATGTAATTATCCCAGAAATCCATTACAACTGATATAACGAAAAGAAAATTTTGGATTTTTCACCTTGTACACGTGAAGTCATTTCTGATGCAACGACTTATACCACTGGAAGACAAAAAAGTATAACTACGTCCCATCTCGAATTCATGGATGAATAGGATTGGCGTCGATTGCACCTAATATACCTATACGTGCTGTGCATCGTGTTACAATAAGGATTAACCGTTTATCAGGATTGTCAGGGTTATTTACATTAATTGCGGAATATGCAATCGTCAGTTACATTGACCATTGGTTGCGGAATGCATAAATAGATTTGCCAATGGTCTTATTTTCTCAGGATATGCTATTTGGGGTGTCCTGAATAGTTTTTAGTGCATCGAAAGCCACATCGAATTTAGGTGACCTTCCATTTACGCTATATGGGTCGCAACGATACACGCTATTGTATTCGTTACGATCGGCGCAGTCCGAACAGAAATATTAGCGCCAATCGCCAGTAAAAGAGATGGCAGTTAACGTGTTAGGTAGTGTCCTGGATTTTTGCTCCTCGACTGGGTCTTGTTCTTAACCCCTTGTACTACGCTGAAATTCGGTAGAAGCCGTGCCCAACTATGCCTCGAATAGTCACGAAAAGGGCCGAAGTGGTTGGGCCCGAGTGTCGGAACTTGTGAAATTCAAAAGAATTTGAATAAAAACTTTTAAAAAGTATTTTAAGTATTACATACGATTGCAATAAATTTAAAAAAGACCACGAGTTTGGCTCGTGATATTCATGTTTGGCTTGAAATGTCGATTACGAGTCAGACTCGTGATTCAAGTTTGGCCTAAAATTTTCATCACGAGTCAGACTCGTGAAAATAGTGCAAGGGGTTTAACCAAAATATCCTGGTACTTTCACTTTCGAATTCTAGTATTCAAAATTTGGGGATGGCAACCCTATGTATAAATAACATGCTCTTTTGGGTACCATGAACATAATTGCCAATAAAATAAAGAAAAATGTACATAGATGAGTGAAGAATATTCTTGGAAAAGAATAAACTATGTTTACCAACGAAAATCAAAGAAGCCCGTGTTGCAATTGTCCCGGAAATTCCTTCCAAGCGATACGAAGAAGAGAAAACTTTTGATTTTTCACCTTGTACACATGATGTCATTTCTGAAGCAATGACGTGTACCACTGCAAGACGAAAAAGTATAACTACGTTCCATCTCGAATTCACGTAGGAATAGACTTTGCAGTGATTGCACCTGATATACCCATACATGTTATGCATCGCTTTGCAATAAGAAATAATTGTTTACCAGGATTGTCAGGATTGGATTGACCACTGATTGCGGAATGTGTAAATAACATGCCCTTTAGGGCACCATGAACAAAATTGCCAATTAAATGAAGAAAAGTGCACATATGTAGGTGAATGAAGAGAAATGCATATACCTGGATGCTTCTTGGGTAAAAGAGAAACAACATTCACGACTGTGAAATTCGCTTTCTCCTTTAATTCTATCGCATGACTAGGACGGACGGACAGTCAGATGGATGGAAAAGAAGAAAAAAGGTACTTCCGTGGCTTCTCGGAGCCGGTTAATAATAACATTTCATTCCTGTGCATTCCCGGCGACGCAAGGAACAAACGAAGGTAGCAAATTTGAAAAAACTTTAATGGCAAAAGTAATACGTGTCCACGTACCTGGAAATGTGAAACCGGTGCGTTTCTTGAATCTATCGCAGGCACAAATGCTCGCTCTTCGTTACAGGTAGAACTACGAAATTATGAATATATAAGTTCAAAGTACGAACGCGTGGATGTAGTGGTATAGTGTAGAGAATGCAGTGCCGAAGACCCGAACCTGTATGTATGTATGCACGTATGGATGTATGTTACGTTGAAATTTTATAAATAAATCTTCGCACGATGACGTCACGTCTACGCGCTTATACCCGATCTACAATTCATACGTTTCTATCGGACGGTCAATTTCGTTTTTATGAAACGGTCGGTTCTTACGGAAAGAAACGTTTATGGATATGTTACGTCCTGATTCGTAAATTCCTTGAGCGCCAACTTTTAAAGGCGGTGAGGTCTGCCTGCGTCGATTAACGACGGATGTGAAAATCTATCGTTGGAATTCGTTGACGGGATGTTGGAAGGGGAAATAAATAAAAATTCAACTTGGATTACCAAGCACTTTAAATTATTTATTAGAAAATGTAGGGTCGTTTGCTAAAAGTAACCTAGTATTCGTTTTAAGCACAAAAAGGAACTACTTAACTAACTAAAATTCTTAAACTCATAAACTCCGAGTTTCCCGCACAAAACCTAAGTTTTTAGGGTAAGGGAACTCGAGTTACAGAAGGTATACTTTGTAAAAGTTCACACTAATGCCGGAAGGGCGGAAACAACACGTAAGGTCCTTGTGTCTGGTCAGTACAATCTTAAGGATTGTGCATGTCAAAAAATCTTCACATTTTCAAGATGTTTTATGATCTTGTATAAAAAATTAACAGCAGGATAGAAAGTCCTTTTTAAGATTTAGGATTGTAAGTCTTTTCTGAGGAGGTTATATTGAACATAGTTTTGAATATCCTTATATTTATTTCTTTAGCGATCCCTCACGTATCCTTATATTGTTGATTTCTAAACTTAAAAGTCTGTTAACATGAAACTATATATCCATGGTCATCTGGTTTCGATCTGTAAGAAAAGCTTATTATTCTTATATAGTAGAATCTATGCTATTTTCTGAAAAGAAGCAAGCTGCAAGTAGAAAGTTACTTAACAAGGGTAATTCTACATTATTTATTATTATATTTAATATTCGTCTGAATTCAAATATCACTCGCGAATTTGCGTGAAGCCCCATCTATTATGTTATTGTGCAAGGTAGGACATAACATCAGTGTTATATCTTCACGCGAAATGCAATGACTATAAAGCTTTTGTGCGGCAAAATATGATTTTGCTTACACGTTTTTAGTGATTTTCAACACTCTTTCTATTTTCGAAATTATATGAATACGAAACTATTAAAAGTTAAGCTAAACAAATCTTTTGAAATAAGGCAGTGTTGAAATGTTTAGTATTTAAAGCAATTATAAATCAATGTATGTCTCCGAATATATATGTACGTATTTTAAAAGATTCTTAAAATTTCGAAATAAGCATTAAGAATATATGAAGGGTCATTCAACAATAAAATGTAGAGCTATTCAAAATTGTATTTTCAACAAAATCGCTCTCTAAGAAATTTATAAGCCTAGTGTTTAAATGAGACCTTCCATGCAGCTCTTAGCTAACTCAAAAGAGTTTAAGATATGTGCGTCTTGAAAATGTGAAGACCTGTGCGATAACCTTCCTTACACCAAGGCACCCTTCGGAAACACGTGAAATTTTTAATAAGTTTATATTTGTTTTTCCAAATGACTTTTCATAGAATTTGAGTAACCCAAGTTCCCACAGCCTTAAAATGTAGCTTTTCTGGGGGAAACTTGGAGTTTAGATCTTAAGAATTTTTAGTTTGCCAGACAATTCTTTTTCGTCTTTCCTTGAGGAAACATTGCATATAATAATAATTGAATAAAAGTTGATTCCAAAGTTTTACTCTTAAAATCTTATTTTTCTTTTCATTTATTTTCCTTTTAAAAATCGAATATTCGCGCGAAATATTAAATAAGTTACAATTGAGGTCGTAACATCAGCCGTGCTAGGGAGAAAATTTCCCCTATAACTTTTGTTACGCCCCGGAAGTATTTCTGATATTTTTATAGTTAGTTTACCGGGAAGATTTGAATTTTTTGGGTTCTAATGTTCTATTAAGCACTGATGTGCACTTTAACATGGACTCTTACACTTATTATTATTATCTAAAAATATTTAATAATATTTAGAATTATATTTTAAATGAAAATTACACAATTAAAGGTTATTTATTTTATTGATCAATTATAGCCCTAAACGGCAGAATGGCACTACAAATCTATATTCGTTCTTTCGGACGATTGCTCTTTCGAGTCTTGAGTCTAAAACTGAACTGTTGAAATTCGCTCTAGTCTGTCTATCTTTAACTTAGGGGTAGCTTTCTAAAACAAGGATTCTTAGGAGGGATGAGTAGTCAAGGAAGTCTGGTTTAAGGGTCTTGAGGCCCCCCGCATATGGAGTTTATGGCAGGAACGGTCAACTTGAGCAAAAACAGACCTGGCGTTCGTAACTTTATTGTTTCCAGTCATGTCCCCTTTTTGATACTATTTCTTTAAGTGCATTCTTTTCTAAAATCTATTTGTTAGCTATTAGTTATATAAACCATACCACCCGTTACATGAGAAGCTTTACTGTCACATCTGCACAACAAATGTGTTAGAAAGTTATTTCCTTTAGATTTACAATATAATTCGACGCGCGTGACAAGCTTAGCCTACAGAAAAGTAAGTTATTTAGTTTAAACAAATGGTTCTATTTGCGTTTCCCGCTGTTGTGGGGGTAGTACTCCGTAAAAACTCTCCCACAAGGAAACTAATTTTTCGGACAAAGATTTTTTTGTATAATTTTCTTTATTACTTTGCAACAATAACCCAGATAACCAAATAACAATTTAGAAAAGTCGCTACAGCTGGAGCGATTCTTGGACTTTCCGTTAGAATCTCTTTCGTTCGAATGTTGATTTACTAAATTACTAGTTCGCGTATTCGTCGTGGCGCTCTGCTCTCTTTCCTTTACGCCACACTGTTTATGCGTTTGCTGCCATCTGTTCGAGCTCAATAAGTAACACATCCATAGTCCAGATATTGATACGTTCATAACACTCTGTGTATTAATTGTTCCTATAATACTAACACGTGTTTTTGTTTTGAATATTGTGTACCGTGAACTGTATGTCGAACGGTAAATAAATCAGAACCTAACAAAATGTCGTCGCCGGGACGTGTAAAAAACAATGTTTTAATTTACGAAGGATGCAATTATTTGAGGTATCGTTTGCTGTTATCAACGTTATCCGGGAAAGCCCTACGAGTGGTGGATATAAGGACAGAGGATGACGATCCAGGATTGAGAGGTTAGACAAATCACTCTTGTGATTTATTGGATGATATACGTAAAACCTAGCATACATATGTAATATTAATGGAATGGAACATAAATGTAATACCTAGCATAAACGTTACTATTTAATTTACCTTCGGTGGCATGGGATTGGCCCTTTGCACTTCAAATTATTTTTCAATTTTGTTAACAGCAGCTCCCAAGTGTTTTTAGGAGATCGAGGAGTAAAATCGTTCAAAAATAAAGCTTTTTGGTAATCAATTTCATTGAAACTAAAGCAGATATAGATTTTTTCTCTTGCACAATGTTTATCGATGTTACATACCGACGGTACTTAGTTCGGTACTTAAGAAGATTATAGTTTGGTACTGAATCTATAAAAAATGAAATTTTAAGCGATTGAATCCTAGAGGTCTTTAAAAAAATCCAATTTGAATTGAATTCACGTAGTTTGAGAAAAACAAAAATATTTCATTTATTTTTCTGTAACAAAAAGAGAGATTTCCATTGAAGTTCAGTTCTCAAAGTAAAATATTTTGAGCATACCGTGAAGATTTCAAGTCAATTCGACCCTCGTGTCTTTTTGAATCGTGACAGAAAAAAAAGAAAAATCACGTTCAAGAACCTGCGCTATAATATGATATTTTTAAAGCTGCATCTGCATCTACCTTTTTCCAATCTGCAATTCGTTTTTGCATACGACTCTCATTTCAACAATATTTTAAGCTTTTTATCGCTTCTAGGTAGTTTATTCGTTTTGCGCGAAGAAACAATAAAATGCAAATAAAGTTACAGCACGAAGTATAATGCTCTCAATACATGCGACGACCTTCTTAACCACCAAATCTTTAATTTTGTGAATTCCGACACAAGTCGAACGGCGTTTTACTTAAAATAAATGTCACTTTCGAAAAATGCAATGAAATATATTCATTTTTGACTGCCTGGTCCCCTTAAACATTTTCAAAAATGTCGAACAGAACTGGATAAATGGGCTTCCAAGGTAAAAAACTGATAACGAGTAACACTCGACATAGAAGGACAAAGGGTTAATGGGGTAGAACACCATAATGTATTATATTTTTTAATACGTGTAACAGTAAAATAATTGTGTTAATTGTCTACTTGAAAAGTGTTAAATATAACAGTGTTAAAGATAATGGTGTCTCCGAGGGGTCGAGTATCAGGGTACATTTATTAGCCCCAACCGACGAATGGAATGTCAATGATTAAATAATGGATAAAATAAATGTCTTTTAATATACGAATTATAATGAATATAAACAAACCGTTATCGATTGAATTCCAATTCTTTCTTAACAAATATTGTTAAGAAAGGGAAATATTGATAGTAAAGGATAGAAAATATAGATAATAAAGAATAGGCAAATATTGTTTCAGAATACGAAGTTAGTTTTATCCGACTCTTGGATAAAATTACAAATGGATCGAGAATCGAATTAAACGAAACTGGTACGTCTCTTTATTACTCTCCTGGTTTGTTATCCGGCGGTGACATCGAACATGATTGCAGCGTACAAAGAGGAATTGGATATTATTTGGAAGGAGCTATGGTCCTGGCCCCATTTTGCAAGAACCCCATGAACCTTAGACTTCGAGGAGTCACCAATAATACTCTAGGTATATACTTCGCTTCTTTTTAATTCTAGCAACTGCAGAAGATATCTATGATGCAACGGTTCAGAAAATTAAAATCAACTGTTGGGTTAAAAATTAATACTAAAAGAAAATGATTATTAATGGGGAATCAGTTGGCATTGTTAAATTAAAGTATCTTTCGCTTACTATAAATGCACTAATTTAACCCTTAACGCTTCAATTGTGCCTCTCAAGTATCACCGATGTGCAACTCTCTACTTCGAGTGTGACACCAAGTCGAAACAAGATGAGAATAAGTTGGAGTTGCTGGTCAATATTCGCTTTTAAAAATCGGAGCGTTACGGGTTAACGCCTTGAGTATCAGTTGCAATTCGAGTCTTATTCCCAGATGGTTCAAGGATTGACGCACCTATTCTATCAACTTCAGAGACAAATTGCAAGAAAAAGAGTGTTTACAATAGGACCTCGTCATAACAATTTCTCTTTATAATGATCCTTCTCCTTAAGGTACTAAATTACCTCTCGATAACAATCTTTCTATTTCTCACTCCGAAAGCTTGTCGACAAGACACATTGAACCTATAAGTCATGCTAATTAAAATTTACTTCCCTTTAAATATCTCACTACATAACTTCCTGCTGTCAAAGAATCTCTCTGGAAGTTGAAAATGTGTATATGTAATGTTTGTCAAATATGTATACATATGTATTAAGCATAGATTCGAAATTACATATATAAAAAAATATACATAATTTTAGCGAAAGTATTAATGGTTATTAATTTATAATGGTATTACGTTCAATTCTTATAGTTTATTATGATTTTCAATAAAACTATGCGAGGTAAAGTAGCATTTGCTTGTCGCTGGAATCAGCGGTAAAGATCTTTTCGTGATGGCGAATTTTCAACTACTCGAGACCTTTTTCTTTTCGAATTACTTTCAGATATTTCTAATACTTTTTAAAATTTCATACCGATATATTCAGGGTATTGTTGATTTATTCACATACAGCTAGATATTGGGTTGGGGAAAAAGTAATTTCGGTTTATCCCATTGAAAAACATGATAAAAGCCGAAATTACTTTTTCTCCTACCCGATATATCTGCCGTTCACCACTTGCCAATCTTTCATTTATTTTTATTTTTTTTCTAGGCTTAAACTCATCGCCTTGTGACAATTTTCATATTAACATTTATTTACGAAAAAGTTATTATTTACTCAAATTTACAGTTTAAAATGATTAATTTATTATATTATTTTATTATTAATTAATTTATTTATTATATTACCTTATTGTTATCAGCCACTTTGACTTTTGCATTGAAAGTAATCAATTTATCTATATGTATAATAATATACTTATTTTTTCATAAATTGCATATGCAAAAGTATCTCAATAAATAAAAACAACTCAATTCCCACTGAAAGTGGGAAAGATTGTTATAAGGAGTTGGTTCGGTCCCAAACAGATTTAACGAGATACTACTCTATAAACTACCAAAATCGTTCTTATTCGAGTCAATAAAAGGATCACCCATTTTTAGGGCATGAAGTTCCTGTGGAATTACGGTTGGCGCGCTATTCTAATTGTAAGTGTTACTAGGTCGTTGTGTACTTTATAAATTATCAGCATTTGAATTTTTCAGATCCCACAGTGGATAGGATCAAATCCGCGGGAATTCCTATCCTAAAGAAATTTATGGTAGACTCCGAAATAGAGCTTGTCGTACGTAAAAGAGGCGCAGCACCACTAGGAGGTGGAGAAATATTATTCAAGTGTCCTGTTGGTAAAAGTTTGAAGAGCGTACAGTTGGAAAATAGCGGAATGGTCAAAAGAATAAGAGGCCTTTCGTGTAGCATTCGAGTATCGCCAGCGATTGCCAATCGTATGGTGGAATCTGCGAAAGGGGTTTTGTTAAAATTTTTGCCTGATATTTACATTCACACAGACCATTGCCGAGGAGCGTCGAGTGGCAAATCTCCAGGTAAGGCAGTTTACGATAATTGTTATAAAAAAAAGAAGCTTCAAGATTCAAACAAACTGTCCTATTTTAACACTCTTTCTACCAAAGGTGCCAAAAGACACCTTTTAGAATTTTAATTTGGAATTATTTGCGAGGTTTAATTTAATTATTTTTTGTCATCCACGAACGACAGATACTTACCGGAGCAATTATGCATGTGTAAAAGAATTTGGTATTAATTAATTTAACACGTTCACGCCGGGGCGGATATTTACGTTTTTCCGCATGGGGCGGGACCGCCCACAGAACAGTTAAATGTGACCCACCGGTGGGTCACGCCGGCGTGAACGTATTAATCTTTTTTTTAAAATCCAAATGCGGGAGGTGCTTAATAGAGCAATGATGCGTCTTTAAAGGATTGAGTATTATTTAAGAAACTCTATTTTAATTTGAATTTCATTTTTTTTTGTGCTTTGGATTTTTGATTACGTATAATTAGTACGGTAGAAACAGTGTTAACCAATTTAGTACGAGCGTCGACAATAGTCAACAGCCAAATTCAGATATTTATACAGATATTATAGTTACAGCGTTGTTATTGTTTTTTATTCTATTATACTATATAAAATTCTATATCAATAACATAGAATACATACAAAAATTGACGTAACCCAAGTTAAGAAAGGACCAACTGACGTAATAAATAGGCTTTTTTCTTAATTTTTTTAGAAACGTAATGGATGTAATTACTCCTAGTTGTTTCTTCTTTAACCAGTTAGCTGTGTTTGACGAGTATACTCGTCATTAATATACGTGTTTCCTGTAGGTCGCCACAGTTAACTGGTTAAAGATCATTGTTATAATATGTAACAAAATACAAAACATAGTTAATCAGTCCAATGTCTATGTTTTAACCAAATGTCGAATTTGAAACGCTTTTTTTCTAAATAATATGTTTTAAAATATGGACTAGAAATACCTCGAAATAAACTAGATCGATTAACTTCTAATTGGGAGCCCTTAATCTACATTTTAAAAAGGCGGTCTTTACAGTAAAACTTTTTTTAAACCTTACTTTTATTTTTCCAGCTGAAAATCGTCGAAATCTACCATAAAGATTTACTATTTTTAATTGAACGACTGTTATTTTGTAAAAAAATCAGTATTTTAAAAATCGCTTAACTAGATTCCATTCAGTATAAGACAATTTTAGTGTGGTTTGTGTGAGAAAATCCTATATGAGCTATATCTGGTACCGCTGAGCACCTTTTTCCTACGAGGTCTTACGCCAAGCACAATATCTCTACCATTTTAAAAAATTGTTATTATAAATTTATTTTTATAAAAATTATAAAAATGTCGGTCATTAAAAAAAAACTTTTATTATTAATCTATTTTGATAAGAGTAGTGACAATGTGCTTTAAAGTAGAGAAAACTAGGAATAATTATATAGATTACATTTTTTTTGAAAAATTTATTTTTCTATATTATATACGATTTTTTCTTATGGAAAATGTTGTTTGTTATAGCCTACACCGTGTATTTTGCCATAAGATACAAAATCTATAATTTCGTCTGGTATATTTCTATTTAATAAATTTCTGAACCATTTTTTCTTTTCTTATTTCAAAATTATTGTTGTTATTTTGGTTAATTCATTTTGAATTTTTGTGATTAAAATGTTGTTCGAGTCAATTAAATCTTCTTGTTAATTTCAGTTTTTTTTAAATTTTTTAATTTACTCTATTTTACGATTAAATTTAGTTCCAAGAGTTTTGGAAAGTTGGTTTTGGCAATGTGTAGTATAATTTAAAGTCTTTGTGTTGTAAATATATTACTACATTTTAAAAAAATTGAATAAAAGGTCTATTTTTGAGGCGGCTAGGTGTATGTGGCCCCTCAATATTATTAACTCCTGCTTCTTTTTATTAACTTATTATTATTTACAGGTTTTGGCATTAGCCTAACGGCAGAAACGACCACGGAAGTTTTCTTTAATGGAGAATCATTTTCCCCCTTAATGACTTCGGGATCTTTACCTTGTGTCCCTGAAGATCTTGGAAGAGAAGCAGCTATGAAACTCCTGGACGAGATATATCGGTAAAATACAAACTATAAAAACATCAACGTTAGATTTTTCAATTCCAAGAATTTTTTGTCACCTTCTTTCTCCACAAAAAATAAACAAGAAATAAAAGAGAGTAACTTTTTACACATTCTTAAATTGCAGAAATGGATGCGTCGACTCAGCATTTCAAAGTATGACCGCATTCTTCATGGCACTGGGCAAGAAAGATGTCTCGAAAGTAACAATGGGACCTTTGACGCCCTCCACGTATGTAGAGAATAATTGAATTCGATTTAATTGAATCAACTTTTACTTTGGCTCGCTCTTATTAACACTATTTGTATCGCGCTAATTATACGTAATCAAAAATAAAAAATATAGAATTATAATTAAAGTAGATTATCTTAATTAATATCAAATTTTTTTAGAGACACATAATTGCTCTTCTAAGCATTTCCCGTTCATGGATTTCAAAAAAAGATTAAATCAAGATTTCGACCTGTTAGAATTTTTTTGCAATGGTACCAAGTGCATATTGTTTTTAGGCCCCTAAAGTACACTTTAAGCAAAAAAAATCGATTTTTTTAAAATCCTAGAGTGGTATTACCCCTTAAAGGACTTTTGTTGTGTGATTTCAGGATTCAATTTCTACGAGACTTGAAGGACTTCTTTGGAATAGTATTCAAAATAGACGCGGTTAAAGAAGAAGGTGAAGTTTTGGATCAAGTGAATTTAACGTGTGTAGGTGTAGGATATACCAATCTTAGCCGTAGAGTGCTGTAAATAAGAATATCTACAAAAACATATGCCTTAATATAATTTTGTATCATCTTTCCATAAGTTTAAGGGGACTTGGATACAATGAACTTAAAAATGACTAGAAACACACATTTGTATTAAATCGCGGTTTTTCAATTAATCATGTTTCTATTGACTTTGCACTTCGCGTAATTTTTAAGAACATATCGACACTGAACTAGTTATTGATCACTTAAGGTCTCCACAGCTTCTTTATTTGCTACATATAAATTAGATTTTGAACACATCTGAATCTTTGTTCATTTTATTGTGCAAAATAAATAATTTATTTCTCGAATTAAATGATAAAACTTATTAAAACATTTGCTCCAACTTTATTTTGAAACAATTGAGAAAAATAAAATGGAATCAATATAGCGTAAATGAATGAAAACTATTTGGAATAAAAATGCTATCATTTTTGTATGAAAAATTTATTTTTTTGATTAAACAATATTATAAATTGAGGAACCTTAAGTATATTAAAGTTTTAGAACCCTTTGTCATCATATGCTGTGGCATGATATTTAGTTGTTATGTTAATATGAAGAAAAAAATAAAAACATTTACATCATAAAACGCACGCTTTAAAAAATATAAAATATATGTATTTCAATTATTTTAAGTATCATCTACGCAATTTTAATTATTTTTATATAATTTCTTAAAATATTACATGCAATAAGTTTTTTTAAAACTAATTCATAGTCACTAATATTTTATAATTATATTAAAAATTAAAACTTGCAATTTACATTTTAAATATAAAATAAAATATTTCTTTAATAAAATGAATGAAAATTACTTTGCAAGTACTGATGCCACTGATGGAATTCCAAATTTTAACGTGCACTATTCTTCCACTGTTACGAACCAAATGGCTCTCTACTAAAATACTTCCTTTCGTAATAATTTATCATAAGATCTATCACAATCATTAAGTTACAAGCAATCTCGAAACAAGCATGAACCAGTCAAAAGCACATCTTTTGCAAACGGAGCACATGTGTCATACACTTCTGTCCTTCACTTCCAGCACTGTCAGCTGTTTATCTACAAAGAATATAAGAGCACACATGTATTCTTCAGGTACATGTGCCCCCAGAAATTAATTATTAACGTTTCGTCCCCCACTCAATTTTTTTGTATAAATATCAGTAAAATCACTCCTCGCAAGAGAGTCTGGTCTCAGGCAAGCTCGGTGTAAGGGGCACGTCTAACTCAAGTCTTATTTTCTCTATTAAATTCCAAAAGTCGATCATAAATCAAGAAAAGAGACTTACATTCTTTGTGCAACGTAAGGAAACGGAATATAAGTCAAAAGAATCAAATTATCGGAATTACGTTTTATCTGTATTATTCACAATTGTAAGTTTCAAGCAATAATAAATACTAATAAGATATTTAACCACCTGCGCCATAAAGACGTGCCTCGCACGTCGAGATCCTTTTGTTCCAAAATCGCAAGCGACGTGCACACCACGTCCGATAGTCATTTATCCGCGTTTTATATTGTAGAGCACGGCACCGCAACCGAAAGTTGAATCGTAGCGCAAGTGGTTAATCCAAATTAAACCCTTATTTTTCCAATTATTCTTTCAATACTCCAGTCACGATTAGCAAGGTGTACTTTAGTAGTTTAAGGTGCTAGTATCCCACCACACATATTCTTTAGCCGCTCGAGTAATGCGTACATGGTCAGTCCTACTATACTCCCAGATATCTCATACGGAAGGGTATCCCTTACGCGGTATCATAGTAGAGGTTGTAGAGATAGTAGAGGTTGAGTATATACGCACCCACAGAGTCGGTAGGTAACAGAATTGGTGACAGCGGTGGGATACCAAGATTGCGAAAGAAATTATTAAATTTGCTTTTCTCTCTCCTTTAATTACATAAATAAATATTTAGCTTTTATTACTGCATTGCAAAAATTTAGCTGACTCGGAGTCTTTGTTCTACTGAACTCGGCTTTTACATACATAATCATCCTTTCGACAATAGCAAGGGGAGGAATTCTGTGTAAAAGGAATCCGCATTCGTTTAAATTATAAAAGGGAAAAGGGTCCAATTTGCTTTCAAAATGGCGGACGAAAGTATTCGGCGTTTAATAGAGTTACTAGAAGAAAACAATCGTGTCACTAGACAAGGACATCAATTGATAACCACTACAAGTCTAATCGATCCATACAACGGCGAGACCGATTCACTCTCAAAATTCTTACGACAAATAAAAATCGCTGCCAAATTTTTCACCAAAGATGACGAGGAATGCTTCCTGGAAATACTAAAAAGTAAATTAACTGGAACTGCAAAGAACATCATACTCGGAAAAGACATCTCCACAACTCAGGAATTCGTCACTCAGCTGAGCAAGTACTTTTCACCGGGAAAACATTACTATCATTGCCTAGGGGAAGTATCAAGGCTGAAAATAAGAAAGGACGAAAATATAAAAGAATACATTTCACGAACAAATAAATTAGTCAGAGATGCGAAAACGGCGATTGCAACTGATTACGATGCACACGTTCAAAAACATGTACTTAAAAATTTCAATGAAACCATCATTTCGAATTTTCTGCGAGGATTACCATGGCACTACTACACGATCTTTCGAGCACAAAAATTTACCGACATCCAACACGCCTTCGAAGAAGTAGCCGAAAAAGCACCAGCTTGGAGGAACAGAGCGAGAGCTGCGGGAGACCTTTCGGATGTAACCGGAACCGATAGTGACGAAGCTGAAAAGGAACACCGCTACAAGCACAATTCACGGAAATATAGAAGACATCGCTTTAAAAGACATAACCGTGATGATTCAAGCGATTCTGATTACTCAGATGGAAATAAAAGAGAAAAGAAAATCGTTGATAAACTCTTATCGATGATTTTAACAGCAATAGAACAAAGCTCATTGAATCAAAATAATATTCCAAACACCTATAAACAAACGGGAAACGAACCCTCACCTCACACCGAGGGATCACCAAAATTACTCAGAAGATATCCCAAATATCTAGATCTGAATAAACATTTCTGCAATTATTGCGGTAAGAAAGGACACGACCCAATGAATTGTCAGTATAATCCGTACAATCTTAATAAAAGTCCCAACGGAACACCAGCAACTTCAAGGAAACCTTCACCGGGTCCTATAAACTACGAGAGCGGTCGCCACGAAGACCCCCCGAGACTCGGAAACAAACCCGTAACACTTCTGCAAAGGAACCAAGGAAGAAGTGCTTACTGAAGGAAGGAGTCATTGCAAAAATAAAAGCACAAGTTCCTCAACTGAAGAAGGGATACGGAGAATTTATTTCGAATTCAGGGTCATCAATTAACCTTATTAATTATCACGCTTTAACCCAACCCATAACCGTCTTATAGACTACGAAATCAAAGTCCACGGTATCATCGCTGAACCTGAATATACTGAAGGGACAGTCATTCTAAAGGTTAACAACAATGACGGAATTATAAATTTATTTTTATATATATTTAATTTTTTAAATTATAAATATAAAAAGAAAAGATGGAAGGGAGATGAAGGAAGAAAATTGTCTATATTCATAATTAAATTTATTTAAAACCATATGCAAATACAAAAAAAAGGTAAAAGGAAACACTATATCGCTGGCGTGAAGACACGGGAGGCACATGATAAAACCCTCCACACCAAACTTTCGAAAGGGGTATGGCAAAAACAGAAAAGCCAAATCAACACATACCACAAAGTTATGGAAGAATACAAAATTTACACAAACCGAAGGACACCCTTCAACATCAAACCTCAATGAAGATAGAACCTCAATGAAGAACATAAGTCTAAATCCAGTGGTGCAACTGTCAAATATGAACTCTAGCGAACTTTTTGAGTGCAGTGATTTAAATTGTAACTATTGCTGTTTGCTCGAACTCTAGAGACAATTGAAAAATATAATAATAATAATAGTAATATATACATTATTAATAGTAATAATAGCAATATAAATCATACAGGACCTATATAGGGACTGGGGGAGGTATCCGTAGTTTAGACGAAACAACTAATAGTAGTAGTTATAACAGATTAGATCTAAATTGTAAGTAAAGCTAAAAAACCTTCTTCTTATCTTGGGTAGAATTACCTATTTCTTGGTAGCGTGAATGACCGAGGTACATATTTCTTTTACATTTTTTCTACTTCTCTCGAGAAATTCTTACAAAAGGAAGTGGAGAGGGGTCTGTTCCGAACCAAATGGCTCTCTACTAAAATACTTCCTTTCGTAATCACTTATCATAAGATCTATTACAATCATTAAGTTACAAGCAATCTCGAAACAAGCATGAACCAGTCAAGAGCACATCTTTTGCAAACGGAGCACAAGTGTCATACACCTCTGTCCTTCACCTCCAGCACTGTCAGCTGTTTATCTACAAAGAATATAAGAGAACACATGTACACTTCAAGTACATGTGCTCCCAGAAATTAATTATTAACGTTTCGACCTCCACTCAATTTTTTTGTATAAATATCAATCAAAACACTCCTCGTAAGAGAGTCTGATCTCAGGCACGCTCGATGCAAGGGGCACGTCCACTAACCGTTCGTCTTTGCACGATTATCCTCTGCCGATAGCTTATAGACGTAGCGCACCCACAGGGTAGGTACACCTGGTACGTACATCTAAGAACATCACGTGCACTGAGCATTATCTATTGTTAGTCTTCCTTTTGGACCCATGCAAGGTAGAACCGATATTAGGCCGTTGACCGTTTAGTAAAGTCCAAGCTCCTGAGAAAGACCTACTCTCTCACTCAAGTCTTATTTTCTCTATTAAATTCCAAAAGTCGATCATATATCAAGAAAAGAGACTTATATTCTTTGTACAACGTAAGGAAACGGAATATAAGTCATTAGAATCGAATTATCGGAATTACGTTTTATCTGTATTATTCACAGTTAAGTTTCAAGTAATAATAAATACTTATAACATATTTAAACCAAATTAAACCCTTATTTTTCTAATTATTCTTTCAATACTCCAGTCACGATTAACAAGGTGTACTTTAGTACTTTAAGGTGCAAGTATTCCACCACACCGTACTTTAAGGTGCAAGTATTCCTTAGCCGCTCGAGTAATATGTGTATGTAGTACATACATGGTCAGTCCTACTATACTCTCAGATATCTCATACGGAAGGGTATCGCTTACGCGGTATCATAGTAGAGGTTGTAGAGACAGTAGAGGTTGAGTATGTACGCACGCACTCATACAGAGTCGGTACATAACACCGCCAACCATAAAAAAGTGGCGTATATCGGGATTGTTTGAACACTATTCCTACCACTACTCACACGCAGCAATAGTCAGGACCCATAAATATAATGGTTTAAATAAATTAGATTTTTCACATATTAAGCATTTGCCTTTTGTTGATGTAAAAAAGTTATTTGACGAAAAATGATTAATTTAAACTCAGAAAGTACTTCTAAATCGCAATAATAAAAAGTGTCTTTTGAGATCTTTGGTAGAAATAGTGTTAAACCTTACCTTCAATTGTTTTTAACAAAATAAAATGATTTATCTTTATAGAAAATATTTCAAATAATTATTAAAAGGTTCAACAATTTAAATAATATTTTATTTTTCAATTTTAATCAAGTTTGTTGTTTATAAAAAGGGGAAAGTCAACATATTAATCAATAATTAGATTCTTATCGATAAGTTTTTTGGTTTCCTTCCTTATATTTTCCCGAATTTGGGAGATATCACGTTCAATTATTATGTACTACACCTGGAACATACGTGAACGAACCACTTATACCAACTTTTTTTAGCCCTTGTGCGTTTTTAATTTGCACATTTACAACATTTTACATCTGAAAGATTAACCCTTTGCGGACGCGTGTCGGATATATCCGCCCCAGCCTTTTTACCGTTGCGGACGGAGTGTGGGATATATCCGCCCGAATATACGCGCTCCCCAATACCTGCCGTCCACAGCGACGCTCGCCCGTCGAACGGCTCCGTCCGCAAAGGGTTAAAAAATGAAGATAATTTTTTCTAAAACACAATGTAGGACTATATCACTAAACGTGCAAAATTTCATTAAAATCAAACGAATAGATTGTTTAATAGGTACCTAAAATAATAGGCAATGGCGTTTTACTAAAACGCAACTGTTACAAAATAGATTTTAGGATTAGATTTTCCCTTCAAATGAATTTCTGAAAGGGAAAGGTGCGAACTTTTAAATAAGCCTAGTTTCAGAAACTCCACATTTTGATCCCATTCGTGTCCAAGTCCTGTTAAATGTTACAACTTAATACAGCGAAGCATTATTGTTATTGTTTCGAATAAGCTACGTATGTAAAAACTATTGCCAACCATAATTTAGCATTCGTTAGTATAGGTATATTTTTTGTTGTGTTTAAAAATTTAATTCCCTATCCAAGCGTGGATTTAGTCACGTTCATTCATTTATAACTCTAAGGTATAGTTAAGCCTAATTGTTTTATATCGGTATCTTATTCCCCTGTTTTAATCTTCAAGAACTTTCCGTAGTCACATCCTCATTGAACTTTTTTCCAGCAATCGGTCTGTAATTGACCATATGTATCGAGGCAATTGTAGTTTATGAACCGCCATAAAGGTAAGGTCAAGGGTTAAGTAAAGGTACGGTTGAGGGATGCAAGACCCTTACTTCCCTTTCCCTTTTTTTAAAATCTTATCTAGAGCTCCCCTTAAAGAGAATAATTATGAAAGGAAGTAAAATCGTTTTGTGAGTTGCCAAAGACAAAACTACAAGTCAGAAGGGTCGTAAGGTACAAATTGCAAATTGTTCGAAAACCCCCGAAAATGAAAAAAAAAATAACCTGATGGTTCAATAATAGAATGGGTCTCCTCAAAAACGTTGTAAGGTACAAACTTTTTTAAACAATCATTATTGCACCATCAGGTTATTCTTTTCATTTTCGGGGGTTTTTGAACAGTTTGCAATTTGTATCTTACAACGTTTTTGGGGTGACCCATTCGATTGTAGAAAATAACTTGTAACAATAGCGTAGTTTAAGTTATTGAAGTTGTTTAATAAAGATATTTAAACGAACAGATAGCACAATTCCTTGTGAGTAAATCAGAAACTTAAGTATCAGATACCACATTGGTATTAAACGGTTACATTTTTTAGTGTATAAAAAAGTTTAGTTAAAAAAACTTTCTCAACAGAATCTTATATCACCCTTAATCTCTAAAAAAAATACGTTATCCAGAAACCTATGATATTTCCCTACCCTATGCTATAATATAAAGTCTTGCAATACCAACGGTTTTGAAGGCCAATTGCGGAAAGTGGTTGACTTTAACGTTTGCCAAGATTTTTGATAATCACGAGATCGTTGCTTGCAATGATAGTACGTGATTCTCTTTGGGTGCGTTGTGTGGTTATTCCGTAATTTGTCGCAAATCTCAATAAACGTGCCAAAGAGTGCTCGTCTTGATACAAGTAAATTGCCAGCGCCTTTTTTCTTCGTGGCGCCTTGTCTTCTACCTTCCACGGCCACCTCTAATTGCCTAAGTTAACATGAAAAAAAGAGATATAGAGAAGCGATTGAATTATATTTTCATTAACATGTTCACGCCGGGGTGGATATTTGAGCCGATTATTTTGAAAGTGGCCTAAGTCCATTTTTAAAGAATCATTATATATCGGCATAAATAATTAGTTTTCAGCAATTTAATTATACATTTTCGAGTTTTTCATTTTTTTGAAAAATGGATTTAGGCCACTTTTAAAATAAACGGCTCTTTTACGTTTTATCGTATGGGGCGGGACCGCCCCACGGAACAGGCAAGCGTGAACGTTTTAAAGGTGTTTTTATTGAACAGTACTAGTCCTTAGAGGTCACACGTTCTAAAGATAACGTGGCGGTCACACGAGGTCAGAATGACCCCAGCCGTGTTTAAGGGGTTATGCGCACTTAGAAAGCCGAAAAAAAGACGATTTTTCAAGAATTTTTTCTGGAGAGACATTTCAATTTATGAATTTGAAACTTTGTGTATATATTGTAGTAGTCCTTGACTACTTTCTCTATTTTTATGGTATAAAAATAATCATTCTGACAGCCGCTGCAGCCAATCTCCGGGAGCACCTCGAAAAAAAACACGTTTTGCGGTGAGCAAGATTTTTCAAAAACGGCTAAACCGATCGGTCTTAAATTTTTACACAAGCTTTATAGATACATTATCTAGTAATTGATGGTTGATTTTGACTCTACGGCAAATATTTTTTATTTTATAAACAATTTTGCGGGCAAAATTCTCATGAAAAATTGATATTTCCGCTTTACGAAGCCGCCATTTTGTTAAAAATTAGTATTTTGCAAAACCCAACGATCAAACACGAGATAATACATTATATTAACGAAAAATTTTTGGTTTTTTTATTTCCGATAACCCAGTCCCGAGCCTATCGTGCTCACCGCAAAACGTCTTTTTTTTCGAGAAGTGCTCCCGGACATTGGCTGCAGCGGCTGTCAGAATTATTATTTTTATACCAAAAAAATTGAGAAAGTAGTCAAAGACTAGTACAATATATACACAAAGTTTGAAGTTAATAAATTAAAATGTCTCTCCAGAAAAAATTCTTGAAAAATCGCCCTTTTTCGGCTTTCTAAGTGCGAATAACCCCTGAAACAATTGCCGCGTTGCTAATATCATTCCAAACGACTCATAAAAATTCAGGATATTAGTTTGAACCTTTTAGAATGAGAATATCATGGCAAAAAATGTTTATAAAATTTTCAAAATGGCGAAAAAATCAGCAAGGAGGCAATGCGTAAAAACCATTTTTTACTAAAAAAAATCATAACTCTAGCAATTATATTTGGCAATTACACCTAATTCTCTTTTTACACGAATTGTTTTGTTTTAGCACGATTTTCAATATTCTATGAATTTTTCTTGAATCTCATAGAGAAAATATTTCTTATGTTTATATTATTTTAACTTTTTTTATATTAATGAATTTCAGATATTATTTTCTTTTTCTCAAAGTATAATTTACTTTTTATAATATATTTGATGACTTAAAATGTGTGATCATGAAATAAATTAAGTGAACTCTAACAAGAATTTTTTAATATATCTATCGTGTAAAAAGAGAATTAGGTGTATAATATACTTTCATAAAATTTTAGGGTGATACTTTTGAGATATCATAATGTATGGGAAAAAATAGCTCCATAGTGGGCGTTTCAAAAAAGGTTTTTTTTACCCCCAGCTCGCGCAGGGTCTTCTAAAAATCGACTGCCACGAAGGAACTACTGCCGCGATTCGGCCGACCCTAGTCTCATCTTACAAAGAGAACCCCAAAGCACCATTAGACGGGAGGCCAGACCAGGCGGGCGCCAATAATTTACAGTAATTCTAGCTTCAAGTTGCGCCTGGGGTCATTTTGACCCCCAGTGACCTCTAAGGGCTAGGTAATAATTCATACAGTAGCAAATTTAATATAAATATGAATAACCTTCCAGTCTCAAATCTTTTGACAAAATAAACCACGCCCACGGGTCGCTGTCATTGGCAGTCGGGGCAGTGAATATTCGCTTATAGTGCACGCATGCTCGTATCTCGCCATTATTCTTTCAATTACACTCGGTTTTTAAATCTTTTGACATTTTTTGTAAGTCCTTTGAAATTGGCAACGCCCGCTTCTGGTTGATACTTTATGAGCGAAATTTAAATGTGACATAACATACGAAAGATCCAGTAGAACCTCGTTATAACAATCTCTTCTGAATCGAACAAACGCCTTATTTCCCTTAATTTCCATGCTACGTGATTGTGCGTAACTAGGTTGTAAGCTTAACACTATTTCTACCTCTACTTCTACGTAATCAATAATCAGGTACCATAAATGTACCGTTTTGAATAACAAAAATTTGTTTACACAATACAAAATTCTTTACAAACGCATAATTGATGCACTAAACGCTTTCCGTTTGTAGGTGTCAAATAATTTCATTCAAACTGAGAAAGTGATTCTATATTACAAGGTAAAAGGCGTTTTTTGACACCTTTGGGAGAAATTATACCGTTAATTAAGTATGCGCATAATAAAAAAGCGAGTCTCAACTGTACGCAAGCTAGAGGCCAAGATTCAGTGCCCCGGTAGTCCATAACAGCGCCCCGGGGGCGTGGTTTATTTTGTCAAAAGAATTGAATGTATCTTGTCGCGACTTGACAAAAGGTTTAAAAGTCGAGTGTACGTATTTTTTTCGTATTTGATCGTATTAAAATGTAATTTACAGTAAACAATTGATTTTGATTATGCAGCATATTCTATTTAACATTTCCTAATTTATAAAAACACGTTTACTGCATTTTTCCGTTGAAAAACAAAAAGTTGCAAACATCATAAGAGTTATCAAGCGTTGTCATAATCTATAATCATTTATATGAATGTCACTTTTGAATTTCGTGCTGAAAATGAGCCTTGTCTATGCCAAAAAGCTCGAAACAAAAGTGTCGAAATATTTTTGGGGGACAAAAGGTTTGAGCCTCGAGTGCATTTACTATCGTTAAAAGGTTTATGAAATAAAATTGTAAAATCCATGGCTTAGAACAGCAGCAAGTAAGATAAAGGTAGCAGTAATTGACCATTTTCTAAAAAACCATAAAGAATAAGATTTTTATAAGATATGATGTTTTTATTTTGACGAAAGTGCATATCTTATACAAATCTTATTTTTTATGGTTTTTTAGAAACTGGTCAACTACTGGTACCTTTACTTTAAACCCAAATAAATTTATTTATATTTTAGATTACTTTCTTGCTAAATTATAGAAAGGGTATACTTGAGATGTCGTTCTACATCACTTTATACGCGACTCAAAGTCCATCAAACGGTGGTGGGTGGATAATAGGTGTCTCAAGTTTATAGGAAAAAATTCAAAATACACTAAGCAGTAGTATCTCAATAAAATTTTTCATCAAAAGTTTGCCAGTACGCATAACTCCGTCAATTTTCATTGTACCGACATAATTTTTTTAATTTTGTAGATAATTATCTATACTTTGAGAAAAAATTAATTCTAATTGGATGAGAATCGATGCGCCTCTCCGAGTCCTGATAACGTCTAAGCATTTTTTTTGTTCAAAATTTGATTGCTTGACGCACTGAATTTTTCCCCAAGAATAATAGATAAACCATCTCAAAGTACACATTTAAATAACCAATTTGAAAAAAATAAGTCTCAATGATTTTTATTGAGCGAAAATAAAAAAAAATTGTCTTGATACAATGAAAATTGACGAAGTAATGCGTATTTCAAAAAAGGCAAAATTTTGGCGAAAAATTTTCTTACCTAGCGTATATTACTTAAGCATTATACGTACTTAAAATAATTTTACAGAAATTAAAGAACAAGTTTGAAGTTGCAACGTACTTGTTTCGTACCCAACACCAGATCAGACTGGAGGGACATGGTTGCGATCTTTTGGTACCTTTCCGTTGATCGAATGACACGTTTGCTTGTATAATTTTTGGTCCCTTGAGTTTATTACCATCAAATCTTCGGAAAACTCCGCGTTCCATTGCTTCCAACGTGAATGGGCAATTTCCACCGATTACAATTGTTTTAACGTTGATGGAAGGTATTAAAAGCGACAACAGTGCACCTTGTATGCCCATTAAATTCCACCTGGGAACAAATTATTCGAATTGAACAACAAAGAAATTGCAACAATAAGGAAATGCAAAAACACAAAATCAATTGTATTATATTGCGTTTCTGCGACACATTGTTAAACCCTTTGAGTGGCACATTTTTACATTTTTGAGAAATTTTTGTGAATCTTGGTATTATAAGGATTCCTAAAAAAATGTAATTATTTTTCATTTTATTTTCAAATAAAATTAGAATTCAAACTTCAAAATGGTTCAATATGACTGAAGTGATTCCATAAATTTTTATGTCATTATTATATAAAACAAATGAAACAAAAAGAAGGTGACTTGTGATTCCTGTGTAATATAACATTTACGTATAGTGTTCACTGGCGGGTTATACTTCAAAATAAAGAAAATTACTCTATGTTAATTGATCTTGTGTTATATCGTTTCAATTGAAACGCTCTTTATAGACGCCTTTTCTCGTCTTACTAAACGTACTTTGCTATTTTATCAGAACAGGATAAACTTAGAGTTGGATCTCCCCTTCCAGGTTTCGTCCTTAAGGGACCAGTGACATGATAACCAAGTCCAGGCAAACGAGGGTCTTGATGATCAAAGGCAACGCACTTTGCTCCCGTTCTATGAATGTCTTCAACGTCAAAATTGTTTCCTCTATTAACATTACCGTCAAATTGTTCGATACCTGCACCGTAATTCGTTTCTTGCATTTTTCGTATTTTACTCGGGGGAGATTTTATATTTTCTTCCGTAATTGTTTTCGATATGATCGAACAATCTCCGCAAGGCGTCTGGCTGGAAAACATATGAAAAGTCACATTTTCTCGAAGTTCGATCTTTTGTTCTTGTCGGTCCACAAAAAAAACTTGACTTTCTTCATTGTCGAGGACCAAATTAATTTGATCGTAAAGGAAACGTAAAAATGCCCGCCTCGCGAGTACTTCGGCGTGTGAATCGCTCAATCTGTTCCCTCGCTCATTTTCTTTTATTCTATTTAACTCATCCCGTCCCAAACACTTCGTACCAGTACACAGAGACACCACTGATAATTGTTCGTCTTTTCTCATGACGATACCAGACAAAACAGTCCACTCGTTCTCCGTTGGTTTTCCAGTTTTCTTCAGATTTTTATACTTATCGATGCACAAGGTAGCAACTTTGTCGGCAAATTCTTCCATAACGTTCAAAATGTCGATTAAATAACAATTTTAAAAGACACTTTTTGGATCCCAGGAGTATTTCTTTTCAGGTAAATTCGATAACGCTTCCATTTGACTTTCATTTAACTCGAAATCTAATTGAATGTTATCTCTTATATGTTCCTTCCCTATGGCTTTTGGTATGATTCCTGTAAACAAGTGTACATTGTTATTAGGGCTTTCCCAGCAATAGTGTAATTTTATGTACACTCGAGCCTCAAACCTTTAGAAAAGTTGGACCAAAAACCTCAAACCTTTTGACAAAACAAACCACGTCCTGTCATAGGCTGCCGGGGCAGTGAAAATTCCCCTCAAGCTCGCGTGCAATGGAGACTCACTTTCATGCTTTTAATTATTTTTCGTGTTATGTCGCACTTCAATTTCGTGAGGAAAATATCAGCTGGAAGTGGGCGTCGCCACTTTCAAAAGACTTAAAAGGAAAATGTCAAAAGGTTCGAACTGCCAAAGGCCTAGAAGTCGAGTTTAACGCTAAACCTTCCGTGACGTCACCAAGCCATTTAAAATACATGTGAAAAAGGTCATTTGACCGCTCCATGGTAGGTTTAGTGTTAATTTTAAAAAATATACCTATTCCTTGCTGTAGGGCCCATTTTAACAGCACTCTAGCTGAAGACACGTTCAATTCTCGTGCAATTTTGCAAACGGTGGTGTCTTTCAGTAGATCCTGGTAGTCACTAGTACCCAAAGAAGAATAAGCTTGCAAATGTATGCCCTTTTCTTCGCAATACTTTTTCAGTTCGTCTTGCCGATAATGAGGATGGCACTCAACCTAAAGTCAAAAAAGGTTGCAATTAATCGAAAATGATTCTATATTATTCTCTTACTAGATCCTTATAATAACGTTATTGAAATCCATCGTTGTTTTTTTTAGAAACATTTTCCAGTCAATCCTTCTATATCATTTAAACTTTACAAATCGTTATTTTCTATTTTGAATTGTAAACAATAATAATTGAATAAAATATATGCAGTCTCAACATAGGTATAGAATTCAAAATACTGTTATTTTATCTATTATTTTTAATTTGTTCACATATTTAAAAAATTTATGCTATAGCGAAAATTATTAAACTAATTAAATTGTATTATGTGAAAATCAAGATATAAGAATATCGTACTATAGGGGTGCTATTGAAATTTTGTTCTGCATTTTATTGAAACCGAGTTATTAACCGAAAAGAAAAATGTACAATATAACATTACTCCTACCGCGTTAGTTATACGTAAACAAAAATCCAAAACCAAAAATATAGTGCTATAATTAAAGTAGATTTTCTTAATCAATACCAAATTTTTTACAGACACATAATTGCTCTATAAAACACCTCTCGTTTGTGGATATCAAAAAAAGATTAAATTAAACATCGAAAATAATTCTAAATGACAATTTTAAGAGGTGTCTTTTGACAGCTTTGGTAGAAATAGTGATAATATACAAGATCTCCAACAAAAAAAACAACGAATGGCTATAATAAAAGTAATAATAAATAATTGAGTATTTGATCAATTATTTATGCTCACTAATACAATAAAGAAAAGGTATCCATAAGGGTACTTTTGTAACTTCAGTGAAATTCTTATTTTGATCACTGTTTACCAGTTTCAATAAATACATTCAAAATACTAAAATGCATACAATTAAAAAAACACACGATATAAAACATTAATACCTATAATTTTTTATAGTTTTTATTCTTTTATAAAAATATATATCGTTCAAAAATATCAATACTATTGTGTATTGTTGAAAATTTAAATGGCTCTCAGGAAAGATTTTGAGAAAAGGTTGAAAGTTTATTAGCGTGCGAATATTTAAATACAATAGACAAGTTTTAGAAATAAACTTTTGAAAAGCGCTACCAAAAAAAATTCTCTTTCAGCAAGAACCAGTAGTGTTTGATACCTTTTCTAGATACTTTTTCTTTACTGTATCAATAATAAGTAACAGGTTAAATACTCTGCAATTAATAATTAATTATATTGTATTATAATTATTCGCTGTTTTTTTGGGGAGATTTTGCATAATATATTTTATATTTTTCTCTTGGAATGAAAAGTGCAGAAAATATAATACACTAAATTCTCCTAAAATAGAGTTGCCATTTGTGCCAATAATTATGAAAGTGGTCTAAGTCATATCTTTTGCGTTAATAAATTTAAAGAATTTGTTTTAAATAAAATAAAAAATGTTTTTACATTCTGCAATATTGAAAGTTGGAGTTTTATTGGTCTTGATTAATAAAAGAAAAAAATGTATTACAAGATAAAATGATCCGAGGTAACTCAAAATCTCATCTTTTTCAAATCTTGACTTAGACCACTTTCATAATTATGGGCAAATTTGTACAACTTGCGAATTTCCTTATTTTCGCTATTGCTAGAACTTGCCTGATTAACCGCTGGTTTAACGTTGCAGCAATTTTTTAACAATTCTTCCAAATGGTCAATAGTATAATTCGATACTCCTATGGATCTTATATATCCTTGTTTTTGAAGATCAACCAAAGTTTCCCATGTACAACGTCTATATTCGGGATTCTCCTTGCAATCTACTGGCAGCCTTGCAGTTCCTGGCCAGTGAATCAAGTACAAATCAATGTATGTTATGCCGAGACTCTTTAGAGAAGTTTCTACGGCTTGTTTAATTCGTACCGGATTACCGTTATCGCTCGGAGCTGAAAAATGAGAATTCAAAATGTAATTTCCTGTTGTGACATTTATTTTGCGTAAGTTTCCAAGCTGGAATGCAACTAATTTTGCAGCTTTGATTTCTCCTTTTGTTTTCGTTCAATTATTCTGCTTTTCTAAACTTTGTTTATTAACTTTGTAGGTAAAAATTTAGTAATTTAATTGTTAAAAAATTACACAAACATTCTTAATATTAACTAACAGCAATTTTAGCAACAAAAACTAAAGAATTACAGGTAACAAACGATGAAAATTTTCATTCAGCATATTATGTGCCCTCCATACTTTGCCCGATAACTTTCAAACGATACTCCGAGTGAAGGTTGTACCCTTTAATTGCATTGGCAAACTTTTACAACTTTGGCAGCAAACATAATTTCTACTACTACAGCGCTGTGAGCTCTTATTTATTCCGCCGTGACTGTATAACTGTAATTGACATCTTTATTTTCCTTGCCACAGTATTCCGACTCCAATGCTCCAATGTAGCCTTTCTATTTGAAAGTACATATATGAAAAATAGCATCCACCTTATTTCAGTTACAGATTTGCCCAAATTCAGGGAACAATTGCATTGGCTTTTACAGAATTTCAAAACGAGATTAGCCCTGTAATTGGTGGGTACAAACGTCATTCGTAGTATTGTATGAAATTTGACCCCTGGACTACCAAAAATAAAGACCATTGTTTATTTTAACTTTTTTGAACTTTAACGTCTTTTTAGTATTTTTAACAAGCAGACTTACACAATTTTGTAGTAATAAAAATATCCTCTCTTCTTAAGTTATGCTTCGGAAGCAGTATTTTTAAGGCATGTCCTATATCTTCCTCGTTTCTATACACAGCAGCAGTGTCTGTACAAAAATTAGAGCTGCGGTTAATCATTTAGTTGCAAAGTAAACTAAATCTGAAGAAAAAATATGTAATCGATAACCTTGGCAGTTTTGTTAAGGTGTCGGTACGTTATGTAGGTATAGGAAAAGAAGGATCACCAAAATAAGTATAAGTATACCTAAGTATTGTACGTAGATGCTTACCCAGGTACAAAGTTATGTATATTTGTACCTAGCTAGGTTTCATAGAACGCGATAAATGCCGATAGTAATATTAACTCGTGTTAACTATCCAATCTAAATTTTGTCACCATATTCACATTTAATGACCCCGAAAAGGATTTATGAAGTATTTTCATAAATCAACACTATGTTTTGTCAATTTCATAAGCTGTTTTGTAAAAGCCTTGACAAAATTCCATTTTATCCCACCTTGAAATATTCTTAATAGTTACTATAACGAGTTTTCCGATCCATATGTTAATTTTAGGTGAGGTATTAGACGTATACGCAAACTTTCAAGTAGAAAATTTAAAAAATATACATAGGGCAAAGAAAACAAGTTTGCATCGCAAAACCTAGATCGTCTAATTGGCCTTGCAAAGGATAAATGTGTATTGAATTTATTTATTGAAATGACTTTGGCTCGAGTTCTGGAGTACATTCATGCACTGGTTCTGGTAAAAATGGTTGATGCTCTTGATCGTTAGCGGAAACTAGAGCCGTGTCCCACTGAAGGAGTTTATATCTAGATTCTCTCGTGTACGCTCCTACACGGATGCATAGAGGCTGTTCTATGCAAGGACATTTCTTCTTGTAGGGTAAACCAACCGGCAAATGACCGAATTGTTGAGTTTACGTACGTTTGTTGTAATATTTGAATGAATTGATTTATAATAATGAAACAACTATTAACACATTGTTGACTGGCAATTTTTCTGAAAAATTACTTTATGTCACCGGCTATTTTGAAATAAAAGGAGTGCATCACGAGTTTACTCATGGCCGGTTGGCAACGTTTAGCCACGAGAACTCAAGTTAACTCGTGACCGGTCAACAGATGTCTTAAAACTTTGGTGTCGGCACATGTGATCGGGATTCTTTTGTTTAGCACCGGTATAAATCTTGTTGTATTATCGTTCAAATAAAGCGAACTGTGGCAGAGGACAACTTATCACACACTCTGCTTTGACACGTTTAAAATAACTTTAACAAAATGTTATATTAATTAACACTTTATTTAAAACAAACAACAATGATTTTCTGAAACAGAGGACAGTTCGTCATTGACTCTGTTATTATCTCAGAAATATATTTATTATAACTAATAAAATGAGCAGTTTGAAAACAGAGGACATTTCGTCATATGCTCTGTATTGTCCAAGAACGTACTGACTAAACTAACAAAAATGAGTAGTCTGGAACAGAGGAAATTTCGTCATAGCTTTGTATTGTCCAGGATCGTACTGACTTAAAACTAGAATTTCGGATATAGATATAGATGTTCAGGTAAAACACAGGACAACGGTGTGGGGATCCTTAATCTAAGCTTTCTTAATACTAAAAATACACATAGGTTCTCTAAAATGTCCTAAAACTGCAATTATGTCTTAAGACGAAAAATACACAGTATGTCTTAAAAGAGAGTTATATCTAAGAAGATATGAGGAGAATTGGTAGGCATACAACAATCTTTATGTAAAACACCAACATGGTGCCACCGGCGCTTGCCCGATAGTTTTCGCATATTGCATAGAGAATTAATTTTTGTTTGCATATTTGTAAAAATGGTTACTTTGTTACTATAATTACTTTGAAATTAACTGTAAAGCGCAACAGGTGTAAAGATTCCATAGGTAACCGAATACTTGTTGAATATTTTTAATAAGAATGTTACTTGTTACTATTTGTTTATCACATTTATATAAATAAATATGGAATATTGAAGTTCTAAATGAACCAGATTTTAAAAATTTGCTTATTTCAAACTTATAATTTCTATGTGTACGTGCAATGGTCATTCACTGACATGCAGCCAATTACTGGGTAGTTTACCTATACGTTGCAATGACATTTAAGATTTCCGCAAGAAATATTAATAAGTTTCCTTTATTTACTCACCAATTGAACGAAATCCAACTTTTAAACTTTCATCTATGACATTATAAATTACGTCTTGTCCCCGTATCTTATAAGTGCCAACTGTAAAAAAAGTTGATGTCAACAATTTTTAAAAAGTAACAATTATAATCACATGTGCATACTACATACATATATATAACAAAAATTAGTGAAATAAATATACTGAGAGGAAATATAACATTTTGACTATGTTCATATTATATTGCATCGGTAAGCTACATTCCACATATATACATAAAGTAGCGGTGGCTTGGTATTATGCATGTATTATGTTCTTACATCCAATTAATGGCATTTCATAACCCGATGATAGCTGCACCACATGTTTAGATTGATTCGTACTGGTCGTCATACTCTTCCTTTGGCCTTTTATTATAAAGCTACGAAAACTTAATTCCAGAGTATTGAATTAGGGATTAACGTAATTTCTTTCGATTTCATTAATGAAAACTAATTGCAGACGAAAACTTTGTTTGTACTATTATGTTTTAATTATGACAACAATGGTTAGCGAGGCTATTATCTGTTGGAAAAGTAGATGTCGTTGGTAGGTGAGTAGAGAACAGGTCCATGGTAGAGAAATGATTTCGTTCGCGGGTGATTTAAAAGGAAAATAAAATAATAGATTGTTTATGCTTAGCTCCTAACCCTATTTTTAAAATATTTGGATAATTTGTTGTCCCGAAACATTTCCGAAAAGGGTTATATTGTAATATTGTACCAGAATATTCGATAATATTTCCATGGTACGTGAAGAAACGTTGGTAACATTTCTTTAATATTTTTGAACTACTAATAAATTGTAGGTACCCTACTTAAAAAAACCTTATAATAATAAACCAAAACGACCACTATACAAAACATTTTTTTATTATAAGTCATTTTAGTTTTCTCTGAAAATATAAATGATCAAATGATGAAAATCTAATGATCTTCTATTACAGTTTTGTAAACAGTTATTATTTTTTTGTTAATACTCTATTATTATTTTATATAAAATTAATCGATTCACACGTTGACTTAAGTAATTATTTATTTTGCAACAAATATAAACTTCTTCATAAAGTATTTTTATAACAAAAATACTTTACCTTGTAATGTTTTACCTCCTATTCGTTATCTTAAAGTCGAAGGAGGGTATGAATTCAATAGGTATTTGATCTTGATAAGTGGAACCTCGATTAACAGGCTTCTTTATCGAGACCCAGAGAATAATCGACTGGAAAAGGAGTACCGGCCAAACCCTGGTGAATTAAAACCATGGATCTGGGCTGGTTAATCAAACTGCAATTAATGGAGGATCCAATTTCACTTTACATATTATTAACATTAGCGATTTATCTCCTGTTACTGACTGAGAATTTGGTTATCCAACATAATTATTTAGAAAGGTGTTCAATTCATTGTTTATTCCTTTGGAAACAATTACCAGTTTTGGGTGTTTGAGAACTTGCAATTACTTCTTGATCTATGCAAATCGACGATACTGCAAACTCATTTGTTTAGATTTGGAGCTTCATCTTATACTACATAACTTCAATTAACACTATTACTACCGCGCTACTTATATATATTCAATAATCCAAAACCAAAAAATAGTGTTGCAATTAAAATAGATTTTTTAAATTGATATCAAATTTTTTACAAACGCATAATTGCTCTACTAAATACCTTCCGTTTGTGGATTTCAAAAAATGATTAAATTAAATCCTGAAAATAATTCTAAATTAAAAACCTAAAAGATGTCTTTTGACACCTTTGGTAGAGATAGTTTTAAACTGTGCGATTTACAAGTAAAGGCAAGTTGAAATAAAACTCGAATGTTTATGGCAGCTTCATAAAAAAATTCAAGCACATTGGCACTGAGTTAGTTAGAACCAAAAATTCCTAATTGTAAGTATCAAAACCATTCGAGCTTCTATTTCTTTTTCGGAGCTTTTTCGCAATGTACATGGATGCAATTACAGCATTGCTCGACTACCACATATAGAAATGTAATTGATCTTAATACTTTATAATATATCAACAGGAAGAACAAATTATTATTGCAGAATATTTTTCTGTTAATATTTTTGTTCGGGCAGTTACGTAATTGTGATTAAATCCGAGTGTAATTTGTAAGCCGATCATTCATCAATATTCGCTATTTTTTTGGTTCCAATTTTGCAATATCTGTTTTTAACCATTGCGATACAGATGTTTTTCATGAATATGATTTTACTGAATGGCTGGTCGCAACGCGAACAAACATTTTGTCGAAGAATAGGTATAGGATGAGATATTATCTTGATGTAATAATACTGTTGGTATATAGTTTTGTAGTGCACATTGAATATTTGAATTTCTTAAATTATTTCATAGTTTAATTCTGTGTGATAAATTGGAAATGGGGATATGCACGTAAACCTACATCACGTGACTTACAACAATAATGGGTTTGTCATCAATGGCTGACTATGGTCACCTGTAAGATGGCAAATGTGCAACAATGAGCAACTATAGTCATTCGCTAGTATCGAAATAGTTAATGCAAATAAGTATCGGTTGAAAGCATTATTAGCAATCCATTTATCATATTCTTCTTTTTTATAAGAAACAAGTGCTTGTTATAACAATATAATTTCCAAATATGTTCCTTCTCAAAAGTGGTTAGTTTTATTTTCATGGTGACTTGTGTTCAAGGGAATTTAAAACTTTCAAAGACACTAAAGAAACTATCAAAAACAAACTCAAAATATGGATAACATATGATAATTAAATTTTAAAAATTAAATGAATAAATAAAAAGAAAATTTATTTATGTTTTTGTTAATCTTAGTAAAACTATAACTGTAACTAACTAAATTTTGTTGGAAACGAATTATTAAGTATCCCAGAATATCATATATTCACCTTTTGTTAAATTAACTTAAAGTCTTGCTTTCAGTAATTTCTAATTGTAAGTAACCGGTATTGTTGGGAGCTGAAAAGTTTGCAGTCGGAACGTCAAGACAAAGTAGTATTTGTGACAGTTTGGCTAATGAAAAAACGCTTGCGCGTTCTTTTTGTGCGAGTAACTGTAAACGCGGTCCTACAGCTGGTCAGACTCGACTGCCAACATCTCAGCTCTCAATAGTACTGTGTATAACCAGCTAGATTGTCTCTATGGTTATTACATATAAAATATTCATTTTATAAGAATGGATGGATTTCGCTTTAAAAAACAATTAAATTTACACTTACAACTGAATTAAATTATATTTATATTTCTTTCATTTTATACAGCTGTTAATTCAGGAACAAGAAACAAAATCAAAATTAGATCAACAGGAGAAAAACGGTCGTCGTCTCTTCTGAATCTTTATTCACAGCTTATACTCTACCACTCTCTAATTGCCTGTTTCCTATATTCATTAATTTAAAACTTTGGTGCAGGGCTTTCAAGCTTGGAGTAATCCGTTTGCGGTGCGTAGAACTGTAAAAAAATTAATAAATATCATGAAACACCTTAACTCTGAAAGGGCATACTAGAAAGCGTTACCAGGCATAGGGTAATTTTTACCCTTCGGTATCGACCGCTAAGTACAGCATTATAGAAAATAACTTATACCGCACTATAGAAATTACCCTAAGGCTGGCAATGCCGTCACTGGGAAAAACTGACCGAACGTCACTTTGAGTGGCTATCGTAACGAGCAAATACTTTTTTAGAGATTAAAAAACTTATGAATGTTCTTCAATTGCTCAAAATGAAAAGTACGGTTTTGGGAAGGATATAAATAAATCAAATTATTTTTTAAAATCGACACCGTTAAGGCAAGTAAACAAATGTCACTGTTTACAAAAGTTAATTCGGGTTGTCTAGACTCGGAGTAATCTTTAAGGACCAATTCAGTTTCAATAAAGATACTACACAGATTAATATGTTAACATTATAGATAATTACATGAAAAACTTGAATCATCCATTGTTTCTGGGAGTTGTGATAATTTAAATAATTATAAATAATTAAAAAATGAAAAATATAAATAATAAAAAAGATAATTTAAAAAATTGTTTTTCCACTAGATACATTTATAGAATTACAAGTGATGCAGAAAGTATGGAACGTACGAGAAAACTCTTACGAAGCGCTTAAAAAATAATAAGGATATTCCATAGAATCCTTCAAAAGTCAAACTTTCGATCAGTCAAGATTTAAATCTGGAGATAAAATTGTCTGCCCTCTTGGTTCCCGGAGCCAAAAATTGCGGTTCCCATTTAAAAGAATTGATTTGACCTTGATCACAACCTTTGCGATGATTTCAAGGTCAAATTGATTCTTTTTACAGGGGAACCTCTTTTTTTACACTTAAGGTCAAGGTCAAGATCACTGATCGATTTAGGGGAGGGGGGAGACTACAACTTTTGTGTTGTTCCTATTATTCTCTGAAACTGGTTCCCTTTCAAGATATTTCGCTGTTCCCACGCTTTTACAATACCCTGTATGTACTTTTTTTCTTTGTATATTCAAAGACTGCATCAAGAGACACGATACCGTGTATCTTCTCCATAAACATCGAGGACCCTATAAATTTGGATACGCACGCATTGAAAAACAGTCGGAAGGTACCATATATGTAACCTTTGAAACAACCGCACATTGGCGCAGTGATTCTTGTCACAAATCGTTGTATTTTGTAACGATTGGTATCATTTCGAGATTAGAAAGAGAAGAAGAGGTATCCTATCGGTCATGCGAAATACCAAGGGAGGAAAGAGATTTAATTTACTGTTGCGCATTAACTATGGGTCATTCTCTTTATTATGTTTATTATATATTGTAAAATGGAGAGCCAAAAAAAGCATCTTTGGTACAAAAAGAACGAGACAAGTTCGTCGAGCAAAATCGGAGCCTCTCCTAGTCTAGGTAAGTATCGAAACCTGGTAATTGCGTATAAGTTCATACTAGTTCTGAATTTATCGGGCCGCCAATGCGGCTATTCATGATCAGTATTATTACTTTTCGTGTCAGTCAAATTCAACTCCGTTTCTAACTTGCCTGTAATTACTGGGTTTCGTTTCGGATACCTACCAAGGATAAGCGAGGTAACAATTTCACACAGTGAATTGTCTCGTTCTTTCGCACCAAAGGTGCTTTTTTTGGGTGTAGTATTTATATATAGTATTGGACATAGTATTTGCCTATAGCGGCTGGTAAAGAAACTGCGCAATTAGGAGGTATACCTTGTACTGTTTCTTCGAATATGCCTCCCATGGTTCGGGGTTGCTCTTTTTGAACCAAGAGACATCGGGATTGCGCGTAGCCAATCGCAAAGTGTAAAAGGTCGCCATTGATCCTCCCAGTACGATGCACACGTACAGTGGAATCAGCTGGAATTGAACAAACGACATGCAACGATATCGTTAAGTATCGCTACCGCAAGGGCAGAGGGCCAATAATAAAAATTTTTACTCACAGCAGGGTGTCTCTTGACACTCGCGAAGCTAAGCCCTTGCATCTTCGACATTTTGCACTCCTTTTCTGCAGAAAGCCTTATACGTAGATAAGTCGTGCAGTTGTGTAACACTGTAACGAATCACTGCACTTCTCGTTTCCTCGCTTTACATTCTTGTAGTACGTTCTTCTCTTCTATTCGTTTCGCCCTCATACTCCTATAGGCGGCAGCACTGCTCTATATCTTGTGCATGATCTATTATGTTATGTCCCTAGTAGCGATTACCACAGGTAGATGGCGCAAACTGTCAATTGTGGCATAAAATGATCTTATTCAAATTATTACTTTTGTTATAATTGATAAATAATACGAATTACGAAACAAGCTTTCTAAATATATTCATACTTATAACGTTATGGGTTTAAATGATACGCAACTCGTTTCTTTCTCATAGAATGAAAGTTATTCTCTAAGTTTATGTAAACAATTATAACGAAAATTAAATATGGCCTTTGAAAATACTTTCAAGTTAGAAAAAAACGACTCTCAATACTTTAAATAAATCATATATTCATTTTGCCTGGAAAACGGTATACATTTTACTCATTTTATTATTTCCTATCCCAGTTTTCTCATTTGATTTCTTAAATATTGAAAGGAAAATCTTTAATTCAAAATTAGCGGCGCTTTAAAATAAATTACGTCAGGGGACGTAACACTTGTGTTACGACCTCAATCGTAACTTTTATATTTCGCGCGAGTATTCGATTTTTAAAAGGAAAATAAATGAAAAGAAAAACAAGATTTTAAAAGTAAAACTTTGGAATCGACTTTCAATCAATTTTTATTACATGCAATGTTTCTTCAAGGAAAGGCGAAAAGGAAACGATTGCCTGTTTCGCAAATTAAAAATTCTTAAGATCTAAACCCCATATTTCCCCCCAGAAAAGCTACATTTAAAGGGTGAGGGAACTTGGGTTACTCATATTCTATGAAAAGTCATTTGGAAAAACAAATATATACTTATTGAAGGTTCCATGTGTTTCTAAGGGCTCTTCTGTGTAAGGAGGATGACATATGAGACCCTTATTGTTTGGCCGTTAAGCTATTGAGCATCGGTTATCACACAAGTCCTGAAATTTTTAAGACGCACATATTTTACGACCCTTTTGAGTTAGCTAAGAGCTGCATGGAACTTGTGAAATTCAACTGAATTTGAATAAAAACTTTTGAAAAGTATTTTAATTCTTATATATGATTGCAATAAATTTCAAAAATACCACGTTTTATATAAAAAGACCACGAATACGGCTCGTGATATTCATGTTTGGCCCGAAATGTCGATTATTACGAGTCAGGCTCGTGATATTCAAGTTTGGCCTAAAATTTTCATCACGAATCAGACTCGTGAAAATAGTGCAAGGGGTTAAAATACATATGTATATATATTCGGAGACGTGCGTTGATTTATAATTGCCTTAAATACTAAACATTTCGACACTGTCTTTATTTTAAAAAATTTGTTTAGTTTAACTTTCAATAGTTTCGTATTCATATAATTTCGAAAATAGAGACAGAGACGAGGTGCAGATAATTTAACGTTACGTTGTAAGGTATAAATAATTTAATTTACCTTACAACGTTTTTGAGGTGACTCATTCAATGATAATATTCTTGATTCTTGAAATGAATAATTATAGCAGTAACGACAGTAATAATTATATTAGCTATGATAATAATAATAAAAATAGGAGTTTAAAAAAGGTAATTGCTACTTTATGATAATTATTATTATTAATTAATAATTAGTAGTTAGAGTCCAGAGTCGAGGACGGTTGGTCCTTGGTCCTTTGGCATCTAGGCCCTTTCCCGCGTAAAACCTGCGCGGGAACGAGGCGCAAGCGTCGGGGCAAGTTTACAACGGAACTGCCTTCGACTTTCGAATTGTCGAGTCACGCAACAATTCATAGATGTCGCTACTGTAAATCTACCGTTACGCCCCCCGACATAATATATTTTAAAATGTCGCCAATTTTGAATTTTAAGTATTTCGTTTTATATTTTAGTTTATAAGTTTCTTATTTTGTCATTTCTATCGTTTCTGTCATAGATTTCAATATTATTTATGGACTCACAATTTCAGTCACCTTTTGTTTGATTAATAAACCTATTTCTACCGCAGATATTAATAATTAATAGTTAATTATAATATTCTCGATTCTTGAAATGAATAATTGTAGCAGCAAAGCTAATATTAGTCATGATAATAATAAAAATAGGAGTTAAAAGAAGGTAATTACTACTTTATGATTATTATTAATACCATTGTTTCAATGGTATTAATAATAAATTCAAATTCGAAAATAAACTACCCCCCTCTCCCCATTGCCGCCATCATCGATACCCAATCGACTACCGCCCCTAAACCGAAAACGACGCGTCTAAGACGGCCACGGGCGTCGAGTTCGTGGAGAACCGCGAACTCCTGGGGGTCCCACCCGGGGACCCGGAGGTGGTGGTCTTGGGTCAGGCCTGGCGCGGTACCTCCGAAGGCAGCACGGAGCTACGCGCCACCTGTCGGTCCTCCAACTTTTTCAGGAACTCGTCGTAGGACGAGTCGCGGATGTTGACCGCCCGAGACTCAGAGCGGTACCGGTGCGGTTTCTGGTGGCCAACCTCCGACATTCAAGGCAACGACCCGTGTCTCACCAGCAAGATGCCTCGACTTCTTGCTCCTTACGTGCCTGGAGGTGTTAAGTGTCCTCTTCTCGGGGCTACCGTTCCCGCGACCCGAATTGGAGGCCCCAGCTTGCCCTCGCTAGGTACCGCAAACTTCCGAAGAGCCTTCCGAGCTTGATTCGGAGGTGGTTGATATGGGATCGGATACCTATACCACCATCAAAGTGGACACCGAAATATCTAACTGACTTCTTGAATTTAATGTTTTTGTTTCCTAACTTTAAGATCGGGTACCGACCCGCAAAGTTCAATTGCGTAGCCGTCGTGGCTTTTCGTTTCCTATCCGGACGCCTCCCTCCGCGCCTACCTATCGGGGCTCTACAGATGCAACCATTTTTTAGCACGATTGCTTCGGTCTTGGTTTCGGACACCCGGAGCTTCGCGAGTTTGCACCAGTCAACAATGGCATCGATTACCTGTTGACCGGCGACCTCTATTTCCCTTGTGGTGTCGCCGCACACGAGCACCAAAAGGACATCCGCATAGGCGACAAAGTTCGACCCCACTAGGCCCTGAAGCAGGCCCAGGAGGCCGTCAAACATGACGTTCCAGCAGGCGGGGCCGAGGACAGAACCTTGGGGGCATCCCCTGGATGGCTGCTTGGAAACGTCGCATTCACCAACCGAGATCGCGACCCTCCGACCGTCGAAGTAGCTCTGGAACACCTCGAAAAGGTTCTTTGGGCAATCGCGTCTCTTCAAAAAATCGAAGACAAGTGGCCACCAAACATTATCGAAGGCACCCGAGATGTCGAACAGGAGAGCGACGGCATATCTCTTCTCGCAGGAAGAGACGAGCCGACGCAGCTCCACGATCGCGTCCTCGGTCGATCTTTCCGGCGTGAAGCCGAACTGCCGACCGGAGACCATCTCAGGAGCCAGCGACGTCAACGAAAGACGTCGAAGGAGAAGTTTCTCGAAAAGTTTCCCTACGACGGAGAGGAGGCAAATGGGCCTACATGATTTGGGGTCGGTGACGTCCTTGTCCCCGCCCTTCAGAAGGACCCGGAGAGAGCCCATCTTCCAGATCGAGGGAAAGACGCCCCATTGGAGGCAACCGTTCAGAAGTCGCAGGAGCTGACCGAGGATTATTTTGCACGCCGATTTGGGGACACAGACCTCGATGAGGTCTGGGCCCGGCGCTTTGTTGTTTTTAAAAGTTTTTACGGCAGCGACCATCTCCCTTACCGTGAAAGGCTCCGAGTCGGCCGTGTCGGGTGCAATGCTTGCATTCTTCCTAATTTCACGCTGCTGAGGCGTGTCCTCTGTCTCCCGGTCGTCGGGGATGTGCACATCCAGGAGATGTCTAGCGGTCTCCTCCACGGTTTTCGTGGAGAATTCGCCACGTCGCAGGGTGCTCAGAACCCTCTCCACCCGGAGCTTGGAGGCCTGTTGTTTATAAACATAACCCCAGGGCTTGAAGTTTCCCAGCTCCGTGACAAACTTACGCCAACTTGCGATCTTGGTCCTCCTCACCTCTCTGCGGTATTTACGCAAACAGAGACGATACTCCCGCATTTTAGCGAGGCGAGTGGGACAATCACGCTTTCTCTGAATGGCACGCCTTAGTCGGTACGAGGCCTTCTTGCACCTCGTAAGTTCCTTCGTCCACCACGGGTTGGACTTTCTAAAAATACATTTTCTGGGCATCGACGCTGTACAGGCGTCGGTGAGGACGCCCGCAAAAGTCTTTGCCATTTCTTCGACATTCTCCATCGACTGCAGGTCGAGAGCTTCGAGCCTCGATCGCGAGAGATCTACCAGGCGCTCGGCGAACAGCTCCCAGTCGGCACGACGAGGATCGAACCTTCCGGGACCAGCCGCGTTGCCACTCGGCCTGGCTTTCGGCACTCTTATTGTTAGTGCGATGTCGATGGAGTTGTGATCGCTGATGGTCCAGTCCGCCCTGACCCTCCAGTCACCGATGAGCTGGTGCAACGAGGGGGATGCCAGGGTCACGTCGATTTATGACCGAGCCCACGGTCGTCCAATAGGTCGGCTGTTGACCAGCGTCGTTAACTATGCTCATACCGAAAGCGTTGGTGAGGTCTTCGAATTTCTGACCTCTGCTGTCGGTCGTCTGGCCACCCCAGAGCGAAGAACGAGGATTCGAATCCAAACCTACAAGGAGTCTCTTCCCCCTCAATGAACAAAACACCACTTCGAGGTGCCTGAGGTGCTCCTCGATTCCGTCGCTGTATCGAAAGTAACACGAGACAGCGTAGAACGAGAAGCCAGGAGCCTGCACTTCCGCACAAACACAGTACGGGGTGCTTAGCTGCGAGTCGAAAAGCATCTGGAAGTCAGGATTACAGACGCCTACTGCCGCCCAGGGACGTTCCGAGCTCACAGCAGCCACCCTGATTCCAGTACCTAAACTAACGAAGGTGTGGCTCGCGTCCTGCCTCCTGACGTATGTTTCCTGCAAGAGCAGTACGTCAAGACGCTTCTCGCGAACGAGCTGACACACCTCACCGGAAACCCTGGCTGAATTCTTTATATTCAGCTGCAGGACCCTAATTCCCGTGGACGCTAATCGGCGAGATGCCGGGACCGTTCCCGGCCGCGGTGGCGTGATTCTAATGTTATTCAAAGGGGTTGGGGATCGCGGACTACTGTTTCGCGGACTAACGTTACCTACTAATGTGCATGCCGGCTGCACTTTTCCCTGATTTCGCTCAACCGGAATGGGCTTCCTATCATGCCTATCAACAGCTACTGGAATAGCACGAAGGCTGTGACCCCCCCAGTCCCCGAAGAAGATTTGGAATTCATGAGATTCCCACAAGAATGGGACGCTTGAAAGTCGCCCGGGGCATACGCCCTTAGCTCCGGGAAGGCATCGATACAACTGGGCGCTGCCTGGTGCCCAGAGGTTGGCCGCTCGCGACGGGTTACCCAACCTGCCATCCATCCCATCACCGCGCACCGCTGCTTGGGATTAAGGCTTTTTTGTATAGAGGTCTTTCTTCCTCTTGTTCCGGGCGATTAAGTCAAGAACACCGTTCCCTCAAATGAGGGTTTACGGTTTGTTGTTTTTATAGAGATTTTCTCCTCGCGGCCCGTGAAAAGGGTCCCCGGCCCCGGGGGGGGGTTTACAGTAGACAAGAACTGGACCACGTAGTGGTCTTGGTGAACCCAGTCCATGTCGAGCCTGTTGTGCACTGATGGGAAGTACTGAAATGTCTCTCTTCCTTTTTCACTGTTTTCCCAGCGGGTTTGCCATTTCCTCAAGAGCATTTCTTTTACTTTGTTCTGCGCTTCCACTATATGGTCCTCAAGGCGTGATGCCTCTGGGTTAAAATCCCAGTCGTCCACTAAAAACGCCTGTTTTTTTCTTATCTTGTATGCATATACCCGCTCCTCAAGCTCTAGGTCAATAGGTAGCGTGCCTGCTATTAATGGTAATGCATCTGTGGATACCGTGTTATATGCTTTAGTTGTCCTCAGCAAGACATATCTCTGTATGCTCAATAGCCATCCTCTAGAAACTTTCAAAAACAATAAAGCGCCGAGCCCAGACCTCATCGAGGTCTGTATCCTCAAATCGGCGTGTAAAATAATCCCCGGTCAGCTCCTGCGACTTCTGAACGGTTGCCTCCAATGGGGCGTCTTTCCCTCGATCTGGAAGATGGGCTCTCTCCGGGTCCTTCTGAAGGGCGGGGACAAGGACGTCACCGACCCCAAGTCATATAGACCCATTTGCTTCCTCTCCGTCGTAGGGAAACTCTTCGAGAAACTTCTCCTTCGACGTCTTTCGGAGACGTCGCTGGCTCCTGAGATGGTCTCCGGTCGGCAGTTCGGCTTCACGCCGGAAAGATCGACCGAGGACGCGATCGTGGAGCCGCGTCGGCTCGTCTCTTCCTGCGAGAAGAGATACGCCGTCGCTCTCCTGTTCGACATCTCGGGTGCCTTCGATAATGTTTGGTGGCCACTCGTTCTCGATTCTTTGAAGAGACACGATTGCCCAAAGAACGTTTTCGAGGTGCTTCAGAGCTACTTCGACGGTCGGAGGGTCGCGATCTCGGTTGGTGGATACGACGTTTCCAAGCAGCCATCCAGGGGATGCCTCCAAGGTTTTGTCCTTGGCCCCGCCTGCTGGAACGTCATGTTTGACGGCCTCCTGGGCCTCCTTCAGGACTTAGTGGGGTCGAACTATGTGGCCTATGCTGATGAGCTTTTGGTGCTCGTGTGCGGCGACACCAGAAGGGAAATAGAGGTCGCCGGTCAATGGGTAATCGATGCCATTGTTGACTGGTGCAAACTCGCGAAGCTTAGGGTGTCCGAAACCAAGACCGAAGCAATCGTGCTAAAAAATGGTTGCATCCGTAGAGCCCCGATAGGTAGGGGCGGAGGGAGGCGTCCGGATAGGAAACGAAAAGCCACGACGGCTACGCGATTGAACTTTGCGGGTCGGTACCCGATTTCAAAGTTAGGAAACAAAAGCATTAAATTCAAGAAGACCGTTAGATATCTCGGTGTCCACTTTGATAGTGGTATAGGTGTCCGATCCCATATCAACCACCTCCGAATCAAGCTCGGAAAACTCTTCGGAAAGTTGCGGTACCTAGCGAGGGCAAGCTGGGGCCTCCGATTCGGGTCGCTCTCCACTATCTACCGGGGCGTGTTCGGCCCGACGGTGGCATACGCCGCCTCCGGGTGAACCGACCTGTGCAAGGAGCCCGACCTGAGGGCCCTTCGGGCCATCCAACGTCGCTGTCTATTGGCCGTCACGCGCGGGTACAAGACGGCATAATTCGGTTCATTGTGTGTAGTCGCGGGTGCTCTACCCGTCGAGATTCTTTTCAGGAAACATAGGGCGCGGTATACCATTCGAAAGGGTGAGGACGCCGAGATAGGGGGCGTCGTAATTTCCAGAAACGCGGAACATCCTGCCGCGTTGATCGAGGTCGACGCGGAAAATATGTGGCAGGCCGCATGGTCTTCTTCAACCAAAGGCCGTGTCACTTCCGTCTTCTTTCTGGACGTTCGGGGAAGGTTGGGGGCCCGGTGGGTCAGGCCTGACTTCAACGCTACTCAGGTACTTACTGGACACGGAAATTTCCGGGCACGCCTAGCGTCGATGGGAATAGTGGAAGGTGGTTCCTGCGGGTGTGGCGCACCGGCCGACACGGTGGGTCACTTCCTCCTCGAGTGTCCGGAGTTCGAACCCCAGAGGGTCGCCCTTCGGGATCTGGTTCCAGTCGGTGAGTGGGGCTGGCCGAGTGCGGCGCAATACTTCGTGTCAAACTCGAATGCCTTCTCCATCTTGGACGACTTCTGCCGGGAGTCCCTTTATCTGAAGGGATTCTGGGAACAACCAGACACATCGTTGTCGTAGACTCTGGAACCACTCGGTCGTGGGTTGTCGGAGACCTCGGCTATGGGGGCGCAGTCCCGCAATCATGGCGGGGCAGCCGCGTTCATGAGTGGTTTAGGGAAAGCCATTGTTCCTTACGTTGGTACAGGGCGTGTGCTCGGGCGGAGCACAGTGAGCGGGCCTTCCCGTGGCTCTCTGTGTCTGCCGGGTGGGTCCGACTCTCGTTGGGGAGTCGGATGCACCCGGTAGCTAAACCGCTCACCCCGCGACGTCTTACCCGCGGGCGCTACTGGGTTTTCCCCGGTCCGTTCTCTCGGCGTGGTGGGGCTGGGAAGTGGTGACGAGAGGAAATGTAGCGTATGCTCATTAAGGGTGAGGTCGTACGACCGAGTTCTCTCACGGGGGCCGGGTCTCACAATAATCCCATTTCCACGGATTTTCCTCACATTTTTAACATGGATTTTCTCCTTTCTAGGGTTCAAGAGGCACATTACACCCATCTTAGCCCGTTAAGCCCTGAATGGCATAATTTTTTCGATCAAGTTTGAAATAATACCCTACACTAAAATCGAACTAAAAAAATGTTTAAATCACTGTATTCTATATTTTCGAGGGTGCTCTTTGAAATGGTGATGAATATAAATCGAAAAATAATTATTTAAGCCGGGAAAAATCCAAAATAAAAAAAAACGTGTTTTTCCGGACCGATTTTTTTTGTTTCAACTATTTTTCGGCCTCTATACATTTTTTTAGAAGTCTCAAACTGGTTTAGATTGTGGAATAAATGTTTGAAGTTTAATTTGGTATGGTCAGATATGTCTTAAAAATTTTTTGGCGAAGCAAAATGGCGGTCAAAGTGAGGAATTTTCTTTTTAAACTTGACGAATTTTTTTCATGAAAACTATACACTATTGCTAAAAATTCTTAAGAACAAAAAAGTTTTAAAATTATTCAAGGAACATGTACAAATTTTTTCAGAACTTTTTGAGACAATTTTTTGATTTTCTGAAAACTCGGAAAATCCAATTTTCCAAAAATTTCTCAAAAAATTCTGAACAAATTTGTATATGTTCCTTGACTTATTTTAAGACTTTTTCGTTCTTAGAAATTTTTTGTTAAAGTACATCTAGCTTCAAAATCTATTTGTTTTCACTTTATATACAATAAATAAATAATACTATCTAAAAATTTTATATAAATTTTCGGAACATTTTTTTGTGCATGTTCCTTGACTAATTTTAAGTCTGTTTTATTATTATAAGACAAAAAATTGCAGATTTTTTCACTTTTAGCATCACCCAGGATCAATGACGTGGGCGTAGCGAAAACATGATCCCTTTGGGGTGCTTGATTTTCGTGAGTTCCCTTGCCTCTCACGTTTCGGGGTGCTTGATTTCCGTGAGTCCCCTTGCCTCTCACGTTTCGGAGTGCTCGATTTCCGTGAGTCCCCTTGCCTCTCACGTTTCGGGGTGCTTGATTTCCGTGAGTCCCCTTGCCTCTCACGTTTCAAAAATCTCAGTTTTGTAAATCTTTTTTTAAATATTTTTCTTTGGCTAATACTGCACAGTGAATATTGGATCTTCCATTTTTGTTAACAAAAAAAATCGGTCCGGAAAAACACGTTTTTTTTTATTTTGGATTTTTCCCGGCTTAAATAATTATTTTTCGATTTATATCCATCACCATTTCAAAGAGCACCCTCGAAAATATAGGGTACAGTGATTTAAAAATTTTTTTAGTTCGATTTTAGTGTAGGGTATTAATTCAAACTTGATTGAAAAAATTATGCCATTCAGGGCTTAACGGGTTAGTCTCGTCTGCGTTTTTTTACATCGGACTCGTTTGCTGGACAGATCAGTACGATTTGCTTCGAAGAACTGACTAGCTTCTTGCTTCTACTGATATTTGGCAAGGTAGCTTTAGTTCCCTTTTTAGCACGGCTAGCATAGGTCCCAGGTTCCAAGCTTTATGAACCTGCGGCTTGGGCAAGTTTATTCAACAAGTTCAATATCATTTCTCTTTCCGCCAATTGGACGGAGAGCCTGGCGTTCTCAGCAGCAAGTTTCTCCATTGTGCTCAATAATTGTGCAAATCCTTTGTTTATAAAGGAGCCGCTCTCCTTTCCAATTTTCTTACTGGGGTTCGTACATAGCTCAGCAATGGACATGCCGACCCCCGCGGCTTCATCCAACAAAGCATTCACCGAAGTGGACGAATCCATGGCGTTGGTTCCCTGGCTGCCCCTCCGGAGGACACCTTCCAGGTCTGCAGCCTCTTCCAGATTTCGCCTCCTCTTCATTGTTCTTCTGGTCACCCTGGTGAAGCCGACTTCTGTGGTTGGCTTAATCCGGGAGTCGGAGCCATCCTCAGTAGAGGTGTCCGTCCCGGACCGCTCGCCACAGGCGCCTTCACCAGTCCCTCCAGTGGCATCAACTTTTCTTATTGAGGCCTGTCCCCTCAATATCCTTTTGTCCTGGTTTTTGCCTGGTAATCCGACATTTCTTCGTCTAAGCTGCGTTCCCTTTCGCTTCTGCTTCTGCTTCTGCATCCATCCTCCTGCGTTTTTATTGTTTGTGTTTGTGTTGGTAATTGTAATTGTTCCATATTTGGTCCCACGAGAGTGGTTGGTATTAAATAGCACAGAGTGGTCTAGAGCCGCCTTACACCACCCGTGCAGTTGGTCACAGATAGTGGATCGCCAATCACACTAAAAGCTACGTTAAAGACAGGTTTTTGTATAGCCCTCCTGCCCATGATTCTCACCACGTAAATCAAGTTTAATCCAGGGCCTTCGGTTTACAAGACACAGAACGACACAAGAGCCGATTTTGCACCGTCTGGGCAGTTTATCACAGGAGGTGGATCGCCAGTCGCACCTGAAGCTCCGTTCATGGCAGGTTTATTTACAGTCCTCCTGCCCGTGATCATCGTCACGTGAGCCCAACTTAATCCAGGACTTGTTCTCCTCATCTTCGTCCCTAACACCAGGGTAACCGTCGGTCTCGACGCCCATTGGGCAGTCCCCCCTGACGTTGTACCACGCCTGGTGGAATGCAAGCCAGACGCCTGAGATACTTTTTTCCACGCACCGGTACAAGATACGGAAAGGTGCCGCAATCAAGTGGTTAGGTCGACTATGCGTGCGGCGTGGTTTCCAGGCCACTGGGACCATCCAAGGCGACAAGCACCCCTTCAGTTCTATAACGCTACACCTACTCAGAACGCCTGGACGTCGTAACGCCAGGACGCCCTGCACCCCTTCATCACAAGCCATTAGTACAAATGGGCGAGCCCGCTCCACCCACCGCACCCGACCAGGATATAGACCGGCCTGAGCAAGCCCAGACAAGCCTAGTAATGCCGACCTCAACGCTATCGTTGACCGCCAGAAGTAGGTTTCACGGCCTTATTTTATAGTTTTATACCTTATGCACATAGTTCACCAGGTATAAAACTGAGCACGACGACAGCGTTAGCGCGTTAGCATTAGCGCGTTAGCGTTAGCATTACCGTTATCACTACTATCCAGGTCGCGGGTTATTTTTCCATGTATCACTTTTCGCTTAACACGTTCGCGACGGGGTGTACCACCGGTGGTACATTCTTGTCTGTCCTATGGGGCGGGATGAGCCACCGTTGGTACATACAGAATTGTCCCATCAGGCGGGATGAGCCACCGGTGGTACACGCCGGTATCAATCTAATAAGGAGGTGATTATCAGCCCGCCCGATGGGATCGAGCACGACAAACAAGCCCGCCCCATGGTGCGGCCAGTGAATTCAGGCCCCGTCGCGAACGTGTTAAGGGGTTATTATTAAGTTAAATGAGTATAAGTCGGTTTTCACTGAGGATTATGGTGAATAAGTTCGGATTATATTTATATTTTGTCTTTAAGAAAGAGTTACATTAACGCAGAACACACGTGACGCGGCAATATGGCGCAAGGGGAGGAAACCGCAAAAGGGTGCCAACTTACCAGCCACAAATGTATAGTTAGAAACAGGGAGAAAACATAAAAGCAATAATAAATGCTAGAGTCCTTTCTAACACTAGGGACTTTTCGGAGTCAATAGTTTCAACAGTTATGCCTACTTGGGATCGGCAAAATTATACATGATTTTCAAAATAATTTTGCCGTTTTATTGAATATTAATTAAAATTCACAAAACACTACCAAAAAAGTACGTGTTTAATAGTACATGTATAAATTTTTATATTCGAAAATATTAAAAAATGGTGGAAATATAGCTGTTCTCCTAGAGCATCCGGTTTTTTTTCCATCACTTGCGGTGACCACAATATCGTCGGAACGGCTTATTTAAAATCAAAATGAAAGAATACTGCGTTAGTATGTTGCATTATGAAGGGCCTGAACGAAGGATTTTTTATTTCGGTAACAAAAAAAATTTTTACAACAAAAATACCAAAATCAATTCAGCTCGAAAGACGGACTTTTTCGTAAAAATGTTGTCATTTTTGTAAAAATCTAAATTTTACCAAACCCTTCGTTCAGGCCCTTCATAGTACAATATACTAACACAGTATTCTTTTATTTTAATTTTAGATAACCCGTTCCGGCGATATTGTGGTCACCGCAAGTGATGGAAAAAAACGGACGCTTTGGGAGAAGAGCTATATTTCCACCATTTTTTAATATTTTCTAATATAAAAACTTATACATATACTACTAGCCACGTACTTTTTTCGTAGTATTTTGCGAATTTTCATTAATACTCAATAAAACGACAAAAAAATCTTGAAAATCATGCAATTTTGTCGGTTCCAAGTAGGCATAATCCCTTAAGGGGCAAAACCACTCTAGGATTTTCAAAAAATCGATGTTTTTTTTTCGCTTAAATGATACTTTAGGGTCATAGAAACAATATGCCATTTGATTTATAGTGGAAGACAAATGTTACAAGGTTAAAGGTAAACAAAAATTTCAAGGATTAAAGTGTTCATAAAATTTTAAACGCGTTTTTATCGAAACCACTTTTTCCAAACTGGGAGGACGGATTTCTCGGAAACTATTGCATGGATCGATTTTAAATTTTTACAGTAGCTTCACAACAATATTCTCTTTGGAAGTAGGTAGCCGTTTTTTGATTAAATGTAAACTTTTTTTTTATAAACGATTTAATGCTCATTTTTAGGGCAAAAAATCGATTCATTTCTTAAAAAGTACACCACTTCGACAAAATTTGATTAAAACAAACCCCCTTCGTACTTCCAAAGCCAAGTGTATGTAGATTCAAATTTTTTTTATTGTTTGTTCCATGACTCATATATGCCGAAATCCGTCCTCCCGTGACGGTGTTATCAAAAAAGCTGTTTTCGACGACGGATTCTGTCGCTGCCAATTCATACGAAAATGACAATACAAAAATTGTTTTTCCTAATTCAATATGTGCTAAATAAACCCTCTGAAAATAAATTCTATTCAGTTTCTCATACTACCAAAATAAATTGTCAAATTTAGGTCTTTTCTTCTGCCTCTAGAGTGGTTTTACCCCTTAAAAAATGTGACTAAAAGGATTTTTATTAATATTGCTTTGTCTTGGTATTACAAGATTTGTAATAAAAATTAAATAATAGCCTTGTCTTGGCCTTACAAGAGTTGCTAATAAAAATAATTTTAGTTGATTTAGATGAAAGTTTGCAATCTACATAAATCTCGTCCCAGCCTACATTTCATCGGGATAGTCCCAACTGATTTACTTCATTTGTAAATATTTACCAAGAAGTCCTTAAGCCAGAAGAAATATAATAACACCTGTGAATTTAATATATAAAGTACCGCGACTAAGGAAACAACCCAAACCATATTATTATTACTACTACATTCCATCCAAATAGTCTCTCCTTATTTACTTCATTAGTATGTATAATCGGACAATCGAAATAGGACCCGAAGGTTTTTCTTGCGTTATTCGCATTAGACTCCACATCGCGTTGCCATAAACGAAGCGAAGTTGATTTGGTTTTGATCGAGAGGAGTTGGACATCCCATCAGCTGCGATGGTTATATTGCGTTTCTTCGGAAAGAAGTTTTCCCTCCGTTTCCAACGAATGAGGGGTATCAAGACACGGGGTCTTTTTTTCCTTTCCCGTGCCAACTTTTGTTTTTGTTTACGAAAAATGGCAGTTCACTGGTGAGATTTGAATTTTTTTTGTTTATTCCCTTTTTTTTTGTATTTTTGAACGGAGGATATTTTTGCGACGCCGAGGAACCGAAAAGCAAAAAACAAAAAACCAGAGCGATCCAAAAAGGAACAAAATAATCGTGTCCTTGAGAAAAAGGGTTTTTGTGATCAAGGCATTATTATTGTTGTAATTGTGATTATTATTATGATTATGATGGTAATTATTATTTTTACAGTATTATAGTTATTATTCTCATTATTATTGCTGTGATTATTTATTATTATTATTATAATTATTATATCATATTTATTATTGGAATTATTTTAGGTATACTATATAAATATATATATTATTGCACTGTAAATATGCAATATTAACAATAGTAATAACAAATATCAAATTTTGGGTGTTCTTGTTTTTTCTGACTTAACGACTTCTTGGTAAGTATTTACAGATGAAGTAAATCAGTTGAGACTATCCCGATGGCATGTAGGCTGGGACGAGATATATGTATATTGTAAACTTCATCTAAATCAACTGATGTTACTTTTATTAGCAAATCTTGTAATACCAAGACAAAGCAATTAATAAAAAACCCCTTTTACCCGCATTTTTTTAAGCGAAAAGTGATACCTGGAAAAATAACCCACGATCTGGATAATAATAATAATAATAATAATAATAATAATAATAATAATAGTAATAATAATAATAGTAGTAATCATTATTATTATTATTATCGTACAATAACATTATCATCGTCATCATCATCGATACCACGGGAATTCCAGGACCCACGTCCTCGATCTGGTGGAGAAATCCTGTCCTCTCTTTCACGAGGAGTTCAAGAAGATTGGTCACGAGGACTACACCCTGGAGTTCCACTGGGAAAAAGTGCATGGCCACGTCGAGGAATTGTTCCAGGACATGGTGAACGAAGCGCGAATTTAAAATCAGGAAACGGCCGAGTTGATCACAGGCCTCATATATATCCCCATGCACGCAATGTCCTTCATGAAGTGTGTGATCGAGTCGGCCGTTTTGCTGAAATCTCCAAAGTAATTCGGCGAATTTTTCTTTTTTTTGGTCGCCGCGAAAGAGAAAGGAGATAAATCAATTTATTGCAGAGAAAAATTTCAGCCCACCTTAGGGGGCCTTCCAAAGGATTCGAATGAAAGTCGTCGTCACGAAAACCCCAAAAGTTGAGAAATTTCATGGAATGTTTTTTTTCCAGAAATTACACATGAAAGTGGATTTTGTCGCGGTACACCTCCGATTGTTCGTTAAAGTTCGCGAGGGAACAGTTGCAGCATCAGCTGAAGGCGCTGGAGCTTGTCAAGGAAGAGAGGATTCATCCGCTTCAGAATTTGCAGGAAAAGATGAAACTCGGAATTTCACTTTCGATCGTATCAAAGGCAATTCCAAGCGAAGACGAACTGGAGGAGTATCGAAGTCTCGTAGAAAGGCACGAAACCGAGAAAGTATGGAAAATTATTTGTACAATTTTCAAAATTGATCCAGGAATCGATATTAAATACTTAATCGATATAAAATAAAATGAAATAAAATGGAACAAAATAACATTCGGAAATCATCAAGGATCGACTGGAACGGAAATTCGAGAAAACCCGGGAGGCAATCCTGCGGATGATGAGCGACCTGGAGATCTCGCCGTCCCTGGAGTTCGAGGGGCAGGTCTGCGAGGACCCGGAAACTTTTGTCTACCCGTGGACGAACATGGCGCGTCTGCAAGAGCTGCTGACCCACCTCACGATTCGCAGCCGTGACGCGAAGCGCGAGGTCTAGGAGAGGAAAACCGAGCTCAGGACGTTGTCGAAGTACCTCGGGGAGCCCTGCGAGGCCTTCCTTGCTGACCACCCGGGTTGCGATTCGGAAACCTTGAGCGAGGTGAGTCTCGAAAATAGTTTATTTAATTGTTTGTTTATTTATTCGTCGAAAACGTGACGTTGCATATTTTTGGTATTTTACTTTTTTTTCCAGATAAAAGCGGAAGTCGACAGATACAAGATCAAGCGCAACGAGAGAATCCAAGACGTCGTGGACGAATTGCGCCGTGAAATTGCACAGTTTTGGGAGAGATGCAAAATCGGACACGAGGAGCGCCAACAATTCACCGCGTTCTCGTACAACGTCTACAACGAGGATCTACTGGCTCTCCACGAGCTGGAAATGCAAAAACTGCGCAGTTTTCACTTGGAGAACAGGTGCGCATTTTCGAGAAAATTTCGGAACCTCAAAAACGGGATTTTCGAATTTTCCGAATTGCCCGAATAATTCAATTACAGAAAATTCTTAATATTCGATGGGAGAAAAATTCTCCTTTTTTTGTATTCTTATTGAAATGGTAACTTTTTAAATGTTTCTTTTTTATTATTCCAGACACATTTTCGTCCTCCTGGAGGAGAGAATCGCTTTGTGGGACAAAATGATGGAACTGGAAACGCGAGCGAGTGATAAGGACCGCTTACACACTAGGGGCGATTAGCTTTTGGTCGAGGAAAAGGAAAGGAAGAGAATCGGCAAAGTATGGATTCAGTTGTTTATTTATTTGTTTATAATTTTGAATATCAACGTCTTCTTTTAGATGAAAAGAAAGCAATTATTCATGATTAATAATATTTTAGCGTCCGACTTGATCCCCATCATTTCTTATGATAAATTTTAAATTAATTTCGACATCCTTCGTATTAAGACTATGCCGCCCGTCCGGTGACACCACGTTGGTGTCATGCGAAAACTATCCTGCAAGCGCCGGTGGCACCACGTTCGTGTCGTATATAAAGACTTATACCGTCGCGAAATGAAAGAACCCCGATCGGACGCGCGAAATTCGTTGAATAATAACCAACAGAATAAATGGATTAAATGTTTATGTCTTCAAATTATTATTGGAATACTCGTTCGACAAAATATTTATTTCTTATTACCCAAGTGACTTTCAAACCTTTAACCGGTTTTCGCGAAAACGGTCTGGAAAGCAACACCGAAACGTCCAATAGGAAAAAATTCGATCCTGGAAACATTTTATACAAGGATTCTTTACAACAACAAAGAATGCTAGATCGATATAATTTTAATAAAATAAAATATCTCGTTGATTTTTCTTCTTCTAGAGATTACCCGAAACCGAGGACAAATTGAAGGCCCTCGCCACGAAATTCAACCAAGAACGGGGTTATAGTTTCAAGGTCAACGGAGTTATCTCGAACAAGTTCCTCCGGGAATCTTGGGTCGAACTGGAGCAGGAGAGGGAATCGTCGAAAAAAGCCAGAGTGAAATAATTTTCAGAAAATAGCGAAGGACAAGAGCATCCTGAAGAAGACGCCCGTGAGCGCGTCGAACAAACCCGGGGAGAGATTCCGCATCGAGCTCACCCCGCTTATGTTCGACGCGGTCACAGGCTTCGGTCGGCACCAGCAGGAGGCTGTTACTCGACCCGACGCCGTGGAAGGGTAGATCCGAGAACGACAGCCCCGAGAAGAGGACATCCACCACCTCCAGGCACGTCAACAGCAAGAAGACGAGGAAGGGCACCTTGCTGGTGAGACGCGGGTCGTTGCCTCCAACGTCGGAAGTTGGCCATTAGAAACCGCGCCGGTCCCGCTCCAAGTCGCGGGCGGTCAACATCCCCGACTCGTCCTGCGACGAGTTTCTAAAACATTTGGAGGATTGACAGGTGGCGCGCAGCTCCATGCTGCCCTCAAAGGTGCCGCAAATGCCCGAGGAGGCATTTTTAGGGTTTTGTAAAATACCCCGAGTCGAGGTAGCGAAGGCGAGAAAGTTCCAAACTGCCTGCCCGAGGAAATCGAGAAAATTTCTTGCATTCTCATTTCCTTCTTTTTTTTTGTAAACTAATTGCATTACGACTAACTTGTCACTTGTGCTACCACTTACAGACACAGAACTTCAGCAGCTGGTCAGTGCAATCATTAAAAATACTAATTTCCTTTCGCTTATAATTAGAGCGACTCGAGTAAATGGGAAGTTTTGCCGTCGACTCGCTCGGAAATATCATTTTTGAGACTCGAAGGATCTTTTCTTTCAGTAGATTTAGCTTTTCTTTTTATTAAACATTTTTGGAATGCCAGGGTTCTAAAATTTAAATATCGAACAATTTATTTTTCAAAATTTCACAATTTCACGAAGAATAATAACGTTTGTTTATCTTTCTTTTTTTTACATAAGAATAACGAAATTCGAGAAAATATGAGTCTTGCATTACATAACAGAAGTATATTTTCGCTTACGATAATATTACGCGTGTAATTAAAATTCACATTTTTCATAAATGCTGTTTCAAAATTAACTCTAGTCCTGTCTTTTTTGCAGAGTATCAGCATTGGAAAAACTGTGGATCCTTCGGAAATTCCTGTCAAGGAAAAACATGTTCGCAGTATCCTTTATAAATTGGATCAACGAAGAATTTCTTTTAGAAAAATTGTCGGAGACAAAATTTTTCTCTCGACTTTTGCCCAAATTAGGTTTTTATTAATTTCTATAATTTCCGAAATTGTTGAAAATAATAAAGCGACGTTATTTATTTTCTGTAATTTTTTAATTTGTGGGGAAAATAATTTATAGGAAATAAAAAACGTGATCGAGACAATCTGGAGGAAATAGATTTTTTTTTAGTCAATGAGAAATTTATAATTGCAAAAAAAAAATGACGTTATTTTCTTTAAAAATCAACTTCAGGCGCAATTATCGGGACATTCCAGAAGAAAAGCCGGCAAATATTTTTTTCATTTCGAAACAGCCGATACAGGCCCATCAAATCGTAGCCTGGAAATTTTTCCATGTGTTGCATAAAGTTTCGCCCGAGGGACACCCCAGGATCATCCTGGACTTCCAGAGGCATCGCGGGAGGCGTCTTGGATCAGGCCTAGCGCGGCTCGTCCGAGGGCAACACGGAGCTCCGCGCGCCACCTGCCGGTCCTTCAAATACTTCAGGAACTCGTCGTAGGATGAGTCGGAGCGGGACCGGCGCGGTGACTGGTAGCCAACTTCCGACGTTCGAGGCAACGTCCCGCGTCTCACCAGCAAGGTGCCCTTCCTCGTCTTCTTGCTGCTGACGTGCCTGAAGGTGGTGGGTGTCCTCTTCTCGGGGCTACCGTTCCCGCGTCTACCCTCCGACGGCGTCGCGGCGAGTAACAGCCTCCTGCTGGTGCCGACAGAAGCCCGTGTGCGCGTCGAACAAACCCGAGGTGAGCTTGATGCGGAAGCTCACCCCGGGTTTGTTCGACGCGCTCACGGGCGTCTTCTTCAAGATGCTCTTGTACTTCGTTATTTTCTGAAAATTATTTCACTCTGGCTTTTTTCAACAAGTCCTTCTCCCGCTCCAGCTCGACCCAAGACTCCCGGAGGAACTCGTCCAAGGTGACTCCGTTGACCTTGAAACTATAACCCTGTTCTTGGTGGAATTTCGTGGTGAGGGCCTTCAATTTTTCCTCGGTTTCGGGTAATTTCTAGAAGAAGAAAAGTCAACGAGACATTTTATTTTCATAATTTTTGGACATAAATATTTAATCCAATTATTCTGTTGGTTATTATTCAACGAATTTCGTGGACTCGCGGAATTCGTTGAATAGAAGTCCAAAAGAAGACAGTGACATTCAAAATTATAAATAAATAACTGAATCCATACTTTGCCGATTCTCTTCCTTTCCTTTTCCTCGACCAAAAGCTGACCGCCCCTAATGTGTAAGCGGTCCTTATCGCTCGCTCGCTTTTGTAGTTCCATCGTTTTGTTCCAAAAAGCGATTCTCTCCTCCATTAGGTCGAAAATGTGTCTGGAATAATGAAAAAGAAACATTTAAAAAGTTACCATTTCAATAAGAATACAAAAAAAAGGAAATTTTTCTCCCATCGAATATTAAGAATTTTCTGTAATTGAATTATTCGGGACAATAAAAACGTAAAGACTTTGACATTTAAAAATATGAATGAAGCCTTTATGCATCTAGACCAATTTTTAACTATTATTATACTTACTCGCGCCCACCTATGCATTTCTATATTTACTCGATCACAGATATACGCACACGTTAGGTCGTTGCATATGAACATCGAACTTCGATCTTGAAATTACAAAAAATGTGTATCAACCTAACTCAAATCGAACCCTATTAATCGAATTAAGGATCATCGGAGTCGATAAATTCTTGTCGAGAAGGAAACAAATTTAGTTATTCCAAATTATTATTATTATATTCCCCCTTTCTTTATTTTTTAAAAATCAGGTTCTCGAAACTTTTTAATATCATTTCAATTATTATTATTATTATTATTATTATTATTAGTACTATTATGATTATTATTATCTCCCCCTTTTCTTTATTTAAAAAAAGGTTTCAGAAACTTCTTACACCAATTGAAATATGTCAACTCAAGTATATTCATTATAAAAGTATTTCTTTTTATTATTGAGGCTAAAATTGATCTTTTACAATGAATATATCAAAGAAAAGTAATGTTTTTCAGAGATAAAAAAATAGGGGTTTCGACCCCGATAGTTATAAAAACATTTATTAACTGGCGATTTCCATAATAAATATATTTTCTATTTGATTTTGTCGTAAAATATTTATTAGGAGCAGAGATACAGAAAAACGTTAGTTGAAGGTAAACTTTGAGGATGGTTTTCACCCTCTAAAAGTAGTTTTTAGCACAAAAAATACGTGTTCTTTTTTTATGATCTACAACATATATCAAAATTATTAAAGTTGTTACGTCCCCTGACGTAACTTATTTTAAAATGCCGCTAACTTTGAATTAAATTGAAAACTGGGATAGGTTTAATGAAATAAGTAAAATGTCTACTATTTTCCAGGCAAAAATATATGATTTTATTTAAACTATTGGTATTGAGAGTCGTCTGATGTAGTCTCTAATAAGTTCGAAAGGAGAGTGACTTAAATCTAAAGTTCAAAAAGCGAGATCCTCTAACCAATCCCCACTTCTGTGTTTTAGAAATAAAGGAATATATAAGCCCCTAAGATAAGGGTTCTTTGTAGAGCCTCAAAAGGGCTCAATGACTTCATCTGTTTATCGTCGTCTCATATTACAAGTGCTTGGTGACTGAGTATTGTATCTCGCTTATTTCAACTGCTCATATATTTTATTATCCTATAAATTAACTTTAGTTATTCTAAAAGAAACATTTTAAAAGTATTCCTGAGAATATATATATTCTCTTCAAACTATGTTACCTAGAATGTAGACTAAGATTTATAGTTATTCACTGTATATACATTTCGATTCTCATAAGTTCATAAACAGTCCTTTATATTATTCATTTTATGACTTCTCCTAACTTGAAAGTATTTTCAAAAGCAATATTTAATTTCGTTATAACTGTTTACATAAACTTAGAGAATAACTTTTATTCTATGAGAAAGAAACGAGTTGCATATCATTTAAACCCATAACCTAATAAGTATGAATATATATATTTATAAAGCTTATATCGTAATTCTTATTTTGAATAAGATCATTTAGCGCCACAATTGACAGTTTGCGCCATCTACCTACGATAATCGCTACTAGGGACATAACAAAGTTGGTAAGTACAGGTTGGCGTGGGTTCTCTGTTAGTTCATATTTTTATCACCTACTAGGGCTGCCGTCGTATTCTCGAAAGTGGGTGACAGAAAAATGCATTGGATGAGTTGTTTATTCTCTACCTCGTCTGCGGTCGTGACCACATAGATTTTAAATACACGTTCAACGCTTTATCAAGATAATAAAAACCATGAATTTAAAAAAAATCAAAGCATCAGCTTTTTTGACTAAAATCGTTGAAAATCAATACTTATACTTATTTTTCAAAGATTTACGAAACGGATTCGAAAAGTGCGACCTCAAAAAGCTTTAATATTGTACTTGAGTGTTTTCATAAAAATTTAAAGTATCGAAATCAACGCCACATTTTAGACACATTCGCCGTTAATGGGTGTCATTAATTTATAAAATTCAATTATTCAAATTATAGAAATTGAGTTAATTAATAAAAAACATTATATTTAATTACTATTAGAAGGGTTTTAAAAACATAAAAGGATTAGCTTCATTTCTATGACATAGAACCGACTTGAAAACGAATTATTCTTATAATATAATAAGTATCGATATATTTTTAACCGTTTGCTTACCACGAGCCACTTTTGCGCACTTCAGATTTTGTGTCGAAAAAGGCCAGCGCATTTGGTCGATACAGACAACTGACGGCGCAGTTTTTAATAAAAAAGGAGCGCGATCGCGCTCTTTGGCTTTTTTCGACGTGTAATTGGAAGAGCGCGATCGCGCTCCTTGGCGATTTTCGATCGTGTTTTTTCAAAACCCTCTGGTACGCAAACGGTTAAAATGATCGGTCTAAAATTATTACTTCTTATCAATTATTATTATTATATCAGCCTGTTATTGTCTTATTTTTCGCCATAATTTCCATTTCGCGCCATTTATACGTAGTAATCGCTACTGAAGACAACCATGATGTGACCACCATGTGACCGTAAGATGTGAACTTATGATAATGAACCAACCACAATGGAGTATTGTTGAATGGACGGGACAATTCTTTGTTGCGATTGGTTGATATTCTTAAGGTTATGTTTAAAGGCACTAAACTTTAGTTATGCGTGCGCGTTATGTGTGTGTGTGTGTTGTGTGTGTGTGTATGCGCGTGTGTGCGCGCGTGCGTGCGTGCGCGCGCGAAGGCTCATAGAACTTATATTCTATGGAAGGACTTTAAAACTTGATCGCGGATCATATGCATACAGAGAAAAAATACCGGTACACACACACACATATGTAGGTAATGGCGAATTTATTCCGATTTCAATCTGATATACCTAAGTAGAGTCAGGGCACAAGCTTCACGTGTGTTATTTTGGCCCCATACAATACATATGTATATACCCACACATTGTCCTTAGACTGGCTGGAAGAATCTGGAAAGCGCCGTCTGCTTGCTTACATCATGTCATGATAAGATCGTGTGTCTGTCTAGTAATAGCACGTGATCTTGTAGTATAGTCATACCGTCTGAGTGCAACAGTTCGAAATTGCTTCCAAGGTTGTTTTGAATCGGAAATTTGAAACTTATCCTCCGGTAACTTGGAGTAACCGTCAATCTTATTTTTTCCAGATAACGATCGACGGGAGATCAGAATGGCTGCGACCTGGCAAGATTTTTACGCAAAATTACCAGTACCAGCAGATTTACCACAAAACAAAGCAGCGCTGCGAGAATTTGTTGACTTTCATGTCAAGGAAAACAGCAAAGTGGTTTTGATAACGGTACAAGACGGTATATAAAACACTGCTTGGTAGCAATTGTAGACGCAGATTTTCTGAATCGAGCATTTTCCTTTTTTTTAGATGATTTTTTAACCCTTTTGCGGCAGAGCGCTCAGAAATGAATTGCGCTCTAGAGCTGGCGTGATGGTGCCATAAACTGTAACACAAAACCATAGATTTCGAGTTCGTCTTATAGAATTTCTAAATCATATAAGAAGAAATTTTGTTTCCTTTTTTACTGCAATGTGGAATAAAAAGCAATCAACTTTCGTGCTGTTCGCGAGTAACTCTGCCTGAGCACCTTTAGGTGCTGTTCGCTCATAGTGAGCATCTATAGTTGAGCACCTAAAGGTTTTAATCCAAAACAATTTACTAGAAAAATTAAGACAAGAGAACTCATATACAAGAGTTTCTCTTACGTCTCAGATTTTGCTTTTTTCGTCACCTAATAAGTTTTTAAACATCAAATAAAATTAACCCTTAGAGGTCATACGTTCTAAAAATAACGTGCTGGTCACATCCGAATGGCCCCAGCCATGTTTAAACAATTGCCGTGTTGCCAATATCATTCCGAACGACTCATAAAAATTCAGGATATAACTTTGAACCTTTTAAATTTAGAATATCATGGCAAAAAATTGTTATCAAATTTTCAAAATGGCGAATAAAAATCAGTAAGGAGGCAATGTGTAAAAACCATTTTTTACTAAAAAAATTATAACTGGCAATTTTTAATATATTTTCATAAAATTTTAGGGTGATACTCTTGAGATATCATAGTGTGTGGAAAAAAATAGCTCCATAGTGGGCGTTTCAAAAAAGGTATTCATTTTGACCCCCAGCTCGCGCACAGTCTTCTAAAAATCGAATGCCATGAAAGAACTACTGCTGCGAATCGGCCAACCCTAGTCTCATCTTACAAAGGGAACTCCAAAGCACCATAAGATGGGAGGCCAAACCAATCAGGCGCCAATAACTTATAGTAATTCTAGCTTCAAGTTGCGCTTGGGGTCATTTTGACCCCTAATGACCTCTAAGGGTTAAAATATTTTTAAAGGAGATAGAAAAAAGTAAAAAGATTTGAAGTAGTAACAGATATGTCCAGATTACAATGTCCATGCTGTTGCTCTATTATCATTTAATATAATTTACCAGAAAAACAATGCCGTAAGCTGTAATTCTTTATCGTGTTTAATTTATAAGTTACAATTGTTTGAAGTTTTTTATATTTTAATATACATATCCGTGCCATATTTTTAGCCAACTAAGTTGGGAAATGCAACGAATTCATGTTACAATCTAATGTAATATCACATTCAGCTAAAACAGAGGTTTGAGATACCTAAGACACCTAAAATTGAGATTCAGATACCCTTAAAAAACCTAAAATAGAACATTACGACAATCTCGATTGGGGGGCTGTTCCCATCAAATCCTCCAAAAGAGGATTATATCTATTTGTCATAGAAATGTACGTTGAAATCTTGGTTTCACCTAGGCATTGGTCTTGGTACATGTTATATTATTATTCCTGCCCTCGAATTTGTCTAAGTATGTACTGTCAGTTCTGAAAAAACATAGGCCTACGGATGGCAAAACATGTATATACGGTAATGCTGAACATCGTGACTTTTACATAAACCACAAGTAATAGCCAATTGCAGTTTACTGCATTGTTTTCAATATTCTAATTAATATTATTAGAAAATATAATGAGATCACAAAGTTATGAAAATCTTAATTTCCTCAAATGTATCAATCAAAAAACCAAAAACCATCTAATTATCTCACCTTCCAAACTACGTGTGATTTTCTCTAAATGTGAGAGAAGATCTCATAGTGTGAGTTCTTTGTAATTAAAAAAAACCTCTACTTCCTACTGTTCTTGCACGGAGTGAAACTCGCGATATCATTGCTGAGCCAAAGGTGTGTAATGGAACGGGTTAAGCGAAATTACAATTTTAGATGCAATAATTTCATAATTACTTCATTAGACTTCAATTCCAACTACAGCCCATACTTGTACAAGAATGTTACTTACTTCCATGAGCCAGACAAGGTGACAGAAAAAGTTAAATATCTTTTGAAAAGACCACAAACCTACTGATTACGACCCTTGGTTTGTATACCATTCGATTTACCGTTTACTTCCTGCGAAAATCAAGCCACAATAGTATCGAGATTATATGAACAACCAAAGATAAAATTTTTCAGTTTGAATCCTAGAAAATTATATCTTCCTCGCTTTCATTTGAAAACAAAAAAAAGCATTGTGCAAAAGTTGACAATAAAAGAAAGAAACACACATAAAAGAAGTATGTATATGGTGTCAGACATTTGCCATGTTCATGTTTCTTAAGCCCACATTTGATATAGTACAAAAATAAAACATCAACTATCAAAGATAGAATTTTCAATTTTGAACCTTGAAAAATTATTTTCTATGCTTTCATTAGCAATCAATGAAAGTTCTGTGCAAAATTTGAAGACAATAAGAGGAAAGACTTGTGAAAAAGTATTAACGACTAAAGATGGAACGTTCGCCTTTAAAGCTTGAACAATTATAATACTTTCACTTGAAATCAAAATAAAGTTCTATATAAAATTGAAGAGAATCAAGGGCTTGCCTCTTTCGGATGTTTACACTCTTTTTGCAATTTAGTATAAGAATGTTTTATTACATTTTATATGCTATAGTTCTTAAATTCAACCAAATAAATCTTTTATTTGTTTCTTCCAAATAATTAGAGCGGGGGCACTACGGTTCCACTTGAACACAACACGGTTCGGTTTGTGGACAACTTTAGCGCTGGTACCCGAGGATCCGTTTCTGCCGAACACTTTTTGGAACAAGGATATGCAGTGATTTTTCTCTTTAGGTAATAGACATCTGTAGCGGGTAATTTATAAAAATAGGACGGTTCTTTTGCCGTACCCTTGACTTGGACCCAAATTGAAATACTTGCATCACATCTTGTGATATTTTTCCATTACAGAGAGAAATCTCTCGAACCGTTCTCAAGGCATTTTACCAACCAGGGATTTCTAGATACATTGGAATTATCCGAAGATAAGGGAGAACCTTGTGTTACAAGTGTGTAGATTTGTCCTTAGTTTGCTTGAAAAATTTTTAATTTTATAACCGGCTTTCACATAATCGATACCAATTATTAAGAAATCAGGCTTATTATATACAAGTCTTTATTTTTTTAAATTTCATTTTATTCTATATTTTATTTTATTTTAATTTAATTTGTTGAATTAAATAGAAGAGCCTATTTTTGCTTTATTAGATTTTCAAATCTTAAGAAATTATGCATTTTATATCTGCGCTTTATAGGATTTGTTCCAAAACGTTAAATGAATAACTCTAACTCTAACTCTATTCGGTTTTTCAGTTGCATCGCAATACAGGCAAAAGCTGACTGTGATTTTAACGAAATACAAAGATGCACAAAAAAGTAATAGACTTTTGAAACTACGTTTCACAACATTCGCCGAATACTTCTGGTTATTGCGCTGCGCTTGTGAAGTTTTGTCTGTCCTTAAAGAAAAAACCGTCTTATATTTAGCAGCTGCAGTGTCCGATTTTTACATTCCGCCTAATGAGATGGTAATCGTTTTATATATTACATTTAATCTCATTATTTTTTCTAACTTCAGTCTTACAATTAACGCAAATCATGAATCGTTGGAATTTATTTGTGGTATTTCGACAACAGTATTAGGTTGTTTCAAAAGTTTCTTTTGTTATCTACACCCATTGCGTACTTTTTACTTACAAGGAAGGGTTTCGAACCCGACCTCACCGATTTCAATAATTTTTGGATACGTTGTAGTACTCGAAAAAATAATTTTTTTATGTGCCGACATCCACTTTAAAGGGGTGAAAATCACCCCTAAAGTTTTATCCGAAGATCGTTTTTTTTAATCATATCCCGGCTTCTGATTAATATTTTTTAATAAAACAAAGTGGGAAATATTTGTCATAAAAAGTCGAAGATATTAGGTGTGTTTATGACCCAAGGGGTTGCAACCCTTATTTTATATTTGAAGAAAATTAGATTTTTTATGCTCTTTTTTCTTCATAAAAATCAGGGTACGAACTGAAAAAAATAAAGAAAAGCATTTCCGTTTACTCTATCGAATATTTCAATTGTCGTGTTTTAGGATTTTTTACGCAACCGCTCCCAAATACCGTAAACTACCCCTTCAACTAATACATCGCATGTAATATAATATTGTTTTAATATTATACTAAAGTTACTTTTTTATAACTATTACTATAGCTGCTCATTATTATCATTATTATTATTATTATTTTGTGAGTGGTAATATTTAAAATAAAATTTAAATATTTATAGTTTTGTCGATAAAATGTCATAGTGATGATAATAATAATAATAATAATAATAATAATAGTAATAATAATAATGATGATAATAATGAGCAGCTATAATAATAGTTCTAAAAAAGTAACTCTAATATAATATTAAAACAATTTTATATTTTACTTGCAACTAAGCAACCCCTTGGGTCATAGACACACCTAATATCTTCGACTTCTTATGACAAATACTTTTCACTTTGTTTTATAAAAAAATATTAATCCGAAGCCGAGATATGATAAAAAAACGATTTTCGGATAAAACTTTAGGGGTGATTTTCACCCCTTCAAAGTGGACGTCAACACATAAAAAAAATACGTCTCTCTTATTTTTTCGAGTACTACAACATATTCAAAAATTATTGAAATCGGTGAGGTCGGGTTGGAAACCCTTCCTTGTTAGTAACAAAACAAAGAAAACTCTGGGTCAATTTATGTATCGAGATCTATTCTATCTCATACGCATTAAGTTGTCCCAAAAGTTTCTTTCGTTTTATTAGTACGTAGTATATACACAATTGGTACAGGTCGTAAAAGAAACTTTTGTGACAACTTAATGCAGCGAGATGTGCTCTACCTCATACATATTAGACTGTCCCAAAAATTTCATTTGGATTATTATTAATTAGCACATACACAATCTATTGAGATCTATTTTTTCATACGTATTAGGCTATTCCACATTAGTGATTTGATACAATAGATGAAATCACTCGCTTTTGAGTCCGTTAACAAGGTTCATCTCGTTAAAGTGTTAGTATGCAGGTGCCAAAGAAAATTGATTTACGTTAGGACCTCAATATAACAATTTCACTTTATTGCAATCTCTATAAGGAACAAAATTACCTTCCAATAACTAACTTTTTAGTTTCCACCTCAGAAGTTTATCCACATCCGACCTATAAGGCGCATCAATTGAAATTTACTTACCTTCAATTATCTCATAACGTAAATTCCAGCTATTAAAATTTTTCGAAATTGAAAATGTGCACATGTAGTGTATATCAAGTGGGCACGTAATATACGTGGATTCAAAATTACATAAATAAAAAAAATATGCAAAATTGTGGTGAAATTAATAATCATTACAAATATATTGGTTATTAATTATTACAATTTTTAAGTTAATTATTGATATCATAATTAATTATTAAAAGTTATTATTTATAGTGGTTATTAATTCTTTGTCGCTGGAACCAACGATAAAGATGTTTCTCTAATGGCAAATTTATTTATATGTATAATATACTCGTTTTTTACAAATTGCACGTATAAAAATATCTCAATACGCATCACATTTGAGGTTTAACAATAACCAAAAATATGTAAAGAAAATTTTTCAATCACGCAGAGATTGTTATAACGAGGTACTAATGTACAAAAGGGAAACAAAACCCAAAATATTGAACCCAAACTCAGTTATTATTATGAAATTTCTAATTACTTTCAACTGCTGAATTGTCAAAGCGCACTTTCACAGCCGTGCTGCTCACAAAAGTCAACTTTAAGAATCATTTCAAAATAGATTTATGGTGTTTTTTTAATTTTATTTTCAGTCTGTACATAAGATTCCATCGTCGACCGGAGCGCCGACGATATCTCTTAAGCTAGTTCCGAAAATGTTAGAGCCTCTGGTTTCATTGTGGGTCCCTGAGGCTTTAGTGATATCATTTAAATTGGAGACCGATGAAAGTCTGCTGGTCTCTAATGCCAGGAAAGCTTTAAATAGATATAAACACACTGTAAGTTTTCTTCCAAATTTTTTACTGTTGTAAAACTCGAGATATCTTTATTTATTGACACTATTTCTACGAAAGGTGGCAAAAGACACCTTTTAGGATTGTAATTTAGAACTATTTTCGAGGTTTAATTTAATCATTTTTTGAAATCCACAAACAGGAAATGATTAGTAGAGCAATTATGCATCTGTACAAATTTGGTATAGAATTAGAAAAGCTATTTTAATTAAAATACTATATTTTTAGTTTTTTGATTATTGAATATGTATAAGTAGCGCGGTAGAAATAGTGTTAATCGATACTTCCTTTTACATGTGCATTTTTTATACAAAGTGGGTAAAACGATCCCGGAATGGTTAAGTGTTTACAAAATTAATGATTTTATTAGGGTTTCGCTCGGTTAATTAATGGTTTTGAAAAATAAAAAATCGTAGGAGTCAGAGGAAATCATTAATAGTGAGTTTGATGTGACATTGTATCAAGAATATAGGGCTGTATCAAAATCATTAATTTTTAATCTATTTTTCATTACGGAATCGTATATGTCCCAGTAGAGACCTTGGGAACTCCATTGGACTTATTTGATATTTACATGTATAAATTATATTCTTGAAAAATACCGATTTTTGAAAGAAAAATGCCGGCCCTCTAAAGGGTAAAGTAGAAGGAACTGACAGTAAAATTACGTACACCATGTTTCTACACAAATAAAAAAAGGCTTATTTTGTACGTCGCCAAGTACAGGTAGTCCTCTAAGAACGGAAATTATTTACACTCAAGCCTTAAACCTTCCGACATTTTTGTTTCAAATCTTTTGGCATAGGAAAGGCCCACTTCCGGTTGACATTTTCGAAGCTTAAATGTGACATCCGTCTAAATGATCGTCTGAATTATATCTATAATACTTATGACGTTTGCAAAATCTTATTTACGGAAAAATGCGTTAAACGTTCTTCATAAATTATGAAATGTTAAGGGGTTACAGCACAGTGCGCGCGCGGTACGAGGGTGTATTTTTAATAATTTTTTTCGAGTAAACGATTGTTTTTTTTTCTATTGTTACTTGTATTCAATATATATATATATAAACAAGACTCTACACAAATTTTTGTATCCCCATCTGACTAGTAGTTTGCGGTGTACGCCGCTTTCAAAAGGACACTCCGATTTGGTGGTTGACAGCAATTAAGCCATACGGTTCATTAAAAAAAAATTCCTTTATAAACTAGACATTTAGATTTATAACTCTACGGGAAGAAATTTCGATATCTAAAAAAAACAAAAAATGGTGGACCAACGAATTTTATCACATAAAATTGTCATCGTTTATAAAAAAAAAGAAGAGGACCCTTTATAAAAAAACTTTCCGTGGTGTCATAGAGACTGGATTTTCAAACATTTTAAGACTTTTTAGAATGACATTTTAAGATTTTTTAAATATGCTGTCAACCAAGTTGAAAAACATAGTTTCGAGAAAAACGCGTTCAAAGTTTTGCTGAGAAAGGATAATAATACGACATAGAAACTAAATTTTACCTGTATCTCCGTCAATTTTACGAATTTCTTTACAAAATTTGGTGAGAGCATTCTTAACAAATGCAGCTTTCAGAAAATGAAAAAAACAAAAATTAAAAAAAAGATTTGTTTACTGTGTTGTAACCTCTTAAGTACCAGTAAGACCTTTACTATACTTAACATTGTAACTCTTCTCTACATTCTACGTTCTCTCTACTGTAACAATCTCTTCAGGACCAAACAAACGCTGTACAACAATAAACAAAAACGCCTAGAGAAAATTTTTCTTCTGCGCATTAAGCTTAAAGCTAGTCACTCACAGCCACGCAGAGTGGGACTTGTGGAAAATATTGTTATAAGGCGTTTGTTTGGCCCCGAAGAGGTTGTTATAACGTGGTCTTACCGTAAAATATATTGCATAATCAAAGTTATCGTTTTAAAATAGTGCTTACTTCTCTTATGAATTTTGGCAGATTGGTTTGGTGTTTATATTACGCTTGAAAACTAATCAAGTGAAACGGTGTGCCACGAGATATTTTGCACTACCATTCAGATTCATTTTGCACATCTCTCGCAAATTACATTGCAATACTATTAAATACGGAAAATACGATATTAGAATCATAATGGTGACACTCAAACACGTATTCGCTAGAGATTTTGTTAAAAGGTTCGAGGTTCCCCGTCTCGATTTATCAAAAGGTTTGAGGCTCGAGTGTACATTATTTTTCAGGATCGCTACAACTGAATGGTTCCATGCTTATTTATATTTTTTGTCCTTTTTTCAGTTGGTGATTGCAAATATGTTACATACACGTAAACAACAGGTAATCATGGTAAGCAACGAATCCGATTACATTCTGTCGCTAACCAAAGAACAACTGGACGAGGGCGTAGAAATTGAAAAATATATTGTAAATGATCTGGTTAAGCTACACGCGTCTTTCATGTCAGCTCCTAAAAAGCAGATTAGCTAACTGTAATGTCCAAAAAGGAGGAATTCTTTTGTTGACTCCTTTTATGTCTATATAAATTTAGCTACATATTTTACAAATTCGCATAGTTTACTTAAGTTTTATAATACTGGTGATGTTACGTTATTTACATTTTAGAGAATAATAAAAAAGGGGAACGATAAATGACTTGTTGTTATATAAAATTCTTATCTCCTGAATTTGGTAAATTTACTTTCCACTTTTTAGTGTCGATAACATGACATTAATCTTATCCGCTAATGCTCGTTCGGTTTGGCCACATTGGGCCAAGACGAAACTTAGAGCTACGGTATCTTTTTGTTCCATGGCCGTTTCTGCCGCTTCGCTTAACAAACTGTAATCCAAACAAAAATATTGTTAGAAAAAGTTGCTACGATTCATCTCAATTTTTGTTACGCGACATTTCAACTTACTTCATTTTCACCAAGTATTTGACCTTTAATTCATCCCGCACCCGCGGCAAATATTTCTTCGCTTCGCTATCTTTTCCATGTTTCAGACATTCGTCTACGAAAGGCTGAAATATTAAAAAAAAGAATTCGAGTGAGATTTGAAATTACAATCAAATGTTCAAAGCAAGTATCAATTACCTCGAAACCAATTGGAGGTTTTTTGCTTTTTGAAAATTTCTCTAATTCGTCCCATTTGCCTTTTTCAGCTAGGCATTGCACTCTGAGCCACCAGTACCTGAAACAATTTAAAAAAAAATAAAATTCTATAATTGTTAGATGCGTCGTATCCTTTATTAAAAATCGCCGGTAGAAATGTAAAGACCAAATATTAAAGCGAAAAATGTTAGAGGTTATTCATTACGAATAAATTTGGAATTTTAGGGATGCTATTGAATTATTTAGAAAAGAATCTTTCATTTGGACAAATTTTAATTTGTTCACTTATTTAATTTCATCAATAATAAGCATATTGTTGATAATGTTAATATGAATAAATTATCCTTTTGCTTACATTTTACATTCTATGGATTTAGATTTAATCTTTGTGTTTTTCGAATAGGAGTTTATGGGTTTATGTAAGCTAGGAGCTTACATGAGCTTACAAATGATCATCAAAATTTAATATATTCATTGTTAGGATCAACTCGTTTAACTTTTCAAACTATTTCTTATGAAGTTAGATTTTTATTATCATTTTTATAGTACTAATATGTATGAATTGAGAGATATAATTTTGTTTATTTTATTTTATTTAACCAAATTAGATTTGATCTATTAAATGTAGTAGAATTAATATTTTAAATTAGTATGTGAATCGAATGAAATCGAACAACTTTTGATTTAGCCGTAAAGTACCTTATGGTACTTTTCAATCGTACTCGTTTTTTCGTCTCTACTATTTTCCATCAAATTTTTAGCAAACCAAACATTTCCTCGTAAAGTATCGCAAACATATAAAAGAAAACCGAAATGATCACTGTGTAAAACATAGAATAATAAAATGTAGGGAAAAGGGGGTTAGCCCCGGTCAGTGGGTCGCCGCGGTTATTGTAAAAGTTTAATTTGTTTTGTTAAAATTAAAATATCTACAGAGCCGTCGTAGGCGTTATAATTATGATAGACGTCAAATAGGTGTTAAAATGGATATTATAAATTAGTGGAAACTTTAAATTTTTGCAATGACCGCGGCTACCCACTAGTCGGGGCCAATCCCCTTTCCCCTAAATTGCAAGAGAAGCATGTTTATCACTAGAGAGCTACAGGTTTGAAAAAGACTTTAAATTTTAGCTTTGCTCGTTGAATATTTGCGCTAATTCCATCGTAAAATACTACCAATTATCTTCTTAACTAAATTCGTTTCGTCCTGATTTAACTTGTTGTTACTGTGATACGGTAAAAAGGCTCAAATATTTCAGAGGCAGTGAGACGTATAGGTCCCATCTACTTATTTTTAATTTTTTCATATTAGGTGGACCGGCAAGTAATGTTTTTTTACATTAATTGACATGCCCAGAAGCGACGTTACTTTCCGGTCCCCCTAATATTTCTGACCTATGTCACAGTGCGTGTAAGTACTTTTTAGGTTCTTGGAGGTCTAATTTGCTATTTAGTTTTATTATTCAGCTTTATTTAAGTATTTCTTTGCTTTAAAGATTTGCTTAATCTTTAAACTGTTAAGTTTCGCAATTAAAAATTCGATCGAATTTGAATTAAGTTTTCAATCTGAATTTTCGTCCCAGAGTATATTTCAATGGTATAGAATGTCTCTCCTGATTTGCAATATAAAAATTTGTATAGAATCAAAGACAAAAATTGATTAATCCAAAATGATGTAATATACTACGATTAAAGGAAACCACCATAATAAATTTACGCTGTACTGTGTAAAAACCATGTTATAAAAGTACCGCGTTATAGGAGGCCTATAGCAGTTTTTATTCCTCGTTATATGGATAAGAATATTGTTGCCAAATAATAGTATAAATTTTTTCGTTGGTCCTTTTTTGGTTGATTAAATGATAAATATATGCGTCGTTTTAAATTAAAACTATAAATAATACTATTTCTACCACGCTAATTGTACGTAATCAAAAATCCAAAACCAAAAATATAGAATTATAATTAAAACAGATTTAATTAATTAATACCTAATTTTTTACAGACGCGTAATTGCTCAAATAAGCATCTCGCGTTTGTGGATTTCAAAAAGAGATTCAATTAAACCTCGAAAATAATTCTATATTAAGATTCTAAAAGGTGCCTTTTGACAACTTTTCTAGAAATAGTGATGACACATTTCCTTTTTTTATAATTGTACATGTAAAAATATCTCAAAACATAGTGTTAACACGTATTCCAGATATTGAAGGAATATAATTTGGAAAATTTGTTACTTTATGATCTTAATAAAGAAGAAGAATATATTTTATATAAATATTAGAAAGATTGAAATACCTTCTGTCTGGGATTTTGTACTCGGATCTCAATTTATCAGCGAGTTTGATTTCATTCTTCAGCAGCAACATTTTCACAGTGTCATGGAGCGACTTCCCGACAATCATGGGCTCGTGCAATGCGTCTTGTAACGATCTTTGGTACCGTAAAAGCTTGATCTGCTCTTCCGTTAAAGCTGCGTTCGTGTCATTTCGAGCCAATTTGAAATTTTCTTGAGCCGATTGCAATTGCGTCTCTCGAGACATTGCGTTCTGCAATTAACGAAGCAATCCTTGTGAGTGAGTGTATTATTGGAATTAAGAGACAACAACAAATAACATCCAAAGCAGATAGAACCGACTCTTTTTTTTAATTTTAAAGTATGAGAAATGTCTGACAATTATCTATGGAATATGACATTATTGAAATGTACATTTTACTTTGTTTAGAGGAATGAATTCAATGAAACTAATTTTCGATCATCATCATCATCATATTTGCATCTTAAACTTACTTTTGTTCCACATTGTCAGTTACAAATTTCGAAATTGCACAAAAGGTGTAAGGAAATTTTATGCATCTTTAAGATATCACCATATAGTGTGTTTCAAATCATGGTGTGGCATTATTATCGGACCACATTTTTTCTTTAATAAAGCAGCAGATGCAGCTGCAATAAATCTTTATGGTAAAAATTGCATGAAATTGATTTGGATGACACGTAGGTTCAATAAGACAGTGGCTATACTCAGACACCGCTGGTATTACTTTCAATTTATTGCAACGAAAATTTGACAAACTAATAATTGTTAATAACGCAACTGGTAACTAGAATGAAATTAGAATCCATATATTGAACAAAGTGATCAAAATTTAAGTTCATCGAATTCGTTCCTATCAACAATGTCGAGGTGGATATTCATCCCTGTACTTTTGTATCAAACGTCATTTTATGGAAAAAACATTTTTTTCGATAATTTTTCTTATGCTTTAATTTTTCTAACAAGGCATTTCAGCTAAATGCTTTGATTTTACGGTAGTTGAAGAATATGTGAAAATTTTTGAAGTTGATCGGATGTGTAATTTTAAAATTCTGACCCATAAGAAATATGAAACTTCACACTCCCACAGTGTTTCTCTTGATCGAAAAAGTAGGTTTATACCCTGAAGGCTAAATGATGTCGTATTCCAGACATAATTTTCATATTTTATTACATATTATGCTTCAAAATTAAAAAAAAACGGTGATTCTATGTTAATTGGTTGCAGTTTTATCCTCGTAGAAAATATTTTTCAGAAATTTCTCCAAAATTTCTAAAGAAATATAGTGTTTTCAGATTTGCAAGAAAATAATTTTTTCGAAAATTTCTGAATTGTCACTTGTCAGATAATTTTGTGGAATTTCTCAGAACTCTTCTAAAATTTATCAGAACTTTACCGAAACTCGACAAAGCTTTACTGAAAATTTATGATTTTAAAAAAAAATTTCTGAGAATTTCTAAATTTATTACAAATTTTCGGAATTCAGAAAACGTTTGAGAAAATTTTTCATAGAAAGTATGCACAACATTACAAAATCGAGTTGGTGAAATTCTAAAGATCTCAAAGAAAAGTAGAAATTTTCTGATATTTTTGGAAAATGTTTAAAGTTTTTTTAATTTTCCAGAGAAAGTACGGAAATATTTTTGAGAGAAGTATTAAAAATAATGTTACAGATTTTGTTTTTGTACTAGAAAAATTCAAAGATTTTCAGAAAAAAAATCTGAATATCTCATTTTTACTGATAAATTAATTTTTTCTTTGAAAAACTCTCCATTTCAGTTTTTCAGAGAAATTTCAGGTAAATATTTTCATCAGTGATTTCATTTTATCATTATACTATATTCTTATGAAAAACTCTTTAAAAGCATAAAGAAATTTCAAACATGCCCTTTAAGTGAATTGGAATTTGTAACATCTTTCTGTTGATGCTTTCATTTTTCAGTCCTAAAGGGGTTTACGTAAATAATTTTGTTTTCAACTCACCTTCCGTTGATAACTTTCCCTAATGAACCACAATGCTTGTGAATGAAAATCATCGTATTGTTTATAGATATCGTACAAAGTCTCTCTGTTGTGATTTTGGCAGTATTTGATGTACAACGTCATAGCCAAGGGACAGTGCATTATTGACATCTGTCACAACATCAAAGGTATATTATGTTTGATTAAATAAAGAGAAGTCGTATCTAAGGACCTGGCGATTTTAATGAAATTGTAAGAGGCTATTTTCCGTGATCTAAAAAAGTAGTCTTTGTGACCATGGGTCTTAACCCCTTCCGGTAAAATGACGAGTCTAGCTCATCAGTGGTTTGAAAAATTTCAAAGCAAAACCTTATTAAGGTTTTGCTTTGATTTTTATTAAATTATACCGTTTTTCATATTATTTAACATTATGTAAAAATGGATCTTAATTAAGAATATGCAAGCATTATAAAATGAAACAAGTTTTTTTAAAATAAAAATTAAATGGTTATTTCATGCACAGTTTTTCATTATTAAATCGTACTGGAAGGGGTTAATGTTTGAGCGTTAGAGTTATCGTTAAAATTCTATCCAAACACCAAATGCGTCAAATGGAACGATGACATTTGTCTATATACATGCGCACCACACACTGTGGCAGTTTTCGACCAAGAGCGTGTTCGCAAATTGGCTGACAGTACTGTCAGTATTAACGCTGATTTTACTGAAGATTTTACAGATTTTACAAGTCAGACTTTACACATTACAAAACAGATTTTACTGAATTCCGCAATTCCCTTGGACCCATTGGACCGATGTCTAATAAAATGGTAACACATTACAGTCTGGTCAGCCAAACTGAAAAGCATTTCCGAACCGAAATCCAGTACTGACAGTACTGTCAGCCAATTTGCGAACACGCTCCAAAATTAGAGTTTATCGTGGAATGCAATGAAGTTCGAAAAAATTTGATAATTGAGCCGTTCAACGCACAAATCGATTAACTCCACTTTTGAAAAATCTTAAATTTAAGTGTCAAAGCATTTGGTATAGTCACAACTTTTTATATTTGAGCCGTTCAGTGCACAAATAGATTAACTCCATAAAAAATGAATTCAAGAAAAATAATAAAATAGCATATATTACTTTTGAAAAACCTTTTTAAGTAACAAATTTAAAACATGGACAAAAATGGAGTTAATCGATTTGTGCGTTGAACGGCTCAATTCTTTCTACAGTAATTAAAGCTTTTCCATTAAACCCCAGTTAGGCCAGTAGCCATATTGTTTTTTTATTCTAAAATTTGTTCATTATTTTTCTTTTAGACTCATCATATTATTGGATCACAGAATAGATACTTTAAATTTGATTAAAATCCTCAACTCAATAAATTGGGTCTCTCCTAGTTACAGACCAAGGAAGAAAGAAACGTTTAATTGCGTTTGGAGAAGTGTTGTCTGCAGATACTTCTACGTCAGCAATTAAAAACCCCAATTACAAAGCACTTTGTAATATGTGCATCGCAAACTTACTTGGAAGTCTAACAGAGGTTTGTTGTCCCTCAGGTAAAGAATTACAGTGTACACCAAATCCGTATTTCCACTTTCAACAGCTTTATTCAGAGCGACTCTTTCTTCACCCAAAGTTAGGAGCAGGGGAACTTGAAGTTGCGCTCGTGGTTCATAATCTATTAACTTAAAAATTATGAAATTTTAATAATGGGCCAACCTGTTGTTAAATGATGGTTAATTCTTTGAGGGGTACATTTTTTTTAGAGAAAATTCGAGGTTCTTTTACCTCGTATGTTTAAGGGGCTGTATACACCTAGCGACATAAAAAATTTGCCTTTTTCTCAATTTTATTTAGAAACCTAATTTACATAATTACTCCTAATTTTTTACTTTAATGTACATTGTTGCAAGAGTTATAACAAAAATTTCAAAAAAAAAATTTTAACATGGCGGAGACATTGTCCTTTGCTCAAGATTTTATTAGAAATAGGTACTTGGTAGTACCAAATATAGCTCATGTAGGACCTGTCTGATACAAACTAGACTAAAATTTTCTTAGCCAGTATGAAATTATCTAATCTTCTCAATATATAGTATTAGTATATCATAAATAATAATAAGTTAAAATAAAGATTTTAAAGATTCGATGAATATAATTTATAAATTAATGTTTAAATTCTTTTTTTTATGAATTAAATATATTAATTTAAATAGGATTTTATTAGTACTAATAAAAAAGTTAATCTTTAATTCAATAATTAAAAACTCATAATTATCGATTAACACGTTGACTGCCGTGTCGGTCACCGGTGATCGGCACTAAACTTTCCGTTCAGGCCACGCTGGTTATGACAAATGCAATAGCGTATACCGTTACGACCCACGCGGCGTGAATAGGCGGTCACGTAAGTTGTTCGCGGCAGTCAACGTGTTAATAATTATTAAAATACGTAGCTGAATTTTAAAATATTGATTTTTGACAAAATAGCAGTCATTTAATTAATAATATCGATTTTTGTAGTAAAATTTGTCGATTTTTAGTTATAAAAATAAAAGTAAGATTTCAAAAAAATTGCTACGTTGAAGACTGTCTTTTTTATATATAGATTGAGGTCTCCAAATTATCAGTTAATCGATCCAAACATTTTCGTGATGTTTCTGGTACGCGTTTTGAAAACATATTTTTTTTTTAAAATGCGTTTAACCCTTTGCGGTCGGTGTTCCCGTAGCGGGGACATTTTTAACATCGTTATAGAAGTTGGTGTCCCCGCAGCGGGAACCTTCGAAAATCGCAAAAATAGTTCACGCTAGACTTACTCCGACCTGCTGGTACTCCCAAAAGTGAAATCTTCTGACCGCAAAGGGTTAAAATTTGACAATTGGTTAACACTATATCTACCGTGTTACTTATACATATTAGCGCGATGAAATAGTGTTAATATGCATAGTTTTGTATATTTCAATTATACTGGCAATACCTTTATCGCTAATTGTTTTCTCCCACAATCGGCAGCCCTTTTTGCGATTTCACTGTAAGAGACACCTGGAGCGTATCCCAGTTTATCCGCGATTTCTTCAGCGATTTGTTCTTTATCCAACTGAGTTTGTTTCACCTAGAATAGAAATAAATATATTAAAATTTTGTACATAATTGGGGGAAGTTTGTAATAATAATAACAAAATTACAGAATAAACATACTTTATAACACGCCCAATGGGCTAAAATTCTGCTTTCGCCATCGACTTCCGGTAACTGAAGGTGTCGAGAAATTTGAATACTTAGGTAATAATGTCTCCTGACGACAAGTCTATCAAGTAAAACTGGTCGCGTTAAGACATTGAATCTAAGAATAACATTAAGGATTTTTATGAAATTCGAGTTAATAGTACTGATAATGATGTAAACGCTAACTCTAAATAATGGAAGGATACTGCGTGTGCGTTAATGGAATGCCGATAGCTTTATGCCGGATAGCATTTAGCACTCTAAGAATTCGACACATATTTACATAATGCTCTGGGTCGACAGTTTTGCTGAATCCTTTGCCAAATTTCGCAGCCTTAAACAAAAAAAAGAGGTATTTTTGTAAACTGGTTACATACTGAATGGTTTCAATCCGTTAACGATAGGATTGCGGGATTTTGCAATTAAAACTTTAACGATATTTCGCATGATAAATGCAATTGTAACATATTTCTATAAGAAGTATGTACATATGCGGCTATTTCCGTGTACAGTAGGACCTCGTTGTAACAATTTTTTCGGAACCGAACAAACGCTTTATAACAATCTTTTCCATAATTCGCAATTTCCATGACTAGGTTGTAAGCTTAATGCGCAGGAGTATGCGCATTAAGCTAATATTAAAGCGAGGCCCTATTGTAGATGATATTTATGACATTTTTTCGCGTAAGTATACAGTATGTAGTAAAAAAGTATTTGCGAACACAGAAAAATTTTGGTTTTAAAATTTTTCCAACAGTGTATTTCATAGATGGCGCAGCTGCGAATAAAAGAAGCCTATACGGGAGAAATGAAATATTGAGACAGAATTATCTGGAATTAGAAAATTCAACAAAATTCTTCAAACTTATATCGATGGCAATCGCCTTATCTACAATTACCAATTTCGAAACTACCATTTTTGCGTTATATGTGTCCATAATTATGAAAGCGATCTAAGTCAAGATTTGAAAAAGATGAGATTTTCAGTTATCTCGCATCATTTTATGTTGCAATACATTTTTTCTTTATTAATCAAGACCAATAAAACTCCAACTTTCAATGTTGCAGAATGAAAAAACATTTTTTATTTTATTTAAAACAAACGCTTTAAATTTATCAACACAAAAAAAATATGACTTAGACCACTTTCATAATTATGGGCACATATAGCATGTTTTGATTTGAGCGTGAATCAAAAATTGTCATTTTGGACTTTTTCTACAATTGTAGGTCAGGCGGTAGCCAGCGGCATAAGTTTTTAGAATGTTGTTGCTTTTTTCTAATCCAGACAATTCTGCGACAATATTTCGTGTCCAGCGTTCATTTGCAGCTGCCGACTGAGCTCCATCTCCAAAACGTAGTGTTGGAGAAATATTAGAAGTAGAAATTTTTCCGTACTCTCAAATACTGTGTCAAGAAAGACCAAACACTTTTTTTACCATATGCCGTACACTCTTCTCGAAGGAATATCATAAATATTATCTATTTTTCAGTCTTGATGGGAAGATTCCCCCTTACCGCGTTAAACAATTATGTCTCGTGACGTAAAAAATTCTTTATTTACCCTCATAAGCAATTTTTGCGTTTCAAAGTCGTATTCATGACCCGCTGCATCAATGGAATCCTTTATGGCACTGTCCAGATTATCTTTGACGAGATCTATGTAACTATCAGCTTTATGACTTTTCTTCTGAAATTGCTTGGAAGCTTCCAGGAGGTACGAGGCAGGATCCGTTGAGTTTATCCGAAAAATCTTTTGAACCACATTGGGTACTTTTTGGACAAGTTCATGGGAAGTACTAGAAAGAACTCGAACTCCGTCTATTTCCGTTATTAAGTGAACAGGTCCGTCGTAAGTGTACAACATTGATTCACCGGTTCGTCCGACTACCATTACCGTGCTGTTCCAACTGCAGACCACAGCTTCGCTCCCACACCTGATACAAGGAAAAGGAAAACAGTAATTATTTTGAAACTTTTCGTTCCTTTATAATGGATTTAACACTATTTCTACCGCTAATGACAGGTAATTGATAACCAGAAATTATAAATATGGCGTTTTAAATAAAATAGACTCTTATTCGATACCAAAGTTTTTAAAGAAGCTAAGCACTTTCCCTTTGTGATGTCAAAAAGTCAGTTAGCCAAAGAAAAATGATTACATTAAGTTTCGAAAATAATTCTCAATTAAATTAATTAAAGGTGTCTTTTGACACCTTCGGCAGAAATAGTGTTAAGTGAATTTTTAGTAAATGTAAGATGAAATGTTGAAACTGCCTACCATGCCATTGCTGTGATTGGTTCTCTTATATTGGTTGAGAATTCCCAGTATTTAACTTTTAAATTCAAAGATCCAATAAACAAATGGCCAGTGTCTGCGTATAAAGCAATATGACTGTTCCCACAAACTGCCATTGCTGTCACCGTAGATATTTTACTGTTGAAGAAATTGCTCTGTAAGAAATTTATTTGCATTTCATTGAAGGGTTTTCAGTGATTTTTAAAGTTGGACACTAAAACTACCCACCTGGTCCAATAGGTTAGTTAAACATTTTGATTTAAGATTATTCCTTTAATTTTGTTACTTTTTTTTAACTGATTTTTCTACCTTTCCTACATTAAGTTTAGATATATTTAAACAAATTTTATAAGATCTATCTTTTTTCCCTCTTCATTTCTTGCAAGACACATGCCCATTTCTACCTTGATTCATCATGTGACTGCTTGAATTTGTCATTATGAATTTTATATACGATAAAAAAAACATTTAACAATAAGACGGAACAAAATTTGCCGAGATCAGCTAGTAAATAGACAGAAATAATTGGTACAGGTAACCCCCGAAGAACACGATTAATCGGTGCCGTGTTATTTAAGGGGTAAAACCACTCTAGGATTTTCAAAAAAATCGATGTTTTTTTCGCTTAAATGATACCGTAGGGTCATATAAATAATATGCCATTTGATTTATAGTGGAAAACAAATGTTAAAAGGTTCAATTATCGAGTTTGCCGCAGTGCCTCAGAGCACGCGCTGAGCTTCATAAAACTTTAAACGCGTTCTTCTCGAAACCACTTTTTCCAAACTGGGAGGACGGATTTTTCGGTGACTATTGCATGGATCGATTTGAAATTTTTACAATAGCTTCACAACAATATTCTCTTTGGAAGTACGTAGTCGTTTTTTGATTGAATGTAAACTTTTTTTTTATAAACAATTTAATGCTCATTTTTAGGGCAAAAAATCGATTCATTTCTTAAAAAGTGCACCACTTCCACAAAATTTGATTAAAAAAAATCCCTACGTACTTCCAAAGCCAATTGTATATAGATTATAAATTTTTAAAATTTTTTGTTCCATAACTCATATGTGCCGAGAAATCCGTCCTCCCGTGGCGGTGTTTTCAAAAAAGCTGTTTTCGACGGCGGGCTCTGTCGCCGTCATTTTATACGAAAATGACAATACAAAAATTGTTTTTCCTAATTCAATATGAGCTAAATAAACCCTCTAAAAATAAATTCTATTCAGTTTGTCATACTCCCAAAATAAATTGTGAAATTTAGTTCTTTTTTCTGCCTCTAGAGTGGTTTCACCCCTTAAAAAATGCGACTAAAAGGAGTTTTTTATTGATTGCTTTGTGTTGGTATTACAAGATTTGCAATAAAAATTAAATAATAGCTTTGTCTTGGCCTTACAAGATTTCCTAATAAAAATAATTTCAGTTGATTTAGATGAAAGTTTCCAATCTACATAAATCTCGTCCCAGCCTACATTCCATGGGGATTGGGGATAGTCTCAACTGATTTACTTCATTTGTAAATATTTACCAAGAAGTCCTTAAGCCAGAAGAAATATAATAACACCTGAGAATTTAATATATAAAGTATCGCGACTAAGTAAACAACCCAAACGATATTATTACTATTATTAGAAACGAATCTACAAAAATGTTTATTTTTTTAATTAATATTGGTAAATACTTCTAAGAAACCTTGTTTTACATAATTCAAATTATTTTTTTAATTAGGTTTGAAAGATCGTTTTATCTTAAATTCTTATTATCAAAATAATACAAAAAATGTTTGCGATCCAACACTTTTTTCAATTAAAATTAAATTACCATGCTATTTAGTCCTCGTCACTGGAGTCATGTGAGATGGAGTCATGTGTATTTCTTTCGATTAAAATGGAATAGAATTGAGAATTCATAGCCGTAATTTTTCAAATTTCGTGATAAAAGTTTTAATTCCCTTATAATTATAAGCAATTCTGTCTTTGATCGTAACTCTCTATTTTATCAAACAAATGACCTACTACTCGAAAATCGTGTAGCTTGAATCCGTGTAATTCGGAGGAAGGTATCCGTGTTTCTCGAAACTCGTGTTCTTCGGGGGTTACCTATATTTTTAGTGTGAAGTAATAGACGTAAAGGTGTATAGTTACAAATGGTATCGGCGTCGCCATAGGATTTGAGTGACTTATTTGATAAATACCATCAGACCTCGATAGTATTACTTCGCTTTCTCGCTCATAATGTACGACGCACCAATGGTCAACTGGACGTCCAATTTCTATTTTTAATAAATAAAAACAAAAGCTATATCAGTGACGTATTTCTAAACAGAATTTAAAAAATTACTTCAAAACACTTACTTGGAATTTCTGCGAGTGGTCTAACTTTTGGTTCTGCGACATTGTTTACTAGGAAAACGCGATTGGTGGACGTCAAAACTGCAACCCCAGTTCCATTTACAGTGGGGAAGAATTTTGCATCCACGACTTTCGTGTCTTTGGCTTCCTATAAGAAAAAAAAAAATAGAAAAGTTTGCTAATATCTGATCTCCAGAATGTTTACTGACAATGAGTTTCAATTAGAATATAAAAAGATACGAAAAATTTTGTATGACTCATTTTTCATTAAAATCATATTTTGAAAGCAATTTTAAGATATACTTTGATTTCTCAAATGGACTATTTATCTGTATTTTTTATTGCGAGATTCTGCTCTGCATGAGAATATAAACAACTTTTTTTGAAAAGGTTCTTTTCTCGAACCTCCATTTTTTAGGATGTTCACAGAAATATCTACAACACCTATGATTTTTTAAAATAATTTTTACTCAAGTCATATTAAGTTTAGGGGACTTAAAAAAAATAAACAAATGTTACTTATTTTGTTCTCATAGAGCTCATTGACTATTTTTCCAACTTTTTTCACCAGTTTTCTAGTACTACAGTTTTTATCTTGATGAAAAAGTTAAAGTAAAAGTTCTAGAAAAATTTACTGAGTCTTATGAGAATAAAAAAAATATAAAAAAAATTATAATGTTAATAAAATAGTTTCTCTCTGAAATTGACATAATACGAGTAGAAATTGTTAAATATATTTATCTCTCTGTAAACACCTTAAATAATTGAGATGCGAGGAAAAAATGTTTCAGAAAAAATTTATTACTGTACCAATTTGTTAGGCTCTTCAAACCTAACGCCTCTTTTGTTAAAAAATTATTCTGATGCTAGAAACAGTTTACGAGTAATTAAAAGTGGACGTTTGGTGCCAATAGAGATGTACTATCTGCAACGAACTGTTCGAACGGTGTTAATTCCGTTCCGGGTATAATTTTAGCGGAACCGACCAATCATAAAATAACACTATCTCACGCAGAAATGTACTTAATAACTCAAATTTCTATATTTCGGTAACGAAAGCTTAAATCAGGGCAAGCTGAATACAGTCTAGAGCATAAATTGTAGTAATTTATAGTGAAAAATTATTAATTATATTTGTGAAAAATTTTATCGTTTTTATCTTGAAAACTTGTCATACTATGCAAATTTTGTGATCAGACTCAATAACTGCATAAATTACATATGGGAAACTACTACTGCATCTGAGAAACAAAAATCTTGCATGCCTGTGTAATATAAATGCTCTAAAAACAGCTTTTATGAGTGAAAATGAATTTTACATTTTTTGCTGAAAATTGTCTAGAATATTATCCTGAAAAACTTATTTTTGCAGGTTCCTTTTTTAAAACTATAGGACTTTGAAAAAAAGATTAATCCACAGGAAAAATTATATGTTTACTTATCATATGTGTAATTATTCAACATCAAAAAGTCCTTAAGTACTCACACTTCCCATACTAAAGGTATGCTGATAAGTTCCAAACATATCATAAATTAGAACCATGCCATTATCTTGAACGCATAATAACTCCTCTTTGTGAGACCATCCAAGTAACACTAGTTGTCCGCTTGTCCACTGAAACATTTTCTCATATAATTTTCGAGAAATTCTAATTCCCCAAAACTCATGTGCGCTCAGAGGGTTAAATTTACATCTCTTTAATTTTCCAAGTGATGAGATTTTTTGTAGAACTTTCTGGTGATGAAACGATTATTAAAGTACAATATTAATTGTTTGTGTAACAGGTATATGTTTATTTGAATCAATAAATGCTAAACAATTCAACGTTTCATTACTTACAGTAAATTTAGAAATAAATTTCCCAGCCGAGGAGTATATCGATATTACGGGTCGGCTGGTTCCTTGAACTTTCACAAGTTTCTTTGGATGCCTCGTAACGGCTATGGAACCTCCGTATGGAGCCGCTACTAGCATATTGTTCATATTCACTTCATGTTGAAATGAAATGGAGTAAAGTTCAAATTTCCTATATGAAAAAGTAGATTAGTTAATTATCAGTAATTACAGTAGGACTTCGTTATAACAATCTCTTCAGGATTGACCAAATGCCTTATAACAATCTTTCCCTAAATTCTCACTCTAGGTGACTAAACAATTTTCTCTATGTTTTTGTTTATTGCGTAACCTTAAATATGATACGTATTTAGATATTTTTACAAGTGAAATTTATTAAAAGTAAGTATATTACACTTATAAACAAATTATCCAGTGGAAAAAGATCTTTATCATTGGTTTGAGCGACAACGAAATGCTAGTCCGCCTGTTGTAGGTTTTTAAAATTTATAACTATTATATTTGTAATGGTTATCAATTACGCTACATTTATGCATACTTTTTTATGTATGTATTTTTGAATCCATGCATAATATGTACACATTTGATGTATACTAGATATGCACATTATCAATTTCAGGAAAGATAAAGTTTGACAATTGGAGTTTATATTATGAGATATTTGGAGAGAAGTAAATTTTAATTCATGTGTCTCATACGTTCGATGTGATTGGTCGACAAACTTTCGAGATGGAAGGTAGAAAGATTGTTATCAGGCGGTAATTTTGCGCCTTATAGAGAGGAATGGTTATAAATTGAAATTGTTATAGCAAAATCCTAGTGTAAATGTAAATTTTGTGAAATACTCTGAAAATAGACGGCATAAATATTAATAGAAAATCGAATTTAAGTTTCCAATAAAGTTTCCAAGCGTTTTCATCCATTTTTAGAGATTCATTAGATTTGCGTAAAGAATATAAAGAAAAGAAAGAAGTTGTTACCGAAAGTATAAGTCTCGTCCCAGAGGAAACCAGTCTGCGGTTAACATAGCAGACATGATTAATTTTGCTGTCTTTGTACTTTTGCAAAAAAACTGCTTTTAATTTGCGATTATTAAAACATTAAACAAGAATTTTACATTGCACACGTATACCCCGATAACCAACAATCGCACTTTTGTGGGTACAAACAAGTATCGGCCGTGAGCTCTTTGTTGTGATGACGTCACTGCACAGCTGACACTCCTTGACAGTTGAGAGCATGGATGTACGAAATGTGTGAAAACAGCCACTCTTCTTGTTATGTCCCTAGTAGTGAATATCACAGGTAGATGGCGCAAACTGTGAATTATTGTAGTGTTATATCCTGCGTATAACAATGGCGGAAATTTCCCCTAGACTATTGTAAATGTGGGAAAATTCAAATCGAGACATAAAATAACATATACAAACCTTAAATATAAAGAATTTGTGTTCCTAGAAATATTAAATAATGTTTAGAGGTGATAGACATAAGTATCTGAATTTATATATTCAATACGTAGAATTATTTTATCGTTGGTTATAAATTAAACATAGTTTACGAAAAACAACTTAGAGAACCCTAAATTCGAGTTTAGTGTTGAGTGACATTTATTACAAAGAAAATATAAAAGGGATAAACTAGAAACTATAAACGAAGTAAAGTTCGTTAATATAAACTTTAGATAAGTGGTCGAACTATACCGCCCATAGCATGACATCATGCGTCTATGTAACTTGATATAGTCGATAAGGAACTCCTAGAAACCCTTAAGTGTCCTTTGTCAGAGTGAACTGCACGTGTAAATGTTTACATCATCTCCCACTCTGGTCCCCATAGATTTGGACCAAGAAGGAAGAGATTTCTTCTCTTGCAGTTCAGTCTCCTCCTAATTCTCTTTCAGTTTAGATACTTGTGCGCGGAGAAATTTTGACTTAATAATTAGGAGGCATTTTCAGTTAGCTTTCTTGGAAATTAATAAACGTTTCTTTTTAGTAAATCATAATTTAGTCTTTTATTTATGTCTTTTATTTTCCCTCATCTTTAAAACTAAATATTGAAAGTGGACAAGTTGGTGACCAGACGACAACATCCAGGATTTGTCCACAATCTCTTCCAGGACGTAACAGGGAAGAATTTTGGTGACAGCGGTGGGATACTTCAAAAAGGGATTCCTCAAAGAGGGATACCTTCAACAGGATTGTCCAACTGGTGGATCTCTCAACAGCATAGTTCAACCCGTGGATTCTTCAACCAGTGGAAATCGACGAGCCGAAGGATTGGTACCAAGGATAGTGCAATTGGAGCCAGTTTGCGTCTAATCTAAACAAAAAAAACAAATTTTTAAAATCAAACTATTAAAAGTGTAATTGTGATAAAACAGCGTATACGTGCATGTTATAAAATATTAGTGTTAGTGGCATTAAATATTCCTAATAAATAATAATAATAAGATCCCGACACTCTACAGTATAGTAAGTCTTAGGATAAGAATAATTATTAAGAGATTCTGTTGCCAAACGCTGTGTGGGTTTTCTGCGGTTTCCCCACACCTTTAGCAGTGAATACTGGCGTTAGAGTCACTTTTGTATTCAGCCGCAGCTTAGGGGGCAACAGAATCAAAGAAAATGCCTCCTTATAAGAATCAGTATAAAATAAGTAAAAATATTAGTAGTTGGGATGTAAAAGAAATAGTAGTTGATGATGAAAGTAAAGAAATCGTGAATTGGGATAATGATAGTAGTATTAAATGTAAGGAAATTAATATTAAGTCGTTAAATGATAATGAAAATTATTTGTCAAAAAAAGAAGCAGCTAGCCTAATACCGAATTTCGATGGTAAAAATATGCCAGTAGACAATTTTACCAGGTTTTGTAGAACTGCATTATCTCAAGTGACTCCTAATGGGAAAATTTATATAACTCATTATATATTAAGTAAAATTCAAGGTGAAGCTGCAAAGTATATTAAGGGTAAAGACCAGGATGATATTGAACAGATTTTAAAAGAATTGACCAGAGCGTTCATGCCCGCTAGAACATTGTCGCAATGGAATGGATTATTATCTAAAATAGTTCAGAAACCTTATGAATCGGTAATTGAATATTCAACAAGAGTGAATACCATTTTGCATGGATATGTAGAATCCGTAAAGGAAACCTATACAGGTGATGAGGCTGCTGGTTTGTTAACGGCTGCCAGGTTAACCAGTAGGGATTGTTTCCTAAGGGGTTTGTTTGGTAGATTGGAGTCGAGGGTAGCCGCTTCGAAGCCCGCGACTCTAGATGAAGCAATTAAAATCGCTCTAGATGAGGAAAAGGACTTGAAGCAGGTGCAATATTTATTGGAGAATTCTCAAAGGGAAAGAGATTTAGAGTCAGGAAAAGAACATAGAAATTTTAACAATTCTAAAATGAGTTGGAACAAAACTCCAATTAGAGTTAACCAGTTTAGTGGCCAAAAAGAAAATTTTAGAAAACTTAATGATAACTCTCGAGTCTGTTTTGGTTGCGGTCAACCGGGCCATTTAATAAAGAATTGTAGGAAACAAAAGCCTACTCACAAGTTTTGTGATTATTGTAAGAAACCGGGACATTATTCAGAAAGATGTTGGAGGAAAGGAAATACAAAAAATAATAAAGTTGTCGAAAATAATAAAATTATTGCCGTGAGCACAACTGAGAAAGATCAAATAGATACCATTTGACTAGAACCTGAAAAAATCGCTGAGATAAATTTGCAAAGTAAAAATAGTTTGAAATTAATCATTATAGAAGCAGTAAGTGATGACTTTTTGAATGAAAACGAAAACTTCTTAATAGATTCCGGAGCTGAGTTAAGTTTAATTAAAATAAATAAATTGAAACCTAATGTGAATATAGACAAAGAAAAGATCTACAATCTCATAGGAATTATACCAGGAAAATTAGCAACTTGTGGAGAGATAAAAACCCATATAATGGATAAAATACCAATAAAATTTCAAGTCGTGCCCGAAGATTTTCCTTTGAACCAGGGTGGAATAATAGGCATGGACTTTCTATCACAGGAAATGGCTATAATTTCACTGGAGGATAATTTATTGAAATTGGGAACGCGACAGTTATCCCTACCTCTATTATCAAGTCAAACTATACAGATCCCAAGCAGAACCAGAAAAAAGATTCCCATAAGAATTTTAAATAAAATAACGGAAGGATACTTACCTAGATTGAATCTTTCCCCTAATATCATGGCTGGAGAAACCTTAATTACTAATAATCAAGGAATAGGATATACTTATGCTATTAATACAGGGAATGAAAATGTAGAAATTCAAATACCAGTTTTAGAACTAGAAGACTTCGAAATTATGAAATTCGAAAAAAGAACAGTATTGCCTACTGATGGAATGGATGAAATAGAATTGAGATTGCAAACACTTTTAAAAACCTTACAGTTAAAAGATTTAAATCATGAAGAAAGAGAAAGTATTATCAAAGTAGTTTCCAAATTTCCATATCAGTTCTTTTTACCAGGAGATAAATTAGATTGTACTACCGTTATTAAACATAAGATCAAGACAACCGATCCTACTCCGATTAATGTAAAACAATATAGGTACCCGCCGATCCACAAGGAAGAAATACAGAAACAAATATCAAACCTATTAAAAAATGATGTCATAGAAAATTCCACTTCGCCATATAATTCGCCAATTTGGATAGTCCCGAAAAAAGAGGATTCTCAAGGGAACAAACGTTGGCGAATGGTAATAGACTTTCGGAAATTAAATGAAAAAACCATAGGAGATGCTTATCCCCTTCCAAATATTAATGACATTCTAGACCAATTGGGAAGTGCAAAATACTTCTCAGTGCTTGATTTGGCGTCCGGCTTTCACCAGATTCCAGTTGACGAGGAGGATAGACATAAGACAGGATTTTCAACTCCACAGGGACATTTCGAATTTAAAAGAATGCCTTTTGGGTTGAAGAACGCACCTGCATGTTTCCAACGTCTGATGGATCAGGTGTTGGTCGGGCTCCAGGGAATAGAACTTTTCGTATACCTCGATGATATCGTTTTGTACGCATCCTCATTGGCAGAGCACGAGAAAAAATTAACTAACCTCCTGAGAAGGTTACAAAATGCAAAATTAACCCTCCAACCAGATAAATGTCAGTTTTTAAAAAGGGATGTTTCATATTTAGGGCATATCATTACTCCAGATGGTGTAAAACCTGACCCTAAAAAGTTGATTGCCGTAAAGGATTTTCCAGTTCCCAAAAATGCAAAAAATATTAAACAATTCCTTGGCTTAATAGGATATTATAGGAAATTTATCCCGGATTTTGCTAAAATCTCCAAGCCTTTGACCGAACTATTAAAGAAAAACGTCAAATTCAATTGGAATGTGATTCAACAGGAAGCTTTCGACATTCTCAAAAGTAAACTTTGCATGGAACCGATTTTACAATTTCCTAATTTTGATTTACCATTTATAGTTACTACTGATGCTTCTTATTATGCATTAGGAGCTGTTCTGAGTCAGGGCGAAGTTGGTAGTGATCTTCCTATCTCTTTTGCCTCAAAGTTGTTGAAAGGTGCTGAATTGAATTATTCTGTAATAGAAAAAGAATTATTTGCAATAGTTTTTGCAGTGAAACAATTCAGGCCATACTTATATGGAAAAAGCTTTAAATTAATAACGGATCACAGACCTTTGGTTTGGGCAAACAAAATTAAGGATCCTACATCCAGACTATTACGTTGGTTATTAAAACTAAGGGAATATGATTATGAAATAATCTATAAACCCGGAAAATTAAATCTTAACGCAGATGCCCTTTCAAGGAATCCAGTAAGTTTGGGGGAGAGCTCTGCGAGTGAGAAAGTGTTGAACAAGGATAGTGAAGATTTGGCAAATAGGACAATAGTTCCAGTATTATTGAGTAATTGTTTTGAACATGAAATATTGAGCAATTTAAATGGATCTATCTGTGACAATGATATTGAGATGTGTTGCGGTGAGGAGGGTGTTGTTGATGCTTTTTCCCTCTGTACCATGGTAATTGTACGCGACACCCGTAATCACAATGTGTTCATGAACGTGGTTCCAAGTCCTAAGGTAACTTGGACAGGAACCGAAATATTGAGAGAACACGCAACCGAAATATTGAGTTTAAATATTGAGAGTGTGCGAGTAAGTCTAGCTAGCGTCGCGAATATTGAGTGTGGGGCCCCAGAATGCATGAAGAATGCAAGAAAAAATATTGAGGTTGTTCCGTTAGATCTATTTAAGGAAAAGGAAAGTGAAAATATTCCAAAAGAACCTGATAATGTTCAAAAAGCAAGCGAAAATGTTCAACGGTCTCAGTTGCAGTCGGTTTCTCCTTCGGATGGATTCTGCGGAATGGATTGCATGAGCATAAAAGATCAGAAATTAATTATCATACCTGAAATTGAAACGATGTCGGCTGATGTTTCAGAGGAATTAGATGGAGAGGATCACGACAAAGCCCCTGATCTCGTTGAAGTCCTTGATGGCGACGAAATTCCTACAAAAAGATTTAAAGTTGTTAATGACTCAGTAGTAATCGAGAGCAAAGATCACATTCTTATGAAGAGAGACAATTATGCACATTTTATTTCTGCAGATTTGAAAATTAAATCTAAAATTGGATTACAATTATTAGAACAAAATTTGATAAGTCTTGAAGACTTGTCCCATAGAAAACCATCTGTCGGTGAAGTAATTATTTCTAAAAAGGGACCGATACATGTCTTTAGTATTATAATTAAAGAAAACTGGTATAATAAAATCAAAATAGAAGACGTTTTCCTCGGGTTAAGTAATTTGAAGAAATCGATGGATTATTTTGATGTCAAATCTGTGAGATTCGCAAAGACCGGTGATGGGCTTGATAAATTACAGTGGAGTACAATAAAAGGTCACATAGAAAATACATTTAACAAAAACTACATTCTTACAGCTTGTTACAATCAAATTGTCATACCCGAAGAGTCCTTAAGGAAAGATATAATTAAGGAAAATCACAATTCTGTTGTTGGTGGTCACAAAGGTGTAAATAAAACCTACACTAGAATTAGAAACAGGTACTTTTGGAATAACATGAAAACCGATATAGAAAATTACATTAAACATTGCCTTGAGTGTCAAAAAAATAAATTGGTTAGAGTTAAAACTCGTCAACCTATGATAATCACTGACACCCCTGAAACTGCATTTGAAAAGGTAGCTTTAGATTTGGTTGGACCATTACCTTTAACTGAGAATAATAATAAATATGTACTTACCATTCAGGATAACTTAACAAAATATTCACTTGCAATAGCACTACCAAACATGACAGCAGAATCAATAGCTAAAGCATTCGCAGAAAATTTCATTTGTATATTTGGTTGTCCCGAATCAATTTTAACTGATCAAGGTAGAAATTTCACAGGAGTTTTAATGAAGCAATTTTCTAAACTGTTTAAAATTAAACAATTTCGCACAACAGCTTTTAGGCCACAAACTAATGGTTCTCTAGAGAGGAGTCATTTAGTGTTGACTGAATATTTAAAACATTTTATTGATCAAAATAAAGATTGGGATTATTGGTTGCGATATGCGATGTTCTCTTATAATACATCTGTTCATGAAAGTACTGGCTTTACACCTCATGAATTGGTTTTCGGTAAAACGGCTCAAATCCCCTCGGAATTTGATCAAAGAAAAGACTATTATACATATAATGATTATTTAAATAATTTAGTTGATAAGTTACAAGAATTGAAAGAGTTCGCTCGTAATAATTTAGAAAAATCTAAGTTAAAATCAAAAGAAACTTATGATAAAAGAATAAATGAACAATATTTTCAAGTGGGTGAATTAGTGTTCCTCTTGAACGAGAATAAGAAAAACAAGTTGGATAAACAATATTTAGGTCCTTATGTTATCACAAGGATTCTTGATAGAAATAATGTAGAAATTAAATTATCATCTAATAAGAAAAAGATTGTGCATTCTGATAAGTTAAAAGACGCCTATTTGTAAGATTCTAGATAAAAAAAAAAAAATATCATTAAATGTTTAAAAAAAAAGGGGAAAACAAAAAATAATATAATAGTTAAAATATCTTTGAAATGTTAAAATGTAGTGTTATAAAAAATATAAATTTTGAGAATAATATTAAGTAAAATAATTAAGATAATATTTAAGGTAATTAAATGCAAACTATTCCAGGGAAGTTCGTAGTGAACCTCCAATACCAATAAAATAGATGCATATGACCTCTACAGGGAGAAATTGGACTTGATGTTAAAAGACGAATCTCCAATTCTTCTTTTAACGTAAAAAGGGGGGAGGTGTTATATCCTGCGTATAACAATGGCGGAAATTTCCCCTAGACTATTGTAAATGTGGGAAAATTCAAATCGAGACATAAAATAACATATACAAACCTTAAATATAAAGAATTTGTGTTCCTAGAAATATTAAATAATGTTTAGAGGTGATAGACATAAGTATCTGAATTTATATATTCAATACGTAGAATTATTTTATCGTTGGTTATAAATTAAACATAGTTTACGAAAAACAACTTAGAGAACCCTAAATTCGAGTTTAGTGTTGAGTGACATTTATTACAAAGAAAATATAAAAGGGATAAACTAGAAACTATAAACGAAGTAAAGTTCGTTAATATAAACTTTAGATAAGTGGTCGAACTATACCGCCCATAGCATGACATCATGCGTCTATGTAACTTGATATAGTCGATAAGGAACTCCTAGAAACCCTTAAGTGTCCTTTGTCAGAGTGAACTGCACGTGTAAATGTTTACATCATCTCCCACTCTGGTCCCCATAGATTTGGACCAAGAAGGAAGAGATTTCTTCTCTTGCAGTTCAGTCTCCTCCTAATTCTCTTTCAGTTTAGATACTTGTGCGCGGAGAAATTTTGACTTAATAATTAGGAGGCATTTTCAGTTAGCTTTCTTGGAAATTAATAAACGTTTCTTTTTAGTAAATCATAATTTAGTCTTTTATTTATGTCTTTTATTTTCCCTCATCTTTAAAACTAAATATTGAAAGTGGACAAGTTGGTGACCAGACGACAACATCCAGGATTTGTCCACAATCTCTTCCAGGACGTAACAGGGAAGAATTTTGGTGACAGCGGTGGGATACTTCAAAAAGGGATTCCTCAAAGAGGGATACCTTCAACAGGATTGTCCAACTGGTGGATCTCTCAACAGCATAGTTCAACCCGTGGATTCTTCAACCAGTGGAAATCGACGAGCCGAAGGATTGGTACCAAGGATAGTGCAATTGGAGCCAGTTTGCGTCTAATCTAAACAAAAAAAACAAATTTTTAAAATCAAACTATTAAAAGTGTAATTGTGATAAAACAGCGTATACGTGCATGTTATAAAATATTAGTGTTAGTGGCATTAAATATTCCTAATAAATAATAATAATAAGATCCCGACACTCTACAGTATAGTAAGTCTTAGGATAAGAATAATTATTAAGAGATTCTGTTGCCAAACGCTGTGTGGGTTTTCTGCGGTTTCCCCACACCTTTAGCAGTGAATACTGGCGTTAGAGTCACTTTTGTATTCAGCCGCAGCTTAGGGGGCAACAGAATCAAAGAAAATGCCTCCTTATAAGAATCAGTATAAAATAAGTAAAAATATTAGTAGTTGGGATGTAAAAGAAATAGTAGTTGATGATGAAAGTAAAGAAATCGTGAATTGGGATAATGATAGTAGTATTAAATGTAAGGAAATTAATATTAAGTCGTTAAATGATAATGAAAATTATTTGTCAAAAAAAGAAGCAGCTAGCCTAATACCGAATTTCGATGGTAAAAATATGCCAGTAGACAATTTTACCAGGTTTTGTAGAACTGCATTATCTCAAGTGACTCCTAATGGGAAAATTTATATAACTCATTATATATTAAGTAAAATTCAAGGTGAAGCTGCAAAGTATATTAAGGGTAAAGACCAGGATGATATTGAACAGATTTTAAAAGAATTGACCAGAGCGTTCATGCCCGCTAGAACATTGTCGCAATGGAATGGATTATTATCTAAAATAGTTCAGAAACCTTATGAATCGGTAATTGAATATTCAACAAGAGTGAATACCATTTTGCATGGATATGTAGAATCCGTAAAGGAAACCTATACAGGTGATGAGGCTGCTGGTTTGTTAACGGCTGCCAGGTTAACCAGTAGGGATTGTTTCCTAAGGGGTTTGTTTGGTAGATTGGAGTCGAGGGTAGCCGCTTCGAAGCCCGCGACTCTAGATGAAGCAATTAAAATCGCTCTAGATGAGGAAAAGGACTTGAAGCAGGTGCAATATTTATTGGAGAATTCTCAAAGGGAAAGAGATTTAGAGTCAGGAAAAGAACATAGAAATTTTAACAATTCTAAAATGAGTTGGAACAAAACTCCAATTAGAGTTAACCAGTTTAGTGGCCAAAAAGAAAATTTTAGAAAACTTAATGATAACTCTCGAGTCTGTTTTGGTTGCGGTCAACCGGGCCATTTAATAAAGAATTGTAGGAAACAAAAGCCTACTCACAAGTTTTGTGATTATTGTAAGAAACCGGGACATTATTCAGAAAGATGTTGGAGGAAAGGAAATACAAAAAATAATAAAGTTGTCGAAAATAATAAAATTATTGCCGTGAGCACAACTGAGAAAGATCAAATAGATACCATTTGACTAGAACCTGAAAAAATCGCTGAGATAAATTTGCAAAGTAAAAATAGTTTGAAATTAATCATTATAGAAGCAGTAAGTGATGACTTTTTGAATGAAAACGAAAACTTCTTAATAGATTCCGGAGCTGAGTTAAGTTTAATTAAAATAAATAAATTGAAACCTAATGTGAATATAGACAAAGAAAAGATCTACAATCTCATAGGAATTATACCAGGAAAATTAGCAACTTGTGGAGAGATAAAAACCCATATAATGGATAAAATACCAATAAAATTTCAAGTCGTGCCCGAAGATTTTCCTTTGAACCAGGGTGGAATAATAGGCATGGACTTTCTATCACAGGAAATGGCTATAATTTCACTGGAGGATAATTTATTGAAATTGGGAACGCGACAGTTATCCCTACCTCTATTATCAAGTCAAACTATACAGATCCCAAGCAGAACCAGAAAAAAGATTCCCATAAGAATTTTAAATAAAATAACGGAAGGATACTTACCTAGATTGAATCTTTCCCCTAATATCATGGCTGGAGAAACCTTAATTACTAATAATCAAGGAATAGGATATACTTATGCTATTAATACAGGGAATGAAAATGTAGAAATTCAAATACCAGTTTTAGAACTAGAAGACTTCGAAATTATGAAATTCGAAAAAAGAACAGTATTGCCTACTGATGGAATGGATGAAATAGAATTGAGATTGCAAACACTTTTAAAAACCTTACAGTTAAAAGATTTAAATCATGAAGAAAGAGAAAGTATTATCAAAGTAGTTTCCAAATTTCCATATCAGTTCTTTTTACCAGGAGATAAATTAGATTGTACTACCGTTATTAAACATAAGATCAAGACAACCGATCCTACTCCGATTAATGTAAAACAATATAGGTACCCGCCGATCCACAAGGAAGAAATACAGAAACAAATATCAAACCTATTAAAAAATGATGTCATAGAAAATTCCACTTCGCCATATAATTCGCCAATTTGGATAGTCCCGAAAAAAGAGGATTCTCAAGGGAACAAACGTTGGCGAATGGTAATAGACTTTCGGAAATTAAATGAAAAAACCATAGGAGATGCTTATCCCCTTCCAAATATTAATGACATTCTAGACCAATTGGGAAGTGCAAAATACTTCTCAGTGCTTGATTTGGCGTCCGGCTTTCACCAGATTCCAGTTGACGAGGAGGATAGACATAAGACAGGATTTTCAACTCCACAGGGACATTTCGAATTTAAAAGAATGCCTTTTGGGTTGAAGAACGCACCTGCATGTTTCCAACGTCTGATGGATCAGGTGTTGGTCGGGCTCCAGGGAATAGAACTTTTCGTATACCTCGATGATATCGTTTTGTACGCATCCTCATTGGCAGAGCACGAGAAAAAATTAACTAACCTCCTGAGAAGGTTACAAAATGCAAAATTAACCCTCCAACCAGATAAATGTCAGTTTTTAAAAAGGGATGTTTCATATTTAGGGCATATCATTACTCCAGATGGTGTAAAACCTGACCCTAAAAAGTTGATTGCCGTAAAGGATTTTCCAGTTCCCAAAAATGCAAAAAATATTAAACAATTCCTTGGCTTAATAGGATATTATAGGAAATTTATCCCGGATTTTGCTAAAATCTCCAAGCCTTTGACCGAACTATTAAAGAAAAACGTCAAATTCAATTGGAATGTGATTCAACAGGAAGCTTTCGACATTCTCAAAAGTAAACTTTGCATGGAACCGATTTTACAATTTCCTAATTTTGATTTACCATTTATAGTTACTACTGATGCTTCTTATTATGCATTAGGAGCTGTTCTGAGTCAGGGCGAAGTTGGTAGTGATCTTCCTATCTCTTTTGCCTCAAAGTTGTTGAAAGGTGCTGAATTGAATTATTCTGTAATAGAAAAAGAATTATTTGCAATAGTTTTTGCAGTGAAACAATTCAGGCCATACTTATATGGAAAAAGCTTTAAATTAATAACGGATCACAGACCTTTGGTTTGGGCAAACAAAATTAAGGATCCTACATCCAGACTATTACGTTGGTTATTAAAACTAAGGGAATATGATTATGAAATAATCTATAAACCCGGAAAATTAAATCTTAACGCAGATGCCCTTTCAAGGAATCCAGTAAGTTTGGGGGAGAGCTCTGCGAGTGAGAAAGTGTTGAACAAGGATAGTGAAGATTTGGCAAATAGGACAATAGTTCCAGTATTATTGAGTAATTGTTTTGAACATGAAATATTGAGCAATTTAAATGGATCTATCTGTGACAATGATATTGAGATGTGTTGCGGTGAGGAGGGTGTTGTTGATGCTTTTTCCCTCTGTACCATGGTAATTGTACGCGACACCCGTAATCACAATGTGTTCATGAACGTGGTTCCAAGTCCTAAGGTAACTTGGACAGGAACCGAAATATTGAGAGAACACGCAACCGAAATATTGAGTTTAAATATTGAGAGTGTGCGAGTAAGTCTAGCTAGCGTCGCGAATATTGAGTGTGGGGCCCCAGAATGCATGAAGAATGCAAGAAAAAATATTGAGGTTGTTCCGTTAGATCTATTTAAGGAAAAGGAAAGTGAAAATATTCCAAAAGAACCTGATAATGTTCAAAAAGCAAGCGAAAATGTTCAACGGTCTCAGTTGCAGTCGGTTTCTCCTTCGGATGGATTCTGCGGAATGGATTGCATGAGCATAAAAGATCAGAAATTAATTATCATACCTGAAATTGAAACGATGTCGGCTGATGTTTCAGAGGAATTAGATGGAGAGGATCACGACAAAGCCCCTGATCTCGTTGAAGTCCTTGATGGCGACGAAATTCCTACAAAAAGATTTAAAGTTGTTAATGACTCAGTAGTAATCGAGAGCAAAGATCACATTCTTATGAAGAGAGACAATTATGCACATTTTATTTCTGCAGATTTGAAAATTAAATCTAAAATTGGATTACAATTATTAGAACAAAATTTGATAAGTCTTGAAGACTTGTCCCATAGAAAACCATCTGTCGGTGAAGTAATTATTTCTAAAAAGGGACCGATACATGTCTTTAGTATTATAATTAAAGAAAACTGGTATAATAAAATCAAAATAGAAGACGTTTTCCTCGGGTTAAGTAATTTGAAGAAATCGATGGATTATTTTGATGTCAAATCTGTGAGATTCGCAAAGACCGGTGATGGGCTTGATAAATTACAGTGGAGTACAATAAAAGGTCACATAGAAAATACATTTAACAAAAACTACATTCTTACAGCTTGTTACAATCAAATTGTCATACCCGAAGAGTCCTTAAGGAAAGATATAATTAAGGAAAATCACAATTCTGTTGTTGGTGGTCACAAAGGTGTAAATAAAACCTACACTAGAATTAGAAACAGGTACTTTTGGAATAACATGAAAACCGATATAGAAAATTACATTAAACATTGCCTTGAGTGTCAAAAAAATAAATTGGTTAGAGTTAAAACTCGTCAACCTATGATAATCACTGACACCCCTGAAACTGCATTTGAAAAGGTAGCTTTAGATTTGGTTGGACCATTACCTTTAACTGAGAATAATAATAAATATGTACTTACCATTCAGGATAACTTAACAAAATATTCACTTGCAATAGCACTACCAAACATGACAGCAGAATCAATAGCTAAAGCATTCGCAGAAAATTTCATTTGTATATTTGGTTGTCCCGAATCAATTTTAACTGATCAAGGTAGAAATTTCACAGGAGTTTTAATGAAGCAATTTTCTAAACTGTTTAAAATTAAACAATTTCGCACAACAGCTTTTAGGCCACAAACTAATGGTTCTCTAGAGAGGAGTCATTTAGTGTTGACTGAATATTTAAAACATTTTATTGATCAAAATAAAGATTGGGATTATTGGTTGCGATATGCGATGTTCTCTTATAATACATCTGTTCATGAAAGTACTGGCTTTACACCTCATGAATTGGTTTTCGGTAAAACGGCTCAAATCCCCTCGGAATTTGATCAAAGAAAAGACTATTATACATATAATGATTATTTAAATAATTTAGTTGATAAGTTACAAGAATTGAAAGAGTTCGCTCGTAATAATTTAGAAAAATCTAAGTTAAAATCAAAAGAAACTTATGATAAAAGAATAAATGAACAATATTTTCAAGTGGGTGAATTAGTGTTCCTCTTGAACGAGAATAAGAAAAACAAGTTGGATAAACAATATTTAGGTCCTTATGTTATCACAAGGATTCTTGATAGAAATAATGTAGAAATTAAATTATCATCTAATAAGAAAAAGATTGTGCATTCTGATAAGTTAAAAGACGCCTATTTGTAAGATTCTAGATAAAAAAAAAAAAATATCATTAAATGTTTAAAAAAAAAGGGGAAAACAAAAAATAATATAATAGTTAAAATATCTTTGAAATGTTAAAATGTAGTGTTATAAAAAATATAAATTTTGAGAATAATATTAAGTAAAATAATTAAGATAATATTTAAGGTAATTAAATGCAAACTATTCCAGGGAAGTTCGTAGTGAACCTCCAATACCAATAAAATAGATGCATATGACCTCTACAGGGAGAAATTGGACTTGATGTTAAAAGACGAATCTCCAATTCTTCTTTTAACGTAAAAAGGGGGGAGGTGTTATATCCTGCGTATAACAATGGCGGAAATTTCCCCTAGACTATTGTAAATGTGGGAAAATTCAAATCGAGACATAAAATAACATATACAAACCTTAAATATAAAGAATTTGTGTTCCTAGAAATATTAAATAATGTTTAGAGGTGATAGACATAAGTATCTGAATTTATATATTCAATACGTAGAATTATTTTATCGTTGGTTATAAATTAAACATAGTTTACGAAAAACAACTTAGAGAACCCTAAATTCGAGTTTAGTGTTGAGTGACATTTATTACAAAGAAAATATAAAAGGGATAAACTAGAAACTATAAACGAAGTAAAGTTCGTTAATATAAACTTTAGATAAGTGGTCGAACTATACCGCCCATAGCATGACATCATGCGTCTATGTAACTTGATATAGTCGATAAGGAACTCCTAGAAACCCTTAAGTGTCCTTTGTCAGAGTGAACTGCACGTGTAAATGTTTACATCATCTCCCACTCTGGTCCCCATAGATTTGGACCAAGAAGGAAGAGATTTCTTCTCTTGCAGTTCAGTCTCCTCCTAATTCTCTTTCAGTTTAGATACTTGTGCGCGGAGAAATTTTGACTTAATAATTAGGAGGCATTTTCAGTTAGCTTTCTTGGAAATTAATAAACGTTTCTTTTTAGTAAATCATAATTTAGTCTTTTATTTATGTCTTTTATTTTCCCTCATCTTTAAAACTAAATATTGAAAGTGGACAAGTTGGTGACCAGACGACAACATCCAGGATTTGTCCACAATCTCTTCCAGGACGTAACAGTAGGGATGTTATGTTATGTCCTAGTGGTCACAAGATGGGGCTCCAAGCAAATTCGCGGGTAATATTCGAATCCCGATGAGTAATCATATAATAAATAATATAGAATTACCCTTATTAAGTAAGATTCTACTTGCAGCTTGCTTCTTTTCAGAAAATGGGATAGATACTATTATATAAGAATAATACAACTTTTCTTACAGATGGAAACCAGATGGCCATGGCTATATATTAAGAGACTCTTAAGTTTAGAAGTAAACAATAAGGATACGTGAGGAATCGCTGAAGAAATAAGTATAAGAATATTCAAAACTATAGATTTCCGATCCTAAATCTTAAGAGGGGTTTTCTGCCCCGCTGTTAATTTTATGGAAGGTCGTAAAACATCTTGAAAATCTCAGGATTCCTTGGCATGCACAATCCTTAAGATTGTACTGACCAGACGCAGGGATCTCACGTGTTGTTTCCGCCCTTCTCGCGCTAGCGGGCCCTTAAGAGCCACGTGCAAACTTTCACTAATTTTGTATGCGTTTCTTCAAGCGACTTTTCACGTACCTTCGGAAACCCGAGTTCCCTTACCCTAAAAATGTAGCTTTTGTGGGAGTAACTCGGAGTCTAGGAGTCAAGGATTTTTAGTTAGTTAAGCAGTTCTCTTCTGGTTCTTGAACGAACACGTTACTCTCAGAAAACGACCCTATAGTTTTAAATAAATCAATTCAAAGTGCTTGGTAATCCAAGTTGTGTTTTAATTTATTTTTCCCATCCACCTTTTCATCAGCGGATTACAACGATGGATTTCCACGTTCGTGGTTAAACGACACAGGAGGTCCTCCACCGCCTTTCGAAGTTGGCGCTTAACCATTGTTACGGACCAGGACGTAACAGTTATATCCATGTTATGACAATGGCGTAAATTTCCCCTAGAATCTTGTAAATGTGGGATAATTAAAATAGATAATAGATTAAAATCGCATAAAGTGTTTCTTCCATTCTTCCTCCTTTATATCTTCATTCACTCCTTTCCATACCTTTCTCTTCCTATTCACAAATCTTCCATACTTCGCTTTAATTTCTCGCTTCACTCGCTTCTTTCACAAATTTTTCATTTTCCTCCTCTTTTTTCTTTTCACATAATTTCCTGTACTCCCTTTTACATTCCTTATAAGTTTCTTTACCTCCTCCTCTTCTCCAATTCCTTAGTTCTTTTCTTACTTCATTCTTCTTCTCCTCACATTCTATATCCCACCATCTTCTCACACTTATATTCCTTCCTTCATTTTTTCACTTTTTACAATTCCTACGATCTTTTTTATCATCCTATCTAGTTCTTCCTGAATCTCATTTTCCTCCATTTCCACGTTTCCCAACTGTTCCCTAAACCGTTCTCTTCCCCTCTCTGGCCAATCTTCTCTCTGTATGTTTTTTCTACCCTATTCTTTTTTTCTTTTCCTTCTTTCACTTCCTTTCACACTCACTATCAGAGGATGATGGTCCGAGTCGATCTCGTCCCCAACCTCCATTCTTGTCCCATGTCTCCTCATTTCCCAGTACATAGTCTATTACCGTCTCCCTCTTCCCCCCGTGTACGATAACTCTCCCTCCTCATCTCCTTTCACATTCTCATTTAGTATTGACCATCCTAGCTCACCCATTTTGTCCAGCATTCATCTTCCTTCTCCATTGATCTTCTTGTCCTTTGATCTCCTTCCCGTACTTCCTTCTTCCTCGTCCGGTCTAATTCTCCCTCCTTCTTCCCCTGTTCTTACATTAAAATCTCCTCTAAATATCACTCTCATGCCTTCCTCTCTATTTTCTATCCATCCTCTCAACCCTTCCAACTTCCTTTCCATGTCACCACTAACGTACACCCCAATTATTCGCCATCTTTCCCCACCTACCTTTACTACATTTTCAATTATTCCCTTCATTCCTACCCCCGTTTCCTTTCGTTCCTCAGCTAGGTCCTTTCTTACCCCCATCATCATACCTCCCATTGCCCTCCCATTCCTATTCTTCCTCGTTGCCCATTGTTTTTCCCCCTTCATAACCCTTTGGTAGTTTACCTTTTATTCTTTTCCAACCTTTCTCATCCATTCACGTTTCTGTCATCACTATGACATCCCATTTTCTCATCCTTTCCCAAAAGTTCTTGTCCTTATATCCAAGACCTGCCACATTCCAAAAGCATACCTTCCACTCGTCTTCTTTCTTGCTTCCTCTTTTCATTTCCTCTCCTCTCCTCTTGCTGCTGCCTTTTACTCACTTACCCTTCTCTTACGCTTCCTTCTTCCTCTGGTTTCTCTCGTCCTACCTGTGAGTGAGGGAGGACACCAGGACGAGGTCCTCATCCTCCCTCCCCCCTTCGTCCTTCCCCCGACATATTTCTCACTCTTCCTCTCCTGTCCTTTAGCGCTTCCTCTGTCTCGTCCCATCTATACCATTCTCCTTTGATCTGCAGGGTTCCTCTTCCAATCCACACCTTTCTCCCCTTCCTTCTTTCCTCCTCCGCTATTCTTCTTGACTTCCATTGAGCTTTCCTTTCTTCCCATGTCAGGTCTTCTTCTATCTTTTCTTCTCTTCCAATTAATCGCTTCTTCTTCCTCATCAATTGCCTCTTTCCCTCCTCACTTTTCAGCGTGACCACCACTGTCTCGTTACCGTCCATTCTCCCTCTTCTTATCCTTTTCACACTTTCCACCAACCCTTCCACTTCCATCACTTTCATCACCTCCTCCACTGCCTGTTTTGCTTCACGTCTTCCAATGTTCATGCCTTTCACTATTATATTCTTCCTTCTCTCCTCTCTCTCTTTAAACTCCATCCTTCTCTCCACGTCCTGTATTCTTCTTTTCGCCTCTTCTCCTCCATCCCTTGTGACCTCCATTATTCTGATTCTTTCCTCCAGTTCTTCGATTCTTTTATCTTTCTCGCTCGCCTCTTTTAGTAAGCTCTCCATTAAGCTCGCTCCATCCTCTGCTTCAGTTACCCCTGTCTCCGTCCTGATTTTTTCTTAGGCCTTTTTCACCCCTTTATCGATCTCTTCTTTCAAATACCTTTCTTTTTCCATCTGTAACGTGGCGTTTTACACGCTACGTTACAAGAGTATTTTTCCGAACATACCCGCCCAGAGGAGACGTCAAGTTGGTTGTTTTGGTATGTATTTTGGAAACGGAATCATGTAAAGGGCTAGATCCCTTAGGTTAAGGCTAGATTAAGTTGGACATATAAGATAGCGATGATTTGCGTAAAGGGGAAGCCGAAGAATCCGATTGGTTAGTCTCATAGATCGGAGACTAACGAACCAATGATAGGCATTAGGGCACTCACCATCGAAACCCGTAGTAACGATCTTCGTGGGACATCTGTCGGAATCTCGGGAAGCAAGGAAGATCGGTAACCAGGAAGGTACCGATTCCTAATCAGCGGCAGCACCTCCTTATCTCTCAGCAAAGGAGTGCATGATAGCGCAAGCGCAGCCACGTCCCGAGGATGAAGACGATGACGAAGAAGAAGATCGGCACTTCTCATCTGGACGGCACCTAGGGCGAACGCGTGTTGGGGAACCCAAGCAGGAATTCGAGTCTTTGGGAGATCTTGAGAGACAAAACCGGCTTTGGGAAAACCGATCGGCCACCATTTTCGAGTTCGGGTTTTCAAAGGTGTGGTGAGTGCCCGAGGGCTGTGGCATTTTGAGCGAGCTTTTCGAAGCTTCGCATTTTCTTTAGAGGAGATTCATATCGGCCGGCTAGAAGCAGTTGGGCTTCGACACGACCGTTAAGACAGCCATTTTGAGTCGCCTACCGTTTGGGTGGCACACGGAATTAGTTTTTGGACTTCACCCAAAAGTTCGGCTTCGCCCTTTCTTTTTGAGTTTTGTATTTGAATATTTTTATAGGCGATTATTTTCTTTTGCCTTTGTTTTATTCGGATTGGTCCACCTAGGGTTTCTGTTGTTGGTTTCGCCACATAGTTTTTGGTTCGGCCCAGTTGGGGCCACGTGGCGAAACGGGACCATCCGCTAGAACGATTCTTTTCAAGATTATTATTATTATTATCATTATTTCTTTTTCTTTATATTAAGGGGGGCAATACATGTAGCAGCTTCAAAAAATCTAATTTTTGTTTTCTTCATAAAATGTTAGTTAAACATCTCAAGAATAAGGTGGTAAAGTTTTAAACTGAAATTCGGTGTGTCCCTGGAATCGCTAATTAGCCGGTAAGTTACTAAAGTGATTGAGTTTTCGTTGTTTCGAACTTCAAAAACGTTTTGCGGAAAACTACATTCTTTAAGATTGTGGGAAACGCAACTTTAAAACGAATCCACCGATCGTGCTAAAATTGTACACACAACTCAATAACAATATTACCTTGAACTTATACCTACTTGTTTATGAATATCGCTTTTCGAAATTGATTTTTTTATTGCCAAAAAGAAAAAAAAATTTTACGTAAAATTGCAGTTTTTTCCTGAAGTATTCCACTTTTGTAATTTTCAGTTTTTTAAATGTTTCTTAGGTATAAGTTCAGCATCTGGATGTTAAAATACTAAAAATTTTTGATTTATATTTTTAAGATGAATATTAAAGTCGTTAGGACTCCCACAAACGGGTAACTGCCGCCAAAACCTTCCTGAAAGATCACGACAGAACATCGCCGTTTGACAATATTCCTTAATGGAAAAATTTATTTAAACAGTTTAATTATGTAGTAAAGTGTACCTAAAGTTTCAAAAATTTAAAACGTTTTGTTCCTTAAGAAAAAAAATGATAAAAATTGACTATTTTCTTACCGTCTACATGTATTGCCCCCCTTAAAGTTTTCATTGTTCACCAATTCTGGTTTCATTCATTTTGGGGAGATTTTCCTGCAGGCGAACCCTTCTTTCTTTTCAGGTTAGGTCGGCAGTTGGCGGAGTCGTGGCGGAACCTTCACGTCCCGGAGGTGAGAGCGAGTTAGTTTTGGGTTTGGGAACTTTTGGTCTCTTCGGATAGTCCTTTGGGACTTTTAGAAGGTCAAAAAGTCCCTGGCGCCCTTCTGTCTCTCGGTACCTTTGGGAAAGGGTGTCAGATTGTACCGGGAAGCCGATCCCGAGGTTCCCCGGTTACACATCATTTCTTGCCTTACGTCCTCCCCCCCTTTTACCACTTCTTCAATTCGTTTTTTCGATTTCCTTCCTTTTTCGTTAGTTCTCGCCTCATTTCCTCCATCTTTTTTTCCATTCCTTTTATTCTATCTATCCTTTCTTTCTCCTTCACTTCCATTTCCCTTTCTTTCGCTTCCATCCTCGCTATCATTTTCCTCATTCTTCTAATCATTTCCTCTTCCCCATAACTCACTTCTGTCTTCCTCTCTCCCTTCTCCGTCTTCTCCGTGTTCTTTCTACTATCTTGCTCCTGCTAAACACTCCCTTCTCTTTTAACTCCTCTTCCTTCTCTTTTCTATCTCTTTTCTTGAGCATGTCCTCCACACTTGGCTCTTTTCTCTCATCTCTATCTTTTTCCTTCTCCAGTTTCTGCGCGTTGGTCGGTTTTCCTCTGCCTTTCTTCTCCATTGCCTTTTTAACTTTTCTTTCTCTCTTTCCCACCTGTACTTTACCGACTGCCCGCTCTCTACTGCTGCGTCGTTCGATCCTCTAGATGTCTCCACTTTCTCTCCTTCCTTCATCCTTCCCGCCCTTCAGTTTCGCCTAACCTCACTTTTCTCACCCCACTTTAAACTCCTCTATCTTCCAAATTCCTTACTTTCCCCTTTTAGTTTATATCTTAATCCTTCACTCCTTTCTTCCCTCACTCTTTTCTTACAAAATCACGCTTCTCTCACTACATTCTACCCTTCTTTACTGTTTTTTTGTCACCGAGGCTTTTCCCGCGTCCTCTCACTTCTACACCGAACACGGAAGTACTGATTATTGTCATTATTGTTAATATTATTATTACTATTATTACTATTTTTAAATTTATTTTTTATCATCATCATCATCATCATGTTTATTGTGGTGGCGTGCTATTTTTTCCACACCACCTTGGGGTAGATACCAAGGTGCGCTTTTTTTATAGTTGTTCCCCCTGTAGGCCTAATCCACTCTCATACTTAGTGAACAAATTGTTTGACGTGCCGCCGTCCTTTCCGAAGGCAGAATTTGGCCCTTCGAACAATGTCTCGCGTCGCACGTGTCTGGCGTAATAGTACGGAAGGCCGCAACAATTGCTTCACGTACATCCTTTTCGGTACTATTACGTCGATCCTCAATGAGGTTTTTGATATAACCTCAGACAAAAAAGTCTAAGAGCGAAAGGTCTGGCAACCGTGGGTGCCAAATATTTGGGGCCACCGCGACCTATCCATCCGTTAGGATAATTCCTGTCCAAGATGTCACGAACTGGCCGCTGGAAATGTGTCAGTGCTCCATCGTGCTGGAAAATTAATTTCATTCGCACGTGCAGTGACACATCTTCGAACAATTGAGGTAAGGTATTTTCTAGGAGTTCCGCGTAAATGTTGCCATTTAAGGTTGTATTTGCGTTTGCAAAAATCAAAGATTAAGTTCCGAAAAAATTTTGACTAATAAATCTAAAATTATAGACTTTAAATTATTTTTTTGAAAATTTTTCACCGTTTAGTTTGTGAGTAATCGATTTTCGAAAAATAGCAAGTTTACATGTTAAGTATAGGGAAAGTAGAAGTCCACATGTTCTACTCAAGAATTCTAATTTACTAAAAAAGATTTTTCAACCAAACAAATTTTAAAAATTCCATTATACTATCCTGTACTTAACAAGAAAAAAATGAAAATAATTGACCGTTTAGTTAATTGTTTATTTAGATTTGAACGTGATAAAAACGATGAAGTAATAAACAGGCGTAAGCAGCGTGGCAACATCGTATCGATAAGAGCGACGTCTAGCGGTATAAATTCAAACTTTTCACCGGGAAGTTTGAAATTTGCGTACTTGCATAAAGTACGATAAGACAAGATTTGCACCACAATTCTTTGGCGATTTGGCTGATATTCACTATTCTTCGTCCTTCCACTACACATTCATTTTCCGAAAGACATTTTTTTCTTCTTTTAACAGCAACACTCTCGTTATTTCGCCATTCAGTTTTCTTCTTTTTTTCGAAATGACCTTTGTGACGATGTTGATCCGTCTTTGCAAGTTATGTACGAATACGAAACATATAGGTAACAGCCTTGCCAACTGGTAAGAAATGAAAGTTTTATGGACAACGTTGGCAAGTGTAAAGCGATTGAAATAATAGAAACAAATAATTTATATAAAGATAATTTAGAGGACTATATCACGGTACTCTTCTCAAATATATTTTTAATAACTAAAAACATGTGTTGCATTATATTTACGATTGAACGTTAAAATGTTTTCGATTATTAGATTTACTTTTAGAAGATGGTACATACTTTAGTCAAATCAGTGACTGTAGCTTATTTTATTTTACCTATATTGCATATATTAATCGTAAAATTAATTATTATTGATAAATTACGTTGTTTAATTGTATTATCTTATAGATATGCTCCATAATGTTTTTTAATGTCCTATAAAAGAGAACCATTGTACGGATATTCATTTGACTAGATTGTCCCGCAAGAACATCCTTAAACGCATTGGCAGAAGATACAGTCCGATCTGAAAATTAAGGCGTAAATTTTAGTACGTCAGCGATACCAAAAGTTATTTCACTTTCTTAAAAATTTTATAATACTTACCACTTGGTTCCCCACTATTCCAGCCCATACGTTAATGGAGTAATGGTATTGAAAATTGCCTTCCCTAACAGCATGGAGGTTTTTCTCCACCCTCTACAGTTAGTATAGGTGTGTATGATCACTAAACGCAAGGTTCAAGCGAAGCGCAGTGCCTCAAGGTTTCCCCCATACCTGCTTAACCTTAAGATAACTATCTACTCGATCTACAATCTAGCTCCACCATTGCCGGGATGCCGCTGCTAGATGTTGGTTGCAATGCGGCCGGACTTGGGTAAACCCTGCCCTCACTCCCTGCTACGAGATCATCGGACAGTTAGTGTGAGTGTTTGATCGTTCCAGGGGAACGAAGCGCAGTTCCTGGGGGTTTCCCCCATACCTGCTTACTAAATTTGGATGTTATTCATTCAACTTCATCCACTTCCCAGCTCCACCACCCAAGGGGTATCGCTGCTGGATGTTGGATGCAGAGTCGACCGGGTTAGGGAAAACCCTGCCCTCACTTCCTTTCGAAAGATCATCCAACAAGTTGGGCCTACCCCGAGGGGAAGCGACCACTTAGCCGTGCCTCGCGGGGACCACGTGGAGGTGGGTCGCCGGCTTACGCCCGGTTCCAGTGGAATGGCTAGGCCGTTTGTGATATTCTGCCACGGGTGCTCCTATCCTACCAGTTTACCTAACGCCCGCTTGATAGTCATACCCAATTGCACTCATTGCGTCGTTCTTTGTGCTCTAACCAGTGTCCCTTCGTTCGTCTTCTCTCTTCAATAGGACCTTTCTAGCCAATAGCTTAAAGCTCTTGTAGGCACTGATTCCAGCTAGGTCGGCTCAATCCAATGGCCATCTGTGTCCTTGACCTCTGATTTCTTCTTCGAGCTGGTGCCTCTCGTCGGCAAATCTGTTGCGTGTATAGATAATGTGTTCAGGCGTATCCGACATGCCACACTCGCAGGTGTCGTTGGCGACCAGATTGAACTGGTGGGGTTTGTTCTCAAAGTCACCATGGCCCGACATGAACTAGACCACGTAATAGTCTGGGTGGCCCCAGTCCATCTCGAGCCTAGCCTAGAGTAGACGATAGGCGAGTGGCGATCGATAAACAAGCTTGGAATTCCTGGAATTCTGTCCCAGGAATTCGGAGCTATGCTAGTGTGGCCTCGAGTGCACGCTCGAGTTTGAACAAGAGTTCGGAGCTCGGAATGAATGTAGTGACAGAAACGAGTGGGAAAAATCAGAACAAATTTGATAATTTGCGTATGAGTGGAGCGATGGGTTTGAGAGAAGTAGCGATGGGTTTTAGAACAAATGAGGGTATGAATGTGAGGAAAACGTATGCTGTTGTAGTGAAAGGTAAAGAAGGGAGTGAAAGTATGACGAGTGACTGCGTAAAAGAAAAAATGATGAAAGAAATTGCGAAAGATGTGAATGTGCGTGTTAATGCGGTAAGAAAGGTAAAGAATGGTGTGGTAATTGAAACTGCGAGTCCGAATGATGTAAAGAAGATTAAGGAGTGCCAGAAATAAGTGTGAGTGACCCTAAACTCTTCGGACGTCGTTTAATTATATATGACGTGCCGAATGAGATGACGAGTGAACGTTTGACGAATGAAATTTATGAAAAGAACGTATATGTGGCAATGGCGAGGCAGGAGTATGACAAAGGTTTACGTGTGGTTACAAGAAATGCTAAAAAGGGTGCAAATGAAGGGAATGTGATTGTTGAAGTGAGTAAAAGTGTATATGAGTTTTTGTTGAGTGAAAGGAGAGTGTATGTCGGGTGGCATGCTTTCAGGCTAAATAGCTATGAAGGTGTATTTAGATGCCATGGATGTTATGGCTTCGGCCATTCCATGAAAGAATGTAGTGTCAAGGCGCGTCTATGCAGGAAATGTGGCTTGACTGGACATGAGGTGAATGAATGCTCCAATGATGAATGCTGTAGAAATTGCAAGGTGAGGGGTATGCCATACGGGCATTCGGTAGTCTCGGTGGAGTGTCCGCTGTACCAGATGCACTTGGGACGAATGCGTGCGAGAATGTCTGATGCATGAATGTGAAGCGTCTGAACGTGATGCAGTTGAACTGTCAGCGTTCATATAACGTCATGTGTGAACTAGGTGTCACTCTGTGTGAAAAAGGCGTTGGTTTCGCCCTATTGCAGGAGCCATATGTTGCGAATGGAGGTGTGAAAGGATTGCCTGTGGGTATGAGAGTATTTCCGTGTGTAAATCTGAAAGCTACGATTGTTGTAAATGATGAGAAATTGGATGCCATAGTCGTGAGCGAATGTGTAAGTGAATATGGTGTATGCGTGTGGCTAAAGGGAGACTTCGGGGAGCTATACGTTGTGTCTGTGTATTGTAAGTATGGGGCTGATATTGGGGGCTACTTGGGGTATCTTAGTGATACCGTGGGTGTCTGCGGTAGAAGTAGGGTGCTTGTAGGTATGGATGCGAATGCGGCTTCGGCTATGTGGCACAGCAAGATAAATGCGCGTGGTAGAGACAGGGAAGAGAGAGGACGTATTCTGGAAGAGTGGATTTTAGAACATGATATGACTGTCTTGAATGAACCGAGTGAATGCTACACCTTCAGTGGTTCCATGGGGGAGAGTGACATTGACGTGAGCCTGTGTAAGGGTGAAAGTGCACGTTTTCAATTTGATTGGGAATTGAAGAATGACTGGAGTATGAGTGATCATAATGCAATCCTCATAGGGGTTCGGTATGGCCTTGATGATTGTCTGAATGATGAACTGAATGGTCTGAAGAAAAGATGGAGGGTGAGTGACGTTGATTGGGAAGAATATGGAATTCGAATTGCTGACAGGGCTTGCGCCATTGATTATAATGAATTGCGGCCCTGGACGTTAACGAAATGGTCAAGATTATGAATGAATGGATACAAGATACGAATGAAAGTCTCCTGGTTCGCTGTAAACGTGTGAATGGTAAGAAGAATGTAAGATGGTGGAATAATGAGCTGGTACGTATGAGAAGGAGAGTAAGAGCAGCAAGAAAGAGTTACCAGCATGCCAGGAGAAGTGATCGAGTGAATGGAATGGAGAATGAACGAGGTAGAGTGAAATGGAGAGTATATAGAACGCTTGTGAATGAGTATAAGAAGTTGATTGAAAGTTCAAAAATGAATGACTGGGAAAATTTTGTGAGAGTTGAAGGTAATGCCAGCCCCTGGGGGAGGGTATACAGGTTGTGCGCAAAGAGAAAATGTTTAACAACTCTGAGTGGAATCAAAGTGAATGACCGAGTGGTGAATGGATGGGTTGAATGCGCCAATGCTTTATTTGACGCGTTCTTCCCTGAAGCGAATGTGGAAAACGTGCAAAGTGTGAGTAATTTAGGTGAAAGAGAAAGAGAGGATGGAAAAGAATTTGAATGGGATGAAGTGAAAGAGGCTGTGAATAAAATGAGCGTACGCAAAGCCCCTGGTCTTGATGGGATCACTGGAGGTATGATAAGAGTGTTATGGAGAGCTGTGCCACGGTATGTAAAGTGTATGTATGTTAAATGTTTGAGTACAAATGTATTTCCTGATGAATGGAAAGTGAGTGAGATTATAGCTCTTTTGAAGTCTCTCAATAAGGACAGAAGAGATCCTCGGTCTTACAGACCCATCAGTCTGCTGCCTGGGCTTGGCAAAGTATTAGAAAGACTGATGGTGGGGAGGCTTAGAAACCGCTTGAGGGGCAAAATGAATGAGAAGCAGTATGGCTTCTGGGAGGGAAAATCGACAGATGATGCCTTCTGTTCAATGAAAAATATGGTGAGTGAATCGCGACATAAATACGTGCTTGGAGTGTTTGTTGATTTCAGAGGAGCGTTCGACAACCTCCTCTGGAACAGAGTGATTGAGAAGGTTGAGTGTGTGGGTGGAGATGAGCTTGGATTGTGGAAGTCGTACTTCCACAATCGGAGAGTATGCTTGCTCAGTGCGAATGACGTAGTATGGAAGGAGGTATCGCGGGGTTGCCCGCAGGGGTCTGTCGCGGGTCCATTCATATGGAACCTGATGATGGATGACCTGCTGGGTGACCTCTGCGGTGAGGATTGCAAGATCGTCGCGTACGCCGACGATCTTTTGATCCTCATTGAGGGTAACTCCCGTCGGGAAATTGAAAGAATGGGTGAGGAATACATGCGTATGGTTACTCAATGGGGCGATCGAGTGGGTGTGGGTGTGTCTGAGTCAAAGACCGTATGTATGATGTTGAAAGGTAGTCTGGGTAGGGCGCCCCTTATCAGAGTGAATGAGAGATCGCTAGAATGTGTGAAATGTGTGAAATATTTGGGAGTATTTATCTCGGAAAAATTCCATTACAAGCGGCACTTCCAATATATTAAAGAGAGACTTTTGAATGTCCTGAATGGTTTTAGGCGCGTCTTGAGGAAAGAATGGGGACTGAAGCGAAAGGCAATTAGTGTGATTTATAAGGGTCTGTTTGTAGCGTGTGGATTGTATGGAGCGAGTCTTTGGTATGACTGTCTGAAGTTTGAGTATGCAAGAAAACTGTTGAATAGCTGTCAACGTGTGATTCTGTGTGCGTGTTTGAAAGTATGCCGTACGGTGTCAACAGATGCCATGCAAGTGCTTTTTGGAGCGCTTCCATGGGATCTGGAGAGTGAACGAAGAGGCGTGCGGTATAAAATCAAGAAAGGAGTGCAAGTAAGTGTGAATGATATTGTTACGAATGAGGAAGTACGTACGAAAGGAATAATTGATAGTCTAGATCTGGTTGATGTGAGAATTCAGGAACAATGGCAGAAACGATGGAATGAAAGTATGAATGGCAGGGTGACTCATCGCTACATTGCGAATGTGAATTTTGTAAATGAACACAAGAGCTTCGAACTCAGCATGAAAGTGGGTTTCTTACTTACCGGGCATGGAAGTATGAATGAATATTTGAATAAAATAAAAGTGAGTGAAAGCAGTGAGTGCATGTGTGGGCTCGGCGTGGAACATTTTGACTGAATGTAGGACGTATGACGAATGTAGGAACTTGGAGAGACTGGGTGTGGTAATAAATGAGGATGGATACATAGATGTAAGTAGAGTGCTTGAAACGAAAGAAAGGTATGAGCGTCTGTGTGAATTTGCAGAGAATGTGTTTCGAGTGAGGCAAGAAAGAATGAATGAATGGATGATTGATGAACACTGATTGGCGCTGCATGACTGAATAATTAATTAATGATAGGGTATTTAATAATAAGGGGGATCGTGGCTTGGGAGATCTCGCCACCATCACCATTGCAGGGGGGTAACACCGGTTAAAAAGCTACGGCGGATTCCGGTTAAGTTGCCTTTGGAGAGTAGCGTCTCCACGTTTCCGAGCTGGTCGACCAATGCCGAGGTTTGCAAGGACCTCAATTGGTAGTAGCCTGTGGCTACGAAAACCATAGCCGGGTTTAAGGTTACCACGGGGGTCGGGGGCCCGCAGGGGGGCGTTGCCTCACCTGCCCCGACCATTGGGGATAGCCCAGATGGGAGTATCGTGGTGGCAGTGGTTAACAGCACACATCGCGTGCTAGGTGGCTGAGCCGTCACCGACGTGTGAGTTGCGGTCTCAACTCGGGTACTGACACTGCAGAGCCAGTAGTGATTTAGAAAGGTCCCGCTCCGACCGGTGAGGTTGTCACGCCTTGCAGCGGGCACCGTACCGGTAGTTCACGCCCATCCGGGGTGAACGCGCTGATTGAGCGTATCTCAATCCCTCGCCCATGGGGGCCGTGCGGATCAAGCCTTATGGCAGGTGCTACACGTTAAACTCGAATGACATACCTCCATCTCGAGCCTTAGCCATTGATAGGTGTGATAGGGAGCCTATTCCGGTTGGGCCAAATCAGGGAAAAGTGCATCCGACATGTACAAAAGTAGGTAACGTCAGTTCGCGAAACAGTAGTCCGCGATCCCCGACCCCTTTGAATAACATTAGAATCACACCACCGCGGCCGGGACCGGTCCCGGCATCTCGCCGATTCGCGTCCACGGGAATTAGGGTCCTGCAGCTGAATATGCAGAATTCAGCCAGGGTTTCCGCTGAGGTGTGCCAGCTCGTTCGCGACAAGCGTCTTGATGTACTGCTCTTGCAGGAAACATACGTCAGGAGGCAGGACGCGAGCCATACCTTCGTTGCTTTAGGTACTGGAATCAGGGTGGCTGCTGTGCGCTCGGAACGACCCTAGGCGGCAGTAGGCGTCTGTAATCCTGACTTCCAGATGCTTTTCGTCTCGCAGCTAAGCACCCCGTACTGTGTGTGTGCGGAAGTGCAGGCTCCTGGCTTCTTGTTCTACGGGGTGGTGAGGGTCACTTCCCTGGTTCAGGCGCAGAAGGTGAGGGCGAGAGTAACGGAAGAACCATTCTCGAGTACATCTCGGGGATGGCGGAAGGTGAAATCGCGACCAAACTGGAGCCTGTTCAGGGGGGTGGTTCTCGGATGATATGCGTCTCAGAGAGCCTCCATCATCCATCGTCACACGCTCAACCTCCCTGTTGGTGCCACTGGACATCTCCGTATTTTCTGTTTTGACGGAGGACGAATGGAGTAGGTGACGAAAGCCTGGTCTCGGCCGTCGGGGATGCTTTCCCGGGGCCCGATGCCGCTATGATCGCAACATCCCAACCCTGGCCGCGAAAGTCGACTTCCTTCGGGTTGTGTGTGGGGCCGGGCATGTGGGAGTGATCCACTGGCGCGCGGAAATCCTCGGGGGGGATTCCCCCGGTGGTCGAGACTGGGTTTCCCTTCCCCTCCCACCCCTATCTCCTCCTGAGCGGCACCGGGCCACCCCTCCTCACCGCGGTGGGGCGGGGGGGATCGGGGCTGCCGACACAACTTCCGGGCCCTGCGCTCCTGTGACCCTTGGGGATCAGGGGCAACGGAACCGGAGTTCTAATAATACTTTTTATTTTCAGGTTACCCTCTTTTCTTTTCTCTTCTTTGCTTTTCTCCTCTTTTCTTTTCTCTTCTTTGCTTTTCTCCTCTTTTCTTTTCTTTCTTTCTTAATATCTTCCCTCTTCTTTCTCTCTCTCTTCTATTTCTTCCTCTCTCTTTCTGATCCTTTCTCACTTTCTTTTCTTCCCCTTACTCCCGTTACCCTCCCCACTCTCCCTTACTTCCTTCTGTCCTTATTACCCTTTTCAGGTTTTAACCTTTTACTACCCCTTTTCAGGTTTTGTCCTTTTATTTTACCCCTTTTCAGGTTTTCTCTTTCCACCTAAACCCTCATACCCTACCGGACTGCGCGTCGCTGTTTGCGGTAGCCCTCCAACTCAGGCAGAGGTTAAGGGGAGTCTGGCACCTCCTCGTCTCGAGCCTGAGGCAAAGGTGGTTTGGGATTGCACGCCAGAACCCATAGGCCGTACATCAGCGTGCGAGTCCGTTCCCGTCGTCACCTACATCCACGACCCAACTCCCTCCCCCCTGGTATTGACCGGGTGTTCTCCATTTTCCATCTCCCTCACTTCCTAACCCCATTTCTTCTTCGTCTTCTTTTTCTTTCTTTCTCTTCTTCTATTCCATCCTGTTGTTACAGGTTTTTCCCCTTTCTCCTAATCGCACCCATTGCGGACTGCGCGTTGCTGTTTGCGGTAGCTCTCCAACTCAGGCAGAGGTTAAGGGGAGCCTGGTACCTCCCCGTCTCGAGCCTGAGGCAAAGGTGGTTTGGGATAGCACGCCAGAACCCATAGGCCGTACATCAGCGTGCGAGTTCGCACCCTCCCCCCCACTCCACACTCCTATCCCCTCCTGGCGGATGGTGCGGCCGCCCGGTTCTCGTGCGGTGGGCGGGGCCTCCCGACTCGAGCAGGGGCCAAGGTGGGGTGGTTCCCCTCCAACCCGAGCAGAGGCAAAGGGAGTGTGCGCCAAGCACGCCCGCGTGCGTCCGTCCACGGCGTGGGTTCCCGCGGTTGTTCCCGTTTTCGCTTCTTCCCATCTCTATCCTCTGTCCTTAGCTTCTCTTATTCTTCCTTTTTCTTTGCTCTTTCTTCTTCTCTCCTATCTCATTCTCTTCTTCTCTCCCTCTCTTCTTCTCTTCTATCTCTCTCTTCTCTTTTCTCCCCCCCGATGGCATGCCCGGAATCCCCCCTCTGACGCACGTTAGTGCGGGAGAGGGGGAACCCAGGCTGCTCTCAATAATATCCGGGCCCTGCGCTTCCGATACCTTCGGGCAATCGGAGGCGACGGAACCGGAGTTATAATCATATTGTTTATTTTCAGTTTGCTAATTTTTATTCTCCCCCAAACAGCAACCGATATCGTAACCCTTCTGGGCCGGGGACCCCTCTTCACGGGCCGCGAGGAGACCCCTCTATAAAAATAACAAACCGTAAACCCTCATTTGAGGGAACGGGGTTCTTGGCTTAACCGCCCAGAACAAGAGGAAGGAAGACCTCTTCACAAAAAGCCTTAATCCCAAGCAGCGGTGCGCGGTGATGGGATGGGTGGCGGGTTGGGAAACCCGTTGCGAGCGGCCAACCTCTGGGCACCAGGCAGCACCCAGTTGTATCGATGCCTTCCCGGGGCTAAGGGCGTATGCCCCGGGCGACCGTCTTTCGTCCCATACTCGTGAGAATTCAATGTTGCATTCCAAATCTTCGGGGTCGGGGGGGGGGGGGGGGGGGTTTGGTGAGGAGAAGTGCCCGTCTGGCCTCCCGTCGTGGGCCAGAGGGTGTTGGGGTGGTCGTGTCCGCTGTCGGGTCGAATCTTCGCTCCTGTAGCTCGGTGGTGGCCAACGCCTCTTCACGGAATCCTCGCCGAGCCGAGCCTAGGTCGGCAGCGGTTCGTCCCTCCCCGGGTCACAGCCTTCGTGCTGTTCCAGTAGTTGTTGATAGGTATGTTAGGAAGCCCATTCCGGTTGGGCAAAGTCAGGGAAAAGTGCATCCGACATGCACAGACGTAGGTAACGTTAGTCCGCGAAACAGTAGTCCGCGATCCCCAACCCCTTTGAATAACGTTAGAATCACGCCACCGCGGCCGGGACCGGCCGACCTATTGGACGACCGTGGGCTCGTCATACATCGACGTGACCCTGTCGTCCCCCTCGTTGCACCAGCTCATCGCTGACTGGAGGGTCAGGGCCGACTGGACCACCAGCGATCGCAACTCCATCGACATCGCACTAAGACTGCCGAGAGCCAGACCGGGTGGCAACGCGGCTGCTCCTGGAAGGTTCGATCCTCGTCGTGCCGACTGGGAGCTGTTCGCCGAGCGCCTAGTAGATTTCTCACGATCTAGGCTGGAAGCTCTCGACCTGCAGTCGGTGGAGGACGTAGAAGCAATGGCAAAGACCCTTGCGGGCGTCCTCACCGACGCCTGTACAGCGTCGATGCCCAGAAAGCGTGCTTTTAGAAAGTCCAACCCGTGGTGGACGAAGGAGCTAACGAGGTGCAAGAAGGCCTCGTACCGACTAAGGCGTGCCGTTCAGGGGAAGCGTGATTGTCCCACTCGCCTCGCTAAAATGCGGGAATATCGTCTCTGCTTGCGTAAATACCGCAGAGAGGTGAGGAGGGCCAAGATCGCAAGCTGGCGTAAGTTCGTCACGGAGCTGGGAAACTCTGAGCCCTGGGGTTATGTTTATTAACAACAGGCCTCCAAGCTCCGGGTGGAGAGGGTTCTGGGCACTCTGCGACATGGCGAGTTCTCCACGAAAACCGTGGAGGAGACCGCCGGGTATCTCCTGGATGTGCACATCCCCGACGACCAGGAGACAGAGGACACGTCTCAGCAGCGTGAAATTAGGGAACGTGCACGCATCGCACCCGGCACGGCCGACTCGGAGCCTTTCACTGTGAGAGAGATGGTCGCTGCCGTAAAAACTTTCAAAAACAATAAAGCCCCGGGCCCAGACCTCATCGAGGCCTGTGTCTTTAAATCCGCGTGTAAATTAATCACCGGTCAGCTCCTGCGACTTCTTAACGGTTGCCTCCAATGGGGCGTCTTTCCCTCAATCTGGAAGGAGGGCTCGCTTCGAGTGCTCCTGAAGGGTGGGGGCAAGGACGTCTCCGACCCCAAATCGTACAGGCCCATCTGCCTCCTCTCCGTAGTAGGTAAACTGTTCGAGAAGCTTCTTCTTGGGCGGCTCTCGGACACGTCGCTGGCTCCTGGGATGATCTCCGACCGGCAGTTCGGTTTTACCCCCGGAAAGTCGACGGAGGACGCGATCGTGGAGTTGCGTCGGCTCGTCTCTTCCTGCGAGAAGAGATACGGCGTCGCGCTTCGTTTCGACATCTCGGGTGCCTTCGACAATGTCTGGTGGCCCCAGTCCTAGATTCCCTTAAGAGAAGAGATTGCCCGAAGAACGTTTTCGTGGTGCTCCAGGGCTACTTTGACGGTCGGAGGGTTTCAATCACAGTTGGTGATTGCGAGGTTTCCAAGAGACCCTCCAGGGGATGCCCCCAAGGTTCCGTCCTTGGTCCGGCCTGTTGGAACGTGATGTTCGACGGCCTCCTGAGCCTGCTTCAGGGCTTGGTGGGGTCTAACTTCGTCGCATACGCGGACGACCTCCTTGTTCTCGTGTGCGGCGATAGTCGAAAGGAAATAGAGGTCGCCGGTCAACGGGTAATCGATGCCATTGTTGAGTGGTGCGGGCTCGCTAAACTCCGGTTGTCCGAAACCAAGACTGAGGCGATCGTGCTGAAGAACGGTTGCATCCGGAGAGCCCCGATAGGAAAACGCGGAGGGAGGCGCCGGGATAGGAAAAGGAAAGCCGCGACGCGAACACAAATAAATTTTGCGGGTCGGTACCCGATCTTAAAGCTAGGAAATAAAAATATAAAATTCAAAAAGACAGTTAGATACCTCGGTGTCCACTTCGATAGTGGTATGGGTGTCCGATCCCATATCAACCACCTCCGAATCAAGCTCGGAAAGCTTTTCGGAAGGTTGCGGTACCTAGCGAGGGCAAGCTGGGGCCTCCGATTCGGGTGGCTCTCCACGATCTACCGGGGCGTGTTCGGCCCGACGGTGGCATACGCCGCCTCCGGGTGGACCGACCTGTGCAAGGAGCCCGACCTGAGGGCCCTTCGAGCCATCCAGCGCCGCTGTTTATTAGCCGTCACGCGCGGGTAAAAGACGGCATCTCTAGATTCATTGTGCGTAGTCGCCGGGGTTCTGCCCGTCGAAATTCTCTTTAAGAAATATAGGGCGCGTTACTTAATTAGAAAGGGTGAGGACGCCGAGGTAGGGGGGGTCGTAATTTCCAAAAACGCGGAACATCCTGCCGCGTTGATCGAGGTCGAGGCGGAAAACATGTGGCAGGCCGCATGGTCTTCTTCAACAAAAGGCCGTGTCACTTCCGTCTTCTTTCCGGACTTTCGGGGAAGGTTGGGGGCCCGGTGGGTCAGGCCTGAATTCTACGCTATTCAGGCACTCACTGGACACAGAAATTTCCGGGCACGCCTAGCGTCGATGGGAATAGTGGAAGGTGGGTCCTGCGGGTGTGGCGCACCGGCCGACACGGTGGGTCACTTCCTCCTCGAGTGTCCGGAGTTCGAACCCCAGAGGGTCGCCCTCCGGGATCTGGTTCCAGTCGGTGAGTGGAGCTGGCCGAGTGCGGCGCAATACTTTGTGTCGAGCTCGAATGCCTTCTCCATCTTGGCCGACTTCTGCCGGGAATCCCTTTATCTGAAGGGATTCTGGGATCATCCAGACACATCGTCGTTTTAGACTCCGGGACCACTCGGTCGTGGGTTGTCGGAGCCCTCGGCTATGGGGGCGCGGTCCCGCAATCATCGCGGGGCAGCCGCGTCCCCGAGTGGTTTAGGGAAAGCCAGTGTTCCTTACACTGGTACAGGGCGTGTGCTCGGGCGGAGCACAGTGAGTGGGCCTTCCCGTGGTTCCCCGTGTCTGCCGGTTGGGTCCGACTCTCGTTGGGGAGTCGGAGGCACCCGGTAGCTAAACCGCTCACCCTGCGACGTCTTACCCGCGGGCGCTGCTGGGTTTTTCCCGGTTCGTTGTCTCGGCGTGGTGGGGCTGGAGAGTGGTGATGGGAAAAATTTTAGCGTATGCCCATTAAGGGTGAGGTCGCACGACCGAGTTCCCTCAGGGGGGCCCGGTCTCACAATAGTCCATCTCCAGCCTGTTGTGCACTGATGGGAAGTTCTTATATGTCTCTCTGCCTTTTGTGCTGTTTTCCCAGCGTGTTTGCCATTTCCTCAAGAGCATTTCTTTTACTCTATTATGTCCTTCCACTATGTGGTCCTCAAGGCGTTGTGCCTCTGGGTTAAAGTCCCAGTCATCTATTGAGAAAGCATGCCGTTTCCTTAGCTTGTGTGCATGTACCCGCCTCTCAAGCTTTAAGTCAATGGGCAGCGTGCCTACTATCACTGGCAATGCATCCGTGGATACCGTGCTATACGCTTTGGTTGTCTTTAGCAAGACATCTGTAAGCTCAATAGCCACCCTCTAAGCAGGCTTTTTTATCAGGTCGGCCCAACCTGCTGCAGCATACGTAACAATGGGTACAAAGAGCCCATTGTACAGTATTTGGAGAGATTTCCTACGAAGTTCCCATTTAGCCCTTGCCACTTGTGCATCTGCTCCGTAGTGTGACTCCAAGGTATATTTGACAGAGCCTTTAAGCCTGATCTGTGCTTTTTCGATTTTAATACTGGAACGCTTTTCGTGAATTTCTTAAAGTGTATGGACGCTCTTTTCCTACGAGGGCTTCTTTGCTTGTTGGCCAGTTGAGTCCTTGCTCTGTTATTTTCGAGACGAGGTGGTTTCTTTCCTCTTGGAATTCAGTGCAGCTGTAAATAATGTGCTCAGGAGTGTCGGATAGGCCGCACTTGCAGGATTCATTTCCGGCCACGTTAAAGTTGTGAAGTTTCTGCCTGAAGTCGCCGTGTCCCGACAGGAACTTGACCACATAGTAGTCTAAGTGTATCTAGTCCAAGTCTTCTGGGTACAGATTGGAAATACTGGAAAGTTTTTCTTCCTTTGATGCTCTTTTCCCAGTGCATTTGCCATTTTCTCAGCAGTATGTCATACACTCTTTATCTGGCTTCCTTTTATATTGTCCTCGAGTCTAAGTGCTTTGGTGTCAAATACCCAGTTGTCCATTACGAATGCAATGTTTCTTCTTAGTTTATATTCATGCATTCGCTCCTCGATCTTCAGGTCGATCGGGAGCGTGCCAGCTAAGACTGGAATTGCGTTAGTCGATACGGTATTGTATGACTTGGTAGTTCTCAGAAGGACGTATCTTTGAATGCTCAAAAGCCTTGCTCTGGCGGTCTTTGTTAATAGGTCGCCCCAATCTGCCGCCGCATAAGACGCTATAGGTACGAATAGTGGTCTCTCCTTATTAAGATTCTCTTTAGAGAGGATCATTTCCGTTTTCGTTTTTGAGAGTTGGAGTTTCTGAGATTTGCACCAGCGAAGAACTAAGTTAGTTACTTCCTGTCCGGATCGGGCGAGCTAGTTCCTGTTGTTCCCTTCAATTATAACCATTAGGTTATCTGCATAGGCTATGGCTTTGTGGTGCTCCTGTGACAGGGTGATCAGTTGCCCATTAAACACCAGGTTCCAGCAGTATGGTCCTAATATCGAAACTTGAGGGCATTCTTTGTTGACGTTTTTGGTTACAAGTCCATGTTTTCCAACTATCCTCATCGTCCGGGCGCTGAAGTATTTTCTCATAACGCTGAGCAAGTTGGCGTGCCATCCTTGGTTAATCAGGCCCACCAGTACACTAAATCACCAAATGTTGTCAAATGCTTCGGAAATGTCGAAAAGTAGGGCCAACACGTATTTCTCAGTGCTCGCCTTGACTATTTTTCTACATTCTACAATTGCATCTTCGGTGCATCTGCCTAGTCTGAAACCATATTGTTTTCTCGAGGAACTTGCCGGATCCAGGAAGACTGTTGTTAGTCTAGCGAACAGCAGCTTCCCCAAAACTTTGCCGAGCACAGACAAGAGGCATATTGGTTTGTAGGATCGGGGGTCTGCTTCGTCCTATTCAGGGGATTTCAGCAGTACTTGCACCGATCCCTCTTTCCATCTTCGGGGAAATACTCCACACTTAAGACATCCGTTAAAGAGCCTTTTCAGTTCTTCGTCGATGGAGCCCGAAGTCTTCCGGGCCTCTACCTCAATTAGGTTCAGCCCTGGGGCTTTTTCGTTCTTGAGGCTCGCATGATGGCTTTCCTGATTTCTTGGTTGCTCAAGTTAGCGGCGTCTCCCGTGTTCGGGAGATGCCGAACACGGGAGGTTCGTGCTAATATGTGTTCTGTATATTATCCTTCTTTTGGTAAATTTTGTATGTCTGATTTTAATGCTGCGATATACAAGGTACATAATTGTTTTCGAGGAATTTGTGGCCAAATTTCACGTTGAAGCTATGTTAAAACGTTTACTAAAAGGTAAACCTTATAGTTATCCAGTGAGAGGAAGAAGAAGAAGTCACTAAGTCAAACATTATCATTTAGAGGGCTCATCATTTTCGTTTCAAATTATTTGCATGCTATGGATGATGCTTTGAATAATCGCTTGCTTTTTGTTAATGCTGAGACGCCGTATTGGGGGGCTCAAGAAATACCGGTTTCGAAGGTTAAGGTGGACGCTGTTGGCCTCGATCAGATGCCGGAGACGATTACGCTCTCGTCGGACAATTTGTCGGCGACGGAGGATTAGTCGTTTCTACGAACGAAGCTATTTTTATAGTTTCACACCTGCTAACTTGCATTCTCGTTTGGATACTTTAACTCTTATTCAAGATATTCGTAAAAAATATAAGCTTTTCAAACCTATGTTTTTGCTTGTAGTTGTTGATAATATTTCAATGCGTCGTTGTATCATTCATGTTACTTCTGTTGGTGAGGGTATGGATGTTAAAGGATGAGGAGATAGGGAATTTTTATGAATTACCTATTACCACTGCTCAATAGGTTGTTCGTTATTTCTTTAACCCCTTCAGTGCTGCTTACTCTTGCACGAAACTATCAATATACGCGGCGATATTTACATGTCAATCATTAAGGGCACATATATACGCCTTTCGTATATATTGATAAATTCGTGAGGGCGCATTTATGCGCCTTTAGTACTTAAAGGGTTAATGAGGATGAGTGGGTTTATGCTCAACATGACCATCTGTGTTTGCACACTAGGAAAATATCTCCTAGGTCGAAAATAGTTTTCAGAAGAAAATGTCGACCCATTAAATTTGTTAAGAGAGATGAGGCTTTCAAAGGAAATCTTGCTAATTTGGTTGAAAAAACGTCTATTGATGTACACAATGTTAGGAAACGTTTTCATATTGGACTTCCGAAGTTTGCTGCTCCCGATGCAGCTGATAAATTTGTTTATTGTACTTATTTGAACTTTAGAATAAGGGCTTATGCAAGAATAAAATGTGTGAATAGGGATATTGATTGTGCTTAAATAAATATTTCAGATGGCACTGCAGTTATCGACATTTTTATTTCCTCGTCCTTATTTCCCTCCTATGGTTGGGGATTATTTGACTATTTTGGATTCGCCTTTAAGGGAAATGCCTGAATTATTTTGGTGTAAATTTATATTGTCAAAAATGAAGTATAATGATAAATGTTTTATTGCTGCTCATTGTTATCAAAACGTTATACATCCAGATTTCATGGCTGGTGCTTTGCGTCAGTGTAATAATGTTAATGTTAATGAAGACAGTATTTCGCAAATGGCTAAATTTTATGATTATTGGAATGATTCTACTCTGAGTGAATTACGTAGGTCGCGTTACTATGCGTATGATGCTTATTATAGACAAGTCAGAAATTTGAATGGTGATGGTCGACCTGGGTGTCCTTGGTTACAATGTACTCCCAAAAACGAATGTTTCGATTTTTTGATTGGTGGCATAATGTCGGATTACACGAGGCCATGCAGGATGAATATTTCCGACGACGATCCGACTTTCACCTCGGACCTGCCTAGGGGGTGGACCGAGGGGGGTTAAGGGGGGGGGGGCGCTAGCGCCTCAAGCGGTGGGTATAGAACACCTACCCGTCGCGTCTGGGATAAGGAAAATGAGGGACTTAGACGCAAAACCGGTTGTATATATGTATCCAGAGCGACCTATCCCTACTCCGCTTCAACCCATCAGTATAAATAGCGGATCTTCATCGTCTCTGTATCAGTAGGGAGACGGTCAGCCGGAATCGACTGCCCAGCTCCATTCAAATATCATACGACATCAAGTTCGATCCTGTCTTGGAGAAGTTTCCTGCGAATCTTCAACGAATGTTGGACGGGTCTCGCAAGAGGCCAGCTCAGACGGCAGACGATCTGTTCAGCGACAGCGACTCTCCACCGGAAACAGCGCCAGTACAGAAAAAGGAAATAAGTCACGAAATAAGCTCGGTTCCATCTTCTTCATCACAATCGGCGTGCCTGAATTGTACGGATCATTTCGAAGAGATTTTATCAGTAATTTCACTAACCTTACGTCTGTTGCGATTGCTGTTGAAAAGTCGCACGCGTCATCAATAGTGAGTTATCATCTTCACGCTTTTTTGGAATTTGCTGATCCAATATTTGTAGCTTAATTGTCAGAATATTTGCGTGTATTGTTTCCCGATTTGTATGTTGATTGTCAGCCTTGTCGTTCACGTAAAAGTACTTTGAAATACATTTCTAAGGAGGATGTGAATGTTTTTACGAATATTAAGGAATCTGAACTTCATTTAAATTATCGTGCTGTCATGTGGGCTAGATGTACTCCTTATTTTAGATTTAACGATCCATTTGTGATTAAGCATCGGTTTTGTTGGAATTTTTTCAGACATTTGCATAAAGATATTCCAGATGAAATGAAAGTCCCTGTGGGTCTTCGACCTCTGAAAGTTGCTTATGCAAATTGGTCTCATAGAGTCGCTCTTTGGTGGAATGATAGTATATTTTCTTGGACGCATAATCGCAAGTGTTTGTATTTGCATGGTCAGCTACAAATATTGGATCAGCTAATTCCAAAAAAGCGTGAAGATGATAACTCACTATTGATGACGCGTGCGACTTTTCAATAGCAATCGCAAAAGACGTAAGGCTCGTGAAATTACTGATAAAATCTCTTCGAATTGATCCGTACCATTCAGGCAAGCCGATTGTGATGAAGAAGATGAAACGCAGCTTATTTCGTGACTTCTTTCCTTTTTCTGTACTGGCGCTGTTTCCGGTTGATAGTCGCTGTCGCTGAAGAGATCGTCCGCCGGCTGAGCTGGCCTCTTGCGAGACCCGTCCAACATTCGTTAAAGATTCGCAGGAAATTTCTCCAAGACAGGACCGAACTTGATGTCGTATGGTATTTGGATGGAGCTGGGCGGTCGCTTCCGGCTGACCGTCTCCATACTGATGTAGAAACGATGAAGATCTGCTATTTATACTGATGGGGTGAAGCGGAGTAGAGATAGGTCGCTCAGAATACATACAACTGGTTTTGCGTCTAAGTCTCACATTTTCTTTATCCCGGACGCGGTGTGTAGGTGTTCTAGACCCGCCGCTTGAGGCGCTAGCGCGCCCCGCCCCCCCCTCGGCAGGTCCGAGGTGAAAATCGGCTCGTCGCCGGAAATATTCATCCTGCATGGCCTTGTGTAATCCGACATGCCACCAATCTAGAATATCGGAACATTTGGCAGTTCTCGTGGGCTGCATACCTAATTATCTGATGTTATTCATCTTCTTCCATGGTGCCGTCCGGGATTAATGCGTTCAACATAGCATAAGCCGTATCCGTCCAGTTCGTGAGCGCTGGGCCAGGTAGTTTTAAGGAACTGAGAACAGTGTCCGCATGTGCCTTGCCAAAGGCAAGCTTGTAAACAATGCCCCATGGTTCCTTGTTACATTCATTCGTAACGAACTTTTCCCAGCTTTCTCGTATGGCCAAGTTGGATTCAGCACAATATTGCTTAAGCTTTTTCGTGTACTTATCCTTCTTGACTCTTCGTTCTTCAGGAAGTTCCTCTTTTTGATAACTGCGTCATAGCCGATTGACTTCTTTTTTGCGTCTCGTGAAACCTTGCGTCCACCATGGCAGTGATCTTGAGGGGGTATTACCGTCTAGAAGCTTGTTTTTTAAGTAATTTTTAGGAATTAATTTTGCGAAAACTATGAAACCTACAGTGCCAGGGTTTTTGACGCATAGTAAGACATGTTTCAACTAACAACACAAATTTTTATGAAATACTTTATTGAAATCTATACAAGTTATGCGCCGTTATGCAGGTCGTTCATTAAAAATGACAACAGCTAAATAGTTATAGCAATATCTATAGTGTTTTTGCACAGTGCAAATATTTTGGAGCATACATCCAGATAGTTGAGTTCAAGCGGTCGTTGTTATTTTGTATACGTTTTCGTACATGACCCACGCATCCTTTTTTTGAACGATAAAGTCTTTACCATACACCATATCATCTACAAGAGCTCTGTAGGTCTTACTCTCTTCATCTCCTACATATTTTCGATATTTGACTTGAAATTTTTGCATTGATCGCATGAACATTTCCTTCACCGCATCCACTTCCATTTTACCAGCAGAACCGCTATGATTTATTGTGCATACATCATCGTGATCACTCTTCCAAGTTTCATATTCCATTATGTCAGACTTATTTTTCCATACATTGCACGATTGGCAAAAACTTGATTTCACAACCGTGTCCATGACTTTATTGGAATATATTCTAATGAGCGTAGTGATGCCAAATAGCGAAGAGAAGCCTCTTTTTTTCCACGTTCCGTCCCCGGATACAGTCAATTCTGACGGAGGATTACGTTAGCGTTTTCTTCGATCTCTTCCTCTGCTGCTTTTTTCTTTACGATGTTATAGACCCCTTGACTCGCATTATAGATATTTTCCAGACATGCGTAATATGTACTTAGACTAAGTCCTTGACAAATATCCATAATACCACAAAATAGATAGATTCCTTTCATACTAATGCCTAAGAGTCGCATGGCAAAAACTATTCGACGGTTTATTTAAGGTAGTTGTTGCCCAACATTAGTCAAAACAAAACTTCAAACTAAAAATACAAGATTTTTTCTGTATTAAAAATCCATATATTAAAAAAGATGAATTTTAATTATTATATTATATTACACTATAAAAAAATAAGTACTTTCAATAAGAATTATACTCTCGTATGATTCAGGTAGTCAAAACTAAGAATAAAACGTTGCAACGTCGCGATGCTACCATAGTACTATTTATGTGTATGTGACTTTACGCGCGCTATTGCATAACCTCAAAAATGTCTTCAACTACAATAACACGACATAAAGGACAATTTATTAAGAAAAAAGAATTGTTACGAAGACAAAAAGTGAGAGAAGTTCAGACTAATCGATGGAAAATATAATAGCTGAAAAACAAATTAATTCTAATGTATGTGTTGGAAGACGAATTGTTGACATATCAATTTTGGAAAAAAATTTAAGATGTACCGCCTGCCAAATGACTTTGCCTCTTGATAAAATTTGTGAGTGAAACGAAGAGGGGATGATTATTTATTCATTATTATTATTTTCTCAATTGTACATAATTGCTAAACGTATTTAATATAATTTTATTAAGTAATGATATTCTATTCCTTTAATCTCTTCTATAATCTAACCACTCCTCAATGAATTTGAATGTAGCGGCAAAAGGTGACGTTGCAAAATCGATCGAGCTTCTCACAGTCATCGTGAAAAATGATAAAACGATAACCTTTAGGATAATATTACTCCGTAACTAGTCTGGTCAAAAATTTAAAAAAAATCCATGTGTTTTATTATAGTTTATACTCATTTTGTGTTAATTTTCAACTATTTGTCAATACTCATTCTATTACTATAACCGAAGAAAGATATTTTTCACGCGCCTTCACCATTACTACAACGTCAAAGTATAGTAAAAATTGTGAACTTTGATTGACGATATCACAAAAACAAGATGGTCAATTGATCCAGGATTTTGCATACATATTTGTTGGTACCTATATTAATTTTGTACAAAATTTCAAGCAATTTTCAATACTTTCGATTTAGGAAACAACTACCTTAAAAAGCCTTATCAATCAGAGGGCATGAGTTTATATAGTTTACACCACAACTGCATTTCATTGCTATTCTGAAGCCCAATCCACGAGGACTTGCTTCACGAAAAGTTATATCTTAACACGTCTTGCACATGACAAGTGCACTGATAGCTGAGAAGACAGAAAAAAAGTTAAGAATACTATAACCGTATTCTCTGTTTATACAGAAGTCGTCGTCTCCAATAGCTTTTAATTTTTTCACTGACGTACTGGCATGCTCAGTATCAGCTCAGTATCAGTTGTATTGATTTTCTTGAATTTTTTTTTCTTTTTGGTATCGACTTACGTGCATGGCCACCACGCTTGCTTTTTTGATCCATTTTTAAAATTCACACGTCTACTTCGTTTAGAGCTTAAAAATATACTGACTATTTGTAATATCCGCTTACTAAATTAAGATGGAATAATACTCTATCTACTTTCCAGCTCCGCCATCCAAGGGTTGTCGGTGCTGGGTATTAGTAGCTTGTGCGACAAGGCTTGGGAAAACCCTGCCCTCACTTCCACTGGAAGATTATTGGATAAGTTGGATCTATCCCTAGGGGAAGCGACGTCTTATGTTAGCTGTGACTCGGCCTGAATAAGTTGAGAACTGGGCTTCGTTGCCCAGCCGGGACCGCGTGGAGGTGGGTCGCCGGCTTTTTCACCCGGTCCCGTGTGTTTTGGGTTAATCTTAAATTACGTTCTTTCTACGTAATTCTCTCTGAATAAGAAGGTTTCTTGAAAATTCCTTGATGCTATGGAATTGTCCCTTCCCAACAAGGTTCTTTTTGTGAGGAGGCCACCCAGTGTTATGTCTGCTCAATTCAAATATAAGTTCAGCTCTTTCAAGCTGGGCTAACCGGCAATCGTAGAGCACATGATTCACTGAGTCGATATCTTCGCACTCACATTTGTCGTCTCTTGTCAGACCGAACTTCATGAGTTTTTCTTTAAAATCTCCACGTTCGGGTAAGAAACTGCATAATGTAGTGGTCGATGTGGATCCATTCCATACTCATTCTCCTGGTTACGGAGTCGAAGTATTCATATGTTTCTCTTCCCTTTGTTGTTCCACTCCAGCTATGTCGCCATTTTCATAGGAGTTCTTCGTTAACTTTAACCACTGCTTCGATCTTCTTCTCCTTAGAATTGTCGTGTTGAGGGTTGTACCTCCGCCCGGTACAAGTAATTCCTTTAATTACATACTCCATTCGGGGTGAAAATTTCTTCGTCGGTCCACAAAACTATGTCGGGGAACGAATTATCCCGTCGATATTGCGTAAGAAACTCTGTGTGATAGGAAAAATAATGAGTACGTTACGGTAAAAGTACCGCATTTATAAGCAAATAATGATAATAATACTTACCCCCACAAAAATTCACCCGATGTTCGTAATCCCTGGGTAACAGTTGCTGCACATGCTGATAGTGATACGGGTGCAACCTGTTGTTTCGCAAGACGCGTTGCACTAGGTATGGCGAAATACCCAATGTGTCTACCGCATGACGTATACTGCACTCAGGATTTTGTGCGAAATGATTTAGTATCATTTCCTCCTCGCGGACTCAGCGATTTAGTAGTCTCTCACGCGCTTGTCGCAAAAAAGCCCGGTATCGCTTAGTCGTTGCACCCTATGAACTATTGTCCGGTCACTAAGATGTCGATGGTCCGGATGTTTTTCTACATACAACCGTGTCGCGACCACGGTGTTTTCCCCCGCTAAGCCGTAGGTTAACAGCATATCGGTATATTCGGATGACGAAAAATACATTTTCAGTATTTTATTGTTTCGAAATCCGACCGCAAATATAAAAGAGAACAAAATGCCTACCGAGCCTCTTCGGCGTACTGATTGGTCAGAACGTTTTAATTAATAACTCGTTAATTAACCCGAATTTTAAAACATGCTAGGTATTTGACTTTTCGGTTCCATTTTTCACCATCTACCACCACCTTTCGGCTTCGACACCTTATTCCAGACATCCTGTATAACATAGGACCTAAAATATAACATAAGGCCCAAAAGTATAAATAACAGATATTACAAGATTACATTTGAAAATCATCGTTTTAATATGATAGGCTCCAGGCTCTAAATATATAACATAGGACCCAAAATACAACTGAAGACCCAAAATTATAAATAACAGATATTACAAGATTGCATTCGAAAATCATCGTCGTAACATAGCAATTGGATATTCAATACATAACACAAGTCCCAAAATGAAAGATATTTCCTAAAAATATAAATAATATATGTTACAAGATTGCATTGCAAAAAGGAGACAGATCCCTCTACATTGTAAAGGGATAAATCTACAAAGAGGGATAAATCTACAAAAACACTTCTGGTGAAAAAAAGAGACAAGTTCAACGTATGAAAATTGATATTCCTAAAAAAAGGAATCTATAATCCAAAATATCACGAAAACGAGTTTTTCTCTATAAATAATACAAAAAAATCTCAATAACAATTACGATGTAAAACAAGTACGTCATGTTTACAGTATTAATATTGAAAAGAAATTTGTAGCATACTATGAGAATAATCTGCCTGAGATAGCAGTGAAATCTAATAATATTAGATAAGTTCGAATATTCTCTACAATGTCGATTTTATCAGTTAAGAATCGATAAGTACTTGCAAAGTTTTATTAATACATTAGACAAGAGGTTCATAAAGGTAACTAGTTCTTCACATGGATTATCCATTCCTTCCATACCATCTATCTTTCGCCCATTTGGCGATATCACTGGTAATTAAAACAAATTGGAAATAATTTATTTCTGCTCACATGATTAGAACTGGTACTGAAATTGTCAGGCCCCTAACCTAAACTTTGAGTATGTCTCAGAAGTTAAATATTATTAGATTTCACTGCTTCTCTGGCAGCTTCTCAGGCTGTTTCTTAGGCATATTATTTTCAAGGTACGCTACAAATTTGTTTTTGTATATTAATACTATAAACATTACGTACTTGTTTTACATCGTAATTGTTATTGAGATTTTTTCGTATTTATAGAGAAGAACTCGTTTTCGTGATATTTTGCATGATAGATTGAATATGTTTCTTTTTTTTTCACCAGAGGTGTTTTTGTAGAGGATTGCTTATACATGTGCCCATAATTATGAAAGTGGTCTAACAAGGAAAGGTCTCTAACCCGACCTCACCGATTTCAATAATTTTTGGATATGTTCTAGTACTCGAAAAACTAAGAGACACGTATTTTTTTTATGTGCGGTAACTCGCTTTAAAGGGGTGAAAACCACCCCTAAAGTTTTATCCGAAAATCGTTTTTTATCATATCTCGGCTTCTAATTAATATTTTTTAATAAAACAAAGTGGAAAATATTTGTCGTAAGTATTCGAAGATTTTAGGTGTATTTATGACCCAAGGGGTTGCAACCCTTATTTTATATCTGAAGAAAAATAGATTTTTTATGCTTTTTTTCTTTATAAAAACCAGGATATGAACTGAAAAAAATAAAGAAAAGCATTTCCGTTTACTCTATCGAATATTTCAGTTGCTGTGTTTTGGGATTTTTTACGCAACCGCCCCCAAATACCGTAAACTACCCCTTAACGTAATACATCACATGTAATGATGAAAAAAATTTTCTTTTTCTTGAGATTTATTACACGTGGAAACAGAATGTAATTTATATAAAAATATAAAAGGGGTAATAAAAGTCACCCCCAAAAGTGAATTATTCAATATCATCGAATCATCATCAAATATATCATCGTAACTCGATATTTATTAATATTTTTTAATGGAACTGATTAAAAATTATTTTTTAAGGGAAGATTTCCCTTAAAGTAATACATGCGATGTATTACTTTAAGGGGTAGTTTACGGTATTTGGGGGCGGTTGCGTAAAAAATCCTGAAACATGACAACTGAAATATGCGATAGAGTTAACGAAAATGCTTTTATTTATTTTTTTCAGTTCATATCCTGGTTTTTATAAAGAAAAAAAGCATAAAAAATCTAGTTTTCTTCAAATATAAAATAAGGGTTGCAGCCCCTTGGGTCATAAATATACCTAAAATCTTTGACTTCTTACGACAAATATTTTCCACTTTGTTTTATTAAAAAATATTAATTAGAAGCCGAGATATGATACAAACACAATTTTCGGATAAAACTTTAGGGGTAGTTTTCACCCCTTTAAAGCCAGTTACCGCACATAAAAAAATACGTGTCTCTTAGTTTTTCGAGTACTACACATATCCAAAAATTATTGAAATCGGTGAGGTCGGGTTGGAGACCTTTCCTTGTAAGTCATATTTTTTTGTATTGATAAATTTAAATGAATTGTTTTAAATAAATTAAAAAATGTTTTTACATTTTGCAATATTGAAAGTTCGAGTTTTATTGGTCTTGATTAATAAAGAAAAAAATGTATCGCAAGATAAAATGATTCAAGGTAACTGAAAATCTCATCTTTTTCAAATCTTGACTTAGACCACTTTCATAATTATGGGCACACATAACTATTGTTATTATAGTTATTCGGAATTATTTCTATTTGGTGATTTATATTTTTCATGAAGAAATCAACTATTAAAAAAAATTTATTGAGGAAGATCTGCATTATAAGATCGAAATTTCTAAAAATGATAAATAACAAATATCGGTTGAACATCAAATAGAGGATAAAGGATATGTCTAATTTATATTCTATTTCAAATAGTACCAAAGTTTAAGGCATTTCATTATTGCTTATTCCAATTTAGCGCTTTCTGCACACCAGCTCCATCTGCAAGGAGGTAACACAACAATCATCGTCGAGCTATCAAATGCGATATAGCGATATATCGTCACCCTACAGCTGATCGATATGGTTTGTTTTGTTTACAATTACTCGTAGACTCTAGACTTGGGTCTTGGACAAAAGATCGGAGGTTAGAGCCGGAAGGGAATATAAATTTTATATTAGAAGATGACTGCATTTGCGAATGGATTTTGTTAGTGGATATTAAAAAGTGCCTGCGTGAAAATAATAATTATCGTTATGGAAAGAGGCGATGGGAACGATGTACTTTCCGATAAACAAATTAGCTCTTCACGAGAGTCTGAACATGTTTCTCGAGAGGATGTTAAATCCATGGAAAGTTCGGATACTTTTGGGAAACAAACCCAACAGCCAGTTTATCAAATTCGGCCTTATTTCTCGGAAAAGTAAGAGCTTTTACTTTTAAAACATATTATTTTAGTTTGTGTAATGTAATTGCCCCGATTGTCGATCACGTAAGGGTCGTGCGCCCGATTTTTCAGGAGCGTAATAAGAAGAAAAAGAAAATATTTATTTTCTTTTTGTTACACATTCTCCCCAAAGTTGTATAATCTTCAATAGCAATGGCAAAGACTGAAAATCTATTGAATTTATCAAATAACGAAATTGTACGCACAATTGGGATTTCCGTTGCACGATAATTTGACTGTGTCATTATTTAATATAATTTTCCAGAAAACAATGTCGCAAACCAAAACTCTTCATTAGATATAGTTTACAATTTATGTTCATTTAAAATTTAGGTACTTTTTCGTTAGCGGAGTGCAGCGTTGCCGGCCATCTCGCAGCGGCTGGCTTTAAAATTAATATCAAAACCCTGGCAAAATCCATGCAATGGCCAATTCGTTTATAGAGGTTTTGCTAAGGTTTTGCCAGGGTTTTGCTATTAATTTTAAAGTAACGCTTGATGAATTTGTAAACTCTAACCAATTGTGAACCAAACGCGAGCCAAGTTACCAAGCGAAGGGAATGACAAAACAGTAAACGAAATAAAAGTCGGTAATTTCAGTTGCGTAATACACTGCAATAAATGTAACCTTGGATTTGCCCTCTACACGTTTAAGAATTATTGGTTTTGCCAGGGTTTTGCTATTACTTTAAAGTTACTAACTTTAAAGTCGGCAGCCGTAAGGTGGCAGGCAATGCTGCGCCCCGCTAACAGAAAAGTACCAAAATTTATATTTGTTTAAAGGTAAATAACATGTGCTATTTTGTTTTAAATTTATAATCATCTATGCCCAAGCATAAAATGTTACGAAGAAGCGTTTACTTCCCTCTGTGTCTTCCTTATAATAAAGGCGACTCTCGAGTAACAATAGATACTTTGGGTGTACATTTTTAAGGAACATTTAAAAAATATAATCGTTTCTATTCAATTGTTATGTTATCAAATATACGTTTTACGATTAGGTTCAAACCGTTAAGCGCAAAGGAGATAATTCATGAAGTACTGTTCGAACAATTAAGCACGAAAACCTGGGACAAACACGAAGCTGGACAATGGTCTAAGAATATAGCGGACTTAATTAGAGATAAAGTAAAAGGTACATTTCTTATTTTAATTCTATTCTTCATTATTGTTTCTAATATTTTTTACTCGTTAACTATTTGCGCTCGTATATCGAGCATGACTTGCCAATGGTTTTTATTTCAGAAGTTCCTCTGTCGAGTCTCACTTGAAATTTTTAGAAACGTTTAAGGAGACTAAGTAATCAAAAAAATCGATCTTTTTCATCGCATTTTTTGAAAGCGATATCTTTTTCAAGTAATGCGCCGTTTAACTTTTGTCGCAATTCGCAAAATTAAAGAGTTGGTAGTTAAAAAGGTTATTGCGTATATTCGGAGCAATATTTTTTGTGCTGTAACTCTATTTTTATTTGATTGTTTCACTGCGTGAAATGAATAAACCACTTAGAAGTGACGAAAAGTTTAAAATATTGTTCAAGAGAGAACCGTATCCAAAGAAGAATTGCCGATCGGAAAGGGTAGTTGTACATGCAGCTCAAAAAATATTTTAGTATAGCGTAGGTTCCTAAACGTATTTTTTTTACTTCTGTCACGATTCAGAAAAGCACAAGAGTTAAATCAACTTGAAATATTTACAGTATGTTCAAAATATGGTAATTGAAAAACCAAACATCAATGGAAATGTCTCAATAATTTTGTTTAACAAAAATTTAGATCTGCTTTCATTTTCTTGCAATTAATTACCAAAGAAGCTTTATTTTGTAGCGATTTGATTGCTTAGTCCTCTAAAAACAGCTGGGAGCTGCTGGTAACATAATTGAAATATAATTCGGAGTTTAAAGGGTTAATTTTCCGCTTTGAGCGGAAAATACATAAATACATAAATAAATTAATAAATAAATAAACGAATAAATCAATATATGTATATAAATTAGACTATCCGATACTTCAAGAACAGTCAGTATCTAAAATTTACTGTGTTCTCATAGCTCACTACATACAGGGTGACAAATAGAAAGTCGCTGAAACTAAACCGCTATTATTTTGTAATACAGTGGATTCTTTTCTTATGCGGTTGATAGGTTCTGCAAGAAATCGCATTAAAAAAATTTATAGTTATAATTGCGACCTCACTCTTCTTAATTGCTTCGATAGCAGATTCTCTCTAATTTTGACATTTTTAAAAATCGCACTATAAAAACAGCATAAAAAAATCCGCATAAAAAGAGAAACTGTTGTAAGTGCTGGAAAATAAAAACGGTTTTAGAAAGAGTAAAGTTGTCATATTAATTCACATTTCGTGGTAGCAGGACCATATATTTTCAAGTAATAATTTGCGATGTTTAAAAATGCTACCAAGGGTAACTTATTTTGTAGTAACTGCGTAGGATGGACTGGAGAGATTGAGCCGACTATCGTCGAGAGTCCCGTGATTAAAAAAAGTATCAATTACTTTGCCCAAATAACCCTAAGTATTCAATAAGAATTTTTCTGTATTTTTTAATCCTTATTTTCCAAGTTTTATTGTCGATGGGTTTTTTAGAGCAATTATGGGTTATTCTTGCAGAGTAATTGTTAATCTCTTAACGAATTTTCTAAATTCTACTACCTTAATTTTGAAATTAATTAATGGTAGTTATTTTATAATAAAAAATATATTTTTTTACATAAAAATCCAGTGATAACTTTGTAATTATATACTGGATGCGGAAATTCACATAATTTATGGAATTAATTTAAATGGAATTATATTAAGAGTGTACTTCATACTTAAGATACATCTGAGGAAGGCTTAGAAAAGTTCAAGCCGAAACGTAATGCGAATATAATTTGTAATTTACAAGAGTCGTCTACAACCAAAATAACTACAAAAATATATAAATATATATTCTTATTAAATAAGAATATATATTAATATTAAGTCGATTCATAAGCTTTGATACGTTCTTGTTTACATGTAAGTAAAACGTCCACTTCGGTTCATCTTTGAATTATTATATATGTTTTTTGAAAAGCTCTTGTTTGGTCTTAAAATACCAGAAATTTCACATTGCGATAATATTGACGAAGTTTTATGGAAATAGTAATAGACAATAAAATAAATCAATAAAATAACGAAAAATAATCATAGTTATTAATTCACCTAATTTGTTCTCCCTTTTAGGTTTAACAGATTTGAAATAATGGTTGAAGTCAAACTAGGCATTGGACAAAGAAAATTTTACATGAGTTACCACCACAAAGGATGTAGGCTCATAAGGTGGGGTTTTTGGTTCTAAGGGAGTGCAGAGCCGCAACATGTTCATTCTTGTAAATATGATATGCTTTCATGTTTTATAGAACATACACTAAGTACAAAGCGTTACGTAATTGCTCTCATATTAAAAGACGTGGTTGAATGTGCAAAGAAAGAGTATTTTTTGGGAAAAATAATAACAAGACTTAGATTTGACCCCATTAAAAAGGAAAAGATATTGCTTAAACTTTGAAGTACAAAACATTTAAATTATTTCAAAAAATCCCACTTGTTCCAAATTTTAACCATTATTGGGGCTAAAATCCTGCCGTATGGACCCACATTTTTGGGTAACGCAATTCAAGAGCAAATGCAGCGTAGGAGATGCTCAAATATGTACACTTTTACAATTCATCGCCACTTGAGATAGAGATAAGTACAAAGTAAACAGAACTTTTTAGAGTGTGTGCAAACAATTTTCCAGATGATCGTGGATATTGATGAACAGTAAACTAAGTAAGGTTGGTAGAAAGGCAATGCCAGATTTAAAAAAAATCTGTATAACAAGGAGGTCGTGACATAGCAATTTTAAAATCAAGTATTCATTTAATTTTGAAGCGCTGGCATAGGAAGAGTTACATTTCGAGAGAACTTGATGATTCGAACCCTGCGGTTTTTATATCATCTTCATTGAGAGCGTGTACCTTCTTGGATTGATACTCTTCTCACGGTATCGCTTCAGAATGCGGTGGAAACGTCAAATTAAAAATCCAGTTTTAGTACTTATACTACATAGATTTGCTTGAACTCTGGTGATATCCTTCTCATCAATATTTTCTGCCTCGTAGGGCTCTTCAGTATCTCTGCTCATCAGGAATGTTCCTTGTAGACATTTTGAATAGTCCTACCTGCTTCGAACTTACCTCTAACTCGAGTGACAGTGAGTCGTTTCAAAACACTTTTTGGGTGCTTCAACTGCTATTTTTAACATTCAGCAGCATTTTAGGGTAAATTTTCTTTGTTCAAGGTTTATTTCAAACTTTCTGCACTATTGCAAATCATTGAAACCTAAAAGGGAGAGAAACTTATTATTTGAGACACAAACCGTTAAAATCTATATACAGGGTGTCTTACTTGTATTATTACTGACACTATTATCGTTATTAGTACCACTATCGTCATCATCACAATGATGATGATAGTAGTAGGAGTATGATAATGATAATGACAATGACAATGACAATGACAATGTCAATGTCAATGACAATTTCAATGACAATGACAATGATAATGATAGTGGTAATAAAAGTAATGATACAAGTAAGAATTTGGGGGTTTTGAGTTTTACTATTTTACTTCTTATGTATTACTGCTACTGAAACTTTGTTGTTAAAAAATTTTTTTTAACGCCGCTTCGACTTTCCGATTAGTCAGAATGTTTTAATTAATATCTCGGCAATTATTGCGAATTTTAAAAAATGGTATTTGACTTTTTGTCTCCGTTTTTTACCATCTACCACTACCTTAAGAAATATGTCTTGTATATTTCTTAAGATCTCCTAATATATCACTTTTGTTCAATTATGTTTGCAGAATTAAAGTTTCGGCAGTATAAATATATCGTAAACGTCATAATAGGAGAGCAGAATGGAGCAGGAGTGAAAACCGGCTTGAGATGCATTTGGGATGCGGAAGCAGATAACTATGCCACCGATACGTTTTGCAACGTAAGGATTTCCGTTTGAATTAATGAGACAAAGACTCACTCAAAAGTATTTGTATCAAAAGTACGCTCGAGTCTCAAACCATTTGACAAGTCGCAATCAGAAACCTCAAACCTTTTGACAAAATAAATTACGCCCACGGGCCGCTGTTGTCGTTGACTGCCGGTGGAATGAATATTCGCCACTAACTCACGCGTGATCGAGACTCGCCGTTATGCTTTTAATTACGGATTTTTCGCATTTTATCTTATTTAATCGCACTAAAATGTAATTTGTAAAAAATGTGCAAAAGAAATGTGAATGATAGTGCAACTATATCCTGTGACCTACAGTTTTACTTAATTTGTTTTTAACCATAATATTAATATCAAGCTAACCCGCCATAATTTGTAAATAATTTAGAAAAAAACGTTTACTCCATTTTTCCGTTAAAAAACCATAAGTTGCAAAACAAAAGTGTCAAAAGGTCTGAGGCTCGAGTGTATACGCATCTTTCAGATTTTTTTTTGGTAATTTTTGTACATATGTTTAGGGAAATATTTTTGCATCTCAAAAAGTATATTTTCATGAGTTCTTTCGCCGTAAATTTTATCCAATAACAAAATTCAAATATCAATAAAATATAAAAAATATATAATATGAAAGTTAAGTTTTAAAATGTAAAAGTGTAGTTTTTAAGATGCAAAAATACTTATTTAAAAATGTATATAAGATTTACTGAAATAAATTCTGAGAAGTGCATAAACGAGGCAATTCGCATCAACCTTCCCAATGCGGCGCGAAAGCGCCAAATTGTGCTGTTTCTAACTAATGTTTGTGCTACTATAATGTAGTTTTCCAAAAATTTTTCATTTTCACCTTCAAAAGCTATAAAACGTCTTATGTCTCGAAAAGTATATTTTTTATATTTTTTTTCTATGGTTTAAATCGAAAGCTGAGCATTTTTTACATAGAAAAACACATTTTTCAAAGAGTGCTTAACTTGCTTTCTTTGAGAGATACAGCGCCAGAACAGTAGACTCACTGTCGTTTCGGGACAAGATACAGCGCGCGGACTTGGTTACCTGTTAAAATTAATTAATTTTGGTTATAAACTGGTTACCTGTTATAATTTGTTAGTTTTAACACTAGAACTACCGACAGTTGAGACGTAGCTATTTCTACTTTTAAAAAATTACTTTTATTTTAAATGTATGAAACAAAATTAAAGTTCATTATATTAATCCTTTAGCTATCTTTCCAAAAGTCATTACATCATTGCGAACAAAAATGTAACATGAAGTAGGAATAATAAAACAAAATTGTCTAACCAGTCAAAATGACTGGTGTGGTAGTTCTAGTGTTAACAGGTAACCAAGTCCGCGCGTTGTATCTTGCCCCGGAACGGCAGTGAGTCTACTGTTTTGGCATTGTATTTCTCAAAGAAAACAAGTTAAGCACTCTTTGAAAAACGTGTTTTTCTATGTAAAAAATGCTCAGCTTTCGATCTAAATTATAGAAAAAATATAAAAAATGTACTTTTCAAGATACAAGATGTTTTATAGTTTTTGAAAGTGAAAATGCAAAATTCTTGAAAAACTGCGCATACCATTGGAAAGCTGAAGAAAAAATACATCGAAAACGCTCTTTAGACAATTTTTTGGGTACATTTTAGTAGCGCAAACATTAGTTAGAAACAGCATTATAGCGCTGGGAGAGTTGACACGAAATGCCTTACACTTTTGATTTATCGGACTAGGCATTCGCCCTTAAACTTAAGAAACTAATACGTTAAATTTTAATAAACAATTTTTCTTTCAGGACAGCATTTTCTGTTCCGCTACAGTTTATGCTATACATTTCTATTAACAAATATTTTGATATTACGATCACCATGAATTAGTGTTTAGTAAAGAAAAACTAACAATGGCCCAAAAATCATGGCGGCTGAAATTACAGATTACATGTAAGTAGCTTTTTCGTCATTTCCCGATTATGCTTGGATAATATCGTTAATCGGATGTAGGCTGAAATTATATTATAAGACTCTTTTTCTCATTATTGTCATTATTAGAATTACGGTGGTGCAATTAAGGAGGTTGTACCGGTACATAGCTAATCAATTGAGCGCCCAAATATACTTCTCTTTGATTCCCGTAGTTGCGAGCGTAGATTTGGCAACTAACAAAGCACACAGTCTACTACGATTACGATTCGCGTGCGCCTGCGTTAGTATATGGTGCGTGTGTTTCGTTCCGTTTACTACGTGTGTTGCTTTTTCTACGAACCAGTTGTCAAAATATCAGTGAAAAACGAAAAGGATTTTTTTGGAAAAGCAAGAGAGTGACCGAGAAAGTGTACAAGAAAAGAGTTCAGCAGTCTAGGATTGGAAAAAATATTAGAAAAATATTCGAGCAGAAACATAAGTCAGATGAACTGGATACCGAGCAAAGTGAGCGTAGATGCAACGTTGCCAGACTTTCGTTGTCCTGCTCTCAGTCATACATTTTGGATGAGAATTAATGATTTCCTAGTCTTACAAGCTTTGAACGTACATTATGATAATTGATAAATGATCAGGACAATATCCTTTATCGCTCATTAAATTTTCATGAAGATCTGAATGTTAATTATTTAAATATCGTTGAAAAAGTGATTTTTCCCATAAGAACACATGTTAAATGAAATTACAATTTTCTCGGCTTCTAGGCTCTGAACCATCTCAAAATTTTAAGTGAAGCTTTATTACATAAAAACAGACCAGTCGGTTGACATTTTATTAAATTCTCAATGTTAATTTTAAAAACGGTACAACCTCCTTAACAAGGGGAAGTCAAAATGATGAAGCCAATCAAAATATGTACGCGTTATGCACTTTTATTCAAAAAATCCAATGATTCTAGGTTTTCATTTTCTTTTTAAGTAAGAGATTTCTCATTTATAATAACCATTATAAAAACCAATATTTAACAACTCTTTTAAGAAGGCACAGAGATAGAAAGTTATTTTCAGATCTAATATTTTTCATTTTTATTCCTTTCATAAATGTTTATTTCTACATATATTGATTTTAAAATTATAAATAGATAATATTCATTTCTTTGATTTTATTTTTATGATACAAATTATTAATTTATCTTCTCCTATACCTGTAATTTCATGGTATCCTGCATTTTTGCTTATCATATCTGTCTAGGAAAATTTCCGATAATCAATTAAACAGCATTTGCAATACTTAATAAAAATTCTTATCTTGGAAATATGAAAATTTTCCTACGACGATTACGGAAGAAACGGGATTAAAGGATATCAGATTTGAAAGTCATTATTTCAATTTTCTAAAGAGATGCAAATATGAAAATAGTTATGATAAATGAGAAATAATTTTAATTGAAATGACAAAAAAATAGACGTTTTTTATTGTTATGTACAGTGGAATCTCGATTAATGGGGTGCAACTATCTACGGTCTCGATCGACCGGCCTTGATTAATCGTAACACATTTTGAATTATTTATTCCCTCAGGTTTCGATAATCCGATAGGTCCCGATGAAGCCGGTTAGCCGAGGTTCCATTGTATATATGAGTAGATGCATGGCGAATCAAATTTGAAATTCCGCAATGTGCAAGGCACGAGTCCTAATCATTGCATTATCGTAAGAAGCGTGTCATGAAATTTTCAAAATCAAAAACTCGAAACCTAGGTTTTATTCTACAATTGCAAGATTTGTTTTTCGAACTTTAGGTTAGCCACAAAAAATTTCTTTGTAACTTCAAACAAATTTGGAATGTTTTTGCTTTTTTATTTTCAAAGTATTACCTATATAGCCTGGTAGAAGGAAAGAAAATAAATCGACAATAGCAATAAGCATAACAAATTTTTTATTACTTTTGCAGGTTCCATGTAAGGTTTGTATTGGCGTAGACTTGAAATATATATTTCTAAACACAAGAAGTTTCCGTAAAGAAATGATCATTTGACAAAGTATCATTTCATAAATCTTTACACGTCGAGTTATGGTAAAATAATGAACAATGTCTTAAAGTATAATTAGTCTCTAAAATTATTATAGCACCATAATTCACGGCTTTTTATATTATTGTCATATCAATAAACAAAATAAGGGCTTTGTTATTCGAGTTATCTTTAAGAAGCGTATAAAATTTGATTGGAGTCATTGTATCGTTTTAAGTCAGTTGTCAAAAGCTCATGTATGGGACGGCATTGCACGTCCATTTCGTTTTTTTTTTTACGAGGATTATCTATATTAGTTATTAATATTTGACAATTGGTGCAGAGGGCAAGGTTTGCTTATTTACAAATGGAGATTCGTTAAGAGCTATTTTTTTCAAGTTCGTCTCGAAATTTGGCACCAAATTACAGTATAAATTAAACAAATGAAACAATCATTTTTGGAAACTAAAGAAAAAATAGTCGATGGACGTGTGAGATGGTGACTATGATAATATACCTCGTGGTTTCAAGAAAACGGGTCAGTGCTATATTGTCAAACGATTAAAAATTGTCCTAAATGTGAGCAATTATTTCTTAGAGTACAACAAGAAGTTTCTATATGTATTAAAGTGAGTTCGAAGTTAACGATATTTTGTTAATACATAAAATATATTGCCTCTTGGCAGAAATTTCTAGCCGAATTTTCTTGAAGAATCTTTTGTTATTTGGGTTTACTTCCTTTCAGATCTATTTAAATGTCATGATTGCGTTAAGAGTTGTAAATTTACATGACTCGAATCGCAATAATAGCAATAAATTACATATAGATAAAATTGGACATTAGTTTGTTGTTACATAATAACACAAGGCAACGCGCAGCATAATGGCAAGCAGACCGGAACGACGGCTTTGCCGCTGCTGCTCTTCGTTTGGCTTTTACTGGAAGCTTCGTATTCGTATTTCCCACTTGCTTTTTGCCATCCTCCCTGAAACACAAAGAGTTTATAAGATCGAGAAACATCATTGATTTCTCCGTTTTCACAAAACACAGTAGGACCTCGTTATAACAATCTCTTCGGGACCAAACAAAAGCCTTATAACAATCTTTTTATATCTTACGTCACACTTAATCCTATTAAATCTGTGACAATATTTATTATAATACTAATTAATTGATTTACTACTTTTGAGTTAATAATTAAATTCTTATTTTTTCCCTCATAGTATTCAAACTAGTAGTTGCAACTACTGGATAGAAAAATTTACGAGAATCTTTAGTTTAGAAATTATCGACTTCAGTATTAGATACGACGGAAATTATGAAATTGTATGACTTTAAATGAATTTATTATTTATTTAAAAAAAAAAAACTAATTTTATTCTAGATGTCTGAAGAAGGTTTAGAAATCAAGTCGAAACTTTACTAAAGTTTGACAGCTGGAGGTTTTGTTATGTGAAATCTGAAGAGAAGGCAATTTCAATTGACGCGCCTTATGGGTTCAATGTGTCCGGTTGACAAGCTTTCGAGGTGAGAGCTAGAAAGATTGTTATCCGGAAGTAGTTTTGCTTTTTATAGTAAGAGATTGTTATAAAGTGAAGTGAAATTTAAAATGACGCGCCTTATACATTCAATGTAAATGGTCGAAAAACTTCCGAGGTAAGAGATAGAAAGATCGTTATCGAGCGGGAATTTCGCGCCTTATAGCGAGGGATCGTTATAAAGTGAAATTGTTCTAGCGAGGTTCTACTGTATTTGAAGAGAAGAAAATTTCATTTGACGCGCCTTATAAAAATTCAATGTAAATGGTCGAAAAACTTTCGAGGTAAGAGATAGAAAGATTGCTATAGCGAAGTCCTACTGCGAATTGAAATCATTTATGGGACATCGAATGAATTGTTAAATTCAAAAGAAAGAAAGCGGTGCCATTGGATTGTTTAGGCCAAAAATTATCTCAAAGTATCCGAAACACAAAAAAATAGTTCAGAAAAATAAACAATAACTTAAACACTTTTCTAAACTTATAATGGACAAGCTGTATATTAAATTATTTAACAGTAGGCGAAGAGTCAAAATTGACGCTACAAAATTAAATTAAACACAAATAGATTTCATTAATCGTCTGTAGAAATGAATAGTTTGTTATAAGTAAAATTATTTTTATTACAATGGTAATTATTTAGAAAAGTTTCTCTTTGTTGTGAATTACTCAAGTAACGTTTAAGTCAACTTTACGTTAAATATGAAAATATTAATTAGCCACTTTTGCAAAAGTTATAAAAAAAGGATATTTTTGCGTTCTTTGACGTTCTCCACATTTTTAAGAAAAACAAATAATTATTAAAGCTTCATAATCCAAATGAAACTGGTAACGTTAAAGATATTTAATGTTACTTACACCAGCTTGATACATGGCACCGCCGGATTCTTCTTTTCTCGTAAATTCGGCCGAACCGGGTGGGTAATACACTGGTGGACCTGCTACATTCTTGCTTTGTACTTTGGGTGGTGTATGCGACACGAATTCAACCTCCTTCTTTGGTTTCCCCGAGTTTTGTCTAACGATCCTCTGCTTCTCCTGTTTTTCAATGTCTTCCAGTACCTCTCTCTGCAATTAAAAATGGAATATCAATTCTGTCGTTTCTGGAAACAACAGTCAAATACTTGTAAGAGAATATTTACAATTACTTCATCAATAATATATACCCTCGACTTATAAACCTTTTAACAAATCGGGTCCAGAAACGCTTGAAACTTTTGACAAAATAAACCACGGTTGGCGGCCGCTGTAATTGGCCGCCGGGCATTGAATATTCGCCTCAAACTTGAGTGCAATGGAGACCCGTCTTTATGCTTTTTATTATTTTTCTTATGTTATATGGCAGTTAAATTTCTCGTAGAAGATATTAACCGGAAGTGAACGTTACCAATGTTAAAAAACTTGATAGGAAAATGTCAAAAGAGTCGATGACAAAAGGTTTAGAAGTTGAGTGTATTTTTAAAAATCTCTTTATGTTTACATTCGATCCTTGGAAGTTGAATTTTATATAGATATTGCATTTCAGCTTGATACTTGAAGTATTGTGATACTTGAAATTTGACTTGATATTTGGTACTTGAAATTTTACAGACGCAAAATTGTTCTACTAAGCACCTCCCTTTTGTGGATTTCAAAAAAAGATTTCAAAAGAAGGATTTCAAAAGAAGGATTTCGAGAAAAGAAAAATTTCAAAAAAATTAAATTAAATCACGAAAATAATTCGAAATTATAAATCTAAAAAGTGTCTTTGGAAACCTTTGGTAGAAATAGTGTTAATAAACATCTATAAAAACTTCATCTGTATATACAAAAATGGATGTTTGTATGTTTGTATATGATTAACACATTGACTGCCACGAACAATTTACGTGACTCCTTATTAACACTAGAACTACCGACAGTTGAGACGTAGCTATTTCTACTTAAAAAAAATTACTTTTATTTTATATGTATGAAACAAAATTAAAGTTCATTATAATAATCCTTTAGCTATCTTTCCAAAAGTCATTACATCATTGCGAAAAAAAATGTAACATGAAGTAGGAATAACAAAATAAAATTGTCTAACCAGTCAAAATGACTGGTGTGGTAGTTCTAGTGTTAACGCCGCGTGGGTCGTAATAGTATATGCTATTGCATTTCATGACCAGCACGGCCTGAACGTAAAGTTTAGTGTAGTGACATGGCAGTCAACGCGTTAATAGACCTCGAAACTGTTCGACCGATCAACATGAAACTTGGCACATATATGCATTTTTTGCACATATGTATATGCATTCATGGAGAAGGTTTTTACGCTATACAATTTGTTCTAACTCGCCGCTGTAGATGGCGCTGCAGCTCATCAACTTCTATACCGTTGAACCTATCGCCATTAAAATTGGTATACATAGATATTTAAGCACGAAGAATATTTTTGCGCTATCCACTTTGTTGCAACTCGCCATCATATTGACGACAAAACAGAATAGTTTACTTCAAAGGACTCCAAAAAGTCTATACACCAAATCAGAAAACTAAAAATATTGTTTATCCACTAGCTTTGCGTTAAATGTTAGCATTAGTTTAAATTATTTTAAGATCAAAATCTAAATTCTTTACACTCTTAGCACGGGCGAAGCCGTGCCTTTGACTGCTAGTACAAAATAGTTTTGGAAATGAAACGAACTGATCCTAAAAATGAGTACATCGAATTCGATGATCACCCAGCTCACGTAGGCCCATAAACTCCTACTCTAAAAACCCAACTTCGAGCGGAATCTCGGGTCTCACCTCGGAATCGGAGAAAGAAGCCATAAGGTCCTCCAATTTCCTGGGGGGTTCCTGCATGTTGGTAGGAGTCGACGGTTTTGAGGGATAAACTTGCACTCCTCCAGTTGGGAACGGCTTTGGAAGAAGAACTTCGTGGTCATCGGGATACTTGCTCGGAGGTATCGTGGATGTTGTGTTTGAATATTTATAAATGGTAGTATTGCTTTGCGGAGGCCCGGGGGCGGTTTGAGGCGGTGAAGTCGTGTAATAATTTGCTGGCTTTTGAGGAGACGGTGACTTGGTATTGTAATGTTCCTCAATTCGATTGATCGTCGTGTGACTTTCGTTTATTATCGGAGTCTGATTTTGATAAATAATCGTCGTGTTTCCGGGGTGATCCGGTCGATCGCCGGGTCTTGGCCCGTGTCCATTCAGATACGTGTCGCTGATCTGATAGTATTTTTCGTCGCGAGTAGTTACGGACGTTTTCGAGTCAACGATCGGCGGGTGGTCGTCGTGATGAGGGCCAACGTGGTAAACCACCGACGGTTGGGACACGGGCGGTTGTGGCCCACCTACGTGCTCTTCGCGGTAGAACTTCGCTTCTTTGTGATAAGTCTTGGCCTTGGCGGTGATATCGGTCGTCGGCGAGGGAGTTGTGTATCGCGCCGAGCTGCTACCTGGTCTTTCGATGTAATCGGTTTCGTTGGACGTCTTGTAAGTTACAGTTTTCTCGGTGGATCCGCCTCGAGGTAGGGTATAAGTGATGGTTTGTTCACCTCTTGGCAGAGTTCCACCCGGTAAGTACGTTTCCGGTGCTCCAGGTAACTCGTAGGTGTAGGTCTTAATGGTAGTCGTAACTTTTGTATTTGGGCCAGGTGCTAAATTCAGCGGAACCGTAGCCGTGGGTGATGGGATTGCTACATGATCCGTCGTTTCGTACTCTTCCGTTGTCGTCATATGTTGCGTCGTCTTCTGCACGCTGCTGCTCGCTGGACTTTGAGCCGCTCTCGGATCCGACCGGGAACCTTCGGATGGATCAAACACCAAATGATACGTCTTTTGATTCTTAATTGCTCTATAGCGCAATATAGGTAATAAATACTTGGTTTTAAATTAGACCATATATGGGTCGCCACAATTTACCTGAACCATGATAAGATCGTAAATCAATTCCAAGAAATTTAAGCTAAAAGAATTGTACAGAAAAACCTAATAAAATTAACAATATACATAATAACTCGATAATACAACACAATAGTGTTTACATATTGTAATATATCAATTAAATGATCTGTTTTCATCATAATAAATGAAAATATGGATCATCATTGATTAAAAATAACCAATGTTATTCGCATTATTATATTATAAATATTACTAAAGAGGATCAGCATTATTGATCGAAACGTATAAAGGATAACGAATTGAAAACTGGTCGAATTAGAAAACCAAGGAAAGTGGTCTAAGTCATGTTTTTTTCGTGCTGATAAATTTAAAGGATTTGTTTTAAATAAAATAAAAAATGTTTTTACATTCTGCAACATTGAAAGTTGGAGTTTTGTTGGTCTTGATTAATGAAGAAAAAAAATGTATTGCAAGATAAAATGATGCGAGATAACTAAAAACCTCATCATTTTCAAATCTTGACTTAGACCACTTTCATAATTATGGGCACATATATACTTTTGGTATACTTTATTTCCATATACTTTTAGCTCACAGGTTTCGGTCCTTAATTGAAAATCCTCTTCGGTGTGAATTTTGGCAGCGTTACATTTGAATTTCGTCGTTGTGCTTGCAATAATTAGTATAATGAAATTTATAAAACCCATTTTTCGTCCGGTGTTATAAAATTTAGTATTAGTTCAGAACTTAATACCAAATGTTTTAAAAACATGGAATGAAAATGATTTGTGATTTTTTATTATATTATTAAGTATATAATTTTTTTATTTATTCATTGTAGTTGATAAATTTCGTTATTTTTAAGTAATTCAAATGTAACACTGCCAAACTTCACACCGAAGAGGATCTTCAACTAAGGACCGAAACGTATGAACTAAAAGTATATGGAAATAGAGTATGTCAAAAGTATAAAAGGTTTCATTTAAAACCAAGTATTTATTACATATAACAAATGATATAATAAAAAAATTAGCAAATGGGAGAAATTCTAAAAAAATAAATCACTTTTTTAAAAAAATAGTAGCTTGATATTCATTTTGCGATTTTCAATAGATAAATTAAGGAAAAAATATAATTATTCAACCGCGTCGAGTGATTCATTTGACCCCAACGTAGGGGCAGTTGAACCACTATTTAGGGTCAAGCATTACGTTAATTAGTACATAAAAAATTATTACAAAATTATTTCAGTTTTAGTCGAATAGGAAATTTTGAAATAGAAACATACTAAGACATTACAATTAATATTTTATGATTATATGAAAAAAATAAAATATTATTAAGTATTTTACCAAGAGTTGAAAAAAAAGTTTTATTTCTCGTAAACGCAAATACTTGAATGTTTCAAAATTGAATGATCATAATTCTTAAAGGACATTTTAATTTTTCATTGTTATTATACTTTTAAGCCGACTGATTCAATTGACCGTAGGTTGTAAATGAATAAATAATTTTTCTTCAGCCTTTCCTAAATTTTACTTTTGAAACCTGCTTAGTATAGTTCTGTCCTGATGTAGTTTTTAAATTCTTTATTAAAATTATAAGTTGTTTTTCGTCAATATTTCAAATAATTTCATCAATTGGTAAATTTTTGAAGTCATATGGTAAACTGAATTTTTTTGCATATGATATCATTTCAGCTACCTCATTTGGAATAGTTATTTCTGATAAATTTTTGAAGTATTTTTTAAATTTTTCTTTTACAATTTTTTCTTCCATTTCCGTAACTTCTTCAGTAAGTTTCTATGTTATATTTCTTTAGAAAGGACATATAAAAGACTGTTTTTATATATTATTTAAATTTTGTATCTATTTTTATATGTACAAAATATTTTTTTATATTTTTTTTGTAAAGAAATATAAAACAACGAAAGACTAAAGAAAAATTATATATTTGTGGTAATTCAATATTTTTATAGTTTGAAGTATTAACTAACCAGAGCTTTCATGGATGAATTTCACATCTTTCTGACGACTGTTGAGAATCGGAGAGTTTTGCTTCGACCGAGATGTGGAAGTATCGTATAACTGAAAAGAACGCAAAGGCGCTTTTAGGTACAAGTAACCGAACAATGGGTTAATCAATAGGTAAAACTTGTATCTCGTTTAACTGGTATTACTTACTAGTTCTCTATTAATCGTGGACAGTTTACCGGACGGCTCGGGACTTCGGTGTCTTCTATCGGATCGAGACTCTTCGTACGAGGATTCGTGGAATTCATCGCTGTTTTCATTTATAATAGATTATTAGTATCTTTGAACGCTTTATATTCTTTTTTGTACAATTAGAGGCATTTAAGAATCTTACATTATTGCATTTCCGCTTTTATCCAACAGGTTATCGGACATCGCCCAGGAATCTGCAACTGTTGAAGGGAAATTATATAAAACTGTTCTTTTCTATAGCATTTGCAGATTTGTAAAGTTTATATATCAAGTCGTCCCAAAAGTTTGTTTTGCGACCTGCACCCAATTTGTATGCAATACTTATGAACCCATTTGCATCATGCAACTGGTAATGAAAAACAATCGCAGGCTTGTGGAATAAACCGCGCTCGGTAAGAAAAGCAGTCGCGGGCTTGTGTAATAATTCGCGCTCGGTAATAGCAGACGCGGCTCGCGAAATATTCCGCCCCTGGATGCAAATGGGTTAATAAATGAAAGCCAATTATTTGGACAACCTATAATATATTGAAATCTGTCATTCTATCTCATACATATTAGATAGTTCTAAAAGTTTCCTTTGCTTTATTGGTAAGTAATCCACACGCAACGGATTTTGGTAGAGTATATGTACATTAAATATATAGCTCTAATCTGGGTTATTTCCTTAAATTTCTTACTACTGAGTCATCTAAAAAATATGACCGCTAAATACAGTTTTGTGGTACATTATAACCTTTAGAGCGCCGGGATACGCCTCTAGGCGTAAGGGGTCTCACTTGCCAACATCTTAACTTAGTTTGGTCCTAACTTAGGGACGTTAGACCAAATTTCTATAGAAAAATTCGATTTGCAAATTTTTCAAAACCCCGGCGCTCTAAAGGCTTAAAAATCTTCAGCCAAACAAAGTAGTTGAATCCGATAACAATAGATAAGTTTGTTTTTTCCATTATGTCAACACAAAGTAATTACATTGGACCAAGCGTTCACAAAAGTACCTAGTACTCTCCACTTCATATGATTTGTCAATTTCTTCCATAGCCTCTATATCTTGTGCATGTGGCAATATCTGTGGTAATTAAAATAAAATGGACAGAATTTGTTCTGTTTATGTGATTAGAACCGGTACCGAACTTGCCAGGCCCCGAAACCTAACGTTTTCGGAAGTAAATTCCATATTAACATCTGAAGTAGAAATATGTTTTACCATAACACGATCATGAAATTGAACTAGTCACTTAGTCTATACACTCTGAAATAAAATATGAATTGTTAGGAGATAACTATTAAAGATCGATACTTAAAGCTACTTTCATATTTATGTTATCGTAACTATATTTCAAAGCTAAAAATGGGTGTATAAACATGTTTGAAATAATTTTATCAACACATTTCTGTATAGTATGTTTAATAATAATAGATATTTCTTTGAGTGTAGTTATTGTTAAAGATGTTATCAAGCGATACGGTAGTGTCTCGAGACAAGTTCATTTATGAATTGGGCGCGAGCGCTACCGTGTCTCTTTTCTCGACCGAACTAGGTCCGCACACATAACAAACAGCCGAAGCGTTCTGTGTACATACATACACGGCTGGAAAGCCTTTACACACTCACACGCTGTCTGTAACATCAGTAGTACAGCTCAACGGTGGGCTAGGCCCTAGGCATTCAGTGATTTGTGTTTTGTTTTTCCGAATATACAAAAGACGAAAATTTACCTTACCGACGCACGGTAAGGTAAATTTATATTTTCTCGAGATATAAAGCCGATAATAATAATAATATTTGCAAAAAGGAGACAAATCCCCCTAAAAAACACCTCTGGTGCAAAAAAGTCGAGACAAGTTCATCTATGAAAAGGGATCTCTCTACAAAAGTTGTGAAATCCTATAACATTAGACAAGCTCGTTTTTTCCATTATGTCAATACGAAGTAATTACAAAATGGAAAGAATTTTTTCTGTTTACGTGATTAGAACCGGTATTGAACTTGTTGGCCCCCGAACAATTCAGATGTTTGAGTATGATGTATAATTTATTCATATTATTAATATGTAATCTGATCTTTACTAATTCATAATGCGGTAAAAATAAATTAAATTGTAAGATATTTATTGCTTATCGTTTGAGTTCGGGGCCCGACAAGTTCAATACCGGTTCTAATCACGTAAAGAGAAAAAATTCTTTCCATTTTGTAATTACTTCGTATTGACATAATGGAAAAAACGAGCTTGTCTAATTTTATAGGATTTCACAACTTTTGTAGAGAGATCCCTTTTCATAGATGAACTTGTCTCGACTTTTTTGCACCAGAGGTGTTTTTTAGGGGGATTTAGTGTTTTAACATGCGCTCTAAAAAGTAAATATTTTTATCTGAATATTAATAAGTAGTCCTAACATTTTCAATGAAATTAATAAACCATTCTGATTGTTTGTTGATGACATTATTAATTCAGAGTTTTAAGTTTTAATTATTAGTTTAAATTAAAAGATTCTTATTGCGTATCGTTAGGGGTCGGGGCTCGACAAGTTCAGTACCGGTTCTAATCACGTAAACAGAAAAAATTCTTTCGATTTTGTTTCAATTACCACAGATATTGCCACTTGGACAAGATATAGAGGCTATGGAAGAAATTGACAAATCATATGAAGTGGAGAGTACTAGGTACTTTTGTGAACTTTTGCTCCAATGTAATTGCTTTGTATTGACATAATGGAAAAAACGAATTTGTCTAATGTTATCGGATTTAACTACTTTATTTGGCTGAAGATTTTCAAAATGTACGACAAAACTGTGTTTAGCGGTCATATTTTTTAGATGACACAGTAATACTTATTCATGTCCATTATATTCTATAAACTATAAAAAAATATGATGTATTCCTTTGTCATTATAATCAGTTTTGATTTTTGGACATTTTGTATAAATTAGAATTTTTTTTTTTTGGGGGGGGGGGGTTGCATCAGATGTGCTTTTTGTACAGGTATCACTTTTCATACATGAACTTGTCTCAATTTTTTTGCACCAGAGGTGTTTTTTAGGGGGTTAAATATCTTTATATAATTAAATACCACAGTTTATATAAGTTAAAAGTCGATGTTATGCAGGGCATAGCAATAACTATTACCACTTCAGATAGATTATAGTTTCGAAGATATCCGAGGTGCCAATAGCTATTGCATCACCCTTTATAATATTAATTTTACAAATTTTCCTTCTTAGAAAAATTATTTATGGTTACAACCAAATCTCTTTTACACGCTTTTGTAGCTACATGATTAAAATAAATGTTTTTTTTTTAATTGTATCTTGTCTAGTACAATTTCAAAGCTACTGTCATAATTATGTCCGTGACTAGATATAGTTCTTTATTTCATCCTACACATTTTTCAGATAACATGGAACCCATCTCAAATTTTGGTATGGAAAACTTATCTTTTTTTACATGCTTGTTTTTACACTTATTCTTATTTGTGAGAAACGTATCTAGAAAAGAGTTGGGTGCATGTTATAAATATTATAGTACGACCATAACACAAGTTTCTGAATATTTTTTTCCTAAACTATGAAACCTCTGGACTGGGGTTGGACGGAAAGCTAAATTTGGCCACTGGTCAATAAATGAAAATTATAACAGCGTCACATTGGGATCGCCAAAATAACGAAAAATAATGAATAATATTTGACTTTTTTTGTTACTTCAATTTACTACTTCTATTGTTAGACTGGATGTGATTTATTTTGAAGCGTGATATGCATAGTTGATCATTGCAGTCTTCTTGTATCTTTCACTAGCGGGTTTTCTCTCAGCACATTTGGTACAAGATGTTACTCTTTTCTCTGACTGCCATAGTACGTCCCTAATATAAGTTTCTCAATATTTTTTTTGATACGGTGAAACCTCTGGATTGTGGTTGGAAGAAAAAAGCTAAATGCGATAATTAGTCAATGAATGAAAATTGTAACGGCATAATATTGAGGGCTACTAGAATAATGAAAAACGATGAAGAATATTTTACTTTTTCATGATTAACACGCGAAAAGCCCATACGTTCTGTGTTTTTTTTAAAGATTGTTTAATATTTAGCCTGGGGGTGATCAATTTTGAAGCACGATATGTATAGTGGAAAGTCGCAAGCCTTACAACAATGTCGCGTATCTTTCATTGACGCGTTTTCCTTTAGCACATTTGCTACAAGATGCTACTCTTAACTCCGACAAATATTTCAATTTGAAAAATTATTTATGATTGTGTCATAATTATACAGGGTGGGGCAATAACTATTTGCACCTTAGATATATTAAACAGGTATATGTAATATGTCTAAGGTGCTAATAGTTATTGCCCCACCCTGTATATTAGACACCACGTCTCCGGTATAGGTTTTTAAATATATTTTGCTATTCGACGAAATCTCTGGATTGCCGTTGAAAGAAACGCTAAATGTGACATCTGGTCAATGAAAGAAAATTATACCAGCGTCATATTGGGGAAACTAAATGATAAAGAGTATTTGCCTCTTTCTTAATTGAAAGTACTCCTACTTGTGATAAAAACGGGGAAAACCCATAATAGAAATAACTTTTCATTTTGAACATATTTTATTAATTAATAAGTAATATTTCTTTGGTTTTTAAAATTATTTGACGATTCAAAATTACAATTAAATTCTGTGATTTGGTATTTTTAATAATTAGACAAGGTGCAATCAAGTTTGAAGTATAATACGGATAATTTGATGTTGCAGTCTTAAAAATAATATCGTATATGCTTCGTTTTCCATTACCAAACTTGATACAAGATAATTGACATTAGATCTTCGTCCTGAGAAATATTTCCACTGTATTGTAGAATAATATTGTAATTACATCGCGAAAGAATATTCTAGAAATATTCCAAACGACTGCCTGCTAATATCCCAGACGTACCCTTTATAAAGTACTTCAAAAATAAACTTCATGTCTGCCTCCTCGGGTCAGAAATGGACCAGATGACCAATTTGGCGTGACACCTAAGCTTTTCCTTCTGTTTATCTCTATTGTTCTTCTCTCCTATTTTATTTTATTAATATATATTCGTTATTCATTCTATAGCACTATACAGATTGTATAGTTGCGTATGAATCTTACTTTATTGTTACTATCGTTCATCTAGTACTTTGTGAAATCTACTTTTGTCCTATAGGCTCTTTAGGTCACGAAGATAACAATTTTGTTTATACGTCATCTATCTATCGATCCCACAGATTCTGTCCGCCATAGATAGGTACTTTACAATTTACAATTTATAAATTTCTCTATATGTTACCTATGTATCTGATTTTATATTGATTATCACTAGGATAATCAATATAATGATTTGTTCGGGACCAAATTCTTTATAACAATCTTTCTCTCAATTTCCACTCTGCGTGGCCATGTATGACTGGTTGCAAGATTAAGGTGGCCGGATTCTGAAAATGCAACCGGTCATACATGGTCAGCATAACTAAACGAGGCTGTAGGAAAAAAGTCACGCGATAGCTACAAAATACTCGGTTGTTAGTGAACGGATAATCTTAAATTTTGAATATGTGATTACTTAGTTCTATACGATAGATTGCCAGCCGATTTTTACACTCTCAAATTAATTTTTTTTATTAAATTTCCTTTATTAATTAATTTACCGCCAAAAATATCAAAAACACGGCAAACGCACGGATGTGTCAAATTTTGTTTCATCAAAAAGAATAAAAATATCACTTGAACTAATGATGAAAATCATTAAATTCGTATTCTAGGACTTCAGTAATTGTAAAATAAATTCTCCTTATTGATATTAGTATACTTGTATTTATAAACAAACAAAGTGCAAAAAATAGCGATTTTATGAAATAAATGCATTTTCGACTAAAGAACGAAGGGTTCTTTGGGTCGCTGATTACAAATCCGATATTGGATTCGTTATCAGCGACTTTTCACGTTTTTTTTCAGATTTTTAGACTTCGTTGTTTATTCAAAAATGCATTTATTTCATAATATTGCTACTTTTTTACATTTTGTTTGTTTATGAATACTGGTACATTAGTATCAATAAGGCGGATTTTTTTTTCGCAATTAGTGAAGTCCTGGAATACGAATTTAATGATTTTCATCATTAGTTTTAAGGAATAACAATGTTTAAATATTATAACACTAACCGAAGTTAGGTGGGACAACCGTTGTCCCACTGTGACGCAAAAGGTTAACGAAGAAGTTGCAATAAGCGATGGATCGAAAAAGTTACAGCTCTTTTCAATAGAAGATTTAACATTGCCTGACCCTGAATAAACATTTCTTTTTTTACAAAAATAGTGGATACATCAAGTGATGTTTGTTTGTATGTATGTATGTATGTAATAGTGATGAACGCTTAGTACAAAATTGAAGTTAATTGTCACGTAATTGTCCTTCTGCGAATATCTATCACTCTAGTTTTTTCTTTGCACCATTCTGTTTTCTAACGTTGCCCATTATTTTATTCTATATTGTTTTATCTTGAGGAAATTGGATTCCGATTATGGAGCTCGCCATACATGGTCAGCATATCTAAATCAGGCTGTAGAAAAAAGTGACGCGATCGACACAAAATATTCGGTTGTTAGTAAACCAATAGTTTTGAATTTTGAATATGTTATAATTACTCAGCCTTGAAATTAATTTTTTGTTTTCAATTTTCTTTAATTATTGACTTACCGACAAGTGTATAAACAGTATCGCAGATGCACGGATCTGTCAAGTTAACACTATTTCGATCGCGCTAACTATGTGTGATCAAAAATTGAATCCAAAAATATAGATTTTTTTAATTCACCCCTTAACTTGTGCGCTCTAGTTAATTCGAGCGCGCTAAACAGGTCAAACTGTGCACACTCGAGATAATTTGAGCGGCGTTTGTTGTAGTTTATGCTGCTATAAATTAAAATAAAAATTTTGATTAATTTTGTATTTTTTTGCCAAGACAATGTTCTAAAGTGTTTTGCTACATTAAAAAAAAATTGATTTTTTTTGGCCGGTTTTTTTTTTAAATCTGTGCGTTAAGGGGTTACTACCAAACTTTTTACAGACACATAATTGCTCTACTAAGTACCTCTCGTTTGTGGATTTTAAAAAAAGATTAAGTTAAAGCTCGAAAATAATTTGAAATTAAAATTCTAAAAAGGTATCTTTCACATCTTTGGTAGAGATGGAATTAAGGGGTTACAACACAGTAAACAAATTTTTTTTTTCATTTTTTTTTTCATTTTCTGAAAGCTGCATTTTTTAAGAATACTCTCACCAAATTTTGTAAAGAAATTCATAAAATTGACGGACATACAGGTAAAATTTAGTCTCTATGTCGTATTATTATCCTTTCTCAGCAAAACTTTGAACGCGTTTTTCTCGAAACTATGTTTTTCAACCTGGTTGACAGCATATTTAAAAAACTATTCATCCGATTTGCATGTACAAAGTCTTAAAATGTTTGAAAATCCAGTCTCTATGACACCACGAAGAGTTTTTTTTTATAAAGGGGCCCCTTCTATTTTTTCTTTCATAAACGATGACAATCTTATGTGATAAAATTCGCTGGTCCGCCATTTTTTTGTTTTTTTAGATATCGAAATTTCGTTCCGTGATGCTATAAATCTATATGTCTAGTTTAAAAAGGAATTTTTTTTTAGATGAACCGTATGGCTTAATTGCTGTCAACCACCAAATCGGAATGTCTTTTTGAAAGCGGCGTACACCGCAAACTATTAGTCAGATTGGGATCCAAAAATTTGTGTAGAGTCTTGTTTATATATACATTGAATACAAGTAACAATAGAAAAAAAATAGTTTGCTCGAAAAAGATTATTAAAAATACACCTTCGTACCGCGCGCTCACTGTGTTGTAACCCCTTAAATGTCTCCAAAAAGAATCAAAATGTCACTTGAAGAAGTTTGATCTCACCCAACAGATAATGTCTCAAACTGAATGTAACAAAACCTTACTTACGATTAAATAAAAATACGCGAAAAATGTGTCGGTCAGATACGGTGTAGAGGCGACATTTTTTTTCTTGACAGATAAACAACTGCTGCAAAACGTCGTACTTTGCACAAAAAGTTTTCACAGACGGTTCTATAAATAATTATGCGTATTTTACAGATAAAGAAAATATTCGATATCTGCTTTATTCAAAAAGAGTTGTTATAACAGGCAACAAATGACGTTATAATCCTAATTTACGTACGAAGGACGTTTGTAGTTGTATTTGAATAAATTGATTTATAATAAGCAAACAACTATCGAAATTGTATAAAGTATGAATATTTGTTTATATATTTCTAAAAAATAGTTGCCTTTTGTTATCGCAATTACTTACAAATTAACTATAAAGTGCTTGTGCAATGCAACTTGTTCAATTTTTTGGCAATTGCAATTTGTGCAATATTTTCAATAAAAATATTATTTGTTACTATTTGTTTATCACACTTATACGAAAGTAGGCAAGATTGAAGCTGTAAAGGAACCAGATTTGAAACATTTACTCATTTTAAAGTTTATAATTTACATTTGTTTATTTAATGGTCATACATTGGCATGCGGTCAATTACTGGGCAGTTTACCCTAGTTGTCGTTGGGGATAATGCATAGCGGGTTGCTAGTAACATCCAGCCTAACTATAAAATTATTTTGTTTTTATTTATTTTTTTCTAAATAATTACATTATTTACGTCACGAGTTCACGCTTATCTTTGTTTTTTTAGCAACTATCCTTTTTTTTCGAACTTCTTGTTTCTCTTCGTCAGCGTAAGTACATGCATTTCTCCTGTAGTTGTATTTTTAATTTCACGTTCTATCGGTATATTTTTATTATGAAAGTTTTTTCAACCACGATCTCGAATTTGTCTATGGAATTTCATCTCCAACTTGATAAAAATTTCGATTGATGCGTAATTAGAAAGTGGAACCTTACATGGGCACAACAACATAATTTTTATCATAAGTTATTGCAGTTCCAACTAGAATCTGTAGAAGGTAATTGGAAAATCTTTATTTGGTGGGCAGACTCGATGTTAAAGTATGTCTTTTGCGGGAGTGATACGTAATACAGACTTCGCCATATTGGGATAGCACATATTCCGGAGACCCGGCTGACCCGATTTCCCCGATGGTTGGTGGTACCGCGTTTCAAATTCTTTACGCTCTATACCGCAGATGATGATACGACGCTGCCGCAGATGATGACGATATGATGACTACGCATTCATATATTGCACGAAAGACAAAACGGAACGAAGTTAAAATTAAAAATGCGCATTACATTGGTCATGCGACCGGCTGATTGCGAGCACGGGGCAATGTGTGAAGGCCATTCGAGAGACGATCTTATATAATGATTAGTGTTACAGCTAAGTACCTATGTACATATTATCATTTATTGAATGCGAGTCTGTTGATACCACAATTGTGTCGTAGTAATGTCGTATTGTCAATTTATGTAAATCAATTTATTTCGCGAACACTTGCCCTCCGCCCTGTCGGAGAGCGCACGGAAAAAAAACGAGACCGAGCAATTACGACAAATTTCTAAATATACGCAACTTCAAATCTTATGATAAATTATGACCGTAAACGCTCGAGTCTTTTGACAAAATAAACCACACCCTTGGTCTGATGTCGCTGGCTACCGGGTCGATGAATATTCGCCTCAAGATCGCGCGCAGTGGGGACTCTTATGTGCCTTTTGCTTTACGTGCCTTTATGCTTTTCATTATTTTTCGTTTGTTGTCTCATATTTGAATTTCGCCCGGAAAATATAAACCGGAAGTGGGCGGAGACAAAAAATGTTCTCCATACCTTTTGATTTATTGTGTAACCTCAAATGTGACATGTATTGGGATTTTTTTATATGTGCAATTTGCTCGAAATATGTATACGGTAAAACCTCGATATAACGGACCTCTATTCAACGGACTTCGGATATAACGAACAACTATATTATACGCATTTCCGTAATTTTAAAGAGTTGATTATAAAAAAACAACAATCTTCAAAAGTACAAACAAAACTTGATTCCTTTTTCAAAGTAGGATTACCGAAAGCAAGCGCGTCGGTATCAAACAGCAACGTCACTTCACGATGAGTGTCCGAAGACAATTAAATAGAACTTTGTTTGTGTTTTGTATCTTTTATTTATATCTAAATACAGTGTATTTTCAAAAAAAAGTTTTTTTATTTATTTTAAATTTATTTTTGTATAACGGACTTTCGGCTTTAACGGACACCCCCTCCCGCCGGTTAGTCCGTTATATCGAGGTTTTACTGTATTATGCATTAAACGAATTTACCATTAGATAAAGATGTTTATCGTTGGGTCCAGCGACAACGAAACGCTGGTGTAGGTTTTTGGAATCAATAATTATTATGTTTATAATGGTTATTGATTTAATAACTATTAATATAATAAAATAATGACTCTTGTACATACTTATAATGCTTATTAATTTCCCTATAATTATCCATATTTATAGATGTATTTTGAATCCACGCAGAATATGTACACATTTGGCACACACTACATATGCACATTTTTGACCTAAAAAATTTATGAAGTCTGACCATCCAAGTCCATATTTGAAGGGAAGTAAATTTCAATTGACGCGCCTTACAGGTTCAATATGATTGGTTGAAAAACTTTTAAGTGGGAGCTGGAAAGATTGTTGCCGGGAGGTAGTTTTACGTCTTATAAAGACGGATTGTTATAAAGTGAAATTTTTATATCGACGTCCTACTCTATTAAACAATTTCTTGTGGCTCTTGTTGTGTTATTTTTGTACGTAATTTTATTAATTCTCATCATGAGCGCATTTTTATTATTTTTTCGCGAATTTTATAGGTTATTTGTTTCCGTGCTGTTACGATGTTTCAAAACCAATGAAAAATAAACTGATATACAACAATCTTAAATTGTAAACTAACATAATATTTATAAAAAAAGCAAGATATTTAATTTATTCTTAAATTAGAAATAAACCATATCGAATAGTTAATTTTCCCTTACACTGTATTTCATTCAGAAATTTTCTTGTAACTTTAATTATTATTTTTTGTCGCTGCTTTACTATTTCTCGTCGCGAGCATATTTTTATTATTTCTTTATAGTGAATTATTATCTTTTTTTAGAGTGAACTTTAAAAATTGTCTCTTTCCGCTGAAAGATGGGCCCAAGTACACGCGTATTGGGACTCGATGCATATATTACCGACACCACGCATCTCATCTCGCATAAGACCTTGCTTCGTTCTGATATTTCCAACGTCAATTAACTGTAGTACCTGCAAGGCCGTAGCGATCCATAAAAGGCTTGTCGCGTCAAGCCAGCTTCTCTGCCCACTCGTTCTCTGGAAACTGGTATGATTCAATAGCTCTTGCCGGTCTCGAGATACTTTTGAATTTCAAAACTAGTTTGTTACACACATTCATATTTTTTTAATCGACACCATATCGGGTATAAGGGAAAAGCTGCGATGCCAAATGATAGCGCATTTAAATATCAACTCATTTTGTTATTGCAAGTGTAACAACTGCCTACAAAAATTAAAGATTCCTGTACAATGCTATTCGAATCCTGTTACTTATAGGTTCTGTGGCAGTGGAACTTGCGACTGATGGAAAATGTATCGTTTTTCACTTATGTTACTGGCGGCCCTCGACTTTCGCACATTCTACTTTCGCACAATTCGCTATTTCGCACATTTAAAAAAAATCAACTTTATAAGCCTTTGCGGTCGAATGTTTTTCCCTCTGTTGACTGACATAAAAGAGTCGACAATAAAATGTTCCCGGAAACAATTATGCCCACAAATGACGAATGATTTTACAAATTTTGAAGAAACACCGGAAACTATCACCAATGAAATAGTTAGTCTCATGAATGAATTTAACTTAAACGTCAACATCGACGATGTTAACGAATTGATTGAATCTCACTCAGCACCGCTGTCAAATGTATATTTAATTGAGCAACAATTGATTAACAATAAAATACACAACGAAAGTGAGGAAGAAGAAGCCGACAAAAACTTAACCCTTCGAGAACACACCTCTTTTTTCAAGCATGGAGAACACTCTGGGTCAATCTGACCCGACGCTAACTATAAGAGTCCGCCATTTTAAAACGACAAGTTTTATTAGCTTGACAAAATTCCTAGGTATACTTGAAACACAGATAAATCATGTCATATAATTTTAAAGTGTCATTAATATTATTTATATATCGAAAAAAATTCTCGACAAAATTTTTTTTTTTTAAATTGAAATTTACAAAAATAAATGTGGAATTTTTTTTATTGAATATTAATAATTTTCAAAATTCCTTTACGTTATTCTTAATCGAAATTGAGGTACGGGTCAAATTGACCCAGAGTGTTCTCGAAGGGTTAAAGACTTTGACAATTAAAAATATGAATCAAGTCTTTATGCATCTAGACAAATTTTTAACTGTTATGGAAGAATGCAATCCCAATGGAGAACGTATATCTCAAGTACGTGGGGCAATACAAAAGGACACTGCGCGTTATAGAAATCTTTATTACGAAAAGAAAAAAAAGGAGTTACTCAACTAATTCTTGACAAATTTATAAAGAAAACACCCGAAATCTAAATAAATAAATAAATAAATACTTTAAAACACCGTTTTTGGTGCATGCTTTTTTACATCCCTCTACTTTCGAACATTTAACATTCGCTCCCACTCTCAGGAATCAATTGTGTGCGAAAGTCGAGGGCCCACTGTGTAATGGTATAACAGATTACGCAACGAGGGTGTAAAATACGCGATTAACGCAGAAGTCGAGTTTGTCGCCGTCACTTCGTTCGTGCGCCAAATGAGACAAGTGCGATAATCGCTTTACTAACGAGTGATGGCGTGTACCGTTTTTTCAAAGAGCAGTTAAGTTTGATTTTACGCACGGAAACGAGCACGTAAAATCGAATTTTACCAGCGCCGTTAGGAAAAATAACTATTAAAAACGTATCCAAATCTATAAGTACACGTAATTCTCTTTTTACACGATAGATACGTTCCCAAAAAATTCGTATAAAAAGAGAATTAGGTGTAAATAATATTAAAAAATTCTTGTTAGAATTCAATTAATTTATTTCGTGCTTACATATTTTAAGTCATTAAATATGTTATAAAAAGTAAATTATACTTTGGGAAAAAGAAAATAATATCTGAAATTTATGAATATAAAAAAAGTTAAAATAATATAAACATAAGAAATATTTGCTCTATGAGATTCAAGAAAAATTCATAGAATATTAAAAATCGTGCTAAAACAAAACAATTCGTGTAAAAAGAGAAACTTTTTTTATTTTTAACTCGTGTTAAATAAAATTCGTGTAAAAAGAGAATTAGGTGTACCAATATTGCAACAGATTCTCCCAAAATATTTGGAGACTAGATATTTCAGTAAAATATTTGAAATTATTCAGAACCTCTCATTTATATAGCAATTAAGATCGTTGTTAAAGATATTCAAAGGAATTCACCTCACAATGATTATCAAAGTTCGCTGGATATTTCAGAGAGTTTCTGAAATCTCTGGAGTTTTTTTAAAACTTCTCCAAGAATTACTCCGATTTTTCCTGATGTTTCTCTGATCTTCTGTGACGTTCTCAAAGGTTTTTGTTTTTTCTTGTTGTCTCTTGAATGTAAACTTTTATAATGATATTACGTAACAATTTCGCAAAAGTTCAGAGAAGCAAATAAGAAATTTCAAAGAACCTTAGATAGCATCTTGGAACGTTGGAGGAATGTCAGAAGGACGTATAGTAATTTTTGAGATGATCAGAAAAACAGAAAAGTATTTTACGAAAATTTCAAGGAAATTGGAAAAGTTTTCGAGAAAGTTCAGAAATTCTTTGATAATGTGAGAATGCTTTTCAAAGAAATGTAAGATTACGTCAGAAAAATTATACGGGTTTTTTGAAAATTTCATAGACAATAAGCGTGTGCAGATTTTGGTCGGAGAGTTACCAACGTACTAGTATCGTAATAATATTGTATAGAAACTTCATTTAACGATAAATTATGGTATCAAAACAGTCTCATTGAACTCTATGTGGTTTTTGGTTAGTGATTTTCAGATAAATTCATCAATGAAAGACTTTTTTTATTTTTCTAAGAATTATTCGTACAATTCCTATGAAGGAATATAAGAATTTAACTCCGAATACACTGGACTTCTAAACCTTTTGTCATCGAACCTTTTGACATTTTTCTTTCAATATGAGATTTTTAGGTGTCATTATTTCTTTTGGCTTTTCGACTTTCTAGTAAATATTTGCATTAAAGTAAACAAGTAGAGACTATCTCGGTGGAATGTAGTCTGGAACGAGATTTAGATTGAAAACTTCATCCAAATTAACTGAAATTATTTTTATTGCAAATCTTGTAATATCAAGACAAAGCAATTATTTTGTATTTTTTTCGCATTTTTTGAGCGAAAAGTGATACATGGTAAAATAACCCACGGCCTGGATTTGAACCATTCTTCTTTCGAGTATTTTGACATTGACAACGCCCACTTCCGGCTAATACGAAAAATAATGGAAAACATAATGGCGGGTCTTCACTGAGCGCGAGCTTGAGGCGAATATTCACTGCCCCGGCAGTTAATGACAGCGGTACGTGGGCGCGGTTTATTTTATCGAAAGGTCCAAGCGTTTCCGATCCTGACTCGTCAAAAGGTTCAAAAGTTGAGCATATATTATGCGACTAAAAACCATACAAAGTCCGGTAAGACTACTTTCTTATCAGAACTCACTATTTGTTCTTAGACAAGGACGTCGGTCTTGTTTTCTTTCAGTTAAACACCGATTCGCGTGGAAATTCTGTGGGTTTGCTCCGCTATAACGCAATCAGCAGAAGTATAATACCTAGATGAGTGGGCGTGATGACAAAACAAGCCACGGTTGTATAGCAAAATAGTTCCAAGAAAGATCAGCACTGACTCTTCTCTGGATCGAATCCCACCCTCTACCTGACTAGAATTGTTAGTCAGTTCCTAATCAAGAATCGGTAAGGTGATCTGGTTAGGACATGATCTCAGGCGTGCCTCGCATTACAATTATCACCACCTTATTCGGAATATCAGACCCGATTTGGGTTAGGATATATCGCCAAAGCTGTACTAGCTTTCAATTAGATTATACTGTCAAAGTTTTATTAAATCCTCGTTCAATTGTGCTTGAATTTGTACTCCATTTGGTATTATATATGTAGCCGTTTGACGAATGGAACTCATTTGTTGGTCGTCATTAAATAATTGAAATAAATAAAGTAAACCAACCAATGAATGACCGAATTGTTCATTTTACGTGTCTTTGATGTTACATTTAAATAAATTTATTTATAATAAGAAAACAATTATTGAAATTGCACGAATTTTTGTTTGTAAAGTCAAAATAGTTGCTTTTTGTTATTGCAATTACTTTTGAACTAATTATAAAGTGCAGCACATTTATTTATTAATATTTGTTCATGACATCCTTACGAAAATATGAAAGATTGAACCTGCAAATAAACCAGACTTACAATTAGAAACTTTAACTTATTTCGAAGTTTATAATTTAGATTTGTTTGAGTAATGGTCATTCATTGGCATGCAACGGCAATTAATAGGTAGTTTACCCTATTTTGGTGTTTCTACTTTATATTCGTTTTTATCCGTCCGAAATAAATATTAATTTTCAAGACCAGACGTTTCGGCTAATATTTTCTTAAACTTTATCATTAATATAATTATATTTATGTGACGCCATGAGAGCGCAATAGGATAATACTTTGTGTGATATTTGAAGGAAAGTAAATTTCAAGTAACGCGCCTTATAGGTTCAATGCGATTGATTGACACATTCAAGGTGGGAGCTGAAAGGTTTGTGATCAGGAGGTCATTTTACGCCTTACAGAGAGGGATTGTCATAAAGTGAAATTGTTATAGCGAGGTCCTACTGTAATAAAAAATTTCTTGCAACTTTTGTTGTGTTATTATCGTAGGTAATCTTATTAATTGTCGTCATGGACGCATTTTATTATTTTCCTCGAATGTTATAAATTATTTGTTTCCGTGCGGTTGCGATGTTTCGAAAAATAACGGAAATTAAATTGATAAACAAAAAATTGAAACAGTAAATTAACATATTATTTGCAAAAAACAAAGCATTTCATTTATTCTAAAATTACAAACAAGTCAAATCGAGGAGTTCATTCAAAGTATTATATTTAGAAAATATAATACTTTCAATAAAATATATTTATCAGTATTACATTTAGAAAATATTCTGCAACTTTGAATATTTTTTTTTTGCGTTACTTCATTTATGTGTTTGGTCGACAAATTTTCCACGTAGGAGCTAGAAATATCGTTTACGCGAGGTAATTTTACGCCTTATAGAGAAAAATTGTTATAAAGTGAAACTGTTATAGCGAGGTCCTACTATACTTCACAGTAAACTATATCGGGTCCTGATACAACCTCGGATTACAATCTAGGCCGGTGAGTATTCCTCTCTTGATCTTTTGAAAAACACATTTGTTACAGAAAATTCGAGTTTTTTTTTTACATAAAATGTTTAATACAAACATGGCAACAAATTAAGTAAAGCAATTTTTTATAAAAGTTGCTTGAATGTGACCTCTAGACACCTTACATATGTAGGTATATATTTAAAAAGTGCAAAATAGGTTAGAATTTTGAAAAAAAACTGAAAGTAAGTAGGTGAACTACTTCATTTTTTCAGGTGCCTCTGAAAGGGTTACCACCTGTAGCATGATTGTCGCTCTCTCTTTCAAGGATTATTATACAGGAATGAGTAGCAAAAAAAAGCTTTTCTTTGATGGAAATACTACACATGGAAAAAATAAATGCACTAATTGTTGAATTTCTAGTTGACTTGATTATGAAAGTAGTTGGAATAACAATAAATGTAATTAAAATGACTAAAAACATATAGTTGGACACCCAATTTTTTTTATGTCGCCATGCTCATTTTCTTGGAGATCCGGAAATACTCGAAAAGTAAGAACTTGACATCTACTCTTCTTTGAAATAACGATAACAACAATTCAATGGAATGGAAGTGGTATGCCGTAAACGTCGAAATACGTAAGTAATAAGAGATCGCTTGAAAAGCACATTACGTACAAGGTGCAAAGTGGGTTCTAAATAGGGAAAGGTACACGAGAATCAACTCACCAACTGGTTTTCCATCGATGCTTTTGTTGTATTGGTATGAAACTTGCTTGTAAGCCACTGTCTTACTTTGCCCGGGTTGTACCTGTAATCAAAGTGAACCGGAAGTTTGTAGCTGTATAATTCTTCGATTGCAACCATTAACTCACAAGTTGGTATCATAACGACCGACTACAATCCCCTTCAATGAGTATTGCGAATGGCATTCGCTATTTTTCTTCCTTTTTATTTTTGTTGATTGCAATGTCAATAAAAAGTATAGAAGGGGTTCAAGGGAAATTGTCTCACAAATTGTTTGCTTTTTTAAACCTGTAATCGCATCGTTCGTTTGATGAACTCTTTAACACTTAAAGGCCTAGAGTATGAAATTCATCAAGTGTGCAATTCCATTTAAAATTCCGGTATAAAACTTGATACTCTAGGCCTTTAAGGGTTAAGGGTCAAAAGGTTTGACCACGTCGTAGTTATACTAAAGTTGTTTTTTTTTGTGATTTTTCATAAAATATTATTTATATAAAAAGTTATATTTCATTACAAATTGTTAATTTACAAAGTTGCATGCCTTGCGTGTGCTCCCATATTATTCGCTACATCTTTTACATTAGAGGCAAGGCATTATACACTCGAGTCTCAAATCTTTTGGCGCTTTTATTTCAAGTCTTTAGACATAAGCGGGTCCTACTTCCGGTTAACATTTTCCGCGCGAAATTCAAATGCGACATTTGTCCAAATGATTCTAGATTATACTGATAACGGTTATGGTGTTTGCAATTTTTTGTATTGGAAAAAAAAATTACAGTAAGCGTTTTTTTATAAATTAAAAAGTATTAAGTAAAATATGTATATTGAATGATCAAAATCATAGCTTTAACACGTTGACGCCGGCCTGACCCACCGGTGGGTCATACTTGTCTGTTCCGTGGGGCGGCATGACCCACCGGTGGGTCATACTTGTCTGCTCTGTGGGGCGGCATGACCCACCGGTGGGTCATGCTTGATTGTGCCGCGGGCCAGTATGACCCACCGATAGGTCACGTTAGTGGGTATTACCGCACAAGAATTGTGTTGAACAATATAATTTGGCACTGCGCGGCCCCACGGAACGGACAGCAAATTCAAGCGCTGCCGCATGAAAAAAAACATGAATATCCGCGCCGGCGTCAACGTGTAAAGTAGTGTTTACTGCTTTTACAAGTTTTATCATCAAATCTATTGACACTTATTGTTCTAAGTATTTTGGCATAGGCAAGGCCCACTTCCGGTCGACATTTTCCTCGTGAAATTCAAATGTGACATCGGTCTAAATGATTCTAAATTAAATTGTTAACATTTATGATGTATTGAACTTCTCATTTTCTCAAGGAAAAATTCAGTAAACTTTTTTTTTTAAATTATGAAGTGTTAAGTAAAATATATCGCACAATCAAAATCATCGCTTTAAAATAGCGTTTACTGTTATTACGAATTTTGACAGATTGGGCCTGAAAACAAATCAGGTAAAACTGTGCCACAGGATGTACTCACTCTTGGTGCCTTTTGTACTATCATTCATATTCATTTTGCACATTTGTCGTAAATTACATTTTAATACGATTAAATGCGAAAAATACATCAATGAAAGCATAATGGCGGGTTTCGAGCACGCGAACGTTAGAGACAAATATTCACTGCCTCGGTAGCCAATGACAGCGGCCCGTGGGCGTGGTTTAGTTTGTCAAAAGGTTTGAAACTTCCGGACGCGACTCGCCTAAAGGTTTGAGGCTCGAGTGTACCTGATATTTTCAGGTACACTCCAGCTATAGTTTACAGAATCTTTTCTGTAAACTATAAAGAAGGAAAAACAATAATAAAAAGAATGAGTTTGTTTGAAAATTCTGGACGTATGTAACCTTTTAATCATACTCTGAACTTTTTTCCATAATGTGATGCACCGAAATGCATGAAATTCAGTGCACTATATTTTGGTGACAAAAGGTTAAACGGAAATGAAATAGGAAGGTATTTAGCAGTAGGTATACTTTACGATGCAATTTGTAAGAATGCTAAGCAAACAGTTCTATCCAATCGATAGAGTTATGTGTGCACTTTGTAACGTCTATAAAACAAAATATTTCAATTTATATAACTTGGGAGCGGATGTTATGCCGTAGTAGTATTATAATTTCGCCCCCTTTTAATTATTGTGACAATGTTGTACAAATATTACAAATTACATTCATAATCATGAAGCCGTTACCGATATGTTATACAGGGTGGTCATAAAGTAAGTATCACTTTCAAAATTCGATATCTCAGACACCGTAAGAGAAAACCCTATAATCATATATATCATTTTATTGAGGGTAAAATGGGATTTCTTCCTAAGTTTTTTCAGATTTTTTTATTCACTTTGAAAAATCACTTATATTTTACCATTTTTCCTGGTTCTACTCGATTTATCACAAGTATGAATATTTTTGGTCAAGGTGACATTCAAATTGAATTATGATAACATAATCTGAAGAAAACGCAAGGCCTCGCGATGAGCTTGACACAATAATTGTCAGTTTCAATTGATTTTTGATCAGAAAAATATTAAATTATGCGCTAACGCTTTGAATAAATTTTTAGGTTAACGATGAGGAAGATCTTCACTTGGTTCGATTCATCAACTCAAATCTGACTAATGCGAAAATGATAGTATAGATTTTTTGTGTGCAAAACTTAAGCTCCATCACCGCGACAAGGTGGAAGCCCGTTGATGGAGATTTTTTGTTGGTTTTTTTTGGTTTTTGTTCTTTCTTCCTATTGTTTTCTTTTGAATTTTTGGTTTTTTCCTAATTTTTTATTACTCTTTTTTGCTGAAATTTTCTTTTAATTTCGTTTGAATTGTGCAACATTTATTCATTGCGTCTCCCTTCATTTCCAATCGTGGGACTTCTGTTGCAACTGCAACTGGAATCTCGATGAACCACTTCCCAATAGAATGGCCGGCTCGATCACCAGACTTGTCATCCGCGGACTTTTGGCTTTGGAGCCACTTACAATCAAAAGTCTTAAGCCATCCCCAGACAAGCGATGCACTTAAAAAGAGCAAAACACTTGCTGTCCAGACAATCCTCTTCGAAATATTGTTCGCTGCTGCGTCCAATATTGTCCCACGATTGGAACACATTGTTGAAAATAAAGGGAAGCGCATTGAACAAATGTTGCACAATTAGGACGAAATTAAAAGCAAATTTCAGCAAAAAGAGTAATAAAAAATGAGAACCAGAAATTGAAAAGAAAAACAATAGAAAGAAAAAACAAAAATGAAAAAAAAACAAAAAACCTATATCGACAGGCTTCCACCTTGTCGTGGTGATAGAGCTTAAGTTTTGCACTCAAAAAATCTACACTATCATTTCCGCATTAGTCAGATTTAAGTTGATCAATCGAACCAAGCGAAGCCCTTCTTTATCGTTAACCTTTAAATTTATTCAAAGCGTTAGCGCATAATTTAATATTTTTCTGATCAAAAATCAATTGAAATTGAAAATTGTTGTATCAAGCTCATCATGAGGTATTGCGTTTTCTTCAGATTATGTTATCATAATCAAATTTGAATGTCATCTTGGCCAAAAATGTTCATACTTGCCATAAATCGAGTAGAATCAGGAAAAAAGGTCAAATTTAAATGATTTTTCAAAATGCACCAGAAAATCTGAAAAAATTTAGAAAGAAATCCCATTTTACCCTGAATAAAATGATATATATGACTACACCTAATTCTCTTTTTACACGATAGATACGTTCCCAAAAAATTCGTGTAAAAAAAGAATTAGGTGTAAACAATATTAAAAAATTTTTGTTAGAGTTCACTTAATTTATTTCGTGCTTACACATTTTAAGTCATTAAATATATTATGAAAAATAAATTATACTTTGAGAAAAAGAAAATAATATTTGAAATTCATTAATATAAAAAAAGTTAAAATAATATAAACATAAGAAATATTTGCTCTATGAGATTCAAGAAAAATTCATAGAATATTGAAAATCGTGCTAAAACAAAACAATTCGTGTAAAAAGAGAAATTTTTTTAATTCTTAACTCGTGTTAAATCAAATTCGTGTAAAAAAAATTCGTGTAAAAAGAGAATTAGGTGTATAGGGGTTTTTCTTACAATGTCTGAGATATCGAATTATGAAAGTGATACTTACTTTATGGCCACCCTGTATAAAGGCCGAAAATAAAAAATTAAGGAAAATAAAGAAATATCATCCATCATCGACCAACCAAGAATTCAACCGTGTTATGATTTAATGTTATAACTGTTATATCACTTTTGTTATATCAATTGTAATTTCTATGCTATGCAACAGCAACTAAATGTGTCGGCTAGGTATGGATCGCCAGAAACGACCAAAAACGCTATTTTCAAAGAACTTTACCCCGTTCATTTTAGAAATTTCGCCTGTTTCGTAAATTTTGCGGTCTGATGAGGGTCGATGCACAAAGATACGTATGGAGAAGCACCACTGTATCTATAATATCCTCGTAGGCCCGTGCAATTAATGAGACACTCCTCGGGTAAAATACGATTCCGATAAAACCGATAGATAAAATGAATATTTTACTCCACTTAGAGCTTATGATTGTCAAGGTAGATTTTGCATTCTGCAAGCGGAGATTCTATGCACTCGCGTTCAATCCCGTTGTATTAATCAGCGAACAGTCGTGGAGTACGGCGGCGTCGTCGTCGTCGTCATATATTTGCATAGAGTTGAATATCGCATAAGCTGAATAAAACCCGTAGGCTGAACTGGTTGGTACAACCGTATAAGACCATCAGGGAACTAAGATCCCAAGAAATGCTGTAAGCATATATTCTTAGGCGAAAGGCGTTGGCGGATCAGTAGCATGGTGGAATTTTCTGAGGAATTCCAATTGTTGTTGGGAATTCAAGTCCCTTCGATGTATGTTTTGTCTATTAATGGCACTGGTCGAATTAAGGATCGGCAATCTACGACATTTACTTAATTTTAATTAGAGGCTGACAAGTGGGAAGTGTCGAAACTAAACCGATTTTATTTTATTAATAAATGATGAAGAGTAAAAATCGAGAAGAGCTTTAAATTGTGTAAAGCTGTCATTTTTATTTGCATTCGATTGTAGTTGAATAATAGATTCTCAAGTAATAATCTTCGAATTTTGAAAAGTTCGGCAAAACATCGACTAAATGCAAATATTTCCATACACTGAGAAAGAAATGTGATACCATCGACCATGCGAGCGGAGCCCTTTGCACCCGAAGTACTCCTCACAGGCACTGCCGATGTTCGGTGTTTAAAAATAATTAGAATGAAAATTTTAATTTGCAAAATGTTCACATTCTAATAATAATGAAATAGCGTTAAAAATATCTTGTTTTCTAAATTTTATATGCAAATTCCACCTTCAATTAAATCACACATTGCATAGCCAGATACAGCAAAAAAAGTCCGAGCTGCCAAAAGCTTTAGGCGAGAAAAAGTCCGAGTGCAAAGGGTTAAACTTGCATAGTTCAAAGCAAGATAGTTTTTACTGCATGCAACTATATTGTAACTATATTATAATTCTACAACATTTAAGTATTTAGGGGGTGACAAATGGGAAGTTGCTAAACCGATTTTGTTTTTTTTTTAAGAAATGATAAAAAGTAAAAATCGTAGATTTTTAAGTAACGATCTTCGAAATTTGAATAAATCGATGAAAGTCGACCAAATCCACATTATTCGGTACACTAAGAATAAAAAATGCGGTAAAATGGACCATATGAGCAAAGTTATTCTCGCAGACAACATAATTTATAGCGCATGCTACTATATTATAGTGTTTTTTGCTTTCATTGTATACTAAACTTTTCACCGTGATACCAAATCACACTGAGATAGCAAATCAGGCGTAAATTGGACATCTGCCGACATTCACCTTCCAAGTGCAATGCTCCGATTTAACTACACAAGGATCGGGTTATAACAAAAAAGGGGCCTAAAGCATAATGCCGCAATGGAAATATTGCATTTGTCGAATGCCAAGTACCTTCCAAAGACTGAGTATGGTTTGGATGGTTTCAACTACGTCGGGTGACTGCAGGTTCGAAATTCTTCCACTTTTTTATATTTCTGTCTTGTCCAGAAATTTTTGGGAGAAAAGTTAGCATAAAATAAAATTAGAGCCTAGAAAAAATGTAACACTAAATTTAAATGCATTCCAGGAATATTGCGTGCGCGGAAGGTTGCTGTTGCCGGTATATGAGGAAATTTCGATCCAAGGGCCAGACCATTTTCGAAAATTTTTCATAAAATGCACGGCCTTATCCAAGTTGGTTGAAGGTGAGGGGAGTACCAAGAAAATGGCGAAACAAGACGTGGCGAAAAAGATTTACGAAAGCATCAAAGGAGTCCTAGACTCGGGTAATATAAGTCTAAAAATTTCCACTTGCGGAGCTTCCAATGGTGGTTCTTAATCGAGAGCGAAGTCAAGTAAAGAGGTAAAGCTTGATAGTTAAAGGTTACGTTATGAGAGGTAATTTCGCGCCTTATAGAGAGAGATTGTTACAAAGTGAAATCGATTTAGCGGGGATCCTACTGTATTTGAAGGAAAGTAAATTGCCGTTGACGCGTCTTACGGTTTTGCTAGATTGTTATCGGGAGGTGTTTTGCGTCTTAGACAGGATTTATTATAAAATGAAATTGTTATAACGAGGTCCTTCCGTGGTTGGACCTTGTAAACTTACTATAACCTATTTTACTTGTCTGTTGTTTTTGTATTGCTTCAAATATGATTTTTTTCTTATGTAGGTGTTTTCAAGGAAAACATAATATATATGTTTTCTAATAATGTTGGACAGAGCGGAAAAAATGCGTAATTATTGTGTCTCGATATTACAGTACTTGCGATAAAACAATTTGATTTAACTAACATTAAGAACAAGTTTCTAATCTAAAATTTCGTCCCAGATTATATTCCACCGGAATGGGATCTCCTCGTTTACTTGAATGTGAATATTTACTATTAAGTCGATATGCTAAAACAAGAAGGAAACAACCCAAAAATAAAATAGAATAGTAGAATTTTATTTCCTATTTTTCTTCTAATTGATCAGGTGACCAATTAAATAGAAAAGAATTGACGCAATAATTATAAATGTATGCATACTACTAATGAACGCTAGTATTGCAACGGAAAAAAAATTTTTTAAATATCAGCATCCAAAAACATAAGAAACAAATAAATAAGGACATTTTAATAGTTGAAGAAGAATTTAAAGATAACGTTTTAATTCAATTATTTCGTTTTAACATTTTTATTAAATACTCTCGACCTTTACGGCCTCTGACAAGTCGGAATCGAAACGCTTGATCCTTTCGACAAAATAAATCTCGCCCACGGGCCATTATCATTGGCTCCCGGGACAGTGAATATTTGCCTCAAGCACGCGTACAGTGGGGACTCGCCTTTATGCCTTTAATTATTTTTTTTGGTATGCTATGTCGCATTTAAATTTCGCGCGAAAAATATCAGTTAGAAGCGGGCGTTGTCAATGTCAAAAGACACGAAAGGGAAATGTCGAAAGGTTTGACGCGAAAAGGCTTAGAAATCGAGTGTAATGAAATTGAAATATAGCGTCAAAATTCCTTATAGGTATTATTACTTTTTTAGGTTATATTAACAAAGAATTATGACATACATCGAAGGCCTTAAATAGGGCTAATTTAAGTGCAAACATTTGTTATAAATTTGTTTTATGCTCCATTTATCGTAGAACCTCGAGGTCCGAATACGGTCATTTTCGGCTCATGCTACCATTGCTCGTTAATAGGTATGAAATCAGCCTTGCTAGGGTCGGTATAAATACACAACGGGATCTCGCATTGCTTTTGTAATAATTCAAGGTTAAAGCACGCGCTAAAGGTTCTTTGAGGATTATTCATAGAGCCGAGATGCGATATGCGGGGAATTCATTCATTAGAATTCGAGTTGTGTAACGCAGCCATGACTCGTCGTTGTAAAATAGCGACTGACTCTCTATATGTTACTTTCTGTAATGCTTCAATGTTTCGTTTACCACCGACAATCGTGTGTTTATATTTTTAAATACTCACATCTTGAAGTTCGGCGTCCAGGAGTTCCAAGCCAGGAATGCCACTCGCGGTACCAGCTGGACCAGCGCTGACGAATTTTTCGGTTGTAGTCGTCGTACCTCGAGTCGGAGAGACAGTTCTGTAAATCGATCAATTGATATTTCAATAATCGGTTAAGCCGAGTTTGAGCTTTCAAATGGGATTCGTGACTAGTTCACAACGGTAGGAAATTGAAAAACAATATACAGTAGGACCTAGTTATAACAATCTTTTCGCGACCGTACAAACATCTTATAATGATCTTCCCCTTAATTCCCACTCAACGTGGCTAGGTGGTAAGGTTGAGCCGAGTTTCAATTTTCGTAGGAATCGTGAATAGTTTATAACGATAGAAAATTGAAAGGCAATATACTGTAAGACCTCGTTATAACAATCTCTTCGCGACCGAACAAATGCCTTATAATAATCTTCCCTTCAATTCCCACTCATCGTGACTAGGTTGTAAGGTTAATGTGCAGAAGTATGTGTAGAATAAAAATTTATAAATTTAAACAATAAACTTCTAAATTTATAACAGTTAAGTCTAACGCCTTATAACTTTTATTTTTTATATTTTTAATAAACAAAAACTCTAAACGTTTTTAGATATTGTCATAAAGAATTTGTTCGATCCTAAAGGGATTGTTATAACATGGTCCTCCTGTACGTGACCAGGATAAATACGATACTTTTCTTTCATAATACGTTTTAAAAGTCACAGAATATTTCTCATTGCTGTGAGTTTCCGATTTTGGAAAGGTCGATTAAATTATAAGATAATTCTACAAGGTCACATGAAAAAATTAAGAGTTTTAAGGATATCAATGCAAAATAAAGGACCAGCAAAGAATTTGTTAACATTTGGAATTTGTTTGACGAAAATTGCTTTTTTTAAATTATAAACGACAAGAATATGCGGAATACTAAAAAGTCTTAACGAAGATCGGGAAAATAAGATTGAAACGTCGATTACATTACAATGAGAAAATTCTACAAGGTCATATGAAAAAAGAATAATTTTAAGGATATATATTTAACTTTTTCATTCTACGAATACGTTATCAGGACACTGATATAACATTAGAACGTTAGGAGAGAGGGGGTCAATAGCATGAAAAATTCTTTAATTATGTTTTTGTAAATACAATTACAAAAATAAATAACGTTTTTAAAAAAAGTAATTCATTTCACAATTTTCAATAGATACTAGTCCCTAAATTAATATAATTTAATATAGGAAAAAGGTATAATTCTTTTGTAATTGCAATTTTAGATTTTTTGGCGTTTTTATACAAAATGGGATAAGCGCATTATTTTTATGTTATGTTTTTATTTGATTATATTTTTTATATATTTTAATTTAACTTTTAATTGTACATCATTTGTTCCGCTTTTGGGGACCTGTGCCAAAGCGTAAATAAATAACTCTGAACTGAAACCGCGTCAAGTGATTCAATTAACCCCAGCACAGGGGCAATTGAACTACTAATTGTAAGTTGGGGTCAAGCATTATGGTAATTAGCACATTACAAATTATAGTAAGATTCAGTTTGAATCAAGTTAGAAATTTTTAAATACTGATATGCTAACACATTACAATTAATACTTTATGATTATATGTAAAAATTAAAATAATATTAGGTTTTTTACCGAGAGCTGAAAAAAAGCTTTATTGCTCGTAAACGCAAAAACTTAAATATTGCGAAATCGAATGATCACAATGATTCTAGATTTTGAGAAATTCGAGGGTTTACGAGGCTAACGGACAAGACGTAAGTTCAAAAGTAACATATTCTTGCTACAAAAGCATTTAAAGTTAAAGTTAGGGTTAAAGTTATTTATTTACACTTTAAGACAGGTTCCCTAAAGCGCGACAAATAAATTACAATTAATAACAATTTATCGTTTCGTGAAATAAATAAATAATAGACTCCAATATATAAATTAACAAATTCAACTTAAAATTGAAATATTGAGGCTGTACTCGTACTTGGCTGGGGTGTCTTATTGTTAGACTCCAGTAGGCCAGTTAAGGGTTAGAACTCAATTGATACATTTCAGGTAGCCTCGTTACCCTTTTCTAATAAGGTGTAAGTATATTGAAAGAATATTGGTTTTGACTTATGTGGTATAATGATTCGTTCAATGATAAAATAATTCATTCTTCACAGCAGCTTATAGTGTTATGGCAAGAAAGTATAGGATAAAGTTTGTAAATACACAAATCTATCATTAAAACCAATTTCTCTTCGTTACAACAACAAAAAATTTTTCCAATGTACGTTTTGTAGCGTCTAATTACCTTCCTTCGGAAACCACTCGGGTTGGATTAGCAGCCACTCGATACTCTACGTTTGGTGACCGTGCTCTCGTTCTAGTATTAGGGGTAGCGCTTCGCGAAACGCTTGTTTGTAAGTCTTCCAAAAGAGCATCTGCAAAATCATTCGAAAACCGTCACATTTATTAGGATTTATATCTAACTAGCAGACCCCGGCGAACTCTGCTTCGCGTCACTGGTTAATGTTTTTCTTTTTCGTTTTTTATATATAAAATCCATAATGTATATTTATACAATATAATTTTTTGTATTTAAATTGTTAATCCGTCATTTTTTGTAAAAATTAAACAATTTTTTTTCGACCAACAATCACTTCTTGCAATTGTGAGCAAAATTGTCTGATAAATGTAGAAGTTAGATTCCAACGTCACCTATCGGAATGAAACATGATTAAAAACCTTACGCTCCACCTCAGTAATATATAGTGTGAATGTGACCTCAGTACCTCCAGTGGTTTGTCAGGGAAGATGCGGTTTACTCACGCACAATTTATTGTATATATGTATAAAGAATTTTCCGAGAAAAGAAATCAATGGGTACATAGTAGAAGAGACTTGTTGTACATACTTTAAACATACGTATTGTACTTTAGACGTATGTTTGTGCGAAAATGAACAAGGCGAAGGAAAAGGCAAATTTTTTAGCGATGCAGAAAACGTATGCTGTAGGGACTTTGACAATATGGAGAGTAATGTTTATTACTCTACTCCTGATCCGGTCCTTATAAGATAGTCTGTTCAGAGCTTGATGGGGTATGTTACTCAGGATCACTATCAGGACCTTATTGGGATTACCTGTTTGCGTTTGACTTGAAATATTTCGCCACAACCTGATTAGGTTCAAATTACATTATGTTACGGAAATTTAATGAAATATTGATTTAGTTATCTTTCAGTACGTGTTTCAAGCCATGAACCATAAAACGTGAGTTTTGAAACACCGTAGAACGCGGCAAAGTTCATTTGTAAGGAAGTGGGAAAATGAATGACTCATACGTAATAAAAATCCAAAACGAAAAATCTAGTTTTATAATTAAAATAGTTGGTCTTAATTAAAACTTAATTTTTTACAGATGCATAATTGCTCTACTAAGCACTTTCCGTTCGTGTACGTCAAAAAAGGATTAACTTAAGGAGGTTCGAGCGTAACTTGTGAGTCAAAATAATGTTTAAATTTTTTTACTTTCAGTCTTCCCAATATTCGTCAAAATTCTTTAATTTAATTTAAAATAATTTGAACAATTTAATAATTGATGATTTTTACTTATTTAATAAAATAAAGTAATAAAATGACTTTCGTATTTATTACTTGCCGGATTAAAAAACAGATTTGGCTACAGCGCGTTTGATTATACCCATTACAGAATTTGAGGTTATACATATACCAATGTGTACCTATTATTTTCTATAGTTTCTCTCTTTGTAACTACATTTATATCCTTTTCTTTTTTTTCAGCTGTTGACGCGACGTTGCCAAATCTTTATTCGAATAAATAGCTGACGATAAACGAGTTAAAAACATAAGATTTAACTTTAAATATTTCAAAAATTATATCGGTAATGTATTATTGTTACATTTTTTTTATATTTTACAATAATCCAAGTTTCTTGTGTATAGTTTTTTATTCGTTAAAGTTGGGAGGTTAATATTGAAAAAAGTAATTAAAGTCTCGACTAAAGTTTGTCCGCCCATAAGAGCCCGTGTATAAGGAGATAAAAAATGTGATTTTTGAAATTTAATATCTAAGTAACTAAACGGTGAATCTTTTTAAAATGTTGAGATTAGATAAATTACGTATTTATTTATACGTATACTTAATTTCAAAGCTCAAAGTTGGAAATTATTTTTTACATTAGATTCGCTCGAACCTCCTTAAACCTCAAAAATAATTCTAAATTAAAATCCTAAAAGGTGTCTTTTGACACTTTTGGTAAGAATAGTGTTAAAAAAAACAACTTACGACCCAAGTCTTGGAAGGACACTCCGTTCAACTGACAATGAGAATTATCTACTTGTAAAAAATGCACCAGAATAGAAATCAGGATTGCACGCAATTTGACAACATGCAATATATTTTACTTAACTTTTGATAATTCATAAAAAACGTATACTGAATTGTTTCGTTAAAAAACAAAAAAATTGCAAATATCATAAATATTACCAATGTAATGTAGGATTATTATACAATGAAAGTACGACTCGCCCATGTTAAAAGACCTGAACCAAACGTGTCAAAAGATTGGAGTCTCGAGTATATTTGTTTGTTGGATAATGTATCATATATTAACATTAACGTTTAGAAACAATCTTGTACCCAGACGACGAAAATAGAATTGGGCTTTTAAGAATTAAACATTATTATGTCTATAGTTGTTTAAACTACTTTTAACTAATGTCGTTATTTGGAATTGCTCACTAAAGATACGCGTTGGAAACTATTATTAAAATCAATTAAAAAACAATTTCGAAAAAAATTGATTGCAAGATGTTATGTAAGAAAGCTGCAATTATGTAAGCCACCTTGCAGGATATGGTCCCGATTCAAACCTGGTAATACAAATCTTACAAGAAATCGTAATTTTATGATATGTTCCCTATAACGATCCGAGAGAACAAGTTCTTGAAAAATACATTATTCCAATTCTTTAGGATAACACGCATCAGATCCTGACACGGACATAATCATAACATCCATAAAAAACACATTCATATCTAATCCTTATCGGATGTTTATTAGATCAGCCTTACTTAGGACTAGGGGAGACTGGGGTCAGTTGAAAAGCGGGTCATTTGAAACAAATGAACTAATATCGAGACGGTTAGTGTATAGGGATTGGGTCCCGAGGCGAAAAGGGACCGACTTTCGTGTGCCACTATGTGGCCCATTGCGTTTTGCCGCTGAGAGCAATTTTGAAAAGTTTTTAATTTAGTGTATTATTTTTTCAACTAGAAAAGTAAGTTTTTTTAATCGCTCTTATATTGTTTATTAACTCATTAACGCCCAAACGCACTAAATTTCTCTCATGATTTCGAGATGAGATTTCAAACATTTGGAGGTGACAAATTTTGATGAACCTACGTCAACTAGGGGTTTTCGGGATTGCTCTTTACGATGGCGTTGTCGGCATTTCATTTTTTTATTTAGGAAATTCAAAATGGCGCCTTGAACGCGAAAAAATCACGAAAAATCACGAATTTTTTTTTCAAAGCAGAATTTCATAATGAAAACGCTCCCGGGACTGTTCAAAAATTATGTCATCGGTGGGCAAAATAGTTGAACTATAAGGTACTGTATTTAATCTTTCAAAATTCAACATGGACGCCTTAGAAATGGCGTCCAAAGTGTAAAAAAAGGCCCAAATTACAGATTTTCTACTTTTATGAGACACAATGGCTTTATCTTACTATTATTTTCTTATTCAGAATTTTATATACGTTTCTCTAGCATAAATTTGAAACACTCATATAGATTCAAAAATGACGGATCCAATAAGGCGATCAAAAAAATCCATTTATATAACTTTTTATGCAGTTTTGCTCTATATTTTGATATTTTTCGTCAATCAAATATTGTTTTCCATTTATTTGGAATCACCATAATTAACCAGGTTAATTACGAAATAGGTATGGTAGAAAATGACATCACAGTAACTTTTTTTGTCAAAAACGTTTCAATTAACCCCAGCCTCCCTTACTTTGATCCAATCCATTAGGATAACACGCATCGGGTCCTGACACGGACATAATCATAATATCCATAAAAAGGACGTCCATACCCAATCCTCATCAGATCTTTTTCAGATCAAACTTACCAGGGAACCACGCCTTAGTATAATAATAAACAAAAATTTAAGTAAGTAACAATCGAAGGAGCATAGTGTTACGTATTTTTTAACGCATAAATCATTTGCTCTCGTCTGCCCATTATCCAGATATAAAGTTTTAAAGTTTGCTAGTTTATTTCTTTAATGTATTTTTTTAAATTTATTTAATGATGTAACGAAAATGGATGACGGGATGAAATAAACCCCTGTAAAAACTTATTAAAAATACTCTTTACTTGCTACTTGCCTACGAACCATTACATGAATCTGGTTATTAACATTTCTCAATCGGAACCACGACTTTTGTCGACTTTTGTCTACCAAAAGAAATAAATAAATTAGCAAACTTTTAGACTTAATGTCTCGATAATGAGGCAGGCGAAGGCATATGATTTATGCGACAAATAACACGTGTCACTATGGTCTTTCGATTGCTGCTTATCCAGATTTTTTTAATTATTACACTGAGGAATGGTTCTCTGATTGGAACTGTTTTACATAAATCGTAACAGAACCTCATACAATCCCTGTAAAATTTTAGTGAGATATATTAACCCGTTAACGCCTGAAAGGCCACTTTGTGGACCACTACTTTTGAGCTTACTGTACCGATACAATTCGATTGAAAAAAAAAAGAAAAACATGAAATTTACAGTTCTTTTAATGCTCTTTCAGATGGTGTCATTGAAATTTTGAAAAAACATTTTTTGACGTAAAATGAAGTTGAATGGTAAAATGAAGTAAAATGAATGTAAAATGAAGTTGTATGGTAAAAAGCGTTGAAAAAACAAACAACTTTTTTTTTAATTTAATTTTTCGACAACTTCCCTTTATGGAATTATCTTGAAACCGGTTTAGATGGTGGACGCGGTGTCTGAACTTTAAAAATATGTATTGACAAAGTTTTTTCGCTCATCTGGATGTTCCAAAATGGCGTCAGAAATGAAAAATTGTACTTAATATCTGTCGGATGCTTTATAGTTAAAGTAATAGTTTATTAGTATAAACTATTACTTTTTCGAAAGAAATGTTAAGAGTAAAAAGTGCTTCGAATTTGTCAAGGAATACCCCAGAATTTTTTCAGATTTTTTTGACGCATTTAAAAAAATTGTTTAACTCAAAGTTTTTATAAATATCAAAAAAACTCACGGAAAATTTTGAAAAAATTCGAGTGTGTTCCTTTGATAATTCTAACCTTTTTTTATAATTGTTAGTTTTTTCTGAAAGTTGATAGTTTTCGAGTAAAAAAATCTATGATGGGCAGAAAAATTTACACGTATCGATTGCGGCAGATTTTTTTACTCAAAGCATAGAATTTTCCATAGAATTGTGCAGTATTGAAGCAACTTCGACAGAGCAGAAAGCACCACTCAACGAATGTACCAGCGTTCGGAAAGCAAACATCGCAACACATCGCATGTTCTGTACGATGCTCTTTTTGCCGCGCTGATGTCATACTGCAATATTTCATGGTGAGCTACTATAATTGGCTATTTCTCATCGGCACATCGCTGCATTAGAAAGACATTTAATGCCGATGGTTTGTGTTATTTTGGAGAATGGAACGTCTGTATGTGTGTGAATCGTAGAGACCGTGGGAGGTGTTGGATTACAACTCTTGCAACATCCGGAGGTTTACCTAGGTTGTTTTCGAGGCTGTTGGCCGCCGTTGCCGAGTAGCTCTGTCCAGATATAGGCCCACCGTGAGTCACGATCTTCCTGCTCACGTGTGAGCTCTCCCTTACCGCTGCTGACATTGCGTCTTTCTAGCTTGCAAACCCTACCTCACGAATTCTATAAACAAACAAGAAAAAACATCATCAGCTTACGTGATATTTTTCAAAATGCTCGCTGCATCACAAAGAACCGTTTCGGACTGAACTTCTATAGCTCTTTTTTTTAATAATTTTCATTGGCTAGGTAGAAAAGTAGACAATTTCATATCGTTTATGGAACTCGAAGCACCTTTTTCAAGGTCATACGCCAAGGACAATATCTCCGCCATTTTTAAATCACATTCAACGTATAATGTCACAGTTAACCAATCATGGTCAACCTATAAAACAGGCTCATTGAAATTTAGTTTCCTTCAAATAGAGTAGGGTCTTGCAATAATAATTTTACTTTATAAAAATCTGTCTCTATAAGGCGCAAAATTACCTTCCTACAACAATCTTTCTAGCTCTCACCTCGAAAATTTATCAACCAAACATATTGAACCCTTAAGGCGCGTCAATTACATTTTTTCCCCTTCAAATACAGTAGGGCCTCACTATAACAATTTCACTTCACAACAATTCCCTCTATAAGGCAATAAATTACTTCCTTACAACAATATTTCTAGTTCTCACCTCCAAAATTTTTTGACTAATGACATTAAACCCATAAAGCACACCAATTAAAATTTACTTCCCTTCAATACAGTAGGGCCTCGCTATAAAAATTTCACTTTATAACAATCTCTATGATTTGCAAAATTACCTCCCGATAACAATCATTCTAGCTCTTACTTCCAAAGTTTGTCGACCAATTACATTAAACCTTAAGCCGCGTCAATTGAAACTCACTTCCCTTCAAATATTTCATAACATAACTACGAATTATGAAACTTTACCATTCTTGAAATTGAAAATGTGCATATATAGTGTATATCATACATGTTATGCGTGGATTTAAAATTACATACATAAAAAAATAGGCATTATTGTGGCGAAATTAATGACCATTATAAATATGATGGTTATTAATTCTATTGAAGACCTACGGCAGGTAGATCAGCATTTCGTAGTCACTGGAATCACGATAAACGTCTTTCTCTAAAGACGAATTTATTTGTATGTATAATGTAGTTATTTTTATACAAACTGTACATGTAAAAATATCTCGATGCATATCACATTTGAGGTTACATAATAAATAAAAACGTATAGAGAAAATTTTTTTTCTTCGCATACTACTACGCGTTATGCTTACAACTTCAATACGCATAGCAACGAAAAGTGGAAATTGAGGGGAAGATTTATTTATATTTATTTATTTATTTATATTAACCCCTTGCGCTACGCTAAAATTCGGAAGAAGCCGTGCCCAACTATGCCTCGAATAATCGAGAAAAGAGCTGAAGTGGCGGGGCCCGAGTGTCGAAACTTGTGAAATTCAAATGAATTTGAATAAAAACTTTTAAAAAGTATTTTAATTATTACATATGATTGCAATAATTTTTAAAAATACCACGTTTAATTTAAAGAGACCACGGGTACGGCTCGTGATATTCATGTTTGGCCCGAAATCTCGATTACGAGTCAGACTCGTGATATTCAAGTTTGGCCTAAAATTTTCATCACGAGTCACACTCGTGAAAAAATTGCTAGGGGTTAAGTTACATGGAGTTTCTTCGGTCCCGAAGAAATTGTTATAACAAGGTCCTGCTGCAGTTCAACTGTGTGTTTTCAAGTAACAATCTTCAAAGTTTGAGAAAATCGGTAAAAGTCGGCCCAGAGGAACTTATTCCGTACTAACTCTGCACAATGGATCGGCGAGGTTAAGACGACGCTCGTTGAGAGTCCCGTAATCGATAAAATTATAAATTACTGTGCAAAAGTAAACCGCAATTACTCTAAAACTCCATCGACAAAGGAACTCCTGAGCATCCAACTTATAACCTAATCGGCCATAGCCAAGCAGGGTAGGAATTGAGGGAAAGATTCTTAAAAGGCGTTTGTTCGGTCTCGAAGAGATTGTTATAAGGAGGTTCTACTGCAGTGTATTTTATTTAAAAAATCGAGAAGGCCCTTCTTTTATGTTGGTAGGTGTATGTAGCGTCTTGAGGCCGCGAAGGTAAGAATATATGTCGAACTGCATCTCTCTTTTCCTGTCCCAATACATAATTATAAATATTAGCCTTGAAAACAGGAAAACAGTCGGAGTTTGTTATCGATAGCGGGAGAAAGGACCAGAAACGAGGAGAAGCAATATCGAAAGGACTTTTCCAAGGTAATGTAATTTCGCAAAGGATATAGAATATCGATGGAATCCTTTCGCGAGCTCAGCCGAGTGTCGAAACGAGTCTCCAGAGAGTCACTTTATAAGGGTGGTCACCCAAAACCACTGTTGCCAGACGTAGGGTAATCTCTATGATATGGTATAGGCTATTTTCTATAGCGCTGTACTTGGCAACCTATGGAGATTACCCTACGGCCGGCAACGCTGCCCAAACCCGTACCGAACTGACCTTTCGCAGATACCTATCGGATACGAGAAATAAAGGAGACATTGAGACTTTAATTGGCTGCTCGTTTCATCGAGAAGGTTAAGTCTTACAAAGTCTCCTTCTTCTTGGATTCGAATGGTTCGTAAAGAGCAGCCGTTTGACGTTCATTCCGGCAGTTGTGTGTATTACGAATGGGGTTATGGGGCCAAGGAGGCTTTCGGAGAACTTGTTACTAAAAAGTCTAAGCCAGGAGGCGAACCGTCGAAGAGACGGAGGGAGAAAAGAACCTCGAAAGCCTCGACGGGGGATTTCTGGAATTCATTTGTAACGTATGGATATACATGTGTATTCTTAAGTTATTGCCGCTGTTACTTGGATACGTATGCGTATATCTTGTATGTACACATGCAGTCAGAGGCGACTCCGTTCGAAGTGGGTACGTGGTGTTTATGCTGGGATTCTATTTTTGGGGGATGATCAAGAAAGAGCGTAGCGCTACTCTTTTTTATCATCTCGTCTTTCATTCTTACAATTAAGGCATCTCGATATATCGATAGCGAAGAGTAACCACTTCCAATGAATCAATCGATAACACAGGCCCGCAAAGTCTTTTTTTCGGGTACACAAAAAAAACATATTATTGATTTAAGAACAAAATTATCACGGGCTGCCACAAACATATGATAGTTATTCTATTTAATGTTGTCACTGAACCATTTAAAAAATTTCTGAACCTCTTCAGGGACGATTTTTTTTTTGGTGAGACAAAAATGACATAATGTTTTTTTTTTCTTTTAGGATTTGCCAGTGCAGCCAAACCAAAAAATTTTGACTTCTCTGATTGAGGGCTCCTGTAGTGAATAAATTGTTATCAAATTTTTGATCTATTTATTATTCACAGTAATTATAATTATAAAAAACTAAACGTTTCCATAATAAAATGTATAAAAAAAAATTAATATACTTTTTTTTACAGGTGATCTAACCCCCTTAAGAAAAAAATTCATGAAAATCGTAAAAAAGTTAAATTTCTCTATCAATAAACAAAATAAAAATTAATACAGAGGAATACAAATTTCGATATGTTGTGAAAAAAAACTAATTTTTATGTTATCAATTGCAGCGATTGATAATTCGCAGCAATGGTAAATAAAAAACATACAATTTACCGATATAAGGTTTGTCATATGACGGTGAGAGCACAATAGCATTCCACCAAATTTTCCTGACTCCCAAAAACTCTATTCACGCCGCGTGGGTCGCATTGATATACGCTATTGCATTCATCATAACTGGCGCGGCCTGAATGAAAAGTTCAGCGTCGATCTCTTTGCACACGAAGTACTCCTCACTGGCACTGCCAAAGTTTCACGTTTACAAATAATTTATAATTAAAATTTTCATTTACAAAATGTTCAAATTATGATAATAATAAAATAGCGTCAAAAATATCTTGCATTTTAAATTTTATTCGCGATTTCTACTTTCAAGTAAATCACACATTACATAGCCAGATACGGCAAGAAAGTCCGAGTTGCCCAAAGCTTTAGGCGAGAAATAGTCCGAGGTTTAATACAAAGGGTTAATACAAAATGAATATGTATCGAAAACTGAAAAGTGATGTCTAAGATACTAGTTTTTCTTTCATAAGAATAATAATCATTCTCAATACTTATTTAGAAATGTCAACTCTGTAAATAGAAAAGAATAAAAGGTAATAGAGGCTCAGAAACTTCTAATCTGCGTGAAATAAAATGTTAGAGTGTATTCAAAACTGAAAACTGACTTACAATTAGTACAAGCTTATCAACTTTTGCTATACAGGGTGGCTGAAAAATTCCTGCAATTTTTTTAGATATTTCAACAGACTATAACTTTCACGATCCATAATAGACCATTAACTGAAAGTTAACAAATAATTAAGACAGCATTTAAGATCAAAATTTTACGAGGAATTGAAATAAATCATTACAATTAACAAGAACCCTCTGCGATGCCAAAAGACAGTTTAAAAAAGAAATTGCGGGAACTTTTCAGCCACCCTGTAGAAACATAGTTTGCTATTAATTACAATATAGTAAAAGTTGCAACAAAATTATTCTCGCGAAAACGTTTACGTCGAAAAATCTTGTTATATTATGTTTTATATATTATATAATAGTATATATATGTTAATTTAATGACATTTGAGGATACGCGATAGACAAAAACATATAGAGAAAATTTTTCTTCTGTGCACTAAGGTTATAGCCTAGTGACGCGTAATTTCATAGGTTGGGAATTCATAGGAAGATTGTGTTATAAGGCGTTTATTCAGTCCCGAAGAGATTGTTATAACGAGGTCCTGCTGTAGTTCAATCATCTATTCTCAAGTAACAATCTTCAAATTTTGAAAAAATCGATGAAAGTCGACCAAGGTAACTTATTGCGTACTAACTCAATACGTACAATATCGGACGATTTTAAGACGACGACAAGTGAGAGTTCCGTAGTTGACAAAATTATCAATTACTGTGCAAAAGTGCCCCGTAATTACTCTAAAACTCGAGTATTTCGAGTAACTCTAAAAATCGACACAAGAACTTTAAAAAATGATGATAAAAGAAAAGAAAAATTCTCAGTAGATTTTTAGAATAATTAAGGGTTATTTTGCAGAGTAATTGATAAATTTACGAATTGTAATTTACAAACTACACGTGTCAAAATATCTCAATATGTATCACATTTGAGGTTAAACAATGACCGAAAACGTATAGAGACATTTGTTCTTCTGCGCATGCTCCTGCGCATTAAGCTTACAACTTAGTCACGCATAGTACGTAGAGTGGGAATTGAGGGGAAGGTTGTTATAAGTCGTTTGTTCGGTACCCAAGAGATTGTTATAACGAGGTCTTAGTGTATTCTATCCCCAAAAAAAATGTTGACTCCATATTTTGCACACCTCTGTAATGAAGTTAACAAATTACGATTAATAAATCTACTTACAGGTAGATTATCACTATTTCTACCGCGCTACTGATACGTAATCAAAAATCCTAAACCAAAAATATGGTGTTATAATTAGAAGAGATTTTTGAAATTAATACCAAATTTTTGACAGAGGCATAATTTCTCTGCTAAGCATCTAACGTTGGTGGGTTTCAAACAATATTAAATCCAACCTCGAAAATAATTCGAAATTAAAATTCTAAAAGGTATCTTTTGACTCATTTAGTAGAACAGCGTAAAACGCTCTCTTGGTCTATCTTATTCACAGTTTTCCTGTTTCACATCTAGAAATAATAGGAAAACGTGAAATCGTTGGGAATAAATCGCAACATTTCGTCTGATCTTTGTGGCCAAGATAAAGTTGACTTGTTTAAGATTTATTTAAGCTTACCCGTTGTTACTCGGTTCTAAAATAAATACATCATCGCAATTCTCATCTATTAATTTGCAAGTTACACCAGCTTGTCTCTTAAAAAACAATAAACGGAAGAATATTACTGCAAAGAACGAACCGTGTGGGTATTTTTAGCAGTGACATCCAAACAGTGACTATCGTACGTAGGTGGCATTGGGCCAGCGTTAACCTAGCGCTTAGTTGGCGCCCAGAATCTGATTCCTTTCTCTTTTAAATTACCACCAAGTTTTTACACGTATTGTTTATATGCAAAGAAAATTTAGACACGCTGCAAATGCAAAATGACCCGGCTTATTTCGTTTCTTGGAACTGTAGTGTTAAAAATATAATGCTCAAGAAGAGGGATATTAAAAGAATTTCGATTTAAGGGGCTAGATACGGCACTTAGCGACGTAAAAATTAGGCCTTTCCCTTAATTTCTTTTTAGAAACGTATAATGTATGTAATTACTTCTAGTTTTTTCTACTTTAACCCTGTAAGTGATAGAGGGAAGTACTCTTGCCATGCGTGTGTCTCCTTTATAACCATGTAAATTTCGTTGTTTTAAATAATTTACGGTAAATTTCGCTTTATCTAGTAGTAAAATATTTACTTTATATGCACCCATGGTGCTTGGTGTGTAATTATTTATTACTTATCGTTTATAACGATTTAAAAACGAAAAAAATGCGTTTTTTTCGAAAAAAATCGGCTATGTAAAAACTACAACTTATTCTTTGCTGAGAATTGTTTATATTAAGACTACCTAGGCATACTATTTTAACATATACTTTTTTAGAACTGTTTAGGTTTCAGTTTTTTTATAAATAAAAAAATATCGAGCACAAAAGTTAAAAACGAGTGCAAAAAAATATTAAACTAAATGAAAAAAATTGTCTTTAACCCCTTGACTACTGTGGGCGCCTATAGGCGCTCAGAAATTATGTGTTTGTGATACTGAGAGCGCCTATAGGCGCTCGACGCAATTTGGCTTATTGACACTGAGAGCGCCTTTAGGCGCTCGACGCAGATTGGCTTTCTAATACGGAGGGCGCCTATAGGCGCCGCGAAAATTATACAGGTATTTATTCCCATAAGTCATCTCAGTGAATGTAGCGAAGTTCAGTTATGTTTTTATTGAAAAACGTTTTCACAAAAATCCATCCCTACCCAAAAAAGTTACGATGTTCGCCGTTCTCGGTGGACATCATAACTTAATTCCTGCCGTATGGTACGATCGGTGCGTATCAAAGTCTGCCGTAGTCAAGGGTTTAAAAGAAAATCATTTCAGTTGAAATTTGATCTTCCATTACGAATGTTTAGAATCTGCTTTCAGAATTAAATCAGCTACCTCAAAAATCCTAGCGTACCAAGTTTCACAAAAATCCTTCAAACGTATGGAAATGTACTAGTCAAAGGGATAAAAATATTGTTACAACATGTATCGAAATAATGAAGTACCTCGCAAGTCAGGATTTTCAAAGAATCGATTTTTCAAATGTGCAAGTCTCGTTGAGTGTAGCAGAACCCGTTGACATTGTTGTTAATTTTTTAGCGCAGATAATTAATAATTTATTTTTCAACTTCATTTCTGTAGTTCAGCTTGTTGATATTGTTACAGATTTCTTAATAATATTGTAAATAATAATATGAAGCAAATTATATTTAAAACAAAATTGTTTCAAATTGACAACATTATCAACAGGTCGAACTTTAAAACGAAGAAGAGAGAATTACATTATTAATTATGAACGATAAGAAAAATTGGCAGTGGTATCAATGGGTCGAATTATAAGACAAAGAAGAGAAATAAATTTTTAATTATCAACGATAATAAAATAAGTACATACTCTCCAGGGTACCTTCTAAAACAATTTAGGTTGGTCCCCACAAATACAGTAGTGGCCAAAAATATAGGACCACCCTCTAAAAAAACATAACTATACCTATAGAGCCGCTTCCGGCACAGGTATCGAAAAACCGACTACACCAATAGAAAGATCATGCAAGAGAACCCCTTAGGTCCAATTTTGGTTGCAATCTGCCAGTTTTGTACCGCATGGGGTCGATTAATGACTTTTAGCAATTTTGCCAAAATCGTACATATTTTATTTCCCGGAGAAACAAAAAAATTGTTTCTGAAAATAAAAGGTGCCTGGTCTCATGTAAAAATGTATAACGTTTTCGAAAAAAAATACTCCGGTTTAATATTTCTTAAAGTTTTCAAGCCACAGCACAAAAACGTGGTTCGCGGTGACGATCGGTAACAAAAATATGTACGATTTTGACAAAAATGCTAAAAATCATTAATTGACCCCACGTGGTACAAAACTGGGAGATTGAAACCAAAATTGGACCTATAGGGTTCTCTGGCACGATCTTTCTATTGGTGAAGTCAACTTTTCGATACCTGTGGCGGAAGCGGCTCTATAGGTATAGATATGCTTTTTTAGAGGGAGGTCCTATACTTTTGGCCACTACTGTATTCTTGAAATAACAGGCAAGTTTTTAAAGAGATCCTGGCGCATTCGAGACATTGCTTGAATATTTAAACGTGTTTTTTTCTGAACTATATGTTTTTAAATCTGTGATTTGCTCAAATTTTTACACTAGTTTCAGAACGTTATGGTTTAGTCCTTAATCGAAGATTTTTCGAATCTGATCAATATTATTAATTTTATGAACAAGTTAAGACGACATTTTTTGTTAAAAATGACAATTTTTGATTGAGAAGTCGCCATTTCCTTCTGACGTAATACTTATTTCTTCGATGAAAGACACGACTACCCCTTACATTAAGTGAATCTTCAGTGTGTAATTGGTACGATCTTTTAGTAAATTTATCTATGCCACCCGATATATAGTTTCAGTTCGGTCGAACAGCGGCTTCATATATTAGATTTTAACCAAATAATCTTGTAATTACATCGTTTTTTAGGACAAAAAAGATTGTACAAAAAACTGGTTTGATTAAGGGGTTAGGCCACTCTAGGATTTTCGAAAAATCGTTTTTTTCTTGTTTTAAATGGTCCCTTGGTATCTCAAAAATGATGTCCCAAAAGATTAGGGCCGAGACAAATCTGAAAGTACTCGATTTTTGAATTTTAGTACACGTCCGCCCAGTCCCCAGCGAGCTACTACTACTCAAAACTTCAAACGCGTTTGTCTCGAAACTACATTTTTCAAAATTGCCGGAAACAGAACTCAGACAATTTTCAACCCATTAACTTGAAATTTTAAATATATTTATAAAATTACAATATTCATAAAAGTACATATCATTTTTTTTTATATTGCATATTTCATTTGTTATTAACAATTTTCTGACGATTTTTTTAGAAGTGCGCTATTTTGTCAAAAATCAATATATCGAAGAAGTGATATGTACTTTTATGGCTGCTCTAATACACAATCGAAAAGAAGTAACTGACTTATTATAATTAAAAAATGACAGGCGATGCGTTTCCGGCAGTTTGGCCTGGAAAAACGGTGGCGTTTTTGCAAAAACGCTGCACAGCCGCCATTTTGAACATAATCACTTCAAAAAAATTAGTGTATACAGTCGATGATATGTATAATAAACACCCCTTTTCGTAATTGCGATTTATTTTATAGTTTATCTAAAAGAAATTCCCAAAAAAGGCCTATTTTTTCGGCCTCTAGAGTGGCCTAACCCCTTAATCCAAAAACCAATGACGGATTTGGAAAGATCGGACCGAAAACCTGTAAGACATCAAGTTTGATCAAAATCCGTCAAAGTTTTCGATAAAAATAAGGAGGCTGAAAATTCAGAAGAAATGATGGCCTTCCCGGCAAAAACGGGTTAAAATGATTGGGAGCTGCCGGTAACAAAATTGAAAAATAAATAGTAAGTCCGAAGGGTTAATGTTGAAAGTTCGAAAACAAAAAAATTTCGCTCTCGATGGCTAACGATAGGACCGAAGAGTAACGGGCGATTCAGGAGTGTTATTGGCTACCGGTTGCAGTTTTATCGTTGTTATCGCATACATAAGTACATAAAATGAACGATTAATTTTTCATCCGAATCTCCTGTTTGCCGTTAACACCGTTGGTTGGTTCGGTTAATAAACCGGTTAACCGATTGCAACCTTTATCGTATCGGAACTTAGGCGCTTACTCGGATCTATTCGGCTCTCTTTTTTATAGGACAGCGCTGCGAAATCAAATCGGAAGAAAAGAAAATGACTAACGTTCTATATCAACGGTTATTTTTGGATCAGCCGACGCGGCGTTCTATAAACCTCGAGAGTTAATGTCTTTTGGCAGAATACCAAGTTATGTTTCTACATATATTATAACTCACTACACTTAAACTAAAGGCAGTCCTGTGATGATATGATAATGGGTATTTGGCTTTCTCGTCACGTGAAGCGACGCGGCAAAAGGATCGCAGAGGCAAATCCGAAATCTTTGTCACTTTAATTGTCACCGCGATGTTGTTCGAACTCGCTACATATTTGGATTTCGAGTATGACGGGAAACTAGTCACAATGGGATTTAACGCCATTTCTACCGAAGGTGTTGAAAGACACCTTTCAGAATTTCATTTTGGTATTATTTTTGAGTTTTAATTTATTCATTTTTTGACATTCACAAAGAGAAGATACTTACAATTAGTAGAACAATTATGCATCTGTAAAAAATTTGGTATTGAATTAGAAAATCTATTTTACTTATAAATATATTTTTAGGTTATAATTATTAATTACGTATAATTAGCGCACTAGAAATGGCGTTAAGGAGTTACATCTAGTTGGCGGCCGAAAGAAAGGCGTGTTTTTGTGAATTTTTTTGGGGGAAATGATTGCAGGTTTCGAATTGTTTTTTTTTTCATGGTAAAGGGTATATCTTCGACTATGTTTCATAATTTTTTTATTGAAAAAAATTCACAAACGTAGGAGATACAATGCATTTCCCGGACCGCTAGGTTTTCTGCGGTGACCACTGTATCTTCCACCTCATTCGTCTAAAATAAAAAAATCAAATAGATTATGTTTTTGCATCGTATTATCTAGTCCTTAATCGAAGGATTTGAGAAAATATTAATTTTTGAAAAAATTATCGACGAAAATGAAGTGATTTATTCATCAGAATTTAGACTTTCACGTTCAATCGTCGACCATTTTTTCAAAAATTAATATTTTCTCAAATTCTTCGATTAAGGACTAGATAATACGATGCAAAAACATAATCTATTTGATTTTTTGATTTTAGACGGGTAAGGTGGGAGATACAGTGGTCACCGCAGAAAACCTAGCCGTCCGGGAAATGCATTGTATCTCCTACATTTGTGAATTTTTTTCAATACAAAAATTATGAAACATAGTCGAAGATATACCCTTTACTATGAAAAAATAATAATTCGAAACCTGCAATCATTTTCCCCCAAAAAAATTCACAAAAACACGCCTTTCTTTCGGCCGCCAACTAGATATAACCCCTTAAACTGACGAAATTTTGAAATTTATTTACATGTCCAGGTTCGACGATAAATAGGAAATACGAAAATTCGTGGAAATATATTTGCATTGAAATTAGTCCCATTTAACCCTTTTAGTGCCGAACAACGATATAGCGTCGTTTTCTAATCGATATATCAGTCTTTGGCACCAAATGGTTTAAAATCGTAACCCTTTGAAAGGTACTTTTTTTTTTAATTCGAGATTTTTGACATTGAATGTTGAATATAAACATGAAAATGACTAATTCTTTTGTTACAATGTTAGTAAAAATTACGAATGAACTAATGTACTTATTTTTAAATAAAATTTGCATAAATTGGATCCTCAGGATAGAAAATTGAATTAAATACAGTGTGAAAAATATTTTTATAAAATTTTATAGAAAAGTACAATACGATCCCGTTATAACAATCTCAACCGAACAAACGCCTTATAACAATTTCTTCCTCGATTTTTACTCTGCGTGACTAGGTTGTAAGCCTAATGCGCAGGAATATGCGCAAAAGAAAATTTTTCTTTGTACGTTTATTCTTTATTGCGTAATCTCAAATGCGATATGTATTGAAATATTTTTACATGTGCAATTTGTAAAAAATGAGTATATTATAAATGTAAATAAATTCGCCATTAGAGAAAGATCTTTTTCCTGGTTCCAGCGACTACGAAATGCTGATCTATCTGCCGTAAATTTTTAATAGAATCAATAACCACTATAGTTATAGTGGTTATTAATTTCGCTACAATAATGCATATTTTTTTATATATGCAATTTTGAACCCGCGCATAATATATACACATCATCAATTGACGCTTCTCGTACATTCAAAGTGATTAGTTGATAAACTTTCGAGGTGGGAGTTAGAAAGATTGTTATCGAGAGGTAATATCGCGCCTTATAGAAAGGGATTGTTATAAAGTGAAATTGATATAGCGGGGGCCCTACTCTATTTAAAGGGAAATGAATTTCAATTGATGCACCTTATAGGTTTAATGTGATTCAATGTGATCAAGAGAAATTAAAATATTGATGTAGTACCTTTGATGTTGAAAATTCAAATAAATAATTGATTGGCAATTAAAATACGATTTTGAATATCCATAAGCAATGAGCTGGTAATTCGTTCAATGTTATCGATATTAAATTTTAAAATCTTGACTGTATTTTTAATATTCTCTGTTGAATACTTTCCGAAAATTTTGACAAATTGATCGTTTATTTTGGGGACATTTGGCAGCTTTCAGGATTCTAAAGCTCTGTTTACACAAAAGATTTCTAGAGTTTTATTATTAGTATTTTTTTGTGCACCGCGAAGATGCGGAAAAGTGGTGAATTTTAGATATGACGCGACTTGGAAACTACAGCTCGACTGATATAATGTTACGTAGAACTTTTAACGCTACACAATATTCATAAAATTTGCTGTGGCATTAATAAAGATGCGCTCATCGCGGAAAATAGTAAGATTACATGTAACAGTAATCAAAGTTACTCATATTATCAAAAATACAAAACTTTCTGTACTTACAAAAATAATATATGTCATAAGCGCAAACATTCACATTAGTATTACAATTAAGGGGTTAGGCCATTTTAGAGGCCGAAAAAATAGGCCTTTTTTTGGGAATTTTTTTTAGACAAAGTATAAAATAAATCGCTATTACGAAAAAGGGTATTTATTATACATATCATCGACTGTATACACTAATTTTTTTGAAGCGATTATGTTCTAAATGGCGGCTGTGCAGCGTTTTTGCGAAGACGCCTCCGTTTTTCCAGGCCATACTGCCGGAAACGCACTACCTATAATTTTTTAATTATAATAAGTCAGTTACTTTTTTTCGATAATATATTAGAGCAGCCATAAGAGTACATATCACTTTTTCGATATATTGATTATTGAGAAAACGGCGCACTTCTGAAAAAAATGCCAAAAAAATCGTCAGACAATTAGTAATAACAAATTAACTATGCAATATAAAGAAGAAGTGATATGTACTTTTATGGGTAATGTAATTTTATAAATATATATTTAAAATTTCAAGTTAATCGGTGGAAAATTGTCTGAGTTCTGTTTCCGGCAATTTTGAAAAATGTAGTTTCGAGATAAACGCGTTTAAAGTTTTGAGTAGTGGCTCGCTGCGAACCGGTCGGCCGTGTACTAAAATTCGAAAATCGAGTACTTTGAGATTTGTCCCGGCCATAATCTTTTGGGACATCATTTCTGAGATACCAAGGGACCATTTAAGACCAAAAAAAATCGATTTTTCGAAAATCCTAGTGGCCTAACCCCTTAGTTACATAATTTCAATTCTTAGGTCTCGTAGATGACCAGAAGATGATCAAAATTGTAATTTATTTCTACTATACGCTTCGGTCGAAAAACTAGAATTTTATTTCTGGTCTTCTACAAGAACTGAGAATTCAAAATTCATCAATCATTCAACAGCCAAGATCAACTAAGAATTCCATAATTTATTGCAGTCAATTATTAACTTTTTATGCGTATCTACTATTTTTCTAGCTCATTTCCTCGTGTCATGACACGAGCGCACGTTTATTATTTTTCTTAGCAATTTTCATCTTTTTCACGATCTTTTTTACTCATTACAGGGTAGGTTACTGTTTTGCAAAAACGTCATCATATGCAACTTCGTACCTATAGCATGACACGTCTGCGTAATATCTTAGAAATGAAACAGCAATTCGATACTTGGAGTTCTTTCTTTCTCCGCGGTAGAAAATATGCGAACAGAGCTGATACGTATGCGTATTCGTGAAAGCGTACGATCACGCATCATACGTACATACATACATGCATACATGCATACGCTCATACAAATAACGGAATCTGAATGTAAAGCATTTATAAGCACGTTGATGCGGCGGACTGTTTAAGATCAAAGCCGGCATAGGAAGTGGAATATGATGTCCTTTGGTCTATCGGTAACATACGATCAGCGTTAATCTAATGAATGAATTATTACTGACTGCCCGTATGTGTTAATCGAACAGTAGATCTAACGTAAGCAATTACAACGGTTACATTACACTTCCAGTAGCTGCTCTTAATATACCTACTTCTATTTTTCTTACCACGTCAGTCATTTATAATACTTAAGTATTGCGCGTTTTGCCTTCACGATTAATGATACGAACGTGGAAACTGTAGATAACTTTGTCGGTATATGGGGCTTCATATGGGATTTCCCTTGTCAAGTGAGACGGCGTTTGCGGATTTACAGAATTTGCCTCGAAATTACTTTTTTTAAATAAAAGAATGGAATTGTACCAGGTGTAATGACAATGACAATGACAATGACAATAACAATAACAATAACAATAATAATAATAAGGGCAACAAAGACAATGACCACGACAACAACAATGGCAAGGACAATGACGACGACGACGACGACGACGACAATGATGATGATAATAATAATAATAATAATAATAATAATAATAATAATAATAATAATAATAATAATAATAAGGGCAATGGAAATGACGGTGACAATGACAATGACAATGACAATAATAATAACGATAACAAAGGCAATGGCAGTAACAATAAAATGACAATAACAATAACAAAGGGCAATGGCAGTGACAATGACAATAACAAAGGCTACGATAATAAACTTTCGTAACAACAAGGAATGCAATTGGAGATTATCTAATTAGTTACGTCATGACCTCCGTATAACAATCTCTCCGGAACCAAAAAAACTCCTTGTAAGAAACTTTCCCTCAATCCCGACTTTGCGTTTTAAAAAATGTTATACAAACCACCATGAAATTAAATTAAATTTAAATATATCCTAAACTACTCACATAGACATATGATATTTCATATTTTCCTTGTATTAAACTCGTTTCAAGTCCCAAGTTTTTTAAAATTCACGATTAGTGTACACGCCATTCAAATTGATATATACCTTTGTATAGTATAAAACCGAAATATCGAAAACTCTATAGAAGATATAAGTATACGAGGTTGCCAAAAACAATAAAGAACTTTGATGAAATAGTAATAGCAATAATAATAATAATAATAATAATAATAATAATAATAATAATAATAAAACTTATTGATTAAAAGGCTCTGTATCGAATTCCCCAAAAGGCATAAACTATTAACACGGAAAATTTTAAAAATTTATAGAAGATACTCATGGACTCAACAGAATAATAATAGAAATATAATTATTGTTGTGACCGAAAAACTGAAGAAAACATAGATACATATTTCTTCAAAAATATAAATAGTACAATTGTAAACGGTAAAGAAGAAATTTTTTATGAAACAACAGCGAGCAAAAAAATATATTAAGTATACAATAGAGCAAAAGTAATAAACCTACAAGAAAATAAAAATATATACACAAATCTATAAAGGAACATAGAAATTTTCGAATCTAAAACACCACGTCTCCCTCGTTTGGTGTTTGATTGGAAAAACTATTCACAACATAGACGATGATTTTGTCTATGTTACGTCAAACTTTGTTTAGCTATTCTTTGCACTAGCAATAAAAAAGAAGGTTTCTTTCGTTCTGTCGACGAAAGATTATCGTCGAAATAATGCAACTTGCTCCAAAAATTATTAACATGCTTTCGTAACTTAAAGAAATGGGATTCCCTTGAAAACTGGTAGCCATTCACGAAAAGGCAAGTATTAATTCAAAGCGTTTGGTTTTAATATTTTATGGAACGATTTTGTAAAAAAGTTGTTATCAATTTGAAAAGTCTATGTAATTTTTATTATTTTTTTTACACGTTTGTTTGTGCTCAGTATTTTTGTAAGTAGTTTTACATTATTCACTTAAAAAAAAAATGTTGAGCAAAACCCTGGCCAAACCCTGGTAAAACTCTGGCAAAACCCTAGTATTTTAATATACAATTAATTGTAAAAGATAGGGTACTTGAAGGTTACATCGAATTTAAGGGGTTAGGCCCCTCTAGGATTTTCGAAAAATCGATTTTTTTTTGGGGTTAAATGGTCTCTTGGTATCTCAAAAATGATGTCTCAAAAGGTTATGACCGGGACAAATCTCAAAGTACTCGATTTTCGAATTTTAGTACACGGCCGCCCAGTCCGCAGGGAGCTACTACTCAAAACTTCAAACGCGTTTATCTCGAAATTACATTTTTCAAAATTGCCGGAAACAGAACTCTGACAATTTTCAACGGATTACCTTGAAATTTTAAATATATTTATAAAATTACATTACCCATAAAAGTACATATCACTTTTTTTATATAACATAGTTCATTTGTTATTAATAATTTTCTGAGGTTTTTTTGGGCAATTTTTTTCAGAAGTGCGCCATTTTGTCAAAAATCAATATATCGAAAAAGTGATACGTACTTTTATGGCTGCTCTAATATATAATTGAAAAAAAGTAATTAAAAAATTACAGGCGGTGCGTTTCCACCAGTTTGGTCTGGAAAAACGGAGGCGTCTTCCCAAGAACGCTGCACAGCCGCCATTTTGAACATAATCGCTTCAAAAAATTAGTGTATACAGTTGATGATATGTATAACAAACACTCTTTTTCGTAATTTTCATTTATTTTATAGTTTGTCTAAAAAAAATTCCCAAAAAAGGCCTATTTTTTCGGCCTTTAGAGTGGTCTAACCCCTTAACACTTTATCGACTGGTCGTATTTGAGGCTGCCATTCAGTAAGTACCGGCTTATTCGCGCGCTCAATTGTTTCCCGTATATCAAAAAGCCTACAGGTCGGTAGGCTATAGGGTAGCGGTCGATAAGCATTGGCAATCGAAAAGCCGATTAATAGGCTAGCGGTCGATAAAGTGCTAATGCAACGAAAAATATTAAATTTCATATATCTATTTAAATAATTAAAGATATATTTAAATTTTGATACTTTTACTGGATGTGTTTTAGTGTTCCATCATGAAAGCATCTTTGTTATTTCCTTTTAGCCGATTCTCAATTCTTCTTCCTCCGTGTACTTAGCTCAAAACATAAATAAAGCCTCAAGGTCATGACGCGACGTCCACCGTCTCCCATAGAGGATTACCTAAATAAAATATTAGATCTGCCGAAACTGTATCAAGAGATCGTAGCGTCTCGAGACAAGTTCACTAGTCCGCACAAAAGTTGTCCCCACTTTCGCGCCGCGAAAGGCTAAAGTAGGGACAAATTTTGTGCGGACTACTCTTCATTATTACGAAATTTGGCGAGAGCTCTACCCTGTCTCTTTTCCCGAAACATCGAGGTCCGCATACATGAATAAAAAAATAGTCGTAGCACTGTATAATATGTACACGGCAGAAACAGCCGCATACATACAAAGCCATTCCGTAAGATTTCATTTATACAGGGTGTGCGGTATAAGGTGTCAAAGCCAAAAGATGGTGGTAGATGGTGCAAAATTGAGACAAAAAGTTATTTGCCATTTTTCGAAATTCGCAATAATTACCGAGTAATCAATTAAAATGTTGTGACAGATCGGGCGTGTCGAAAAATTAAGACTTCCAATTTCCTGGCAACGATAACCATTTTTTGTCGACTAGAGGTGCCTCCTGTTCCATGTCCATAAATGCCGGCATTTTTTAAATAAGGAATGAAAAAAGCGCCATTGCGCTGTTTGGCAATTTTTCATTTGGAAATAAAAAAAGACCTCTGGCATTCAAATGGTTAAATTTTCACCACCTACCACCATTTCTCGGCTTTGACGTCTTACACCGCGCACCCTGTATATCTCATATGCGAGATATACCACTAGACGAAAGAGATTTACTTTACCGTTTGGTAAAATTTAGATTTTTCACAAAAATGACAACAATTTTACGAAAAAGTCCGTCTTTCGTGCTGAACTGATTTTGGTGTTTTTGTTGTAAAAATTTTTTTCTTACCGAAATAAAAAATCCTTCGTTCAGGCCCTTCATAATGCAATATACTAACACAGTATTCTTTTATTTTGATTTTAGATAAGCCATTCCGACGATATTATGGTCACCGCAAGTGATGAAAAAAATGGACGCTCTAAGAGAAGAGCTATATATCCACCATTTTTTATAATTTTCTAATATAAAAATTTATACATATACTACTAAACACGTACTTTTTTGGTAGTATTTTTCGAATTTTAATTAATACTCAATAAAGCGGCAAAAAAATCTTGAAAATCATGTAATTTTACCGATCCCAAGTAGGCATAATCCTTTAAGACTTATTAGGTTGTTTGTGTTAGGAGCCTGACAAGTTGAGTAATAAGTTTATTGATATTTCAAAAATTGTCTCATATTTGCAAATTTCTTTTACTTTTTTTAGATCTGTCCCTTTTATTCCATCATGTTTACATGCAAGGGTCTTCCCGGTTATTTGCTAGTTTTTAATAACAAACCAAGTGTCTGTATATATAACACCATGGATATCTAAGGTTTTCGAAAATCCTATAAATTTGGTTATCTATAAGTATAAGATCTGTTAGAAAATCAAGCAAAAACTCTAGAATTCCTTTCTATAAACACAATGGAGTAAACATTCACTGTCTCCAAAGTTTAGAATCTGTATATACAAGTGTGTATATATGTATATCAAATTATTATTAATTATATGATCATAATAATATAATTTACACTACGCATATGTCATCATGATTATTATTATTATTACTATTATTATTATTGTTATTATTAGAAACAATATAGAATTTTATTAATCTATAATAACAAAAACCAAATTAAATCAAGTATCACAATTAACTCTTACCAAATTGCAAAAAAGCTTGATTAATAATTATTTTATTTTTATAAATCTACTCGAATGAATATCATCAAATGGTAATTCGTGTAGCATCGCTTGAAAAAACCGCTCAACAACATAATTTGAACTGTGTATCGTTAAACAAATTTCGAAGGCATGCAGGTATGTGTAATACGTATTATAATTATTATTACTGTACATGCAGGTATACCTACGTACTTCGCGAGAAAGGGTAATCCAAAGTTTGAAGAAACGTTCAAAAAACACGTATTGTATGTCAACACTTATGGTCTCTTTACGCTTTTCGAGATGGTGTATCGCAATGGCAAATTGCCGAATTATGTACGAACCCTAGGAAAATCAGAGCCAACGGTCCGACGGAAAACCACTATATACCGATCACTGTACCCAGTTTGTCCGGTACTGGTACTGGACCAGTCGTCCAACTTTCAACTGCTCCGTCTCTCTTTCTTTTGACTTCCTAACGAAGAGAGGAGAGGAGGACACGCATGCGCGCAAACGAGTTTGTATACGCATTCACATTCGCGAGAAATGTTAAAAAGGTGCCCCGACTACTCCTATTCCAAGTCTCTTGCAGCCTCCGAAAGTACGCGTGGATAGTGTGCGTAGCGTACGATGTACTCCCACGCAAATCTGTTTTTAAGGGCATTCGTCGGATGTATACCTACTTATCCGCAGTACGTATTCACAGTCCATTAATGTTAACACAGTTGCACGATACTCTTTGCGCATTAATGATTGCAATAAAGAGTGAAGATGGAAGAATAAATGAAATCGGAAAAATAGGACTCAAAAAAAAAGAAAAAACTAATTAATAAAGAAACGTTTGGTGGACAACTAAAATTGTAATTTTTAAGAGTTTAGTTACCTACCACTGTTTTAAATCCTTTTTATCTTTGTTTGGTCGTTTTGAATATGAAAGTAATTCTCCATATTGAATTTTAAATAATAATAATGAAGATAATTAAAAAGTCGGGACAAAAATTACATATGCAGAATTAATACAATTGTTTTATACAGGGTGGTCCACTCAACTTCAAAGGCCTTATATAATCTTCCCTTTAATTCCCATTCTGCGTGGCTATGCGTGACTAGGTTGTAAGCTTAATGTGTAGGAGTATGCGTGAAAGAAATATATTCTCTATAGGATTTTGTTCATTTTGTAACTTGAAATGTGATATGTATTGGGATATTTTCACATGTGCAATTTATACAAAATAAGTTATATTATACATGTAAATAAATTCGCCATTCGAGAAAGATCTTTATCGTAAGCATCAGCGACAACGGAATGCTGGTCTACCTGACCCAGGTTCTTAGAATTATTTACCATTATATTTGTAATAGTTATTCATTTCCTTACAATTATGCACATTTTTTTTATACATGTAGGAAGCTAGAAAAATTGTTATCGAGAGGTAATTTTCGCCTTATAAAAGAGGATTGTTATAAAGTGAAATTTTTATTGCGAGGTGTTACTGTACTTCAAGGGAAGTAAATTTCATTTGACGCGACTTAAAGATTCAATGTGACTGGTTGATATACTTCGAAGGGTGAGAGTTAGAAAGATTGTTATCGGGAGGTAATTTTTGCATCTTATACAGAGGGATTGTTATAAAATGAATTTGTCATAGCGAGGACCTACTGTATTTAAAGGGAAATAATTACAATTAACGCATTTTATAGGTTCAATGTGATTGGTCGATAAATTTCTGGGGTGGCAGCTAGAAAGATTGTCATCGAGAGGTAATTTCTCGTTTAATAGAAAAGGATTGTTATAAAGTGAAATTGTAATAGCGAGTACTTACTGTATTTGAAGGGAAATAATTTTAATTGACGCATCTTATAGATTCAATTTGATTGGCCGACAAACTTTCGATGTGGGAGCTAAAAAGATTGTTATCGGGAGGTACTTTTGAGAGGGATTTTCATAAAGTAAAATTGTTACAACGAGGCCCTACTGTAATGCGGTTTTTTTATAAGTTACATAAAGTTGACCTCTATCAACCTAAGAAATGCTGACGGGCATTTAGAAACTGTAAAACAGTAGTAACAGCAGTAACAGGAGTTAAGTACGTAGAACATATACGTCCCACTGCCCTTGAAAGGGTTAAAAGTTAGTTGAAAAATTGTTATATTTAGGAACGAATCCATTTATGGATTGCTTGAAATAACGGATCAGATGGAGTAAAAGAGCCGAGGAATGTAAGATGTTTGGAAAGCCTTGAAAAAGGCTACCCGGCTGTCACGGGAGAATGAATCGAAATCAAAGGAAAGGGGCATTGAACCAAAAAAAAGAAGTACAATAATGTTTTCCTATAACAATCTTTTCAGAACCGACATAAGTTCTCCATAGCGATCTCTTCTTCGATTCCCACTTTGGGTGCTATGCGTAATTCGGTTGTAAACTTTATTTATTAAGAATAAGAATTTAAGTACAAATTAGTATAAATTTAATTTACCACAAATCATTTTTTGACACTACTTAAGGTCTTGGGAAACTATGAAATGAATAATTGAATTAAAACACCGATGGAAGGTACTGATGCGAGCAACTATTTTGACTGTCAGGGGGTTCTCAGAGACAAGGGCGAGGGAGGCTAAGACTGTTCTATGTGTACGTGACTGTTCGACCAATAAGGAAAATGCTTGTGCACCGCTTTTCTGTTAATAAGTACATATGTCAACGTATTTTGCTTTATAACCAATCAGAGACAACTACCAAAGCTCGTGCTCGCGTCAGTAGATGGGTCTTTGGCAGACTACTGTGGACGCTGTGTTCGATAGTGCGTGTGTTGGTTTGCTGTTCCTCTGGATAAAGTCGAAAAATAAGAAATACATTGTGCAACAAATGCAACAAATAATTTTATTGTATAGATTAGACTATATGAGTTAATTGTAAGATACTAACAATAAAATCTCTTTATTATTAAATTTCTTTGTCTTATCTATATTGTTAATAACTATTAGGCCTAATATAATTAGTATTTTATTTGAGTGAGATGGTTTAGGCTTAGCTTCCTATTGTTTTGTCATGTATTATCATAATTTAGGTCCTTACAATTTTAGGATAGTTACTGTCTTATTAAATTGTGTATCACAGAGTAAAAATATTATTGATTCAAGAAGAAAATTGTCACAGGCTGCCACAAACATTTGATCATTGGTGCAACTAATTTTGTCACTGAGCCAATGACAACATTTCTTAAAGAAAATATGACAGCTAAAATGTGACAGCTAGAATGGCGCTACCGAATTACTGTCTAATCTGAAATTTCCCTGAGCGTGGAAATTTGTCGAGCAACTCCCCTTTCGTTTTAAGGGTCGCAAGCGACCGGGAGTTGCGCTACAATGTGTATGATTCATACTGTTACGTCCGACAACTGCATTCAGTGCAATTATACACATGAACCTAAACAAGTTCACTTATGGTAAAATGTATTATAATATTTGTCTCTCATCCCGTTTTACATAGAAACGGGAGGTTCCTTATCATTAACCGAAGCAAGCTTTTGTACCTCCGAATATCTTTTTTACACAAGAGTGTGGTCTTCATATGTCAATGCATAGGCGGATCTGTGTAGACCTGTGTAGTCTCCAAAAGAAACATACTATTTAAACAAACGGTATTTTTTGTGAAGGGTAGATCATGTTTGTGTTTGTTAGGAAATGCATCTCATCGCTAGGGCCATAAATATCATAAAAACATATGTCTTTTAGAAAGAGTTGCCAAATGCGGAAATCGACAAACGTAGCAATTATTACATAGTATGTAGGGATGATATCTTGAGTAAACCGCCCTTAGAAATTTTTAAAGGAAAATGTAGGAGTAGGGAACGTTTGGTAAAAATTGTTTGACTATACAATGGCTCCGAAAAATTGTATCTTCGCTTACTCTTGTTCCAACAAGCAGAGAGTTCCAATTGTAGACAGAGTCTCGAGTCAAATAAACCAAGTAACTTAAAAGCAAAATAAGCCCTTGGTTTTTTCTCCGTTCTCCCTTAACCCTTAGCCACCTGACGTGTATTCCAGATACACTACCATCCGACGTTCTCGGGAGACTCTGAGACCGACGTCAGGTGGTTAAGGGTTACATGCCTCTCACTTAGGCGGCATTTAGGTGCCTCACTGAGCCAAATCCTATCCCGTACTTCTATTCAGTTTGCTAGCATCTCGATGCATCGCTGAATCGTCCTCTCTCATTCCTTTACTATAGATCGGCAGCACCTCGGTGTATTTCCGTAGAGAGGAATCCAAGCTAGACTTGGAAGCTGTCAGCATCATGGTGCATCTTCTCCACGAAGTCTCTCGACCATCGTTACTTTTTTTCTATTCGCCTCTGATATCTCGATGGGAGCTTTCTTCCCTGGGAAAATCCTTGCTACCATTCATTTTCCCTAAAACGAAAGCGCTAGCTATGACTTAGAATGTAACCATACGTTTCGTTCCTGAATTGTAGACGCTTTCCAGTGATGAATTTCGCAGCTGTACATTTGATTTTGAAGTTTTAAAAAATTTTGTGAGTCAAATATAACAATAATTTTCTATTGGTTGTTAAGTTAATATTAAATATTTTGTTAATAGAGGAATTAACAATACGAATAGTTTTATTAAGGGGTTACATCTAGTTGGCCGCCGAAAAAAAGGCGTGTTTTTGTGAATTTTTTTTTTTGGGGGGAAAATGATTGCAGATTTCGAACTGTTTTTTCTTCATAGTAAAGGGTATGTCTTCGATTATGTTTCATAATATTTTTATTGAAAAAATTCACAAATATGGGAGATACAATGTATTTTCCGGACCGCTGTTCAAAAAAAGGTCTTCTGCGGTGACCACTGTATCTTCGACCTCACTCATCTAAAATCAAATAGATTATGTTTTTGCATCGTATTATCTAGTACTTAATCGAAGGATTTGAGGAAATATTAATTTTTGAACGTGAAAGTCCAAAAATTAATATTTTCTCAAATCCTTCGATTAAGTACTAGATAATACAATACAAAAACGTAATCTATTTGATTTTTTGATTTTAGACGAGTGAGGTGGAAGATACAGTGATCATCGCAGAATACCTAGTGGTCCGGGAAATTCATTGTATCTCCTACATTTGTGAATTTTTTTCAATAAAAAAATTATGAAACATAGTCGAAGATATACCCTTTACTATGAAGAAAAAACAGTTCGAAACCTGCAATCATTTTCCCCAACAAAAAAATTCACAAAAGCGCCTTTCTTTCGGCCGCAAACTAGATGTAACCCCTTAAATCATTATCTGCAATTTGTGACGAAATATAAGGGAAAGCAATTTTTCCATTGTGATATAATTTTTCCGTTTCTAAGAATTTTCTTTATGTTATTTAATTTTAGTATAAACTGTTCTGTTAAATTTAAGTTAGTGAATATATTTATTATTACTTTGCTTTTAATTTCAGGGATAACTAAAAGGGCTCACAATCAGATTCCATTTGCATCTTGACTTTCTTTAGCTATAGCAGCACCTACACCTGTTTCATTTTTAATTCATTCTTCTACTTTGGTAACTGCTTGGGTTTAGTACGCATTATATTACAGAGAAATAAGTGTAAAGTCGTATTTTATTAAGGAAACATTTTTTAAATTTAATACATAGCTATGTGATAAGTATGTACTATGTATACAAAGACACATATCCACAACAGAAATGATTAAGAATAGAGTATTTGAGAAAACTAGAATAAGAAACCTGTTAATGCAATTAGCAGGTATCTTATTAGTCAATTGCTAATGTAATTAGCAATTTGTACTTTGTCGATAAGTTCATTGATTTGTCTGAAAGCATCTAATTATATGACGGTATTTCACAGATTACAAATGAAAGTCCGTCACATCTATAACCACGCATTTTGTTAGTCAGCAAAAATTCTCCACACGTATTTGCCAAAACCTCCCCTGGTTGCCAATCAGCGTATCCCACTTCGGTCATATTCAATCCTGTTGTTGCTGCCCAACTGGACGAATACAAAGAATGAATCCCGAGCCATATGTAACTCAAACCCTTTTTTTCCATTATATCATGCAGGTGTTCCTTTTCCCAAAGTGACCTTATGATCGGTAGATGCCCTATCGAAACAAAAGGTACATTTCTTAGACATGTTGTGACGTGGATCTCGCTATCCTAAGACAAGGGACCGTAACCCCTGTCACGTCACTTCTTATCACCTGAAAATCTTCTAAAAAGGAAAGGAATCCAGGTCGCGGGCGCCAGGTGCAATGCACCGCGTCGACCAGCTCAGGTCGCGAGAATGGTAGAGGGGAGGGTTCGTTAGAAAACGACACGAAGAAAAATAAATGAAAATAAATATATTCAATACTAATAAGAAAAAAAAAAGACATCCAAAGGAATAATAATAAAAAATACTATAGAAATACAAAAAAAAGAACTAAGCAAAAAAAGAACTAGAAGGGGGCAAAGTCCTGTCGGCCCCTTCGAGACAGCTGGGGTCGAGCACGTAATGGGAGCTCGCTCGGAGAGGGCCACCCGCAAGACTTGGGTGGCTCAATCCCTGAGCTCGCTCGAATTCGTTGAATAAAAAAAAAGATAGCCGTGGGGGGACTCACGATGACTCCCAGGTCGCCGGAACTCCTGCGTTTTCCCTCCTCGAGTTCTCGGTCTCGGCTCGGACACGGCTCTCTCTCTCTCTCTCTCTCTCTCTCGGTGCCGTTCTCGGCTCTCGTTTTCGCCCGTTTCGGATTGCGAAGCGTCTCGGTTGGCGTCCAGCACAGAAGTGAAGACTCCGGTGTCGTCTCCGGCGTCTTCCGTCGAGTGGGGAGGCTTCGTGCCTCCTGATTGGCTGCGAGGGGTCACGTGCACCCCTCGAATCGATCGACGATCTCTGGATCGAAGGGAACTCCATGTTCCTATCGAATTCGTATCGAGGGCGATTCCCGTAACCTGCAGGAAATCGTCCCTCGATTTGTGGTTCTCAGCCGGGGCCTGGATGACTCCCTGGAATGATCCCCGGCCGGTATCGATGCTCGATTCAGCGTCGTAGATGACCGTCGTGGTCCCTCTTCGCCGATGACGTCATTCCTCAGTCGCTTCGGTTACGGAGCTCCCACGTGCTCGAAACGGTAATTCCTATCGGTAGCGACGGATGTCGCGACGTGTCTCATAATCGCCGAACTTCGCCCCTTCGAACGATCGCTCTTATCGATCTCGCGATTCTTGTCCTAAACCTATTCCTTAATAGATGTCGCAATATACATGATTTGATTAATAATATACATGATTCGATTTCGCTCTTACACCGCGGATCAACTTAACCTAAGAGTTTGTTGACTTCCGTGTTGGACGATAATTCGATCGATCCATGCTGATCGATCGATACGTAAATGTATTTATTAATCACGCGTCGCGAACGAGGAAAGAAAACGGTTTTTCGGAGTCCGGGACTTTTGTGACAGAGAATCCGTGTTCTCTATCACAATGTATGTACATCAAATAAATTGAATTCGAATAACGAAAAATCAGATACAGTGGGAGCACGTTATAACAATTTCACTTTATAACAATCCCCCTGAGCCGCAAAATTACCTCCCGATAATAATCTTCCTAGCTCCCACTACGAAAATTCGTCGACTAATCACATTGAACGCATAAGGCGTGTTAATTGAGTTTTACTTCCCTTGAAATACAGTAAGACGTAACAAATACGTCAGTTAATAAACATTATTCATTTCAAATAAGCTATTTTTATTAGTAAATAAAAATTAACTAATTAGTAAATTAGTTAATTTTGCTTTCTGTTAGGCACGATAAAGTGGGAAAATCAGAGATACGTTGTACCAAATTATATGCGTGACATGTAGCCTAAGGAGATGCCAAGGACAACACCATATTTATTATGAAAAAATTTTTCTAATGTAACATATACCTCTTATTGGTACACCTTACATGAATCCTTCAATAATCAATAGGGGAGATGTGGGGGAGTATCAAGAGACACGGTAGTGTCTCGAGACAAGTTCATGTATGAATTGGGCGCGAGCGCTAACGTGTATCTTTTCTCGAAGCCACTAGGTGCGGGCACATGAAAAAGAGCCAAATCATGGTGTGTATATACACAGCTTCAAACTCCATACACTCAAAGGCATTCTGTCGCATCAGTGACAGCTCAAAATCGGTAAATTTGACGTAGATCTGAGAAGAAGTATCAGGAGTACATGAAACCAAAGAGCCATTTTGAAAACATTTGAAAATCGGTTAAACTGGCGGGATCACTTTAATAAAAGCGGTAAAATAGACGAAAATATGAGAAAAAGTATCAGGAATACACGAAACCAAAGAGTCATTTTGAAAATATTTGAAAATCGGTTAAAGTGGCGGGATCACTTTAATAAAACCGGTAAAATAGATGAAAATTTGAGAAAAAGTATCAGGAGTATATGAAACAAAAGAGCCATTTTGAAAACATTTGAAAACCGGTTAAAGTGGCGGGATCACTTTAATAAAAGCGGCAAAATAGTCGAAAATTTGAGAAAAAGTATCAGGAGTACATGAAACCAAAGAGCCATTTTGAAAACATTTGAAAATCGGTTAAAGTGGCGGGATCGCTTTAAAAGCGGTAAAATAGACGAAAACATTTAACCCTATCGTTGCTGCAGACGACTAAAGTCGCTCTGCATGAAATGATGCCACCTTTCGTTGCTGCAGACGACTAAAGTCGCTCCGCATGAAATGATGCCTCCTTTCGTTGCTGCGGACGACTAAATTCGCTCCGCGTGAAACGATGCCTCCTTTCATTGCTGCGAGCGACTTTAGTCGCTCTGCATAAAATGATGCCACCTTTCGTTGCTGCGGACGACTAAAGTCGCTCTGCCCAAAATGATGCCACCTTTCGTTGCTGCGGACGACTAAAGTCGCTCTGCACAAAATGATGCCACCTTTCGTTGCTGCGGACGACTAAAGTCGCTCTGCACAAAATGATGCAACGTTTGGTTGCTGCGGACGACTAAAGTCGCTCTGCACAAAATGATGCCACCTTTCGTTGCTGCGGACGACTAAAGTCGCTCTGCACAAAATGATGCCACCTTTCGTTGCTGCGGACGACTAAAGTCGCTCTGCACAAAATGATGCAACGTTTGGTTGCTGCGGACGACTAAAGTCGCTCTGCACAAAATGATGCCACCTTTCGTTGCTGCGGACGACTAAAGTCGCTCTGCACAAAATGATGCCACCTTTCGTTGCTGCGGACGACTAAAGTCGCTCTGCACAAAATGATGCAACGTTTGGTTGCTGCCGACGACTAAAGTCGCTCTGCACAAAATGATGCCACCTTTCGTTGCTGCGGACGACTAAAGTCGCTCTGCACAAAATGATGCCACCGACGTACTACGGGCGACTGAAGTCGCTCTGCATAAAATGATGCCACCGACGTACTACGGGCGACTGAAGTCGCTCTGCATAAAATGCTTCCGACGTACTACGGACGACTGAAGTCATTCTACATAAAATGCCACTGACGTACGATAGGCGACTACAGTCGCCCTTCCAAAAGTGTCAAACCAATTTTATTTCATTTTATTTCATTTATATTTCATTCAAATTTGACAAAAATTTTAGAAAAAGTACCAGGAGTACATAAAATCAAAGAGCCATTTCGAAAACATTTGAAAATCGGTTAACTTCAAAGTTCGCTAGGCCCTAGGCATTCAAATATGATCTGTTTTGTTTTCCGGAATATCCAAAAGACGAAATATTTACCTTACCGACGCACGTTATGTATTGTTTCATTTTTTTTATTATCTCGAAATATAAAGCCGATAATAATACTTTGCAAAAAGGAGACAAATCCCCCTCAAAAAACACCTCTGGTGCAAAAAATCGAGACAAGTTCATGTATAAAAAGTAGTATCTCTACAAAAAGCAGATCTGATGCAAAAAGAGACCCAAAAAATTTCAAATTTACACGAAACGTCCAAAAATAAAAATTTTGAAAATCTACAACCAAACAAAGTAGTTAAATCCGATAATAATAGACAAGTTCAAATTTTCCATTATATCCATATGAATTTTGAAAAACTTCGGCCAGATAAAGTTGTTAAATCCGATAACACTAGACAAGTTCGTTTTTTCCATTATGTCTCTACGAATTACTTTGGACCAAAAGTTCACAAAAGTACCTAGTACTCTCCACTTCATATGATTTGTCAATTTCTTCCATGTACATGTGGTAATTAAAACAAAACGGAAAGAATTTTTTCTGTTTACGTGATTAGAACCGGTACTGAACTTGTCGGGCCCGAACCCAAAGAACAAGCAATAAATATCTTAAAATTTAATTTAATTTTACCGCATTCGGGGCCCAACAAGTTCAGTACCGGTTTTAATCACGTAAACAGAAAAAATTCTTTCCGTTTTGTTTTAATTACCACATGTACATGGAAGAAATTGACAAATCATATGAAGTGGAGAGTACTAGGTACTTTTGTGAACTTTTGGTCCAAAGTAATTCGTAGAGACATAATGGAAAAAACGAACTTGTCTAGTGTTATCGGATTTAACAACTTTATCTGGCCGAAGTTTTTCAAAATTCATATGGATATAATGGAAAATTTGAACTTGTCTATTATTATCGGATTTAACTACTTTGTTTGGTTGTAGATTTTCAAAATTTTTATTTTTGGACATTTCGTGTAAATTTGAAATTTTTTGGGTCTCTTTTTGCATCAGATCTGCTTTTTGTAGAGATACTACTTTTTATACATGAACTTGTCTCGATTTTTTGCACCAGAGGTGTTTTTTGAGGGGGATACTAATTACCGTAACGCTTGACCATTATTATATTGACCAACTGAACTACTCAATTGCCCCTGCGTACCGAACTACTGATTGAACTACTGGTTGTGGTCAATTGAATCCCTCGATGCGGATGAATAATTCTATTTTTTTCTTAAATTATAATCATTCACTGACTAATTTATCTACTGGAAATTATAAGTGAATATCAAACTACTTTTTTTCTGAAAAAAACCATTTATTTATTTTTTATAATTCTAATAAAGAAAATTATGAAAGAGTTTTTGGTTCAAATGATCCCCCCCCCCCCTCCTTTCTCTCTCTTGAACATGACGTAGATCGCTGTAAATATGTACTATCTCTGTCCCATAATAATAGTAACCACTGAATACTTAAACGAGCCATCAAATGCCACTGTTATTATGCGATAGAGGTAGCATCACTTATATTCTTACCATTTCTCTCATTACACAATTTACGAGCCGCGTTCCAGCTCTTAGGAGAAAAGCCTTCAGGCAAAATGTACGATTTGCCCGTAGGGTTTCTTGTACAAATAGTTGATACGGAATAGCCGTTGTTTTCGGTGGTATTGGTGGGTGTGGTAACCGTGGTCGCTGTGGATTTCTCACTACTGGAACTTATCGTGCTAGTCTCCGTTGAACTGGACCCACCATCGGGACGTGTCACCGTAGTCGGTTTTGCAGCTGTAGCTGGTCTTTCGGTGGGCTTGGAATTTGGTCCCTGATTGATCTGCGGACCCCAAACTTGGGGGGCGTTGAAGTAAAAGAACTGTTGGGCCGCTTGAAAGATGTAGCCACGAAGAACCGACGAGAAGAAGGATAATCCACCTAACGATAGGACTGCAATCGATAGATATTACTTTTAATGTTTCATTAAGTTTCGGTGTTTTGATTAATCCTAGGTCGCTTAAGGTCTTAATCAGTAGGTAACTACGATTTTGAATGCCGTGTGGACATTTTTTGACCCTCCCTAAAGCGTCCTAGGGTTAATATAAAGTACAGACGTCTAGTATGAGGCAATGCCGAATATGAGATACCAGCTGCATTACGCATTAGCGTAGTTTCTTTGATTTTGTTACATCATGCTAATCGTCGAGTTACGTATTAGCAACGGATAAGAATAATAACCGGCACAATACAAATTTAGTAATGGCTGGTAGTTTAATAGGTGGAAGAAGAACGCGTACTTCAATGCTTTGGTATTAACCTCTTGCGGACGGGGCGATTTCGAGTAAATTGTACCATTGGGTCGAGTCGCTACCGCGATAGTCACTTAAAAATACCAGCGCACGTATCAGGAGAAACGTTTCTTTAAGCGATTTTCATTCATAGCGCTCCAAGGTATCGGCAAGCAAGCGACTTCTCACATTTCGCGACTTTTAACTCTTTGCATTTGAGTGGAGAGGGTTAATACTGTTCAAAAATGGCCACAGCGTTCCTTCAATCACAGCGCTCCAAGATGTCAAATTATAAGACATATGTAGTGTGACGAACTTCCCGTCGCAAATCCTCGTTCGTCCCTTCGTTCGGCCTGACCGGTTTCTCCCTTCTGGGGTCCCTTAAGGGAAGCCCAGAGATCTGAAATCGGAAGGTGGGCGCCAGCCGAGGGGGGTAGCCTCGACAAAGGAACCGATCAGCCCGCGGAACAGGACGAGGGGGCACGGCTAGGTGCCGGAAGCACGAGCCCCAGAAGGGGGTTCTGCCTTCGGGCCCTGGGGAACCAGCAAACAAGAAAAAAAAAAAGGGAAGGAAAGAGAGAGGGCACTACGAAGGCTCACGCGGTAGATCCGTTCTTAATTTAATTTATTAAATTAACAAGATGACAACGGCAAGAAAAAGAAACAAAAAGAAAAGCTTTCGCAAAAACAAAACGTCGCCTCGGTAGGCGGAGAAACAAAAGAATGTGGCCCCAAAATGGCCCGCAGCCGAAAGGGCCGGGGACTCACAAAAAGAAAAGAAAAGAAAAAGGAAGAAAAGAATCGCGGTAAGGAAGCACTGAACTTGTAGGCGGTAAGGGAAAGCTACTCTTAAGTTAGGGGAGCTAGGAAGAAAAAAACAACAACCAAGACGGAAGAAAGAAGGTAAGGGAGCGTACAAGATATGTCCGTGACGCCCGGACAATGGAGTCGGCGACCAACCTCGTCGGACGCTTCCTTCTCGAACTCCGGTCTCCTTCCCGGCTTCTCCGTGTCTCCAAAGCCTCGACTCGGAAAACTCCCACAAGATAACCCGTCGTGTCGTAATAATGTCTGTGTTGGATGGTGGTCCAAAGATCTCTCACTTCTTCCTCGGTTGCGATCCTCTATTCCCCCACCCAGGGCCCTTTGGCAATTCCTAGCGTGGATAGTGCTGCCGCCCTGGGTGGTGGATCCTGATCGATGACTTCTCGTCGGTAGCGTGAGGTCCTCCCATTGGTCGAGGATGGAGTCCTGTCCAATTCCGCTGGATCTGCCGGTATGTGGTCCCTTTTCTTCCGGAGCGTCACGGTGATAGGTAGGCGGTAGGAATGCGTGAGGTAAGGAAAATGGGGATTGGGGATTGTGCTTCCTTCGCCCTGCTCTATAACAGTCTAAAAATATGATTAATATTTTTGTCCCCGCCCTTTCGGGGAGATCTCTGGACACTGTTTGTGTTCGTCTTCCCAACTTGTCATCGCGGCCAATGGCCACATTACAGTAGATATGTATACTAACGCTCAAAAGTATGTGGACACTTCTTCAATTCTTGTAACTACCTGAAAAAAGGTAGGGTACTTTGATAATTTTGATTAATTTGTACGAAATCAATTGCGTAGTGTTGGAGAACATATTTTGAAAATAATAATTCATACTATTAGTATACATTCAATACATATTTGTAAGAGAATTTAGCAACAAACGTTGTTTAATAATAAAAATATGTATAATACGTCACAAATTTGATGAACCTGGCAAGTGTCCACATACTTTTGAGCGGTAGTGTACATGGACAGATTCTCCAGAAGATAAATGAAATATTTACTTGCTTGCAAACATTATTTTTAGAAATCCAAATTACAACTATTTTTTCATATTTTCGGATCCGTCAAATGTTTTTGTTGAACCCATTTAGCGGTCGCTGTGAGGTATTTATATAGAACACATACATGAGTCTTTCGGCCTTATCAATTGTTTTTACCGAACGCATATATGAGTTCCTGGGCCAAATTGATGGTTTCCGCCGAACATATATGTATATGTGGCATTAGTCCGCAGAGGGTTAATTAATTAAATATATATTTTTTTCAGTCTTTCGGTCTTTGAATTATGTATTTCAATATTGTGTTAAGGGGGGTATGGTATAACGGGTCTAAAAAAGGCACTTTTTTTACGATTTTTTTAAAGAGACTATTGGAGTTATTTTATTACAGTTTAACGCATATTGTTGTTTAACATTTAAAGAACATTTGGTAAATTTTCGTGAAAAAATATTCACTAGCAGGCCAGTGACAGCGAATTGATGGAGGGCACTTCAAAAAAAGTCGTTTTGCGGTGAGCACGATAACTCGTCACAAAATCATCCGAAATAGTTGGAAAAAATGATATTGGGAAAGGCAGATCCAAAGGGAAGACTAGGACAACCAAAGAAGATAATTAATAAGCTATTTATTAATTGTAAAAGAACAACGATAAGTCGTAGACGCGGATACAAAAAGCGAACATACCGGGAGCGATCTACGCACGATAGTGACAGCTAGTGCGCAGTCGCAAACCGTCGGTCCCACTGTAGCGACAGCAGGGGCGTATGGTCCAGTGCCAGTCGCCCTGAGGTGCAATCTAAAACTTACCTTCGACTTGTGGTACAGGCTCCTGTCTCCTAGCAGCAACTAAAATTCAATCGGAGCTTCTTCAAACAAGCCCAGTGTTTGGATCCAGAGATCCCGTTCGTGAGTACATCGGCGGCCATGTCCTGGGATGACACATGTTGAAGTCGCATCCATCCTTCTGCAAGGACTTCTCGCACAAAATGATGTTTGACATCTATGTGCTAGCTCCTGTTGTGAAAAACAGGATTTTCTGCCAGTTTGATGGCCCCACAGTTGTCATCAAACATTCGTACGGACGCAAGTTCGTCGAATCCCAACTCGAACAGGAAACGTCGAAGGTGGACAGCCTCCTTGTTTGCCTCCGCCAAAGCCATGTACTCCGCTTCGGTCGTAGGAAGAGCCACAGTTCTGTTTCTTCGATTCTCAGGATATTGGTGATCCGCCTAGTACGAAAGCGAATCCGGAGTAAGATCTCCTATCCTGTGAGTCGTTGGCCCAATCTGCATCGACGAAGCCAGTTAAAGGTTCGAACTTCTTGGAATACCGAAGCCCTACGTCGGACGTAGTCTTCAGGTACCGCAGCACGCGTTTTTCGGCGTTCCAGTGACTATCGTCGTTTCCAGAGTTAAACTAGCTGAGGTAACTCGCAACATAAGCGATATCAGGCCTTGAACAAATGGTCAAATACATCAATGAGCCCACTAGCTCTCGATACGGATGTTTCCATGATCCAGGTGTGGATTCCTCCTTGATCTTCCTCAGCTTGGTCCCCAGGTCCATGAGAGTTTTCACGGAGTTGCAGTCAATCATGCTGAATCTGGATAGCAAATCGTTGATGTATCCCTTTTGACTGATGCTTATCCCATCCTGGTCTCTGCAGAATTCCATTCCTAGGAAGTAATTGACCTTTCCTAGTTTCTTCATCTGAAAGCACCTTGACAAGTAAATTTCGAGGTCGTTTACTTTCCCTTTATCTCGTGAAACGACTAAGATGTCGTCCACGTAAACGACAACGATGAAAATGTCCTCTCCTTTTCCTGAGTAAAACACGCAGGAATCTGCTGATGACCGAGAAAGCCCATAACGCTTTAGTTTTTCGCTCAGCTTTATGTGCCATCTACGTCCGGCTTGTTTCAAGCCATAGATGGACTTCTTAAGCAAGCACACCTTGTTTCCGTTCACTAGATCGCTCAGCATCTACTTCGCTCTCTTCAGGATGCCCCTGTTTCCGCTGTTGGTTCGGATTATCTCTTTCAATACGTCTTCTGTGAAATCGGGAACCTCTATCAGGACCTCTTCTTCCAATTCGCCATTCAGGTAGGCAGTTTCTACGTCGAACTGAAAAATATCCAAATCATACTGAGCAGCGAGAGATGTTATCAGTCGAATGGAGCCCACGCGTGCGACTGGAGCAAAGGTTTCCGAGAAATCGACGCCTGGTCTCTGTGAAAAACCACGAGCAACGATTCGAGCCTTCCTCCTGGCCAGAGTGCCATTCAGATAATACTTGTTCGTCAGCACGGTGCGGCTGCCAATCACTTTTCGATCTTCAGGTCGTTGTACGAGCTTCCAGGTGTCGTTCTTCAACATGGAGATGAGTTCCGAAGCCATAGCACTAATCCATTCATTCATGTCGGGTCCGTTTAACGCTTCCTTCAATGGTATTTCCATCAGAAAAGCTTCTTCGGTGTCACATACTTCGGCGTTGGTTGCCGTATGGAATAACTTTCGGGGTCTTCCCCTCGAACCCGTCCTCAAGATCCGCGGACGTCCACGTGTTCGCCTGGGTGCTTCCTCATCAGTTGAGTCGTGGTCTGAATCACTAGCACGATCTTCCCCTGATTCAGAGTCATTTACCTTATTTAAATCGTCATTTGGTGATAATACTACCTCGAAAAGTTCAGTAGGTTCGGAAAATTTTCCTACTTCTCCGGAAGTTGTCGGCTTCTCTTGCATATCGGTTTTCTTTTCTACAATGAAGTCTTCGTCCATGGAAACAACATCGCGTGTGATGTCGATTCTTCTTTCTTCTGGAATCCACACACGATAAGCCTTTGAGGTCTCCGCATATCCGATGAATATTCCTCTTCTTGAACGGGGTTTGAGTTTCTCCTGGTTCGGTGTTCTGTCACGGGAATACACGTTGCAACCGAAAGTCCGTAGGTGACTTACGTTTGGAACTCGCCCAGTCCACTTCTCAAATGGTGTCATGCCTCCGAGGCTGACAGACGGACATTAGTTACGTATGTAATTTGCCGTGTTTGCGGCTTTCCCCCAAAAACTATCCGGTAAAGACGATAGCAACAACAGACATCTTGTCATGTCTAAAATCGTCCTATTTTTTCTTTCAGCTAGTCCGTTTTGTTCGGGGGTGTAAGTGACGCTGAGTCGTCGCTTAATATCGGCTTCGTTCAAGAATTTCTTAAACGAGGCATTCACATATTCGCGTCCATTATCGGATCGCAAATACTTAATCATTTTCCAGTTACGTTTTCGGCATAGGTTTTAAAAACTTTAAAACTCTCGAAAACCTGATCTTTCGACTTGATTATACGGATTTCATACTATCGGGAAAAATCATCAATGAAGGTCACAAAATACGCGGCACCGCCATTTGATTTTACGTGAAAGGGGCCGCACACGTCAGAATGAACGATCTCTAATAAACTCGAACTCCGCTCTGACACTTTTTAAGATTTTAAAAATTTAAATGTCCCATCTTCCGATGCCATAGCTCAGCTGACGTCAAGGACGTTCGGCGAATCGGATTGTTTCGAGTGGCCGTACGACACTGAGGTGTCGATTCGTTTACTAAATAAAGACCGTTTACGCGAGGTGCTCGTAGAACAGTTTTGTTTTTGTCGTCTACCCCCGTCGCGGCGTGTTTTTCGAACACGACCTTGTAACCTTTATCCGTAATTTTACTCACTGATAATAGATTGCTACGTAAGTCCGGGACATGTAGCGTATCATTCAATTTAACTATGTCCGTTTTTCCATTTATCACTGTATTCATAGAAACAGTTCCGCGCGCTGTAATTTCCGTCGTTGCACTATTCGCGAGATTTAATTTTCCGGGAAAAGTTTTAATCTCATTCGCGAATTTTTCTCGATTATTGCACATGTGTGCCGTGCACCCACTGTCCAGGCACCAAGTATCACTTCTCTTTTCTTCCACACTGTACGCCCCTTGCGTCTTGAGTGTAGTGAAGAAGCTGGCTTTCGCCTGTTCGACGTTCTTCGACGGTTGTTTACACTTGCTCACTTTGTGTCCAAAGTTGTGACATCGAAAGCACTTAACCTTCTTCTTATATTCGGTTTTCGATTCACTGTTTCCTCTTGCGTTCGCACCTGATATTTTCGCAAAGAGTGCGTACGTTTCGACACTACGCTCCTCCTTTTTTCGAGCGTCGCCTTCTTCGATGATTTTTACACGAAGGTCCTCTGTCGGTGGTAAATTGTCCCTCGATTCGATCGCGCAACGGAAATTTCCGATGCTCGCCGGTAAACTGTACAGCAACATTATCGACAGTTGGTCTTGATTCAGGACTACTCCCACATCGCTCAATTTATCCAACGTATCAAAGAAATCTCTAAGATTTTCTCGAAGGTCGCCATTTTCTTCCATGCGATGCATCATAAGGCGTTTCAGGAGCGTGGTTTTCCGAGCAGGGCCTTTTGATTGATACGTTCTTTGAAACGTAGCCAAACGTCTCGGGAAGTGACGCACTCCTTTACCTGCTTCAATTCCTTCGGGCTGATTCTGAGAATGATGTCGGACTTTGCCTTGCGATCTTCCTTCTCCCATTTCTTCACCGCTTCGACTGATGCCGCGTTCCCATCTACAAGTTCCGGCTTTTTCGTTTCGCCGTTGACATAATCCCACATTTCGTTTTTTATTAATAACGATTGCATGTGTATCTTCCAAGTATCGTAATTGTCTTTCGTCAAAGACTCGATTTTAACTGACGTCGTCGTCATCTTGAAAATGTCGCACGAACTCAGGACACGCACAATCACGACACTCACGTTCTTTTCAATATCACACTTCTTTTAATTTCCTGCTTGGGCCCATAACCTATTGGGAAAGGCAGATCCAAAGGGAAGACTAGGACAACCAAAGAAGATAATTAACCCCTTGGCCTACACGCCATCTGCCGATCGCTCGAGCCATAGTAAACAAGAAAGTCGGTCGTACGCCGTGCCATTTAGCTGTTCAGCCGTGTTCCCGAACTAGCGCAAAATGTATACATGTATATTTCGGGGCAACAAAAGGAATTGTAAAATAAAAAATTCCTCACCACGAGTCAGACTCGTAGTTTTCGCTTATGGCGCAAATTCTTTACCACGAGTCAGACTCGTGGTTATAGGCCAAAGGGTTAATAAGCTATTTATTAATTATACAAGAACAACGATAAGTCGTAGACGCAGATACAAAAAGCGAACATACCGGGAGCGAGCTACGCACTTTGAGTATATAGACATGGAGGAGGAATTGCTATGTTTCTGTATAGACCGAAAGTGTGTCCAAAGTCTGTGCGAGAGAGAAAGGTATAAAGTGATATTCGTCCTCTCTGCGCACGCGTCACATCGTAACCTGCACTCTTTGTATACATATATTATGGAGGGTAGATGAAGCCTGCACTTCAGTTGTATGAATTTTGTAAAATTTTTTAATATTTTTTTCTAAAGAGTACATGAAAGAACAACAATTTTGAAATAGTTTAAATTTGGACCATTATTGAAAAAGTTATTACTAAGTAAAGACCATTGTTAGCAAAAAACAAGAAAAGAAGCGATTTCTTAGAAAATATGATCTTTTGAACGGATAATCAAAAAAATCTCAAAAGGGTATAGCCGAATAAGGGGGTCAAAAGTGCCCCTAAACTAAATTGCAGGTACAATAGGTCATTCGATAGCTTTTCGAAAAAGATTAATTTGTGCCAAATTTCAGCTCTGCATCTCAACTTGGGGGCCAGTAACGGCCAAAATTCGAAAATCTTGTTTTTGCTCAATTTGGCCCATGCTATGGTGAGAAAAAATCTGGAAAAAAATCAGAGACATTTCGGTTACACAGACACATATTACAGAATTTTTACAGATTTTTTAATCCAAAATTGAAGTCGTAAAAAATCAAAAACCTAAAAAAATTTCGAAAAATGCCCATTTCGAATTGAAGGAATCGCGGAACTATAATCATATTTTAATAGGAAATGCATATTCATATTACTATTGTTCATGAATTTTTTCAGATTTTTTTTGGTTTGGTGCGCCATAGTTAAAAAAAATATAAACCAATATTTACGTCGAATTTCACTTTTTAAAATTAAATATTTACATGAAACCTTTAATTTAAAAACTTTTCTCAATGAAATAAGTGATTTATGATATTTTTGATGTATCAACATTTAACGAACAATTGTACTTGGGTTGTAATAGCAACTATTCATTCTTTTCTTGTTGTCTTTTCCTTGAAATACGAATTCTACATGTTTTATCCACCCAAGGAAGATTGCTTTCTAGCCATGAATTACCATCGAATGATTGTATTGACCAAAATACATGTAACTTCAATGCCTGTTACTACTGAGCAAGATTCTTTATATTAAGGCCTTTATCTTTTTTGTTTTTGTTCCGCATTCAAAAAACTGGAAAACTCAGACTCTGCTAGTCTGCTAGAAGTAATAAAACTTACAATAATTTCTTTAATCAATTATAATTCATACTTGAGACATTGAAGACATCAACAGACATTGACGTTACATATATTTTGGTCAATACAATCATTCGATGGTAATTAATGGCTAGAAAGCAATCTTCCTTGGGTGGATAAAACATGTAGAATTCGCATCGTAAGAAAAAGGCAACAAGAAAAGAATAAATAGTAGCTATTACAACCCAAGTAAAATTGTTCAAGAGACCAATTTTTATAAAAATACTTTAGAGCAAGCTGAAATATAGTTAAGCATTTGTAAATAATTATTGATTAAATATATTTGTATAATTGACGATTGAGAAAAATATACAATTTATGGGAAAAAAAAATATGATGGATAGAGGGTTCGAACCCACGCCAAAAAAATTCATGAACAATAGTAATATGAATATGCATTTCCTATTAAAATATGATTATAGTTCCGCGACTCCTTCAATTCGACATGGGCATTTTTCGAAATTTGTTTTAGGTTTTTGATTTTTTACGACTTCAATTTTAGGTTAAAAAATCTGTAAAAATTCTGTAATATGTGTCTCTGTAACCGAAATGTCTCTGATTTTTTTCCGATTTTTTTCTCACCATAGAATGGGCCAAATTGGGCAAAAACAAGATTTTCGAATTTTGACCATTACTGGCCCCCAGGTTGAGATACAGAGCTGAAATTTGGCACAAATTCATCTTTTTCGAAAAGCTATCGAATGACCTATTGTACATGCAATTTGGTTTAGGGGCATTTTTGACCCCCTTATTCGGCTATACCCTTTACCAGAAAGGGTTTTTCGGTAGGTACTAAAAAATATCAAAAAATTGAGGAAATCAAAAATCAAAATTTTTCAAACTGTCCGATTTGGCGTGGAATGCCCCATATACTCTTTACGGAACGCAGCCCGCCAATGTAACTTATAGCATTCATAATGCATTTGACGCATGCCCAGAGAGGACGAATATCACTTTATACCTTTCTCTCTCGCACAGACTTTGGACACACTTTCGGTGCTGGCATTCCTCCTCCATGTCTATATACTCAAAGGCTACGCACGACAGTGACGGCTAGTGCGCAGTCGCAAACCGTCGGTCCCGCTGTAACGACAGCAGGGGCGTATGGCTCAGTGCCAGTCGCCCTGAGGTGCAATCTAACAAATGATTAATTTAGAAGTAAATCTAAGTCGCAACACTTTCCTTTTATTTAAAAATTTTTTTTTCATTTTTTGGCGGTTGGTTGAAGTCAAAACCACGATATTACAAAAAAATGGCGCCATTTTGTAGCTGTAAAAATAACCTGAAGCAGAAAAAAAACAAAAGGACCGTTGCGACCTGGTCAAATATGTGATGTAAAACTATGTTCAGTTTGAATCGAATGGGTGCAGAAGTTTTTGAGATATCATGCTCACCGACTTTAAAAAAGTCGTTTCGAGAAAAACGCTTTTAACCTGCTGGCGGCCGGCAACACCACTATAGTGATGTTGCCATGATTCGAACATATCCGAGGACCATTGGGGGATGATTATATGGAAGTGTTCCACCAAAGTAGGCATGTATCAACGAAAAAAAATCCCGGCCGCCAGCAGGTTAAAGTTACTTGCCTTCCGCTCTCGGTCGGTTCAAAAGGGGCGCAGCGCGCAACTCATCTTACTGATTTTGGCTCCAAATGACCTGAGGTTTTAGGAAAATGTTTTTAAGGAGTTGTAATTTTATATAAAAAATTTAAAAAAAAAATGGATTTTTCAAAGTGGTTATACTATACAGGGTGAACCATTTTAATCAAGAAATGGTGATATTTTTGAAAGTACGTGGAATTGAAAAATTCGCTTTTAGGGGATTACAGGAGGTCGAGAGGGACACTGGAGTATGTAGGTGTAAGATCGCTAAGTGCGAGCGTTAAGGTGCTGTTAAGGCCCGCTCAATTTCTTTAAATGGCACCCGGTATATTTTTCCCCCAAAACGATAGAGCGTAACGAGACAAGTTGAATGACATATTATGACATATGACTTTATTGCAAAAATGTGGAAATACATGACCAAAACTTATCCATTGTAAGTATAAAAGTACCTTTTTGATGAAACAATGAAAACTGATTCTCGCACTCGTCCCATAAAGAGAAGGTCGTAGTGATCGTCAAATTTTTTAAAAGAAAAATCATCACCTTAGTGAACTAACAAGGAAAAATTGTCAGGTGTCCCCCTCCGATTTTGAAGAAAAAATATGTTGTAGAGCTTGAAAATGTAAGAGATACGTATTTTTTTCATAGGTTAAAAAATGATTTTAAGGGGTGAAATCACTCTTCGAATTTAGGTACCTTAACCCTTTTGGTGCCGAAGACTGATATATCGGTTAGAAAACGACGATATATCGTTGTTCGGCACTAAAAGGGTTAAGGGGTAATAATGCAATTTCGCATAGAAGGGATTGTCCGCTTTCAATGGAACAAGAACTGAAATACCCTCGATTTTTCTGTTTCTCACTCTCATGAACAAATTTATTAATGGATGTCAATAAAATAGGTACCATTCGAACATACGACAAAAAGAATAGTTGACGTGTTTTTGCTCATTTACAAGATAACGACTTTAAAAGGGTTAACTACCCCTTTCTCACTTATACACTATCTTTTACACACACTTTCACACTATCTTTCGAATGGTACACGCTTATAATTGAAATCTATTAATAAATTTGTTCATGAGGGTGAGAAACAGAAAATTCGAGAATTGGTTCACCCCTTAAGAAGACAATTTCTTCTTAACTTCAGAACGTAGTTTTTAGTACTTTCAATAAGGAGTATTTCAGTTCTTGTTCCATTGAAATCGGACAATCCCTTCTATGCAAAACTGCATTATTACCCCTTAAGGTATCTAAATTCGAAAGGTGATTTCACCCCTTAAAATAATTTTTTAACCTATGATAAAAATACGTATCTCATACATTTTCAAGCTCTACAACACATTTTTTCTTCAAAATCGGAGGGGGACATTCTCGTTTATCGTTTGGGTTCGGGGCCCGACAAGTTCAATACCGGTTGTCGCGAAAAGTGTATCATAGTGTGGCATAAAAGTATCAAGAGACACGGTAGTATCTCGAGACAAGTTCATGTATGAATTGGGCGAGAACGCTACCGTGTATCTTTTCTCGACCGAACTAGGTGAGGGCACATGAAAAAGAGGCGAAGCACGTTGTTTATATACACAGCTTCAACTCCATACATTCAAACGCAAAACTCTTCTGTTGATAAAATTGTGTTAATATTATTTTAGAAGCATGCACTGGAACATCTTTTGGAATCCACGATAAGAAAAACCTTCGTTACCATTATCCGCAAATTTTTGCATCAGGAATTCGCTATGAAATCTACGGCCATGAAATAGTCAAGCGATAAATTTGTTCTAAAAGGAAGTTCTTTGTACGACCTTTTGTTGTGAGTGTTAACCTTTATAGCTCCTTCTATCTTTTTACAAGTGATTTTTGACACGTATTGCAGAATTTTTGTAATTTCAAATTGTGTATCGCTCCCACAAAGCTCCAGATAGCAAAAAAATTACGGATAAACAATTTTATCAGTCTTTATCGTTGTGTCTTACGAACGCAAAAGATTGGAATGGTAATCGGAAACTATGGTAGTCAGTTGTCAAAAACGTATAATAAAAAATTCCTGATTTCACAACATGCTCAGAATAATCATTTAACACTTTATTTTTAGTTTTTTTAAACTTATAAATGTACATCACGAGAACTGTTACTAACGTAAATTATTAATGTTAATTTACATCAATGTTACGATTGTAATGGTGATGCGACGCGTAAAATCCGGGGAATTTCCCCAATTCTTTATAAGTGAGTGTCTTGCAGATGTTTTATTAGGGTTAAAATAACTACAAAGGACAATTACCAAGGCCTACCCTTGGCATTACAATGAACTTTCTTTTCCGGATAATTTTATGGCACTTTTAACCCTTACTCCTGCATACAAAATCCGCGTATTTTTTCTCAGTAATAAAATGCTTCCTGACCCACGCCTTGCAAGGGATTAACCAGTAAATATCTAGTATTGGTCACGTAGGTAAGACCCAGCGTATCCGCAAATGTTGCATTTTTGGCCTTTTCTCCCACTCTTCCCTTGCATCGCGTTGGTAACATTATTCATAACTATTTTTGTAACAGTCAGTCGTCGTCGTCGCCTCATCACCGAAAGAACTACCTGTATATTTTCGTTATTAAAGATTTGCTTGAAGAAAGAATCTCACCTTTCATTCTTAAGTACGCGTAAACCTTAGACTTCTCGCTTTCGGTTAGGGAGAAACCGCGCTAAGTTACGCGAACCGTACAATACATGTTATAGTGCGGCGAAACAAGAACATTACTTAAATAAATTCTTATAACGCTAAATGTATTTTTGTTATTAAAGCCTGTAGAAAGAACCGGGGAGAAACATTTATTCCTCTCTTATGCCTGTATATCGTGTCTCCACAGGTGCGAGTTATATACCCTGTCTTGGCCCAAGTTATAAATAATAACTTGCCCCAAGCCAGGATTGCAAGACGGGCCCTAGAATAAAAAGCGGGACAAAACTATATTGGTCCAATATTGGCATCCCAACTGGGACCTGACTTAAAACTAGGAACACTAACTGGGACTAGGCATGACTATAGGTTGTAAGTTTAATGTGTAGGATGTAATGTGGCAATTTTGCCGCGTTAACAATTCGCGATATTATTGAACAATAATAGTGTCGAGAGATCTCCCCGGAAGGGCTGGGAACAAGAATTACAATATCTTTAGATTGTTACAGAGTATCTATAAGGAAGCACATACCAGCGTGGATTTATCCTAGTCCCCATTTTCCTTGCCTTATCAATTCCTATCGCTACCTATCACCGTGACGCTCTACAAGAAGAGGAGCGCTAATCTACCAGGATCCAATGGAACTGGATAACGCAAAGATGTCCACCAATGAGAGGACTCAACCGCTCCGACGCCGGAATCATCGATCAGGATCAACCACCCAGGGCGGCAGCACTATCCACACTGTGAATTGCCGGACTGGCTCTGGGTGGGGGAACGAGGACCGCGACCGGACCAGGAAGAGTCAGAGATCTTCGGACCGCCGTTGCGACATCGTGCCTTAATACGAATTTTTGACGTGGTGCCATTTTTTCTTTGTGGACAACCGTTGGAACGGTTGCCGAATCCTTCTTGGGACCTCTCGAGATTAAGGGAGTACCCGTGACTGTTGGAGAAGACCATACTTTTGGGGAGGACTGTGCGCCGACCAGGTTGGTCCACCGGCATCCGTTGTCCGAGCGTCACGGACGTTAGTGCATGTTTCCTTTCCCTTATCCTAGCGCCTTTTTGTATTTTCCTGTATTTCTAAAAACAGGGAGAATCAGCTTTCCCTCTACCACCTATTAGAACTCGTACTTCCTTACCGCGTTTCTTGTTCTGTGTGTGAGCCCCAGGCCCTTCCGGTTGCGGACTATTCCGCTTTCTTTATCTTCTCTTTTTTTTTATTGCGCATTTCTTTTTTTTTTACCACCGCCCACCGAGGCGTCGGTATATGTCTTTTCTTTTGTGTCTTTTTTTGTTATTTTAACACTTTACCGATCGGTAGTCGATTAATCGATTTTATTTGAACTGTTGCTGAGAAGGCCGGTAAAAAGGGCATGGTTTGTTTACGCGCTACCGGTCGGTAAAGTGTTAATTTAATTGAAATAAATTAAATTAAAACGATTTATACCGAAAATGTGATATGTATAGGAATATTTTTACATGTGCAATTTGTACAAAATAAGTTATATTATACATATAAATAAATTCGCCATTACGGAAAGATCTTTACCGTTAGTTTTAGCGACAATGGAATGCTGGCCTACCTGACCCAAGTTCTTACAATTAGAATTATTTACCATTATATTTGTAATAGTTATTCATTTCCTTACAATTATGCACATTTTTTTATACATGTAGGAAGCTAGAAAAATTGTTATCAAGAGGTGATTTTCGCCTTATAGAAGGGGATTGTTATAAAGTGAAACTTTTATAGCGAGGTGTTACCATATTTCAAGGGAAGTAAATTTCATTTGACGCGACTTAAAGATTCAAGTTTCTCTGAGTAACTTGTATTTCTCCTGATTTAAGAGTTCGTTTAGGTAGATGTTACCAACGGTTAGGCTGGACTCAAGTTCAGAAAGACGGAGTTCCTTTTTTACGCTTAAGGTCTATAACGAAATCTCTAACTATTTTAGATTTAAAAGTAATTATAAGCGAGGTTTTGTTATGAGGAATGCGATGGTGTAGCACTGATCGTGTTGGGCGAAGGAGCCGTGGTAGAAGCAGGAGCTGGGTTAGCTGCCAAGTGCTTGGGTCGCTGCTGGAGTGATCGATGGCGAAGGATATCACTGGCAAGATTTGATCCTCCAATACAATCAAGAATTCGAAGACTCAGCACACCAGGAGTCTTCAAAAGTTGTAGCGGTAAGCCAGAAACTATTATTTCGTGAGATGCGAAGAGGTCCTTGGATTCATGTTGTGGCGACGAGTTTGGAGGCGAAGAGTTTGGTGGCGATTTATGCGATGTTGAGGCAACTTTATTTTGCGCAGCTAGGATGGAAAGTTTGGTGACACTTATCACAGGTCACTATGCGATCGACATTAAGTGAGTGACATTTAGCGCAATTGTTAGGCATTACACATATGAGTCACACCAAGTGAGTAAACAATTTTCCGAAGAAATAGGAAAGTGATATCAGATTTTAGATAATGACGGCGAAAATGATTAATTTGATCAAGTTTGGATGAGTTCAGACCGAAAAAGTCATTGATAAGCGGAATCAAGGGATTAGAACCGAAGAAATCGGATAAACTTGACCACTTGCCGCCAAAATCAGTCGGACATGGTGAAAAGTGTCTACCCACTGCCACGAGAAAACTTTTTCAACACGATATGCACGGTGCAAGGGATGACAGTTTGAGGTTTCGATATCGAGAAACACCAGGGCGGTGCAGCCCTTCCAACTATGCACTAAGACGTTTTTTAAGATGAATAATTAAATAGGTTTAACACATTTGTCCGAGAGCACTCACTGTCAACATCTTACAGGTTCAGCCATTTTAAAAGTCTTCAAAGTCTTCAAGTTGACCTCTATCAACTTAAAAAATGCTGACGTGCATTAGAAACTGTAAAATGGAGCAGAAATGTGAAACAGCTGTAATTGAATAGGTAGAACATATACGTCCCACTGTCCTTGAAAGGGTTAAAAGTTAGTTTTTGTGTATACGGCGCATGAAAGGTTGTTATATTCAGGAACGAATCCATTTATGCATTGCTTGAAATAACGGATCAGATGTAATAAAAAAGCCGAGGAATGTAAGATGTTTGGAAAGCCTTGAAAAAGGCCACCCGGCTGTCACAGGAGAATAAATCGAAATCAAAGGAAAGGGGCATTGAAACAAAAGAAAGAAGTACAATACTGCTTTCATATAACAATCTTTTCAGAACCGACAAAAGTTCCCCATAACGATCTCTCCTTCGATTCCCACTTTGGGTGCTATGCGTAATTTGGTTGTAAACTTTACTTATTAAGAATAAGAATTTAAGTACAAATTAATATAAATTTAATTTACCACAAATCATTTTTTACACTACTTAAGGTCTTGGGAAACTATGAAATAAATAATTGTTGCAAAATCGGCCATATACTGCTTATAAGACAAAACACCGATGGAAAGTACCGATGCGAGCAACTATTCTGGCTGTCGGGGGATTCTTAGAGGCAAGGGCGAGGGAGGCTAAGACTGTTCAATGTGTACGTGACCGTTCGACCAATAAGGAAAATGCTTGTGCATCGCTTTTATGTTAATAAGTACAAATGTCAATACCTATTCTGCTTTGGCAGACTACTGTGGACGCTGTGTTCGATAGTGCGGTTCGATAGTTCCTCTGGATAAAGTCGAAAAATAAGAAACACATTGTACAACGAATACTTGTCAATGGCTGTAGTTATATAAATTATATGAATAGTTTTATTGTATACATTGGACTATATGAGTTAATTGAAAGATACTAAGATTTTACTTTCTCTTTATTATTAAATTTATTTATTTTATCTATATTGTTAATAACTATTAGGCCTAATATAATTAGTATTTTATTTGTGTGAGATGGTTTAGGTTTAGTTTCTTATTGTTTTGTTATTTATTATCATAATTTAGGTTCTTATAATTTTAGGATAGTTACTGTCTTATTAAATCAAGTATCACAGAATAAAAATATTTTGATTCAAGAAAAAAATTGTCACAGGCTGCCACACACATCTGATCGTTGGTGCATCTAATTTTGTTACTGAGCCAATGACAAAATTTCTTAAACAAAACTGTCGAATATTTGGCGCATTGTCATTGTTATTGAAACGATTTTACTTTCACCAATTTCGCTGATTTAGTCGAAATCTAGAACATTTTTTTTCAGCGTAGGTGATGTAAGAATTATTTATGATATGTAATTTTAATGTAATAAATACTCGGTTTGAAATTAGACCAGATGTACTTACATGTATAATTTATTTCTACATGTGTAGGATTCATACTGTTACGCCCGACAATTGCATTTAGTGCAATTATACACATTGTGACGATGCATTTTAAATGCATTCGCTATTTAAAATTGACGAGACATGATAGTAAATAAGAGCTCTCCCAGAGACACCCGTTAGGGTCATTATTGTATTTTGCGAACGCATAGAGCTCACGAGGACGCTGTGACCACTCTGAGAAATTGATATATTTCTCATGAAAATATCTTTTATATATCATTCCGGGAAATCGGGAGAATAAGAGGCGGAGAAGCATCGATGGAGAAGGAGACCTGGAGACCTAGAAGGACCGAGAGATCCAGAAACGCCTTGATGAATACGGGGACGCCCTTATTCGTCCAGAAAAGGCATAAGCAGACGACACCAAGAGGCTGTGACGTCATCGTCGGACCCAACTTCGATCATCTCCAGCCGAACATCGATCTGGACTATTTGGCGACATCTGGCAGGACACGTACGGACTGATAAGCGGTCGATCACCCGCTCTATCAGGATACGAGACTGTCTTATCGACCTAGATCCTCTACCGCCGGAAGATATTAGAATTAAGGAACGATAACGGTGCGTAACCCCGAAGACATTTTGTCAGTCGTCCCGGTAAGGTGCACTGGGAGAGAGAGCCAGGAGCCAATGGCAGAGTCCGGCTAGAAGCCCGTGATAGATTTTGAAGTAAGAAGCCCGTGATTGTTTTTGGAACGAGAAGCCCGTGGCAGATTCCATAAATCCTTGGGTACCGGTGAGTGCACTTTGCATTATTGTTGGGACTTGCAATTGGTTTTCGGGGTTCCACCAGGCCCAAGGAAGATTCCTTGCACGCGGTATGAACCAATTTTGCATATGGCGTCCTTCCGAGGTTGGAGTGCGTCCGGCGTCTAATTCGGGCGGTTGTACCATTAAGTTGTTTGTTTGTTCCAAAATGTTAAGGTTATATAAAGATCATGTCATTTCGTTAAAGATCAATATGAAGAAACTGATGTAAAGTATTGGATATTCCGGAAAGGTTTTGTGTCATAAAGTCAATTTCTAAAGGGCAAATTGTTATATTGGATAGTTGTCAAAGCTCGTTCAAGATCAGATTTTGTATTTATTTAATATTCATTAAATTCTTATTTTCTTTTATTTAGATCAGTGCATTTAGATTTCTTTAGTTTGTCTCACCAGACCCCACGTTTCGTTCCCCTCGCCGACAGGAGTTAGCCTCGCCAATAAGATTTGGTCTTTTTGGATTCTAAGAAAAGTATAGAGATTTTGATTCGGATAGCCGGATCTGGCGCTCAATTTTTTAAATATAAGAATCCAGGAAGCCAAAAATTATCTTTGAACATCCAGGGCATTTAGAACGTTTGGGAAATGAATACTCACAAATGGCGCCCCCGTGGGGCGTCTCGTTGAAAATGAAGTCTCACAAATGGCATCTGACGTGTAAAAAGTGGACTAGCACAGTCTCACAATATGTACCTAAACAAGTTCACTTATGGTAAATAGTAGTTTTCGATACAAGTGCGTAAAGCTGGTCTTCACGGTGCATCTTCTGCACGAGGTCTCTCGACCATCGATATTTTTTTGCTATTCGCATCTGATATCTCGATGCGAGCTTTCTTCCCTGGGAAAATCCTTGCTACCGTTCAGTTTCCTTAAAACGAAAGCGCTTGCTGTGACTTAGGACGTAACAATACGTTTCGGCCCTGAATTGTAGACCCTTTCCAGTGTTGAATTTCGCAGCCGTAAATTTGATTTTTACAACTAAGTGCGTAAAACTCGACTTTAAATGCCAGTTTTGCGTGTGAAAAGTATTCCTTTTTGGCACCAGTGCGTAAAGTTAACGAGTCATTGCATGAACTGAGTACTACGTAAGGTAGTTACTTTACGCACTTGTGTCGAAAACTACTATTTCGTCTGATTTATAATAATAATAAATATCATAAATTTATTGCCATGAAGTTTTAAAAAATTTATTGAGTCCAGTATAACAAAAATTTTCTATTGGTTGTTAAGTTAATATCAAATATTTTGTTAATAGAGGAATTAACAATACCAATATTTTTATTACATCATTATCTGAAATTTGTGACGAAAAAAAAGGGAAAGCAATTTTTTCAATATCATATAATTTTCCCTTTCTAAGATTTGTCTTTATATTATTTAATTGTATATAAACTGTTCTGTTAAATTTAAGGAGGTTGTACCGTTTTTAGAATTAACATTGAGAATTTGATAAAATTTCAACCACTGGTCTGTTTTTATGTAATAAAGCTTCAGTTAAAATTTTGAAATGGTTCAGAGCCTAGAAGCCGAGAAAATTGTAATTTCATTTAACATGTGTTCTTATGGGAAAAATCACTTTTTCAACGATATTTAAATAATTAACATTCAGATCTTCATGAAAATTTAATGAGCGATAAAGAATATTGTCCTGATTATTTATAAATTATCATAATCTACGTTCAAAGCTTGTAAGACTAGGAAATCGTAAATTCTCATCCAAAATATATGACCGAGAGCAGGACAATGAAAGCCTGGCAACGTTGCATCTGCGCTCACTTTACGTTGATTCCAGTTCATGTGACTCATGTTTCTGCTCGAATATTTTTCTAATATTTTGTCCAATCTGAGACTGCTGAACTCTTTTCTTATACATTTTCTCGGTCACTCTCTTACATTACCAAAAAAATCCTTTTCGTTTTTCACTCATATTTTGACAACTGGTTCGTAAAAAATGCCACACACGCAGTAAACGAAAGGAAACACACGCGCCATATACTAACGCAGGCGCACGCGGATCGTAATTGTAGTAGACCATGCACTTTGTTAAACTGCCAAATCTACGCTCGCAACTACGGAAATAAAAAAGAAGTGTGTTTGAGGGCTCAATTGATTCGCTATGTACCGGCACAACCTCCTCAAGTTAATGAATATATTCATTATTATTTTGTTTTTAATTTCAAGGATAGCTAAAAGGGCTCACAATCAGATTCCATTTTCAACTTGACTTTCTTTTGCTATAGCAGCACCTACGCCTGTTTCATCTTTAGTTCGTTCTTCTACTTTGGGAACTACTTGGGTTTAGTACGCATCATATTATAGAGAAATAAGTGTAAAGTCGTATTTTATTAAGGAAACGTTTTCTAAATTTAATACATAGCTATGTGATAAGTATGTACTACGTATACAAAGACATATATCCACACAAGAAATGATTAAGAATAGAGTATTTGAGAAAGCTAGAATACGAAACCTGCTAATGCAATTAGCAGGTATTGTAATAGTCAATTGCTAATTCAATTGTACTCTGTCGATAAGTTCATTGATTTTCTATGGAAGTATCTAATTGTATGACGGTATTTCACAGATTACAAATGAATTCGAGGTACAACTATAATCACGCATTTTTTTGGTACCCAGCACTAATTCTCCACACGTATTTGCCGAAATCACGCCTGATACCCAATCAGCGTATCCCACTTCGGTCATATTCAATCCTGTTGTTGTTGTCCAACTGGACGAATACAAAGAATGAATCCCGAGCCATATGTAACTCAAACCCTTCTTTTCCATTATATCAATCAGGTGTTCCTTTTCCCAAAGTGACTTTATAATCGGTAGATGCCCTGTCGAAACAAAAGGTACATTTCTTAGACATGTATATGTACATTAAATAACTTGAATTTAAATAACGGAAAATCAGATACAATGGGAACACGCTATAACAATTTCACTTTATAACAATCCTCCTAAGGCGCAAAATGACCTTTTCCCAATAACAATCTTTCTAGCTCCCCCTTCGAAAACTTATTTATTACTAATATTGAACCTATAAGGCGCGTCAATTAATGATGTGCATACATTATGCGTGGGTTCATAATTACATACATAAAAAGTGTGCATAATTGTAATAAACTATATCTAACAATAAAGATCTTTCTCTCATAGTGAGTTTATCTATATGTATAATATAGTTATTTTGGACAAATTGCACATGTAAAAATATCTCGATACATATCACATTTGAATTACATAATAAACAAAAACATAGAGATCAAATATTTCTTCTACGCATAATCCCGCGCATTAAGCTTATAACCTAGTCGCGCATTGCCACGCAGATTGGGGACGGAGTGAAAAATTGTTATAAGGTGTTTGTTCGATCCCGAATATCAAGTCCCTATAAAGAAATTTATTCAACACATGCACTCTTTTGCCATTTTATCGTGCCTAAAAACTGAATCCAGTCAAAAAAGGAAACCAGTCAGAATGATATAATGAACAATAATATAACTCTTTTGATGAGCTATTATAAAGCACTTGGTAATTACAGTTTTCTTCTTTTATCAATGCAATGATGACATTCCAACACCAAATGTTTTTAGCATGATGCTTACCAATATCGTTAACCAAACAGTATCTAACTCCAAGTTAAAACATCTGGTCACGACGTCTGTCTAATATAAAACATTATAAAATAAAGTGATGATTTAAATAAGTGTTTTTATAAAAATATTTTTTTTCCAAAATAAAATAGGTTAATAAACGTTATTCATTTCAAATAAGCTATTTTTATTTACGAATTAGTAAGTTTTGCTTTCTGTATGGTGCTGTATCTAATTTTTTCTTTAAAACTTGCAATAGCAAAAGCGTGTTTTCACCATGTCGCTAAACAACCACTCAGGGTTCGTTTTTAGGCATGATAAAGTGGGAAAACCAGAGGTACGTTGAATCAAATTATGTGCGTGACATGTAGCCTAAGGAGATGCCAAGGACAACACCATATTTATTATGAAAAAAATTGTCTAATGTAAGATATACCTCTTATCGGTACACCTTACATAAATCCTTCAATATTCAATAGGGGAGATGTGGGGGAGAGGGGTCGGTTGAACCACGGGGTACTTAAACCAGTCAACTTAAAAATATAATAGAAATAAAAAATTTAAATATCTTTTTAGAATTACGTTCCAATATGTAAATCCTTGATTAACCCAAAAATTTGGAATCACTGTGATTATTCGAATTTGAAAAAGTCAAGTTTTTATTAATATTTGGTTTAAGGACTAGAGCAGAGAGTTCTAGTTCTCTTAATTGTTTATGTCATAATCCTGTAAAATATTGCAGATATGTTGATGACATATTTACAATTATCCCGAAAAACAAATTAGATAAAATTTTAAAGATCTTTAATAACTTACATGACAACGTTAAATTCACATCAGAATTTCAAAATGACAACAATCTAGCTTTTTTAGATAGCATGGTTCATCAATCAGATAATCATAAAGTATTAATTGAATTGCATTACTATATCTAATAATTTTTAATATACTAATTACCGTAACGCTTGACCACAATCAGTAGTGGGAACAGTAGTTCAATACGCAGGATCAACTGAACGACTCAATTGCCCCTACGTACCGAACTACTGATTGAACTACTGGTTGGGGTCAATCGAATCACTCGACGCGGTTGGATAATTCTATTGTTTTCTTAAATTATATTCATTTACCGACTAATTTATGTATTACAAATTATAAGTGAATATCAAGCTACTATTTTCTGAAAAAACGAGTTATTTATTTTTTATAATTCTAATAAAGAAAATTATGAAAGAGTTTTCGTTTCAAATGATCCCCCCCCCCTTCCTCTCTCTCTTCTACATGACGTAGATCGCTGTAAATATGTACTATCTCTGTCCCATAATAATAGTACCCATTGAATACTTAAACGAGCCATCAACTGCCACTGTTATTATGCGACAGAGGTAGTATCATTTATATTCTTACCAAGTTTTTCATTACACAATTTACGAGCCACGTTCCAACTATTGTAAGATGACCCTATAGGCAAAATGTACGATTTGCCCGTAGGGTTCCTTGTACAAATAGTTGACACGGAGTTGCCGTTGCTTACGGTGGTAGTGGTAGGTGTGGTAACCGTGGTCACTGTGGATTTCTCACTACTGGAACTTATCGTGCCAGTATCCGTTGAACTGGACTCTCCATTGGGAGGTGTCACCGTAGTCGGTTCTGCAGTTGTAGTCGGTTTTGCAGTTGTAGTCGGCTTTGCAGTTGCAGTTGGTTTTTCGGTGGTCTTAACATTTGGGCCTTGATTGATCTGCGGACCCCAAACTTGGGGGGCGTTGAAGTAAAAGAATTGTTGAGCCGCTTGAAAGATGTTGTGGCCACTAAGAGCCCACGAGAAGGAGGGTAATCCACCTAACGATGGGACTGCAATCGATACATATTATTTTTAATATTTCATTAAGTTTCGGTATTTTGATTAATGTAAAGTAAAGACGTGTATAGTACGAGGCAGTGCCGAATATGAGACACCAGCTGCATTACGCTTTAGCGTAGTTTCTCTGTTTTGTTACATCGTGCTGATCGTCGAGTTACGTATTAGCAACGAACAAGAATAATAACCGGTACAATACAAATTCAGTAATGGCTGGTAGTTCAATAGGTGGAAGAAGAACGCGTGCTTTAATACTTTGGTATTAACCTCTTGCGGACGGGGCGATTTCGAGTAAATTGTACCGTGGGGTCGAATCGCTACAGCGATAGTCACTTAAAAACACCAGCGCAGGTTTCAGCAGAAACGTTTCTTTAAGCGATTTTCATTCATAGCGCTCCAAGATACCGGCAAGTAAGCGACTTTTCACATTTCAACACGTTGACAACCATGTCGGTCTCCAGCGAACGGCACTAAACTTTCCGTTCAGGTCGCGCTGGTTCTAACAAATGCAATATTGTATACTATTACGACCCACGCGGCCTGAATGGGGAGTCACGTAAATTATTCGCGGTAGTCAACGTGTTAATAACAGGCACCGGCAAGCAAGTGATTTCTCACATTTTAATATTGTTCAAAAATGGCCACTGCGTTCGTTCAATCATAGCGCGCTAATATGTCAAATTATAAGACATAAATATCAGTGTTTATTAAGATATATGTGCCCATAATTATGAAAGTGGTGTAACTCATATTTTTTCGTGTTGATAAATTTAAAGGATTTGTTTTAAATAAAATAAAAAATGTTTTTACATTATGCAACATTGAAAGTTGGAGTTTTATTGGTCTTGGTTAATGAAGAAAAAAATGTATTGCAAGATAAAATGATGCAAGATAACTGAAAATCTCATCTTTTTCAAATCTTGACTTAGACCACTTTCATAATTATGGGCACATATATATGATAGTCAAAGTATTGAATGTTTTCATATGAAGACTGTTTCTGTTTGTTAATATAAAGTTTCTATGTATCTATTTGAATTTATATGTGCACAACTAGTGTTTTGAAATATAACTGAAATATGATTAAGTATTATATATGAGCAACATTTCTATTTTAACACTAGAACTACCACACCAGTCATTTTGACTGGTTAGACAATTTTATTTTATTATTCCTACTTCATGTTACATTTTTTTTCGCAATGATGTAATGACTTTTGGAAAGATAGCTAAAGGATTAATATAATGAACTTTAATTTTGTTTCATACTTTTAAAATAAAAGTAATTTTTTTTAAGTAGAAATAGCTACGCCTCAACTGTCGGTAGTTCTAGTGTTAAATACTAAATTATTTTATAGAATTATTGAATAAATTTTATCAATTTCTTTAAAGTCTGTAATTCAATTAACGTTATTATTGTTACTGTTTTATATATGTAAAGCTTCCAATGTATGGGACATTCTTTTACAAACCGTACAGATTTGGTCAAAATTTGACCGTCACATTTTTGATTTAGCTGAAACTTTTTTTACGTGTTCTATACAACAAAAAAAAACATACGTATTTGAGGAATTTACAAAAATATTTTTTTTTTGGGAAATAGAAAGGATGGAAATTTTGAAAATTCGTCGATTTTTGGCTTATTGTGTATTGTTAAAAAATTCATAACTTTGTTTATGTTTGAGCTACAGAAATCATTTTTTTTCATTTTAAAGGCAAAAGAACGAGCTATAATAAAAAAGTACTTGAAAAAAAAATTATTAACAAATTCTAATTGTTATAAACAATTTAAATGTTTAAATCGATTTTTAATAATCACCCCCAAATTTAATAAAATTTTTTATATTTTTATCGTGTTCTACGTCAAATTTCCTTTCGAAAACACATTTTTTATTGATGGGTTTATAATTGATACTATACGAAAAAATTAATTAATTTAGCGCGGTTCGTCACATCGGCATGCGGATCACATCTCACGGTCCATTTTATTGTCTCATGTCGTTTTTCTTCAAAATAATAATAATTATAATATTTTTTCCATCAAATAATCGTATCTGTTAGCCAAGGAAACTTTATAAAAATTTGAGGATACCAATAAAAAATTTGGGATACCAATAAAAAACATTCAAGCGTTCTGTCTTGATTGAAGGTACACTGGAAAAAGATTCAAAGGTAGTGGTAACTTACTTATTGTAAAGCAATAAGTATTGCTTTACAATAAGCAAGTTACCACTACCTTTGTGTGTTGGAATTTTTAATTGGTATCTATTGAAATGATGAAATTATCGTTTTTTCAAATTTGGAAATCTTTTTTTTCTGAATTATAATTTTTTTTCTCGAAAAATAGGAATGTATCGAAATAAATAATATTTATAAATGATATATTATGAATAATAAATAAATAGAATTTGCTAAATAATAAATAATTTACGAATATAAGTGAATAAATTAAAATAAACAAAAAATTACATTTTTTGCGAATTTCAAAATATAATTTCGAATTTTCAAAAAATATATAATTTGATTTTTGTAACTGAATTTTTTTATAAGCTGATATTTTTGTAAGGGACGGTACTGAGCGAATATTTTGAGTTTGTGTGTGTTGGAATTTTTAATTGGTTTTTATTAAAATGGTGAAATTATCGTTTCTACAAATTTGGAAATCTTTTTTTTCTGAATTATAATTTTTGTTTTTGGAAAAAGATTCAAAGGTAATGGTAACTTGCTTATTGTAAAGCAATACTTATTGCTTCACAATAAGCAAGTTACCACTACCCTTGAATCTTTTTCCAGTGTACCTTCAATCAAGACAGAACGCTTGAATGTTTTTTATTGGTATCCTCAAATTTTTATAAAGTTTCCTTGGCTAACAGATACGATTATTTGATGGAAAAAATATTATAATTATTATTATTTTTAAGAAAAACGACATGAGGCAATAAAATGGACCGTGAGATGTGACCCGCATGCTGATGTGACGAACCGCGCTAAATTAATTAATTTTTTTCGTATAGTACCAATTATAAACCCATCAATAAAAAATGTGTTTTCGAAAGGAAATTTGACGTACAACACGATAAGAATATAAAAAATTTGATTAAATTTGGGGGTGATTGTTAAAAATCGATTTAAACATTTAAATTGTTTATAACAATTAGAATTTGTTAATAATTTTTTTTTCAAGTACTTTTTTATTATAGCTCGTTCTTTTGCCTTTAAAATGAAAAAAAAAAATGATTTCTGTAGCTCAAACATAACCAAAGTTATGAATTTTTTAACAATACACAATAAGCCAAAAATCGACGAATTTTCAAAATTTCCATCCTTTCTATTTCCCCCAAAAAAAATATTTTTGTAAATTCCTCAAATACGTATGTTTTTTTTGTTGTATAGAACACGTAAAAAAAGTTTCAGCTAAATCAAAAATGTGTCGGTCAGAAAGGTGTTCGGTTTGTAAAAGAATGTCCCGTATTCCTTTTAGTTATATTTTTATTTATTTCCAAAATTTTGATTTTAACGAAATGAAAACTGTTTTGTATCTAAGCTATGCTTTGCTAAAGCTGATTTTTCTAAATTTTTTCTAATGTAATAATTAGGTCCAATCATTCGTTTTTCTGCACTTCTTTTTCTTTTTTCTATACAGGGTGGACCAATAAATCGTTCCACCTTGAATATTTCCGTTATTTGTAGACCTATGGGAAAACTAATCCAGACAAAGTTCGTTTTGGGGGGAACTCACAATGGTAGAACATAACTTTTTCCAGGGTCATTTTTCAATGAGATCTCAAAGTCATTAGTGTTTTTTTTCAATCGAAAGCTACATTGCCTGAATAATTATGTAATAGCCGCTGATAAGACGATTTCAGAATGGTTTTATACAATGTCATTCGAGGTCACTGAAAAGTGAGGAATTACAAACGCACTTCACCGAAGATGCTCGAAGTTTCCACCCTTTGCGTTAAGGTGGCCGGATTCTGAACATGCATCCCGCCATACATGGTCAGCATGTCTAAACCAGGCTGTAGGAAAAAAGTCACGCGATCGATACAAAATACTCGGTTGTTAGTGAACGGATAATCTTAAATTTTGGTTATGTGATTATTTAACCCTTGACGATGGACTATTTTTACTCTCTCAAATAAATTTTTTTTATTAAATTTCCTTTATCCTACGGATATATCAAATTATATATCTTCAAAACAAATGAAAATATCACTTGAACGCATTCGAACTCACCCAACAATCCATGTGCCAAACTGAAGAAATTTTATAACACCTTACTTATGATGAAGTAAAAATGAAAAATACGCGAAAAATGTATCGATCAGATACAATGTGGAAACGATATTTTTTTTCGTCATAGATAAACAACATTCGAAATCTGCATTATTCAAGAAGATTTATTTCAACAAGCAAGAAATGATGGAAAAAGAAACGACGGTATTGCCAAAACTTATGGGTATACCGTAGAATGAATAGTTGACGTTGGGACAATATACAGGTAATAAAACCCAGCCTTCTTAACACTTTATCGACCGCTAGCCGATTAATCGGCTTTTCAGTTCCAACTGTGATTTACAGGTAGCCTATTGATCGGGTTTTCGATAGAATAAATATCAAATGATATTATAACAATTCTAAATGACAATAAAATTACACTGCTTTGAAGCCAAAGGATTCTCAACGACACAATGAGTATCTTTGAGTCATAGAGCTTTTCAACTAGACGTATACATGCCTGTACGATATCCAAAACAGAGCCGGTACTGGCGACGAACCCGCACCCGATTCAGTCGGTCGTTAGTGAGCGGCATCTTCAGTCAATAGCGGTCGATAAAGTGTTAATGCACGGTTCAAATCTTTTTTTAAATGAATCAAGCGTCAATGATCTTCAAATCTCATAAAAAAATGACCCTACAAAAAATTAGATTCCACCACATTATAAGTGCCTCACAAAACAGTGCAACTTTGCCCTAACAAGTTTTTTCATAGGTCTATAAATAGGGGAGATATTCAAGGTGGAACTATTTATTTGTCCAACCTGCATATACTTTATTACAGGGTTAATTAGTTGTAAAAGATAAGTATTCCAAAAAAGTGTGTGTTATAGAGTACACGCTGATTCAAGCCGGTATCAGGTTTCTTAAAAAGTTTGAGAATGAACGAAATAATGACGATTAATCGTTTGAGTGCCTGGAGTCGTAGTTGTTTCCAAATCGAAAATTGCCAAGCGGCACGATAACGCTTTTTTTATTCCGTGTTTCAAAAATGATGGCGTTTTCGGACACGATCGCGCGGTTTGGCACTCACAATCAAACAGTTAGTTGTTACCTGAATTCCCATCGTTCGGCGGCTCTAAACCGGAGGCAATGTAAATAAGGTACAAAAAGAAGAAGAACGATATCTTTGCAGCCATTGTCAGCGAAGGTCTCGATAACGAATGACGCGAAATAGTTACTCATATTGGTACAATTTTTATCCACTGACGTCAATTGGACGTCGATAAAATATATATATTCGCGTCCATTCGCTTATACGTACCTATATACGTACTCCATACCTTGATTTGATAACCCAAAAAAACGTAATCTTATCATCTTACCATTATTTCCTATATCGTAAAACATGTAGGAGAAGTGCACTTATATTGGACCACTTAGGCAAAAGTATCTCCCCACGGGTTTAAAGTGAAGAAACAGGTACAAATAAAAGTGATTATGAAAAGGCGTACATTTAATTATAATCAGAAACGTATGAAATGCATATAAAAGAAAAAGTAAAACTTGTATTAAGAAAATAGAAAAACATAACCATCTGAAAATTTCAAAAGTACTTGCCCATATTGGACCACTAATTTCCTAACTGAAGCAAATCTGCCACTTTTTCAAAAGATGTTATTAGTAGGACATGAACGAACGAAACTATAAGTAAAACGATATATGAAATTATTCAAAAAATGCGTAGATTAACGATATAACAATGAAATTTGTCGAAGTTTAACTGGGAAGAATCGACCATTCGAATGTGAAGCGGCAGAAATTATAATATACGCGTACTTTCCTAACAAACAACTGTCGTAGTAGAGGCAATTGCTGAATTGCTACCAACTTGTTTTTCTATATATTATTACAGTTAGTTCGAGAAGTCATCACGAAAAAAAATTCGAAATGTGAATTATTTCCTGAATCAAGAACCCGTCCAATTCAGGCAGTGGTCCATTTTAGGCACACTTCCCCGAGATCTCGTCTCCTTTTTCAGTACATGTGCCGCACTTTGCTCGTTAACCTGTCTTTGATCTTTCTTGCACTAACTTTTAAGCCTACTGCTTCTACGAATTCTATTACCGCCCGCGAACTTCAGATTTTTTTTATTATCACCCGAGTGCCCGTCTCCTTAGAAGTCTTCATTGTGCGCAGTCCATGCATACTAATTCCGTTATCCAGTTCAATATTAGTTCTTCCTTCGTTTCCTGTATGTTTTTTTATGGTATATTCTACTCTTTCTTTCATTACATGCACCTTTTCAATAGCAATTTCCAAGTACACGGTTGGCGATGCAAAGACGCGATAACGCATCTTTCAATCCGTTACGGATATCACGGGACTAAGAATTCGTTACCAAGTTTTACCCTGCATTTCGCTGTGTTCGTTAGGGAAACCTGAACTAGCGTTACTAGTTATTTAGAGATTGTCGGTAGGGTTAAAATTTTATACAAACGCATACGGCAATTAAATATTTTTAATTCTTAACTATGTCCTGATAGTGATCCGATTTACGATTGATTTCTCGAAATAATGTCGACCTATTAACAAAGATTACGTTTCTTACAGATTACGTATTATTAGATTACATTCTGAAGTTTTATATGAGGCATTTCGCATCAACTCTCCCAACGCGGCGCGGAAGCGCCAAATCATGCTGTTTCTAACTGATGTTTGTGCTACGAAAGTGTACCTAAAAAAAATATAAAAAAGCGCTTCAGATGTATTTTTTCCTTAGCTTCCCAATGATATCCTCAGTTTTTCAAAAATTTTCCATCTTACCTTCAAAAACTATAAAACGTCTTATATTTCGAAAAGTATATTTTTTTATGACTTAGATCGAAAGCTGAGCATTTTTTACATAGAAAAACACATTTTTCAAAGAGTGCTTAACTTGCTTTCTTTGAGAATTACAGCGTCGAATAGTAGACTCACTGCTGTTTCGGGGCAAGATATGACGCGCGTGAGCAGTGAGCCTACTGCTTTGGCGCTGTATTTCTCAAAAAAAAGCAAATTGAGCACTTTTTGAAAAATATGTTTTTCTACGTAGAAGGTGCTCAGCTTTCGATGTAAATCATTAAAAAATATAAAAAATATACTTTTCGAGATATAAAATGTTGTATAGTTTTTGAAGGTAAAATGGAAAATTTTTTTAAGAGGGTCTACAACCAAGGACCGAAATGTTTGAAAATAAAGTATATAGTAACAAAGTATATATAAAGCACTACCGTGTCTCTTGATGCTTTATAGTGGGTAGTGCTTAGAGACAAGTTCATGTATGAATTGGGAGTGAGCGCTAACGTGTATCTTTTCTCGAAGCAACTAGCTGCGGGCACTTGAAAAATAGCCGAAGCATGTTGTGTATACAGCACCAACCTCGATACATTCACGCGAAAATGTCCACTAATTTTAAGTTGTATGAGTATAAGTAAAAGAATTTTTTCTGTTTACGCGATTAGAACCGGTGTTAAACTTGTTGGGCCCCGAACAATTGAGATGTTTGAGTATGACGTATAACTATTCATATTATTATTATTTAATCTGATCTTTACTAATTTATAATGCGGTAAAAATAAATTAAATTGTAACATATTTATTGCTTATCGTTTGGGTTCGAGGACCGACAAGTTCAATACCGGTTCTAATGACGTAAACAGAAAAAATTCTTTCCATTTTGTAATTACTTCGTATTGACATAATGGAAAAAACGAGCTTGTCTAATGTTATTGGATTTCACAACTTTATTTGGCCGAAGTTTTTCAAAATTCATATGGATATAATGGAAAATTTGAACTTGTCTATTGCTATCGGATTTAACTACTTTGTCGGGCTGAAGGTTTTCAAAATGGTTTTTGTAGAGAGATCCCTTTTCATACATGGACTTGTCTCGACTTTTTTTGCACCAGAGGTGTTTTTTAGGGGGTTCAGTATATGCGTTATATGAAGGATCAACCAAGTACTAACAATTATATTACTGAGAGTTTAACACTAGATTGCCCTGTAACAGGGAATATCGAATCCCTAATACAAAGATCTCGAACCTCCCACGCACTTTCCCCACGACTATTCGCGCCGCGAAATTCAATCGATACGATCGATCGGCATGGATCGATCGCATACACGTTCACCGTGGAAGTCAACGAACACTTAGGTTAAGTTATTCCGCGGTGTAAGAGCGACCATATGTATTGCTAGAATTAACACTAGAACTACCGACAATTGAGACGTAGCTATTTCTACTTAAAAATAATTACTTTTATTTTAAATGTATGAAACAAAATTAAAGTTCATTATATTAATCCTTTAGCTATCTTTCCAAAAGTCATTACATCATTGAGCAAAAAATGTAACATGAAGTAGGAATAATAAAATAAAATTGTCTAACCAGTCAAAATGACTGGTGTGGTAGTTCTAGTGTTAAGGCAGTCGAAATATACAGGGTGTCTCATTTGAACTTGGACACAGATTTCTCGAAAGTGGTTGGGTTTAGTGAAAAATGTTTCGGACAAAAGTTGCTGGACTTCGAGGGGGACATATTATAGTGACCTTGACTTTGACCTTGAAGATCACTTTCAAGGTCATTTCAAGGTCAAAGTAATTTAAAAAAATTTTTTAAAATTTGACCTTCAAGGGCAGCAGGGTCATCATAAAGTCCCGGGACGGTCCAATAACTTGGAAAAATAAGACCCGTAGAGGAAACTGTCTTAGACAAAAGTTCTACTATTTTTCCCGAGCTACCAGATGGAGGAAGGTTCCCTTTTAAAAAAATGATCTTGACCTTCGAATTACCTTCAAGGTCATAATCAAGGTCAGTTTTAATCTCACCATCTGGTAGCTCGGGAAAAATAGTAGAACTTTTGTCTAAGACAGTTTCCTCTACGAGTCTTATTTTTCCAAGTTATTGGACCGTCCCGGAACTTTATGATGACCCTGCTGCCCTTCAAGGTCAAGTTAAACCTATGACCCAAAAGCGTATTCAAATGTATAATTTCCCGCTCTATCGACTGCCGATGTCAAAAGGGGGGGTTCCTATTTAAAAAAATTACTTTGACCTTGAAATGACCTTGAAAGTGATCTTCAAGGTCAAAGTCAAGGTCACTATCATATGTCCCCCTCGAAGTTCGGCAACTTTTGTCTGAAAGATTTTTCACTAAAGCCAACCACTTTCGAGAAATCTGTCTGTCCAAGTTAAAATGAGACACTCTGTAGATTAGATTCGCAATAGAGATCGTAACGTCGATAAGAGTAGATTCGAAACGGGCCGAGGCGAATCGCGATAAGCGAACACGAGGCGCCATCTGTCAAAGACAACGGGGGACCAGACTCTCGACCACGTGGAGATTCATCGGGAAGACGAACCGGTACTAACGTCACCGAGACTACGTCAGTCGAACTAACCGTTGGTGAGAGGAAGAAAATCAGCTCCGGAACACTCCAGGAAGGGTTTTCGACGCCGTTCCAGAGGGGAAAAATAGAGAGACGCTCCTCCAGGAGTAATGGGAATCGTCTCTACCTCGAAGTCGAAGCCAACGCAGACTTCCATCTACCAGGAGGCTCGCTGAATGATTCGAGGGGTACGAGTCGTCACTCGCAACCAATGAGAAGGCTCGTAGACTCGAGATCGAGAGGAAGACGCCGGAAGTGAAGCCAACTTCTTCACTTCTACGCTGGACGTGAACCAAGACGTACGTACCCACGCGGATAACGAGAGAGAGAGAGGGAGAGAAAGAAAGAGAGAAAACGCAAAAAAGGAAGACGACGCCGTCAGGGATAAATATCCGATTTTTGGATATCGTCGACGGAGAGCAAGGGACGCCATCCGGGACCCAGAACGGAGAAAGCGTGAGTCCCGAATTCGTATATCTTCAAGGAAGAAACGAGCGAGCTCCGGAGGTCGAGCCACCTGTTTCGACAGGTGGCCATCTTGAGTGAGCTCGTCGCGCCGTTCGCGACACCTCGCCCCGTTTCTTTGCTTTTCTTTTATTTATTAGTATTCATTTTGTAGGATTTTCTTTTCTTTTATTTCGAGCATTTTGTTATGGGGCAAATATATTTATTTTTATTTTATTTTGCATATCGAACGTGTCGTTTATACGAACCCTCCCCTCTACCATTTTCTTTTCATGAGTTAGATCGCGGTGCATAGCACCTGGCGCCCACGATCGAGCCCTTTTTCCGTCGTTTCGATTTCAGGATTTCAGGGCGATTGTGACGTGTGGGGTGTGTCGACACCCCCCAACGAAGGAATACCGAGATCCACGTCACAGCTCAAAGAAGTCATTTTGACTGCTTTTTACCCTGGCAATATAGGGATATACTAATTTTTAGACTTTTTAGTGTCTTTCATAAAATGCAAGAGTTTGTGAATCTCTCTACGATTTGTTAGGGTTGTGCTAAGCACATCATTTAATCCCATTCTCTGCCCTAAGTTTGTACACGAAGTATGCGGTACAAGAGTTCGAAGCCGAAATATGGTGGTAGAGGGGAAAAATTTGAGAAAAAAAATTATGTACCATTTTTCAAAATTCGGAATAATTACCCAGTAGTTAATTTAGATATCATGGTCAATCATGGGTGATGTCAAATTACGGGGTGGAAGGGGGGGCACCCTTAGCTGTCAAAGTATACCCGAGTGGAAAATTGGTATGGCAGCCTATATTAAACAAGGTCCTATACAGGCAGTATCAAGGCATCCAAACTAGGGCTTGCCTTACAACAGCCTATATGGGACCAAGTTAGGGTTCTACTCTTTTATTATTAAAATTTCTATCTAGGCTTGGCTATTCACCGCCCAGTTTGGGCCCGGAGTGGATATACTTGTTGATATCGATTTAAATTGTTATAGGTTCGCCTGAATATAGCTATGATAGGGCCTAATGTGACAGCCACAATTTAGCCACAAATATCTTTCTTTTCAAGTCAAAGTCAATATAGGGCCATTATTAGGCAAAACATATTTATCTAGACCATATTTTTCGAAATTGCCTAATCACAGCTAGCATACGGGTTTATTGATAATGCCATTTGTTAACCCATAAGCACTTTATTGAAAAGAAAATGGTCCCAGGAGGCTCGAACCTCCTGAGCTGGTACAAGGATTTTAACACAGTCGTCGCTATATACACTTTATTTTTAATTTTTGCATGAATTGTGAGTGACCGTAAGATCCGGACGAAGGTTCGAAGACACCAGCCCCAGCGACCGATTGACCCTCACCACCCCCTCACGCCCAACAGCCCTGGTGAGCCTGTCGAGCACCTCGTCGTGTCTCCTTTGCCAGGCACCGGACTGGGAGCGACAATGGCTCAGGACATGGGAAAGAGTCTGCAGGGATGATCCACATATCCTGCACCGCTTGTCGCCATCCCCGTACCTTCTCGCACCATTCAGCGGCAAGACATCAAGCCTGGCCCGGTGGATGAATCTCCAATCAGCGAAGCGAGTGAAGGACCCGCTTCTCACAAAATGGTTCGACTCACCTGTCAGAGACGACAGCTTTAACACCTTGCCCTGGTCCTATTTCGAAATCAGAGCAGTCCGGTACGACTTCACAAGGGCCTGCCTTGATGTCTGGCATCTGGAGCCGACCCCTTGTCAAAGAGCCCCCTGAACTCCAGCGCCATTTGACCCACAGCGACCCAGGGCGGCTGTAGATTTCCTGACGCCGGGCCAAAGAGCGGAATAGGTATTGCCGGGCCTGGCGAATTTCCCCTCCATGCTGCCAGACAGGTATAACACCAGATCGTTATTGTCTGGCGATTTCCATATTCTCGCCTCTACAGTGCCCCGCAGAGACGCCCAGGCCAGCTCACGGACATATATGCCGCTAGCGCTGACAGCACAGACTACTGCTGTTGTTACACCGCGTTCTCCGCTTGTCGCTTTTGCTATCTGTTTTACACCTTTTGGAGCCAAAATCTTATAATTTTTTTTAACTGTGCTAATGCCGGTTTCATGAATATTAAAAACACGATGACCATGCATATTGTGTTTTACTTGAATCGCTTTTAGTTGATCATAAACAGATTTGCTTCGGTGGCACTGAAAGCTGTTATTCTATTAAGTGAATTAGCTTCTGGAATCCTTAAGCTGTTGGAAGGATGTCGAGACATAAAGCCATAGTACCAGTCTTTGCCTGCCAGCTGGGATTCTCTGTTAAAATTGTGTTGCAGTTTGTTAGCTTCAGCAAATCGAAAAACAAGTCTACGTAATGAATTTGGTGTTATGCCAGAAAAAGACTTGCAGCAATCAAGTATGTATTTTTCTAGTTGGTCCTCTTGTTCTCTGTTAAGTATCATGGGCCGACCTTTTTTTGGTGTTTTCAATTCGTTTTGTTTTAGTTGCTTAAATAATGTTGTTTTTGGTACTGAATATTTGGTAGCAGCTTTGCCCAGTGTGAGCATTTTACTTTTAACATCTTCGATTGCATGGCGTAGATTTTCAATTTCGTATTTTGTTTCAGTCTTTCGTACGTAATTTCGAGGCAATTGAAACAATTTGTAAAATTTAAAGATTTTTACACAATCAACCAGCAGCACTATGGGTAATTAAGAACGCAAGGAGTAATTGGGATCGTTCCCAATTACCCACCTGACGCCTTTCCCAATTGCCCGAAGTAGTCTATAAACATCGAAATGGCTGCCTCTCTCAACAGCACTTTAGGTTAACTTCAATTTACGTGGGATTTGAAAACAGATAGTGCGTGAATAAGAATAACAAAATATGGTGTCTTTGAACTAAAAAATATGATACTTACATCTATTATAACAGACGGTAACAATTATATCAAAAATAAAAAAAAATTATTCGACTTACCGTGACAGCACGTGTGCGTCCTTTCACTCTTACTGTCGCGTACGCAATGAGTGGCCCTGCATGCAGCCATTGAGTAGGTTCAGGACCGTGTAGTGCGGGGGGGTGTATTATTTATCTAGTTGTTACCAATTACCCGCCGTTCTCAATTACCCCACACTCCCTTACTTACGGTATATGGATAAGTTATTTCTATATGTGTATGATTCATAGTGTTACGTCCGACAACTGCATTCAGTGCAATTATACACATGTACCTAAACAAGTTCACTTATAGTAAAATGTATTATAATATTTGCCTCTCATCTCGTCTTACATAGAAACGGGAGGTCCCTTTTCATAAACCGAAGCAAGCTTTTGTATCTCCGAATATCTTTTTTACAGGAGAGTGTGGTCTTCGTACAACAATGAATAGGCGACTGAACTGTGTACTCTCCAAAAGAAACATACAATTCAAACAAACAGAATTTGCTGGAAGATCGGTGAAGGGTAGATAATTTTTGTGTTTGTTAGTAAATACACCTCATCGCTAGAGCCATAAATATTATAAAAACTGTGACGTGGCATTTTGCCACCCCTCCAGGCGGGGACACTTTTCCTTTCTCTTTTCTTTATTTTTTTTCTTTCGAATCATTTCTCTTTTCATTATTATTACCTATGATTTTTGTTGGCGGCCATGGCTAAGTCCAGGGACCTCCCTGAGAGGAGGGGAACCCTAAATTCTTACATCAGTTTGCTAGCATCTCGGTGCATCAATGAATAGAAGTCCTCTCTCATTCCTTTACTATAGATCGGTAGCACCTCGGTGTATTTCCGTAGAGAGTATTCCAAGCTAGACTTCGAAGTTCTCAGCATCACGGTGTCTCTTCTCCACGAAGTCTCTCGACCATCAATATTATTTTTCTATTCGCCTCTGATCGCGTTTTTCTCGAAACTATGTTTTTCAACCTCGTTGACAGCATATTTAAAAAACTATTCATCCGATTTGCACGTACAAAATCTTAAAATGTTTGGAATTCCAGTCTCTAGGTCACCACAAACTGATTTTTTTGATAAAGGGCCCCCTTCTATTTTTATTTTCATAAACGATGAAAATTTTCTGTGATAAAATTCGCTGGTCCGCCATTTTTTTGAGATATCGAAATTTCGTCCCGTAAAGTTATAAATCTATATGTCTAGTTTATAAAGGTATTTTTTTTTCAAATGAACCGTGTGGCTTATTTGCTGTCAACCACCAAATCGGAGTGTCTTTTTGAAAGCGGCGTACACCGCAAACTATTAGTCAGATTGGGATCCAAAAATTTGTGTAGAGTCTTGTTTATATATATGTTGAATACAAGTAACAATAGAAAAAAAAATAGTTTGCTCGAAAAAAATGATTAAAAATACACCCTCGTACCGCGCGCTCACTGTGATGTACCCCCTTAAAACGAAAGCGCTTGCTGGGACTTAGGTCGTAACAATACATTTCGGTTCTGAATTGTAGACCCTTTCCAGTGTTGAATTTCGCAGCTGTACATTTGATTTTCGTCTGATTTACAATAATAATAAATATCATAAATTTATTGCGATCAAGTTTTAAAAAATTTTTTGAGTCCAGTATAACAACAATTTACTATTGGTTGTTAAGTTAATGTCAAATATTTTGTTAATAGAGGAATTAATAATACGAATATTTTTATTACATCATTATCTGCAATTTGTGACTAAATATAAGGGAAAGCAATTTTTCCAATATAGTATAATTTTTCCGTTTCTAAGAATTTTCTTTATGTTATTTAATTATATATAAACTGTTCTGATAGATTTAAGGAGGTTGTACCGTTTTTAGAATTAACATTGAGAATTTGATAAAATTTCAACCACTGGTCTGTTTTTATGTAATACAGCTTCAGTTAAAATTTTGAGATGATTCAGAGCCTAGAAGCCGAGAAAATTGTAATTTTATTTAACATGTGTTCTTATAGGAAAAGTCACTTTTTCAACGATATTTAAATAATTAACATTCAAATCTTCATAAAAATTTAATGAGCGAAAAAGGATATTGTCCTAATCATTTATCAATTATCATAATGTACGTTCACAGCTTGTTAGACTAGGAAATCATCAATTCTCATTCAAAATGTATGACCGAGAGCAGGTCAATGAAAGTCTGGCAACGTTGCATCTGCGCTCACTTTGCGCGGTATCCAGTTCATCTGACTTATGTTTCTGAATTCTTTTCGCTGAACTCTTTTCCTATACACTTTCTTGGTCACTCTCTTACCTTTCCAAAAAAATCCTTTTCGTTTTTCACTCATATTTTGACAACTGGTTAGTAGAAAAAGCAACGCACGTAGTAAACGAAACGAAACACACGCGCTATATACTAACGCAGGCGCACGCGGATCGTAATCGTAGTAGACCGTGTGCTTTGTCAAGTTGCCAAATCTACGCTCGCAACTACGGAAATCAAAGAGAAGTATGTTTGAGGGCTCAATTGATTAGCTATGTACCGGCACAACCTCCTTGAGTTAATGAATATATTCATTATTATTTTCATTTTAATTTCAGGGAGAGCTAAAAGGGCTCACAATCAGATTCCATTTTCATCTTGACTTTCTTTTGCTATAGCAGCACCTACGCTTGTTTCATCTTGAGTTCGTCCTTCTACTTTGGTAACTACTAGGGCTTAGTACGCATTATATTATAAAGAAATCAGTGTAAAGTCGTATTTTCTAAATTTAATATATAGTTATGTGATAAGTATGTACTACGTGTATAAAGACACATATCCACACAAGAAATTATTAAGAATAGAGTATTTGAGAAAGCTAGAATACGAAACCTGCTGATGCAATTAGCAGGTATCGTATTAGTCAATTGCTAATTCAATTGTACTCTGTCGATAAGTTCATTGATTTTGTATGGAAGTATCTAATTGTATGACGGTATTTCACAGATTACAAATGAATTCGAGGTACAACTATAACCACGCATTTTTTTGGTACCCAGCACTAATTCTCCACACGTATTTGCCGAAATCCCTCCTGATACCCAATCAGCGTATCCCACTTCGGTCATATTCAATCCTGTTGTTGTTGTCCAACTGGACGAATACAAAGAATGAATCCCGAGCCATATGTAACTCAAACCCTTCTTTTCCATTATATCAATCAGGTGTTCCTTTTCCCAAAGTGACTTTATAATCGGTAGATGCCCTGTCGAAACAAAAGGTACATTTCTTAGACATGTATGTACATTAAATAACTTGAATTTAAATAACGGAAAATCAGATACAATGGGAACACGCTATAACAATTTCACTTTATAACAATCCTCCTAAGGCGCAAAATGACCTTTTCCCAATAACAATCTTTCTAGCTCCCCCTTCGAAAACTTATTTATTACTAATATTGAACCTATAAGGCGCGTCAATTGAAAGTTACTTCCTCAAGTTACTTCAAATACAGTAGGACCTCGCTTTATCAATTGTATTTTGTAAGAATCCCTCTCTATACGGCGAAAAATTACCATCCCAGGTGAAAAAATTTAATAAAACTTTTATACAAATTTTATATGATCAACATGATAAAATTTTTATAAAAGTTTAATTAAATTTTTTCACCTGGGATTCGATAACAATCTTTCTAGTTCCCACGTCGAAAGTTTGCCGACTAATCACATTGAACTTATGAGGCGCGTCAATTGATGATGTGCATCAAGAGACACGGTAGTGTCTCGAGACAAGTTCATGTATGAATTGGGCGAGAGCGCTACCGTGTATCTTTTCTCGACCGAACTAGGTGCGGGCACATGAAAAACAGCCGCCACACGTTGTGTATATACACAGCTTCAACCTCCACACATTCAAACCAAAAATGTCCACTAAGTTGTGTGAGTTTCTCTGTATACATACACGGCTGGATGCCTCTATACGCTCACACGAGAAATGCAACATAAGTAGCGGATAAATGGGGGGTTTGCTAGGCCCTAGGTAATATGAGAAAAATTTGCGACAGACAGTAGCGGTAAATGAGGGGTTTGCTAGGTCTCAATGACACGCAGTAGCGTTGTGTTTTGTTTTCACGAATCCAAAAGACGAAAAATTTACTTTACCGACGCACGTTATGCATTGTTTTATGTTATCTCGGGATATAAAGCCGATAATAATAATAATATTTGCAAAAAGGAGACAAATCCCCCTAAAAAACACCTCTGGTGCAAAAAGTCGAGACAAGTTCATGTATGAAAAGGGATCTCTCTACAAAAGTTGTGAAATCCAACAACATTAGACAAGCTCGTTTCTTCCATTATGTCAATACGAAGTAATTACAAAATGGAAAGAATTTTTTCTGTTTACGTGATTAGAACCGGTATTGAACTTGTCGGGCCCCGAACCCAAACGATAAGCAATAAATATCTTACAATTTAATTTATTTCTACCGCATTACGAATTAGTAAAGCTCAGATTACATAATAATAATATGAATAATTATACATCATACTCAAACATCTGAATTATTCGGGGCCCAACAAGTTCAATACCGGTTCTAATCACGTAAACAGAAAAAATTCTTTCCATTTTGTAATTACTTCGTATTGACATAATGGAAGAAACGAGCTTGTCTAATGTTGTTGGATTTCACAACTTTTGTAGAGAGATCCCTTTTCATACATGAACTTGTCTCGACTTTTTGCACCAGAGGTGTTTTTTAGGGGGATATATTATGCGTGGGTTCAAAATTACATACATAAAAAGTGTGCATAATTACAGCGAAACTATAACTGACAATAAATGTTTTGTACAAATTGCACATGTAAAAATATCTCGATAAATATCACATTTGAATTACAAAACAAAAAGAAACATATAGATAAATTGTTTCTTCTACGCATACTCCCGCGCATTAAGCTTATAACCGCGTCGCCCATTGCCATGCAGATTGGGGACGGGGTGAAAGATTGTTATAAGGTGTTTATTCGGTCCCGAATATCAAGTCCCTATAAAGAAATTTATTCAACACATGCACTGTTTTGCTATTTTATCGTGCCTAAAAACTAAACCCTCAATGGTGAGTCGTTTATCGAGTAGTGAAAATGAATTTATAAAAAAGTTACAGAAATTCCTACCATACCAGACAGAATGATATAATGAACAATGATATAACTCTTATGATGAACTATTATAAAGCACTTGGTAATTACAGTTTTCTTCTTCTATCAATGCAATAATGACATTCCAACACCAAATGTTTTTAGCATGAGGCATACCAATATCGTTAACCAAACAGTATCTAACTCCAAGTTAAAACATCTGGTCACGACGTCTGTCTAATATAAAACATTATAAAATAAAGTGATGATTTAAATAAGTGTTTTTATAAAAATATTTTTTTTCCAAAATAAAATAAGTTAATAAGCATTATTCATTTCAAATAAGCTATTTTTATTTACGAATTAGTAAATTTTGCTTTCTGTATAGTGACTGTATCTAATTTTTTCTTCAAAACTTGCAATAGCAAAAGCGTGTTTTCATCATGTCGCTAAACAACCACTCAGGGTTCATTTTTAGGCATGATAAAGTGGGAAAACCAGAGATACGTTGAATCAAATTATGTGCGTGACATGTAGCCTAAGGAGATGCCAAGGATAACACCATATTTATTATGAGAAAATTTTTATAATGTAAGATATACTTCTTATCGGTACACCTTACATAAATCCTTCAATATTCAATAGGGGATATGTGGGGGAGAGGGGTCGATTGAACCACGGGGTACTTGAACCAGTCAACATAAAAATATAATAAAAATAAAAAATTTAAATATCTTCTGAGAATTACGTTCCAGTATGTAAACCCTTGATTTACCCAAAATTTGGAATCACTGTGATTATTCGAATTTGAAAAACTCAATTTTTTATTAATATTTGGTTTAAAGACCAGAACAGAGAGGTCCTAATTGTTTATCTCATAATCCTGTAAAATATTGCAGATATGTTGATGACATATTTACAATTATCCCAAACAACAAATTAGATAAAATTTTGAAGATCTTTAATAACTTACACGACGACGTTAAACTCACATCAGAATTTCAAAATGACAACAATCTAGCTTTTTTTAGATAGCATGGTTCATCAATCAGATAATCATAAAGTATTAATTGAAATCCATTCGTATATCTAATAATTTTTAATCTACTAATTACCGTAACGCTTGACCACAACCAGTAGTGCAAACAGTAGTTCAATACGCAGGAACAACTGAACTACTGAATTGCCCCTGCGTACCGAACTACTGATTGAACTACTGGTTGGGGTCAATCGAACCACTCGACGCGATTGAATAATTCTAATTTTTCTTAAATTATATTAATTTACCGACTAATTTATCTATTGGAAATTATAAGTGAATATCAAGCTACTATTTTCTAAAAAAGAACAAGTTATTTTTTTTTTATAATTCTAATAAAGAAAATTATGAAAGAATTTTTGGTTGACTTGACCCCCCCCCCCCCCCTTTCCTACATGACATAGATCGTTATAAATATGTACTATCTCTGTCCCATAATAATAGTAACAATGAATACTTAAACGAGACATCAACTGCCACTGTTACTATGCGACAGAGTATCATTTATATTCTTACCATTTTTCTCTTTACACAATTTACGAGCCACGTTCCAGTCCTTAGAAGATGCCCCTAGGGGCACAATGTACGATTTGCCTGTAGGGTTCCTTGTACAAATAGTAGACACGGAGTTGCCGTTGCTTTCGGTGGTAGTGGTAGGTGTGGTAACCGTGGTCACTGTGGATTTCTCACTACTGGAACTTATCGTGCCAGTATCCGTTGAACTGGACCCACCATTGGAAGGTGTCACCGTAGTCGATTGTGCAGTTGTAGTCGGTTTTGCAGTTGTAGTTGGTTTTTCGGTGGGTTTGACATTTGGACCCTGATTGATCTGCGGACCCCAAACTTGGGGGGCGTTGAAGTAAAAGAATTGTTGAGCCGCTTGAAAGATGTTGTGGCCACTAAGAGCCGACGAGAAGGAGGGTAATCCACCTAACGATGGGACTGCAATCGATACACATTATTTCTAATATTTCATTAAGTTTCGGTGTTTTGATTAATGTAAAGTAAAGACGTGTATAGTACGAGGCAGTGCTGAATATGAGACACCAGCTGCATTACGCTTTAGAGTAGTTTCTCTGTTTTGTTACATCCTGCTGATCGTCGAGTTACGTATTAGCAACGGACAAGAATAATAACCAGTACAATACAAATTTAGTAATGGTTGGTAGTTCAATGGGTGGAAGAAGAACGCGTGCTTTAATGCTTTGGTATTAACCTCTTGCGGACGGGGCGATTTCGAGTAAATTCTACCGTGGGGTCGCGTCGCTACCGCGATAGTCACTTAAGAACACCAGCGCACGTTTCAGCAGAAACGTTTCTTTAAGCGATTTTCATTCATAGCGTTCCAAGATACCGGCAAGTAAGCGACTTTTCACATTTCAACACGTTGACTGCCATGTCCAGCGAACGGCACTAAACTTTCCGTTCAGGCCGCGCTCGTTCTGACAAATGCAATATCGTATACTATTACGACCCACGCGGCGGGAATAGGGAGTCACGTAGATTGTTCGCGACAGTCAACTTGTTGATATTGTTCAAAAATGGCCCTAGCATCCGTTTAATAATTGTAACTCGGCTGTATCTCGACGAACAACAGGCACCGGCAAGCAAGCGATTTCTCACAGTTTATTATTGTTCAAAAATGACCACAGCGTTCGTTCAATCATAGCGCTCCAACATGTCAAATTATAAGACATATATATGTACATACACAGATTCTCTAGAAGGTAAACGAAATATTTGTTTGCTTACAAACATAATTTTTTAGAAATCAAAATTGCAAATATTTTGTCATATTTTCGTCTCTGTCAAATTTTTTTGTTGAACCCATATATGGGCTTAGCGGCCACAGTGAGGTATTTATATAGGACACAGTTATGAGTCTTTCGGCCTTATCAGTTATCAATTGTTTTTACCGAACACGTATATGAGTTCCTTGGCGAAATTGATTGTTTCCGCCGAACGTATATATGCGACATTAGTCCGCAGAGGGTTAATTAATCAAATGTATATTGTTTCTTCAGTCTTTCGGTCTTTGAATTATTTATTTCAATATTGTGTTAACGTTTCGACAAGTAATACTTTGTCATCCTCAGAACTGTACAAAAATAATATATATTTAGTATTTAACAATATTTTAAATTAAAACGATTTCGGATTAACGATATTTTATACATACCACTGAATTGAATTATTGTTTTAATTTCATATTATAATCTCTTAACATTGAAATAACTTAATTATATTAAAATACATTGTAAAGATGTTTTCGATTACTCTGTTCTACAAGTGGCGACGGTTATGTCTTCAGTTATTAGTTTCGAGTCAATCTAAATTCGTTATACAGACAAAACTATCTATCAGTGTTTATTAAGATATATGTGCCCATAATTATGAAAGTGGTCTAACTCATATTCTTTCGTGCTGATAAATTTAAAGGATTTGTTGTAAATAAAATAAAAAAAATTTTTACATTATGCAACATTGAAAGTTGGAGTTTTATTGGTCGTGATTAATGAAGAAAAAAAATGTATTGCAAGGTAAAATGATGCGAGATAACTGAAAATATCAGCTTTTCCAAATCTTGACTTTGACCACTTTCATAATTATGGGCACATATGGGTGATAGTTAAAGTGTTGAATGTTTTCATATTAACCCTCAGCGGGTACTCTGGGTCTGACAGACCCGAGCGCAAAATCGTATATGTGAATATCTCGGAGGGGAGCAGGGGAGGAGGATTCGTTATAGCGGGGAAAAATCCTTCTTTGTGTGCCAAATCGAGGGAGCACTTGTGCCATTCCAGTGCGACGTCACCTACGGAGCTAGGAGCATTGAAAAATTCGATTCGGGTCTCCTGGACCCAGAGTACCCGTAGTGTCAGAAAGTAAGTTTTGTGAAAAAATTATAATTATTTAGAATTTATATTTAAATTACTTAATAATGTAAAAATATATGTTTTAATGTATAGTGCCCGTGAAAAAAATTTTTTAATAGCTTAGTTTTTTTTAAGGCAGAAATGGAGACGCGGTCTCGCACGCGGTCCGTCACTGAGTTGGCAGCAATCGAGAACCGTAACGAGGAGGAAGTTTACGAATATGATGCTTCTTCTGGGGAAGAAGAAGATCGAACATACATCTAAAATTTGTTCTGCTTGTTCAACTACCGATATGTAAAAAATAATTACAATGTTATAATGATAATAGTTTTCAGATAATAAATACTTTTCAAATAATATATCTCGATTTGTATCTTTCTTTACCATTGCAACTCTATATTTATATATATATATTTTTTTAATATTATATACATATGTATATATATATGTATGCATGTATATATATCTTATTTTATGATAAGGTAGGCTGAAAAATTTTTTAAACAATTTTTTTTGCAAATTTTCTAGCGATAATGGCCGTGTATATATGAAAGATACGTTGTAAAAAATACTAACTTTCAATCGCAAAAATAAATCGCTTATCCTAATTTAATCGAAAAATGACCTATACAGCCTTAAAGTACAACCCTTACGCTTTAAAAACCCGTTTTTAAAATTAATTTATCTTTATTTTTCATTTTTTTACAACAATTTGAAAAAAAAAATTTTTTTCGAAAGGTCTCCTTGTATTTTGTTAAATATTAACAAAGCCTTTAGATTTGGAGTAAAATGGATCACGCATTCGTTTTTTTGAGATTCTGGCGATGGATTTAAAAAAAAAACGTCTCCCTATGATGATTTGGCTCCGAGTTATAAGCGATTGAAAATCGCTCGGGTCTCACAGACCCAGAGTACCCGGATCGGGACAAACAGTATAGAGTACCCGCTGAGGGTTAAGACTGTTTCTGTTTGTTGATATGAAGTTTCTATGTATCTATTTGCATTTATATATGCAAAACTAATGTTTTGAAATGATTTGAAATATATGACAAAGTATTATATATGAGCAACATTTCTATTTTAAAAACTTAATTACTTTATAGAATTTTTGAATAAATTTTATCAATTTCTGTAAAGTCTGTACTTCAATTGACATTGTTATTATTACTGTTTTAAATATGTAAAGTTTCCAATGTTTTCCTTTTAGCTACATTTTTATCTATTTCTAGAATTTTAATTTTATCAAAATTAAAATTGTTTTGTTTCTAAACTACGCTTTGCTAAAGCTGATTGTTCTAAATTTTTGCTAATGTAATAATTCATTACAATTATTATACATTCGTTTTTATGCATTTCTTTTCCTTTTTTCTATACAGGGTGGACCAACAAAACGTTCCACTTTGAATATCTCCGCTATTTATAGACTCATGAAAAAACGTATCCAGGCAAAATTGCACCGTTTTGAGGGGCACTCACAATGGTAGAACGTTATTTTATCCAGGGTCATTTTTCAATGAGATCTCAAAGACATTAGTGTTTTTTTCAATGGAAAGCTACATTGCTTGAATAATTATGTAACAACCGCTGATGAGACGATTTCAGAATAATTTTATACAATGTCATTCGAGGTACTCAAAATTGAGGAATCACAAACGAACTTCACCAAAGATGCTCTTGTTTTTACCATTTGCGTTAAAGTTGCCAGATTCTGAACATGCAACCCCCCCATACATGGTCTTTAAGCCAGGCTGTAGAAAAAAACTCACGCGATCGATTTTTCGGCTGGCAATCGATTTTTACACTCTCAAATTAATTTTGCTCATTAAATTTCCTTTATTAGTTAACTTATCGCCAAAAATGTAAACAATATGGCAGACGAACTGATGTGTCAAATTAAATATCTTCAAAAAGAATAAAAATATCACTTGAACGCATTCGAACTCACCCAACAGCCCATATCCCAAACTGAAGGAATTTAATAACACCTTACTTATTACAAATAATAATGAAAAATACGCGAAAAATGTATCGATCAGATACAATGTGGAGGCGTCATTTTTTTCGTGACAGACAAACAACAGTCGAAATTTGCATTATTCAAAAAGGTTTGTTTCAACGGGCAACAAATGACGGTATTACCGAAACATAGTATACCGTAGAATGAATAGTTAACGTTGGGACGATATATAGGTGATAAAACCCAGCCTCCTTAATGCACGGTTCAAATCTTTCTTTAAATGAATAAAGTGTCGATGATCTTGAAATCTCATTGAAAAATGACCCTAGAAAAAATTAGATTCCACCACATTATAAGTGCCCCACAAAACAGTGCAACTTTGCCTTGATAAGTTTTTTCATAGATCTATAAATAGCGGAGATATTCAAGGTGGAACGATTTATTTGTCCAACCTGTATATACTTTATTACAAGGTTAATTAGTTGTAAAAGACAAATATTCCAACAAAGTGTGTGTTATAGAGCACACGCTGATTCAGGCCGGTATCAGGTTTGTTAAAAAGTTTGAGAAAGAACGAAATAATGACGATCAATCGTTTGAATGCCTGGAGTCGTTATTATTTCCAAATCGAAAATTGCCAAGCGGCACGATAACGCTATTTTTATTCCGTGTTTCAAAAATGATGGAATTTTCGGACATGATCGCGCGGTTTGGATCTCAGAATTAAACGGTTAATTGTTACCTGAATTCCCATCGCTTGGCGGCTCTAAACCGGAGGCAATGTAAATGAGGCACAAAAAGAAGAAGAACGATATCTTTGCAACCATTGTCAGCGAAGGTCTCGATAACGAATGACGCGAAATCGTTACTCATTTTGGTACAATTTTTATCCACTGATGTTAATTGGACGTCAATAAAATATACATATACGCGTCTATCCGCTTATACGTACCTATGTACGTATAATACCTTGATGAGATAAGCCAAAAGATCGTAATCTTATCGTCTTAACATTATTCCCTATATGGTAAAACATGTAGCGGAAGTGCACCTATATTGAACCACTTAAGGAAAAGTATCTCCCCACGGGTCTGAAGTGAAGAAACAGGTAAAAATATAAATGGTTATGAAAAGGCGTACATTTAATTATAATTAGAAACGTATGAAATTTTGCTCGTTAATATGTCTTCGGTTTTTTTTTGCGGAAACTTTTAAACCTACTGCTTTTACGAATTCTATTACCGTCCGCGAACTTCAGATTGTTTTTTATTATCACCGAGTGCCCGTCTCCTTAGAAGTCTACATTGTGCGTAGTCCATGCATACTAATTCCGTTATCCAGTTCAATATTACATCTTCCTTCGTTTCCTGTATGTTTTTAATGGTATATTCTTCTCTTTCTTTTATTACATGCACCTTTTCAATGGCAATTTCCAAGTACACGATCGACGATGCAAAGGCGCGATAACGCATCTTTCAATCCGTTACGAATACCGCGGGACTAAAAATTCGTTATCAAGTTTTACCCTGCATTTCGCTGTGTCCGTTAGGGAAACCTGAACTAGCGTTAGTGGTTATTTAGAAATGCTCGGTAGGATTAAAATTTTATACGAACGCATACTGCAATTAAATCCTTTTAATTTTTGACTATGTCCTAATAGTGATCCGATTTACGATTGATTTCTCGAAATAATGTCGACCTGAATTATTTTGAAATACGCACTCAGAAAAAAGGTTGCAAAAACGAACTATATATCGTCAAATTTCAGCTTGTACAACTCAATGCAACATAGTTTATAGTGTATGTAATTATATTGTAGTAAAAGTACTAAAAACCCCTTGAGTGCTACTTACTCTTCCACGGATGTATCAATATATGCGGCGATATTCATATGTCAATCATTAACGGCACATATTATACGGCCTTTCGTATACCGGGTGAATCACTAGTTATTGCCACCTAGAATAACACTGATAGTATGATAGTAGTAGAAAAGTTTTATTCTAGGTGGCAATAACTGGTGACTCACCGTATAAATTGATAAATTCGTGGGGACGGATTTATGCGCCTTTAGCAGTTAAAGGGTTAGAGTAAAAGTAATAATAAATTTTTTTGCAATAAAGTTTACGTTGAACAACCTTTTTAAAGTATCTTCTACCATCTATGTGATACAATGGTAGGGGAGACTAGGGTCAATTGGAACGTTTTTGTTAAAATAGCTAACTGTGACTTCATTTTATACCATACCTCTTAATATGTACTAAGCTATAATTGTAGCCTGATTATGCAATATGAAAATAGCAATATTGATTTTGTTTCATGAATACTGTCGAAGTAGTTAAAAGTTGTTTTGAAATTTTCGAAAACCTTTTCAAATGACCTCGGGTCTGAGTCAAAAGAAACAAAGCTTGAGGTCAGTTGAAACGCCTAAAAATAACAGATAATTATGTTCAAATTATTAATTTTATTTGTAAGTAGATATTTCAAAAACTAAACAAACCTAGGATATTCATCGTTATGACAATTTCAATTACACAGAATAAGGAACAATAATTGTGGATTAAAAAATAATACACTGAAATAAGAACATTGCTAGTGTTCTCAGCGGCAACGCGCAGTGGGCAACATATTGAGACACGGAAGTCGGTCCCCTTTCCTCTTGTCAGAACCAAATCCCGGTATACTAACCGTCTCGGAATTAGTTCATTAGTTTCAAATTACCCGCGTTTCGACTGTCCCCACTCTTCCCTACTATTCAACCTCGTTATAACAATTTATTCGGTACCAAACAAACGCCATATAACAATCTTTCCTTGAATTCCCACTTTGGGTGGCTATGCGTGACTGGGTTGTAAGCTTAATGCGCGGGTGTATGCGCAGAAGAAAAATTTGTTCTATACGTTTTTGTTTATTGCGTAACCTCTAATGTGATATGTATGGGGATATTTTCACATGTGTAATTTATAAAAAACAAGTACATTATACATACGGATAAATTCATCATTACACAAAGGTGTTTATCGTTGGTTCCAGTAATAACGAAATGCTGGTCTAATTATCGTAGGTTTTTAGAATTACTAACCGTTATATTGATAATGGTAATTGCTCTCAAATTCGCCAGAACGAGCTATATCGTGATATCTAAGTTTTTCTTTGACGATTCTCTGTCATTGAGTGCTATGAGAAAGGTCTATATCGGAAACAGATCTTAACACGTTCAACCCAGCGCATTTTTTAAGCCATTTAAAAAGCATTGGCCTGTGAACCACCGGTGGTTCACGCCGGGTTGAACGTGTTAAATGGTTGCATGGACGAATTTGGCGAAACAGTGAAGCTAATACAATCCCCATGATAGAAATTGTAACTAAAGGTAATTTTTAGAAAACCGGTAATCATGGGTTTTTAATCTTTGACTATTGACATGGTTTTTGGGTAACGTTGTTTCGGTGGCTCCCCTTGACCTGTCAGCCCGCACCTCAGCCGTAAGAGATTAAATTAGTTAAATTGCTGTGTTATTAACAGGTATTGACTGTTACAACGGGTATTAATGAAGTAGTTGATTCCGTTTGTAATAGATGTCATCAGAGTGATGTGTTAAGCGTCTATGGAAGTAAGTAATATGTATAGAAAAAGTTGTTCCGGACGTTCAATTTGACAATATATTTCAGGACATTGCAATTACTGAGAACGCCCCCAATCTTTCTCATTATTAAAAATAATATTTGCCGTTAATACTAACACAAAATTTAATATTGGTTAGGTTAGGGATAACCATTTATTAGCATTGTTACGTACTTAATAATAATACAAGTAATAACCGCAATAAGTCAGACAAAGTATAAGAAAATGCATTATCAACTTCACAACGAACGTATAGATGAGCTATAATGAGTAACCTAATCGTAAGTAGGCATTTCGCAAATTACATGTGCCCACGTTCCACAGTGCCTCGGTGATATTTCTTTATTGTCAAAAAAGAGTTTTCCGCAACTCGGATATAATAAGCTGCGATCTTCACGCTCAACCCAGTCAAAATCGTATCCTACTTCTGTAAGATTCAGACCCGTTGTTGTGTACCAAATATTATCTCCATAAAGGGAATGAAGTCCGAGCCAAGCAAACTCAGCGGAATGTTGGGACATAATTTCAAGCAGCGATTGTTTGTCCGAAGATGACGTTAAAATCGGCAAGTGACCTGTTAACAAAGATTACGTATTATTAGATTAGATTCTGAAGTTTTGTATGAGGCATTTCGCGTCAACTCTCCCAGCGCGGCGCGAAAGCGCCAGATTATGCTGTTTGTAACTGATGTTTGCGCTACTAAAATGTACCTAAAAAAAATGTAAAAAGAGCGCTTCCGATGTATTTTTTCCTCAGCTTTTCAATGATATACGCAATTTTCAAAAATTTTTCAATTTACCTTGAAAAACTATAGAACGTCATATATTTCGAAAAGTATACTGTCTATATTTTTTTTATGACCGAAAGCTGAGCATTTTTTTCATAGAAAAACACATTTTTCAAAGAGCGCTTAACTTGCTTTCTTTGAACAATACAGCGTCAATTAGTAGACTCACAGCTGTTTCGGGACAAGATACGGCGCGCGAACTTGGTTACCTATTAAAATTAATTAATTTTAACATCAGTGAGTCTAATGCCTTGTCGCTGTATTTCTCAAAAAAAGCAAATTGAGCACTTTCTGAAAAATATGTTTTTCTATGTAAAAAATTGCTCAGCTTTCGATCTAAATCGTAAAAAAATATAAAAAATATACTTTTCGAGATATAAAATGTTTTATAGTTTTCGAAGATAAAATAGAAATTTTGTTTAAGAGGGTCTACAACCAAGGACCGAAATGTTTGAAAATAAAGTATATAGTAACAAAGTATATATAAACTATATTTGGTCTAATTCAAAATAAAGTATTCATTATATCTGTTTTATGAAGGATCAACCAAGTACAAACAATCATATTACTGAGAGTTTAACACTAGATTGGCCAAAGAAGTCATTTTGACTGTTTTTTTTTACCTTGGCAATATAGGGATATACTAATTTTCAGTCTTTCTAGTGTCTTTCGAAAAATTCAAAAATTTGTGAATCTCTACCCTACGATTTGTTAGGTTTTTGCTAGGCACACCATTGAACCCCATTTTCTGCCCTAACTTTTTACACAGAGCATGCGGTACAAGAGTTCGAAGTCGAACGATGATGGTAGAGGGGAAAAATTTGAGAAAAAAAATTATGTATCATTTTTCAAAATTCGGAATAATTACCGAGTAGTTAATTCAAATATCATGGTCAATCATGGGAGATGTCAAATTACAGGGTGGAAGGGGGGGGGGGGGGGTCACCCTGAGCTGTCAAAGTACCCGTGTGGAAAATTGGTGTGGCAGCCTATATTAAACAAGGGCCCTATACAGTCAGTATCAAGGCATCCAAACTAGGACTTGACTTACAACAGCCTATATGGGACCAAGTTAGGGTTCCACTCTTTTATTACTAAAATTTGTATCTGGGCCTGCCTATTAACCGCCCAGTTTGGGCCCAGAGTGGATGTACTTGTTGATATCGATTTAAATTGTTATAGGTTCTCCAGAATATAGCTATGATAGAGCTCAATGTGACAGCCACGTTTTGTTGAAATTACAGGGGGGGGGGGGGGGGGGGTACCCTTAGCTGTCAAAGTGAGGTCGTCGTTGCTAGGAGATTTGAAGTTTGAGTTTTTAGACAAGCCCATCGAGCCTTTTCGACAACCACCTCCCGGTTTCGAACTTTTATACCGCACATCCTGGACGCTTATAGTCGTTTAGCGTTGAATTTTCGCTGTGCACCAGAGACGATTATAGTCGTCCAAAAAATTATCACATTAGCTTACGATTAAAACTGAACAGAGTCATGGTCCGGTGTCTCCATGGTTCTTACGGTAAGATATTGTTTTCTCTGTATCTTGTTTTTTCCCCGACAATTGCACGATAAATTGGTATGATCATCAGTACTCGAGCATCAAAAAAGGAAGTGCGTTGTTGTAATTATAAGTGATATTATTAACCCGTTCCAGACGGCGATTCCTTTCGAACACGGTCCTCAAGAGCGAAATTTTTATTTCCTTCCCGGACCTCGGAAATCGATTGCACAATGTGCAATCGGTCTCGAATGGTTTAAACAATTTTTCTAATGTTATAAACGTCTTTTAATTGTAATTCCCTTGAGTCGCTACTTTATATTACACCCCATAATTTAACTGCTATGATGAAGTTCGCGTCTTAACTGTCTAGAGACCGTACCGGGGTATTCGCTTGTCGACTGTGCGTTTAGCGAAAGCGTAGAGTCAAAAACCAAAGCCATATCGAAAGGGTTAAGGGTGAAGAAAGCAAGAAGTAGCTACTTTTCACGTACCGTTTATATCGCTACAGGCTTTCCGAGCACCATTCCAAAAGGGTGATCCAGAAACGTATCGATAGGTTTTGCCGGTAGGTTTTGAACTACAAACGGCTGGCAAGTTTATGCTATTCTCAGTGCTGCTGCTACTGGACACAGTCGTTGTAGGTGTAACAACGGGAGTGGTAGCACTACTGCTAACGTCCGTAGTACTGCTGCCGGATATTGTAGTTGTAGGTGTAACGACGGAAGCGGTACTATTAGTACTAATTTCTGTACTGCCGCTGCTGGATATTGTTATCGTCGGTGTCATAGCGGAGCTGGTACTGTTATTACCAATTTCTGTGACGCTACTACTGCTGCTGGTTTCTGTTACCATTGTAGGTGTAACGGTAGGACTGGTACTATTATTGCTTATGTCCGTAGTGCTGTTGCCCGATATTGTAGTTGTAGGTGTAACGACGGAAGCGGTACTATTAGTGCTAATTTCTGTAGTGCCGCTGCTGGATATTGTTATCGTCGGTGTCATAGCGGGGCTGGTACTGTTATTACCAATTTCTGTGACGCTACTACTGCTGCTGGATTCTGTTACCAGTGTAGGTGTAACGGTAGGACTGGTACTATTGTTGTTTATTTCCGTAGTGCTGTTGCCGGATATTGTAGTTGTAGGTGTAACGATGGAAGCGGTACTATTAGTACTAATTTCTGTAATGCCGCTGGTGGATATTGTTATCGTCGATGTCACAGCGGGGCTGGTACTGTTATTACCAATTTCTGTGACGCTACTACTGCTGCTGGATTCTGTTACCATTGTAGGTGTAACGGTAGGACTGGTACTATTATTGCTTATTTCTGTAGTGCTGTTGCCGGATATTGTAGTTGTAGGTGTAACAACGGATGCGGTACTATTGGTGCCAATTTCTGTAGTGCTGTGGCTGGGTATTGTAGTAGGTGTAACGGCAGGACTAGTGCTACTATTGCTTGGTTCTGTAGTGCCGTTGCTGGACACTGTCGTTATAGGCGTAACAATGGATGCGGTACTATTAGTGCTAATTTCTGTAGTGCGACTGCTAGATACTGTTACCGTCGGTGTCACAGCGGGGCTAGTACTGTTATTACCAATTTCTGTGATGCTACTACTACTGCTGGATTCTGTTACCATTGTAGGTGTAACGGTAGGACTGGTACTATTATTGTTTATTTCCGTAGTGCTGTTGCCGGATATTGTAGTTGTAGGTGTAACAACGGATGCGGTACTATTAGTGCTAATTTCTGTAGTGCCGCTGGTGGATATTGTTACCGTCGGTGTCACAGTGGGGCTAGTACTGTTATTACCAATTTCTGTGATGCTACTACTACTGTTGGATTCTGTTACCATTGTAGGTGTAACGGTAGGACTGGTACTATTATTGTTTATTTCCGTAGTGCTGTTGCCGGATATTGTAGTTGTAGGTGTAACAACGGATGCGGTACTATTAGTGCTAATTTCTGTAGTGCCGGTGCTGGATATGATAGTTGTAAGTGTAACGGCAGGACTGGTGCTACTGTTACCAATTTCTGTGGTGCCGTGGCTGCTGGATACTGTTATTGTTGGCGTTACTGTGGACCTGGTACTATCAGTACTTATTGCGGCAGTGGTGCTTCCGATGCTAGTAGTTGGACTTACACTTGTGTTGGTAATAGGCTTCATAGAAGTGCAACCACCGGAATTTCCATTGCACCCAATGTTGATCTGCGGACCCCAAATTTGCGGGCCATTGAAAAAGAAAAACTGCTGGGCCGCTTGGAAAACGTTGTGCCCCTGATTAACAGTTCCCGATAATCGTTTTAACAGAGTGCCTGAAATAATGAAGCACATATGCGGGTAACCGATTTTCAGAAGATGCTGGTAAAGAATCAAGAGACGTTTTATAAAATCCATCCCTAATCACACCCTGGCGGGTTGTGTACTCACTTATATCGACGTCACCGTCCTTTACGAGATTACCTGGACTCCAAGCATTCAGAATCACGACGTTACTGGCCGTGGTTAAGAAGCAGTAAAATAAGACAGCGAATTTTGAAGTCATCATTCGTCAATGCTTCACAAGAGAATAACTATGTTACACATTACTTTTATCTTGAGGGATTACTTTTATCGTGTGACTAACCAGGCGTCGATATCTATCGAAAGATATCTCTACCGAAAATAATGAGACGACCGAATAGTCTCAAGTATTTAAAAGCGAACCTCTATTTTTTGTGCCATTTTTGTTCCTTTGAGCGTTGGAAGAATGGTTTATTAGTTTCATAGTAGTTAATAAGTTTAAACACGTTGACTACATTGAGCAATGGACTCTTTTGAATTTTACAATGACAGGAATGACGTTGAGAAATTCAGGTTTTTTACTCACAGAAAAAACAAAGACAGACTCTAACTTAGCGACAGTCGGTTTTTTTCTAAAACTGACAAAATTACTCAATTAAGAAAAAGGAACTTACTCAAAGCCCTAGTTTTCGGTAGAGGGGCGTGTTCGTCCACTTTTTCCCTGAAATTAACTCAAAAAAAGAAAAGACAACACGACAGAAAAGCAAATCAGACGCGAAGAGAGACACAAAGATAAAAAAATCGACTTTCAATCAAAAGAATGAATAAGATAAACTCTAGATAAAAAACATCAGTCTCTCTCTCTCTCATTCGCGACTCAAAAGAATTCACAAAAATCATCACTGAAGGAGGAAACCCTCCAGTCACCAACGCAAGATAGAAAATAAATCACCAAAATGAAAAGTTGCAATAACGCGAAGATCTCCACGAAAAGAAAAATCAGAAATTCCATAACGAACAGAGGATAGCAAGTGAGGACACGCTCCTGCGAAAAGGTCCTCAATCTCTCAATTCTCTAATTGTAAGTAACCTTACATCAGCGACCTGACTGACAACGCCATCGACCATACTTCACTCGATCTTTCGTTAGATGAGTCCATCCGTGTCGGACGCCGAATAGAGCGATATTCAAAGCGTTCTACTTTTTTCTAAGTATCCTTCATAGAAGGCACTATCTTTTAACGCTAGGATTCTTCAATACAACGGTATTGGTAAGCGAAAAGGCTTTCCCTCGCAATCTTTCGCTGAAAAACAGTCGCAACATTCACACATTCGCTCGTACAGCAGTCGCAATATCTCCTGTAACTCGCTAACAAAAATAATCGTAATATATAATATCGAAACTTAATAATATCGAAATTAATAATATCGGAAATTAATAGTATCAGATCTTAACACTATTCAATACAGAATAATAACGAATTTATTGAGAGTTACATTCTTCTCTCGAGACTTACCATCTTGTGTATTCGCGGCTCAAATTCTAACTCAAATTTTGCAGAGGGTAAAAGTTACCACGTTACAAAATACAGTAGGATCTCGATCTCGCAACAATTTTACTTTATAACAATCCCTCTGTATAAGGCGCAAAATTAATTTATACAGTATCTGATTTATCAGGAGGTGAAAAGTTAACTCCCGATAACAATCTTTCCAACTCCCAATTCGAAAGTTTGTCGACCAATCATACTGAACCTATTAGGGGTGTAAAGTGAAATTAAAAAAATGTATGTTGCATATATCCAACACGTAAATATTATGCTTGCATTCAAGATTACAGATATCAAAAATATGTACAATTGTAAGGAAATTAATATTATAAATATTGTGGTAATTAATTCTAAAAGCCTACGTCAGGTAGATCAGCATTCCGTTGTCGCTGAAACTAACGATAAAGATTTTTCTCTAATGGCGAATTGATTTATATAAAATATATACAAAACCTGTTCTATAAGGAATAGTAAAAATACCAAAACACGTAGACTGTCTAGGTTGAGAATCATAGGGTAAATTAGGGTATAATAAGTAGTTCTTCTTCTCTATGTGCACTGTAGCTATCGTGTTGCATAGATTTTTGTACGTAGAAATTGATGTTCGCGTGTTACATTCTTTTAAGTATGTCTTACTTAGCATTTCGACATACTATGCTATTTCTACCAGGGTAATCTTGATTATCTTAACATTCTGTTTTTTCTTTCTTAAAAGATTCGTAACATTGATGCATTTCGAATACATATGTACGTATTTTATTATATTTCGCAAGAAAAATGATAAGCTCACCCTGTTTCCACTTAACTCACACATAACTATGATACGAATGTTATTCGGTTCTATTGGTGTACATACTTGCGCAAGATAACAATAAGAGTCGGTGCTCGCATAGGTATATCCAATACAATTATACAGGGTATAATTGTATTGGATATACTTATAAAAGTATGGAAACCCCTAAATAGCTCCGAAACTACGGATTACAGGAAGAAATGTATCATACAAAAGTCGTAAGGCTTAAAGTTCTATTTACAGATCTTATCGGTTTGACCTTGCATAGCGTCGCCAAGGATGCCTTAAGCGGCCGGATCTATTCCGATTTTGCCTAAGATAACCAAGTCGTCTTCAAAAAGTATACGCTAGGTTTAGAAAGTATAATGACAAATATTGAAATCTCTCAGGAAGTTACGAACCAAAAGAAGCTTTATTGTAGTGTTCTGAAAAGCTCTCAATAGCTCATCGCGACGCTATTGAAGGTCAAATTGACAAGGTGCGTAAATGGAACTTTATGAACCTTACAACTTTTGTCTGAAATATTTCTTTCTAAAATGTGTAGTAGTTTTGTAGGAATTTCCATACTTTTTCATCACCCTGTGTAGGTACCGAACGAGAACTTCGCTCATGATGGATTTGCAATAAATAAAAATGCAGAGAAAAATCCCTTATGCGACTATTTCAAATCGAACGATTTATGTGCAGTAACCTAGCGTATGTGCAAAACCCTAGCGACTAATGTGATTGAACAATATGTACAACCTAACTTCTCCATACTTTCGATGCTCTGCGTGTAATCGCGGAGTGTCTGAAGTATATGATGATGTTATCAGAATTTAGGTTGAAACTCGTTACTTGGCGTGTATGGAATTGAAGTTAAATCATACTTCATTTGGCCATTTTTTAGTCTTCAGAGTATCACGCTCTAAATATCGTGAGAACTCGACACAAATTTGATGACGTTTCATATCAGGTAGAGCAAGGTGCAACTTGTACAAAGTCTCGAGCATTTATTGAGTTTGACTCCGTTTCATCATGATACACAATTGACTCATGACCCTGGCTTACGAACTTGAGTATGGTAGCTAATACATGTTAAAGTGACCAGAAGTTGTACATGTGATAGTGAATAATAGATACAAAGCGATGAGAAAATGCACTTTTCTGTACCGACCCACAAGGTTTTGCTATAGATTTTGTGTGTCAGCTTCCGAAACTTATTTACGCACTACGGTTAAGCTGACTCACACGATGCGGTTTGCTTGTATAGATGACCTGAATAGGTTAACCTATACAAGCAAGCCGTAGCGTTGTATGTCAGCTTCGGAGGCTAACTCACACACGCTATGCTTGGTCATATGCTTTGCTGGTATAGGTGGCCTGTACAGGTAAACCTATCCGACAAACCGATATGCTCGGCCTTAGAATTTGTACTACATGGATAAACTATGTGATGTGAATTTCTTTACGTCACTTTAAGAGGGTTTCTCAACCCCGATCCTCGTCGTATTCGGTCCTGAAACGTTCCAACCTGCACGGAAATATTGGAATTTCAGGGCGACTGGGCACATGGTGCAATGCACGACGTTTTCGAATAAAGAAAAAGGAATCGGTCCAACTAGAACAGTACATGGTAGAGGGGGGATTCGTTATAATACGAAAAAGAAAAGCAGACGTGTGAAAATTAATAACAATAAAAATATATTAAAAAATAATCAAAAAGAAATAAAAAATGGTAAATGCAAAAAACAACGACGAGTCGAAAGAATAGGACCCGGGCGCGCTGAGCTCGCTCGAAATGAAAAATCTACTTGGCTATCCGTTACTATTACGGACAGCACCTCAGCCCGCTCGGTCGCAGGAAAAAGAAAACCGCTTACCGTCTATGTCGGCAGATCGAGAATTCGGATTTTCGTTTCTCAGAATTTTCCCCGTCCTTCGGGTTTTGTTCGATTCCGATTAGGTCGGTTTTCCTTAGAATTACTCGGTTTTCCGGGAATCGTTTCTCCCTCTCTCTAAATAATCGTTCCTACCGGTCGTACATCCAACGTGGAAGTTGCTTCTCTTCCGGTTTCTTCTCCGTCGAGGCGAGTACCGCTCGAGTCGTTGAGGGTCTCGCTTGGGAAGCAAAATATCGTCGCTCTTTTTCCGAAATCGGAAAGCTACGTGGTGAAATTCCGCCGATTATTCGACCTCCTTTCCTCGTTGACGATTTTCGTCCCGACTCCTTCCCACAGGATTTCGGGTTTCGGAGTCCTGAAGTTGGACTGCGGCGTTTCTTCTTCGGAACGTTCCCGGAAATGTCGACCGTTTCGGTTGCTTCGATTGGCTGTAGTTCTGCAGGTCAGCGCGCCGTGTGAAACGCTTCGGATCGGCACCGGGTGATGTCGCCACCGGTGCGATTTCGTGATACAAAAATCGATTGACATCTCTCCCATAATTTCGAGGATACGATTTACTGACTGTCGAGGCGTGATAACATGTGAATGTTTAATTCTATCTTACGTGCTAAATGGACTTCCAGGTTGGATCGATAGAAAATCGTGTGTTCGCGAACATAACCTGTCGGTCCGAGTTTTCGTTTATGTTGTGGAAAGTGACGGGAATTTTTGCAACAGAGAATAATTTTCTGTCACAACTAACGTAATTAGCGGGCCACGTTTTAACACTTTCGCTACTAGGAGTGACTATCGTCACCTGCAACAAGCTACAAAAATGGAAATGTTCCTAGAATCGCAAACGCTATTGCGATGGTCCATTTTTTCCGACATTGTTTTTTTATTGACTCCTGGGACTCAAGTGTATAATCAATCACACTCATTGGTCAGTCGCGAATGGGATGTGTCAAAGTACTCCCAGGTACATGACTCCCTATTCACGCCGCGTGGGTCGCAATGGTAAACACTATTGCACGTATAGTAATCAGCGCGGCCTGAACGGTTGCCTAAGAAAGTCACGCGTACGTAACAGCGGCCAGCAAAGTGTTAACTTCAATGCCCATTAACTTGAATGCAAAAGAACTAGCGTTTGATCTGCTTCTTCATAGGTGGCGTATTGTGATGCTGGATTCTCTATTTATACGCTATGCAAGTACAGTAGAATCTCCGTACAAGTTACCTTCGAATGCTTTCGTACAAGATACCACGGGTTCCCCTCCGTTAATCCGCTACCCCCACTCCTAATGCCCCTTCGCCTCTGAATGTTTGGAGTTGCGTACTCCGTACGTGAGTTCTATTGCTCTCCGGCGTAGCAGACCGCTGAGTGGGGGAACGGTAATTTTCGGAATCATATTCCCCTTCGGTCCCTTGTGGTATCTTGTACGGAGATTCTACTGTATCACTCTGAGTCGATTGGTGCGGCGCCCTATGGCATTCACGCGCAATTTTAGGCGGACAGCAGAATGCGCGCGTGCCACGACTTGTTAAGCGATTATACAACGGAATTCAAATAAAATGACTCACGTAATTACAAACGGGTTCCAGCCAGTAGATTTAAGCATTTTTCGTCCCGAAAGTATCTCAAAAGGTGCAAAATTAGTGAAAAGTTTTCACGTGAGTGATGTGAAAGAAATAATCGATGACAATCATCGAAAAATTAGTGGTTCGATTAGGAAAAGTATAAAAATGTACACCATTACTTTTTCTCTCAACACTATTACACCCTACGACACAACAATTGCGATTTGATAACATTTTTTTATTATTTAACGAATTTTCAGTAAGCACTGTTGACATTTCGACACAAGTTGACATGTGGTATTTAAGCCATTTCTCACCCTAGAGTTTTTGTTTTCCGCCAACTGACGGCGCCACAAAAGATACTTGCCTAGCGTATAGTATCTTACAAAAATAACTTGCTTCAAGTAGAGTATTATATTGCAAGAAACTATTTAATTAGAAATTCAATTTATACACAGGTCGAATTATTTAAACCAAAATGGATTGCTCATTGGTGCAATTTGTTATGCCAATGGTTGAATTCCGGATCGAGACGTTTAATTTAATAACATATCTATTTAACTTCGTAGCGTTCTTCTCTTCTTTTGGGTTTTTATGTCATACGTCAATATATTCAAATTACCAAAGCTAATGTAGAGCGACGATTATGATTTCTTTTATTTGTTTTATTTTCGCCAGGTGATTTTCGGACTGTATTTACAATTCGCACATATCGTTACGCTAGAGGTAGAACATACCAATTCCTCCTTCTCGCTTACAATTGAAAAATTACTTTATTTTTATTTTACTTCAATTTTCAAAACGCATTCGACGACCATTTTACACCCGAGGAAACTCTGTAACTTTCGCTTCTTCGAAGAGGATAGTTTCGCAAATCTCGATTTAGTTACACTCTCTTTATATCTGCTAAATTTTAATGAAGTCGCGTCATAACTCGCACTGTATTTTTTGCGTTTTCTAATTAGTATTCAAATAAATCGTCTCTAAGTAAAATCGAGTGCGAGTCTCAAGTTATTCTCAAAATCCGTTTATCTTTCTTTATTCTTAGTTAGATAGAAAAATTTTCAATTTGCATTCTCTTTAAACGCAAACGAATTACGTCGAACTCTTTCTCGCTAATTCTATTGAGAGCTTTCGCAAACAGTGAACAGTTTGGTTGCACAAGCGTAAGTATCCATTCCCAGACCGTCTTGTCTTAAAGCCAAGCATCGATACTTGTCCGAATTTATGATGGCATTTGTGTACCAGTGTGTGTATCCTATTTCACTTAAATTTTTGCCAGTTACGCTTGTCCACTCCCCGACTGCATATAGAGCATGAGTTCCGAGCCAAACGGGTGCTGGAAGGTTTTTTATCATGGATTGCAAATGTTTATCCTCCTCCGCTGATGTTAATACGGGTAAATCACCTGTAACGATGGAAGGCATAGTAGCATGGGAATCATTTACGTCACAGCGGTTACTCATATGTGGTTACTCACCTCCTACAGTCTTACAAAAGGTGTGAGCTGTGGCCCAAATAAGAGTGTTATTGTAAATTGTGTATGTTTTCGTACAGTTCACGGTTGTTCCGTTTCTTACGAGGGTATCTGAAAAAGCAATTGCGGACAAAGAAAAATTGAGCGAATCGCTTATTATTAATAGTTATTAAATTTGCAAATGATTGAACCTACTTGAAAAACTGCGAGTTTGCAGTGACTTGTTGTCTTCCAAAGCGGTTGTAACGGTATGCAAGGCGACGATAAAAACAAGAGCAATCGTTTTTGAAAACATTTTCGTTTCTTTCGTTTTCACAAAACGGAATCAACACTTTTGTTCCTCGAGGAGCGTTTGGAAATCAAATGAGACACATTCGAGAAATACGTTCTTAATCTTATCTGCAATCCTGGCTCTATATGGTCGAATTACACATTTCGTTGATGATAAAAATCAACGATTGTATAGGTAGATAGGACTTCGATGTGAAGAGAGGCGTGGGTTTGTTGAATTGAAATAATACTAACCAGGCAACCACGCCTTAGTGGAATAATAAAAAATATCTAATTAAACAGTAATCGAAAGAGCATAGCGACACGTGTTTCTTGACGCATAAATCATATGCCCTCGTCTGCTCGTTATCGAGACATTGACATGAGTCTTAAAGTTTGCTCATTTATTTATTTCTTTTAGCCGAGAAAAATCGACAAAAGTCGTGGTTCCGATTCGCAAATGTTATTAATCAGATTAATGTAATGCTTTGTAGACAAGTAGAAAGTATCAAGAGACACGGTAGTGTCTCGAGACAAGTTCATTTATGAATTGGGCGAGAGCGCTACCGTGTCTCTTTTCTCGACCGAACTAGGTCCGCACACATAACAAATAGCCGAAGCGTTCTGTGTACAAACACGGCTGGAAAGCCTTCACACACTCACACGCTGTCTGTAACATCAGTAGTACAGCTCAACGGTGGGCTAGGCCCTAGGCATTCAGTGATTGTGTTTTGTTTTTCCGAATATATCCAAAAGACGAAAATTTACCTTACCGACGCACGTTATGTATTATTTTATTTATATTTTCTCGAGATATAAAGCCGATAATAATAATAATATTTGCAAAAAGGAGACAAATCCCCCTAAAAAACACCTTTGGTGCAAAAAAGTCGAGACAAGTTCATTTATGAAAAGGGATCTCTCTACAAAAGTTGTGAAATCCTATAACATTAGACAAGCTCGTTTTTTCCATTATGTCAATACGAAGTAATTACAAAATGGAAAGAATTTTTTCTGTTTACGTGATTAGAACCGGTATTGAACTTGTTGGCCCCCGAACAATTCAGATGATTATGAGTATGATGTATAATTTATTCATATTATTATTATGTAATCTGATCTTTACTAATTCATAATGCGGTAAAAATAAGTTAAATTGTAAGATATTTATTGCTTATCGTTTGGGTTCGGGGCCCGACAAGTTCAATACCGGTTCTAATCACGTAAACAGAAAAAATTCTTTCCATTTTGTAATTACTTCGTATTGACATAATGGAAAAAACGAGCTTGTCTAATGTTATAGGATTTCACAACTTTTGTAGAGAGATCCCTTTTCATAAATGAACTTGTCTCGACTTTTTTGCACCAAAGGTGTTTTTTAGGGGGTAGACTATTTTTATCATATTTTGACAGAGGTTCATCGGATGCCTCCCCCCTCGACCCTTTTCGTTACATCAGACAGACGAGGGTAAATGATTTATGCGCCAAAAAATACGTTACACTATGCTCCTTCGATTATTTAGATTTTTTCCATTACAGTCGATTCTACGTACAAGATACCACAAGGGACCGAAGGGGAATATGATTCCGAGAATTACCATTCCCCCACTCAGCGGCCTGCTACCCCGGAGGGGAATAAAACTCTCGTCCTTCGTATAAGATACCATGCAAAATAGGGTAAACTTAAACCGATAATGTAGGTTGCTTTGTATTTCATATCCTTTTCCTTCTTTTTTTTGTCACGCGGCTAGAAGTCCGCAAACGAGGAGTTCTTGCAATTTTGACGGGAAAGAGAGAGAGAAAAAAAATTAAAATGTGATCTTAAATAATTAATAATTTATGATAATAAATTTAAAAAATCGTTATGTGCAAATAATTCTCATTTTTTCTCATTTATTTCTCAGGTATTTTATACGGAGTACGCAACTCCAAACATTTAGAAGCGAAGAGGCAATAGGAGTGGGGGTAGTGGATTAGCGAAAGGGAATCCGTGGTATCTTATACGAAAATATTCGAAGGTATCTTGTACGGAGAATCGACTGTGTTACACTAAGGCGTGGTTTCCTCGTAAATTTCACGGAATACCAAATTATACGTGATAATTGCTTATCAGTCTTATTCGTTGATACTTGATATCATTTTTCAATGCGACATAAAATTCAAAGAAGTTACCGATAGTCATCTGCGTTGAATCGATGCGATAATCTTCATTTCATCATTTTAATGCCTTCTCTGAAATAGGGGATTCCCCGAAAAAAATTTGATTGCTTTATTCAGACAGGGATATGTTAGCTTTGTCAGAAGGTAACAGATTATATCGATTTAACGTCTTTAAGAGCCGCGTCATCTACAGGGTGTCTCATCTTAACTTGGACAGACAGATTTCTCGAAAGTGGTTGGGTTTAGTGAAAAATGTTTCAGACAAAAGTTGCTGGATTTCGAGGGGGACATATGATAGTGACCTTGACTTTGACCTTGAAGATCACTTTCAAGGTCAAAGTAATTTTTTAAAATGGGAACCCCCCCTTTTGACATCGGCAATCGATAGAGCGGGAAATTTTACGTTTGAATACGCTTTTGGGTCATAGGTTTAATTTGACCTTGAAGGGCAGCAGGGTCACCAGAAAAGTCCCGGGACGGTCCAATAACTTGGAAAAATAAGCCTCGTAGAGAAAACTGTTTCAGACAACAGTTCTACTATTTTTCCCGAGATACCAGATGGAGGGAGGTTCCCTTTTAGGTCAATTTTAATGTCACCATCTGGTAGCTCGGGAAAAATAGTAGAACTTTTGTCTAAAACAGTTTTCTCTACGAGTCTTATTTTTCCAAGTTATTGGACCGTCCCGAGACTTTTCTGATGACCCTGCTGTCCTTTAAGGTCAAATTAAACCTATGACCCAAAAGCGTATTCAAACGTAAAATTTCCCGCCCTATCGATTGCCGATGTCAAAAGCGGGAGTTCCCATTTAAAAAAATTACTTTGACCTTGAAATGACCTTGAATGTGATCTTCAAGGTCAAAGTCAAGGTCACTATTATATGCCCCCCTCGAAATCCAGCAACTTTTGTCTGAAACATTTTTCACTAAACCCAACCACTTTCGAGAAATCTGCCTGTCCAAGTTAAGATGAGACACCCTGTATACTATACATGTATGTGTAAGGGATGACGTTAATTATGGATTATCATAGAAATACAATAGGATCTTGTTTTAACAATCTGTTAGAGACCGAACAAACGCCTTATAACAATCTTTCCTTGGTCAACAAACTTTCGAGGTGAGAGCTGAAAAGATTGTTATCGGGAGGTAATTTTGCGCCTTGCACAGAGGGATTGGTATAAAGTGAAATCGTTATAGCGAGGTCCTACTGTATTCGAAGGGAAATAAACTTCGGTTGGCGCGTCTTATAGGTTTAATGCGATTGGTCGACGAACTTCCGAGGTGGAAGCCAGAAAGATTGTTACCGGGAGGGTAAAACGAACACCGTAGGGCCTCGATATAACGATCTGTTCTGGTTCGAACAAACGCGTTATAACAATTTTTCCCTCAATTTCCACTCTGCGTGTCTCTGCTTGACTAGGTTGTAAATTTAATGGCAAGGAGAAAAATTTTCTCCATGCGCTTTTGTCTATTGTGTAACCTCGAATGTGAAATGTATTCGAAGATTTTTATATATGTAAGTTGCAAAAATAAATATACTATACATATAAATATTGTAAATTCGCCATTAGAGAAAGATCTTTATCGTTAGTTTCAGTGACAACGAAATCCTGGTCTACCTGTCGTAGGTTTTTAGAATCAGTAACCATTATATTTCTAATGGTTACTGATTCGTTACAATTATAAAAAATTTTCATACATATTATTTTGAATCCACGCATAATATGTACACACTTGATATACACTACTTTCACTTCACTATTTTCAACTTCAACAAAGACAAAGCGTGATAATTAGAGGTTATGTTATAAGATATTTGAAGAGAAACCAATTTCAATGGACGTGCCTTGTAGGGAGTCAATGTGGTTGGTCGATAAATTTTCAAAGTGGAAGGTAAAAAGATTGTTATCTGGAGGTAATTTCGCGCCTTATAGACAGGTATTGTTACAAAGTGATATTGTTATGGCGAGGTTTTACTCTAATAAATTTTTGGAGAAAATGTTTTATATACTGGATATAGAGTTTCAAGTGTTATATTACATAGTAATATTGTACTGACTTTGGATCTTAATGTTAAGGTCATTTAACAATTACTTTTCAATTGAGCTACCTATTTTTGGTTACATGTTCTTTTTGCTATTCTCGAAAGCTTTCCGAAATTATATAATAAAATTACTTTTTTGTGGAACTTTTCTAGTTATGGAATACGAAAGTTACTTCTTCCATCTACTCCCATGTGTTGCACCATGGGGAATACTAACATGGATGGTGCTATACCATTTAAAGCTTCGTAATTTGAAATGAACTGAATGAATAGTAATTTTATTATAGTGTTTTATAAAACTTTTAGAACTAGCAATAAAAATATGTAATCTCCACAGCAAAATTATTGTATAATATCCCCATGAAACCTCATAACTTTATTCTACATTCTGTCAATTAAATACTGGGAATTGTTCATTTAACCCTTTGCGGACACGTGTCGGATATATCCGCCCGAATCTCACGCGCTCCCTAATACCTGCCGTCCACAGCGACGCTCGCCCGTCGAGCGGCTCCGTCCGCAAAGGGTTAAGAAATCCGCCAAAAAAAATACATAAAAGTGTAGATTGGTACCAATGTTTTTTTAGTTTTAAATACAGTTTATTTTCGATATCAATTACATTGATTGTGAATATACGAAGTTGAGAAAAAACTAAAAGAACAACAAAAGTTGTGGTAATTACAAAGACAGTAAGATGGCTCTAAGCGTCTGGTTCTCATGAACAAGGTTTTCTTTATAAAATAGCGGTTTTTTCAATTTCACGACAGTCGAAATTATAGTAAGATTATACAGAAAAATTTTGAAAAAACCGGAATTGTCTTGATGCATCTGGTGGTTGATATCAATGTACCTGATTGTCTTGAAGAGTCTTGGCGTCATCTGATCAGCGGTTAACTTGCAACTATTGGTTTCGTTGGTTGAGTTCAAGTATGTACGCTCTGCGGTGTTTAAAACGTACCATAAGAATATCCAACAAAGAACTTGTCTATAATTTTTTATTACCAACAAACTTTCTTCTTCGGAATCATTCGAGATGTCGAAGGTTACCGGAATATAAACCATCTTGAAAACTGATACTTCTAGTATAAGAAGCTTGAAAAAAACTTGGGTAATAGGTTTTCCACCTACCTGATCATCATTTTCAGTATTTTTTTGTATTAGAAGCATAAAAATGTACAAAGAAATGGGGTTTTAGGTTTGCTACCCATCTAACCCTTATATGTTTTTATCAAAATCTAACTATTCAAACTCGAGTTTGCACTTTTTTTGCGCTTCTGTTCATAGAGCCACATGCTCATGTATGTACATGAAATGTATACATAGCTGCACATTTTCAATAAGAAAAAGCAGGACATTATCGCCCTCTTCAAGAAAAGCCTCAAAGTTATTTACTCGCTAATGACGTCCATCGACATATGATAAACAAGTTTACAACGTAACCGTTTGTCGTTACCTACAAGGATAAGATCGATAACGTTGATCACGAATGTATCAACAGAAACGACCGACTTTCGATAACTTATCATTCGTTTGGATAAACAATTTTGTTTATAGCTATCGAAAGTGTCATTTTGGCGAACTTATTGTTTGACGGTAAATTATAATTAGCCAATTTTCAGTTATTTGTTTTACTGCATCAAAATTGGTTTAGTTCTCATTGAAACGAGAATAATATCATTCAAATGAATTCGAGTTATTAAGGGGTTAAGCCACTCTAGAGACCGAAAAAATAGGCCTTTTTGGGATTCTTTTTAGACAAACTATAAAATAAATAGCAATTACGAAAAAGGGCATTTATTATACATATCATCGACTGTATACACTAATTTTTTTGAAGCGATTATGTTCCAAATGGCGGCTATTCAACGTTTTTGCGAAGACGCCTTCGTTTTTCCAGGCCAAACTGCCGGAAACGCACCGCCTGTAATTTTTTAATTATAATAAGTCAGTTACTTTTTTTCGATTATATATTCGAGCAGCCATAAAAGTACATATCACTTTTTCGATATATTGATTTTTGACAAAATGACGCACTTTTGAAAAAAAATTGCGAAAAAAAACCTCAGAAAATTATTAATAACAAATGAACTATGCATGTAATTTTATAAATATATTTTTTATAAATATATAATGTAATTTTATAAATATATTTAAAATTTGAAGGTAATCCGTTGAAAATTGTCTGAGTTTTGTTTCCGGCAATTTTGAAAAATGTAGTTTCGAGATAAACGCGTTTGAAGTTTTGAGTAGTAGTTCGCTGCGGACCGAGCGGCCGTGTACTAAAATTCGAAAATCGAGTACTTTGAGATTTGTCCCGTCCATAATGTTTTGGGACATCATTTTTGAGACACCAAGCGACCATTTAAGACCAAAAAATCGATTTTTCGAAAACCTTAGAGTGGCCTAACCCCTTAAAAGAATATATGTTTTTTTGCAATTTGAAAACTTACACGCCTATTCTATCGCAACTCTTATCACATTTATGTGACAAAAGAAAAAAAATGTTCCATGTGGACTATGGTTATCGAATAAACGAAGAATAGGGAGTAAGCAACGTGCATGTAGAAACATCAATACAGTAACCGCTTACACGTACGAATGTGGAAAATAATTCTTTATCAGAAAAACGCCGACTTACAAGCTAAACTTTTCTAAGAATAATTATCAGTCGTTTAATACCATCGTAGTACTTCGTAGCTAGAAAGCGTCTTGCGAAAAGAGTGTGAGTTCACAAAAAAGTAATGGTCACCGTCGAATAAGAAAGGTACGATGATTTTTCGTATAATCTTACTCGAATTTTGAGAGGTGACTCCAAGTTCGCGCGACTCGAGCATGGTTTCCGGTAGTTTTGCAAATTTTCAAGATAGCGTTATTGAAATTGACAATGGTAAGTCGATTGGAAACGACAAAAAGGCTATTCCACTGTTCAAAAGATTTTGGTGCAATGTATAGAAAATTGTGAACAATTTATTGAAATGTTTTAGGTGACCAAGAAAAACCTATACTTCAAATTCAGTTACTAAAATTTCTACACGATGGGAAGTGGATCTTTTGCTTAATCGCTTACAATACTACGATAATCTATTATCTTTCTACTTGGGTCACGTCAACCAACAGTTTAGGTCAGTTATAAAGTTCAATGGCTAAATCGGTATTTAAACTCGCTGTGAAAGCATACGCGAAAATTGTTTTCAGAGTTCAAAGTGGCATACAAGATGTTAGATAAAATGCAACAATAATTGGTGGAATTTACAAAAGTAATCTTATAGTGTATAGTATGGTGTATTTACAGTAGGACCTCGCTATAACAAATTCACTTCAAATGAATCCCTCTCTATAAGGCGCAAAATTACCACCCGATAACAATCTTTTCAGCTGCCACCTCGAAAGTTTGTCAATCACTCACATTGAATTTATAAGGCGCGTGAATTGAAATTCACTTCTCTTCAAACCCAGTAGGACTTTGCTGTAACAACTTCACGTTATAAGACTCCATCTCTATAAGGTGCGAAGTCACCTCTTGGTAACAATCTTTCTAGCTCCTACCTCGAAAGTTGGCCGACCAACCAACTTCCAATACAGTAGGATCTCGGTATAACAATTTCACTTTATCACAATCCCTCTCAATAAGGGGCAAAATTACTTCCCAGTAATAATCTTTCTAGCTCCGATCTCGAAACTTTGTCGGTCAACCATATTGAACCTATCAGGTGTGCCAATTAATAACTACTTCACTTCAAATACATTAGGATCTCGCTATGACAATTTTACGTTATAACAATCCCTCTCAATAAGGCGTAACATTACCTCCCAGTAACAATCTTTCTAGCTTCCATCTCGAAAATTTGTCGATCATCCACATTGAATCTGTAAGGCTCGTCAATTAAAATTTACTTCCTTTGAAACCCACTAAGACCGTGTTATGACAATTTCACTGTGTAACAATCCCACTCTATAACGCGCAAAACGACCTCCCGATAACAATTTTTCTAACTCCCACCTCGAAAGTGACCTCCCTTTAAATATCTCATAATATAACCTCCAGCTGTTAAACGTTTTCTTTTGAAGTTGACAATATGCGTATGTAACCATTATAAATTTAACAGTTTTTAATTCTGTAAGTCAGTGACAGGTAGACCAGAAAGATCTTTCTGCAATTGTGAATTTATTTATGTGTATCATATACTTATTTTATACAAATTGACCAAGTAAGAATATTTCAATCATATTTGACGCTTTGTATCACATTTGAAGTTACACCATAAACAAAAGCGTATACAGAAAATTCTTCTTCTGCGCATACTCCTGCGTATTAGCTATATAACCTAGTCATGCATAGCCACGTAAAGTGGAATTCGGGGAAAGATTGTTATAAGCCGTTTGTTCGTCCCACTTATAGATTTCTGTAAGAAAAACCTCCAGTAAATTTTAAGTTTCTAGTTGCTTGCAATGCTTTGCTTGACGCCATTTCCGGAATAGTTGAGCAAGAATTTTCTTTTAGATCCTTATTTTTTATTTCAACATTTTTCTTCATTTTTTCCTTTTCCATTATTACCAACAATAACTATATAAGTATTGTATATACATCTGTTAAAGAGGCTTTCTACTGTCTAAAAATGTTACTATTATATTTTAGACGTTATTATAAATAAAAGTTTTGTTAAAACGAAAGAAATGCTCGTTATATAAGTATGCATATAATTTAGTCCAACGATAAGCTTGTTTAAAGAAACAATAATGAGTCGTTTCCTTATGAGTCATTTGCTAAATAATATTGGCGAAAGTATAGAAAGTTTTGATACCACCGTACATTTACGTGCAATTATTAATAGAAGGATAAGACGAAATAATAGGAGGTCCCGTGCAAAGTTAAATGCAAAAAGCATCTTATAATGCTAATGAACCAAAAAAAGTTCAGTATGCATACTTTATTCAATCCTTGCAATCGGTTAATTATTGAATAAAAAAATTGTGATTTTTCAACCGCCATTTTGGTTCTGAAAACATGAATTTTCGAAAAATATACGCTTCTATTCGAAAGATTACGCAATTTTAACGCCATATTTGTACTCTCGAGACATTCTGTTGAGTTCTTTCTATTAAAAATTAGGACTTTAAAAATAAAGAATTACAGAATTTTTCATTCTTTGACAAAACGATTGCTAAAAGTCATGAAATAAAAGTGTCCATTTGGACATTAAAGAATTAATACAGTATGACCTCGTTATAACAATCTACTCGGGACCGAAGATAGGCCTTATAACAATCTTTCCCTCCATTCCCTCTCTGCTTGACTGTGCACGATTAGGTTGTAAGCTTAACGCGTGGAAAAAAAAGTCTTTCTAAACATTTTTGTTTATTGTGTAACTTGAAATGTGCTATGTATTGAGATATTTTTACAAGCGCAATTTGTAAATAATAAGTATATTATACATATAAATGAATCCGCCATCAAAGAATGGTCTTTATCGTTGCTTCCAGTGACAACGGAATGCTGATCAACCTGTCATAGGTTTTAGGAATTAATAACTCTTAAAAATGTAATGGTTATTAATTTCCCTACAATTATGCACATTTTTTTATACACGTAGGGAGCTAGAAAGTTTGTTATCGGGAGTTAGTTTTCCGCCTTATACAGAGGGATTAGTATTAAGTGAAATTGTTATAGCGAGGTCCTACGATATTTGAAGGGAAGTAAATTACAATTGACGGGTCTTATAAGTTCGATGTGATTGGTCAACAAATTTTCAAGGTGAGAACTAAAAGGGTTATTATCGGGAGTAATTTCTCGTCTTATAGACAACGATTGTTATAAATTGAAATTGTTATAGCGAGGTCCTGCTGTATTTGATGGGCAGTAGATTTCACTTAATGCTCCCCTATAAGTTCAATGTGATTTGTCGACAAACTTTTGAGGTGGGAGCTAGAAAGATTGTTATCGGGAGGTAATTTCTGGCCTTATAGACAACGATTGTTATAAATTGAAATTGTTATAGCGAGGTCCCATTGTATTTGAAGGGCAGCAAATTTCAATTATTTATAACCTCATAGGTTAAATGTGATTGGTCGGTAAACTTTCGAGGTGGGAGCTAGAATGATTGTTATCGAGAGGTAATATCTCGCTTTATACAGACGACACATTGTCATAAAGTGAAATTGTTATAGCGAGGACTTACTGTGTATTAGAATAAATACGACATGGTCGCAAATGGTGTATTTTCTCAAGAGTGTTGACAAAAGAATTGAAAGAAATGAAACAGTTTTTGATAGCTGAGACATTTTACTCGGCAAGTGATACCTTGCTATAATGACTGCTCCTTATACTACTTGTAACGTTCCTCTTTCAAGCCTTCGCGCATGCTCCGCTTTCCTTTCCTCGTCACTTCCGTTACACGTTTGGTTCGAATGAAATTACAGCTCGGATTTGGTGTTGTTCGCTGGCTCAAAATAAGTTCCCCTTAAAAAATATATCCTCTTCATCTTATCGACAGCTTTGAAGGCGTTTTCGAACACGGTTTTGTTTAACATCCTGTCTTTGGTTGTTTGCTTGATCCCGAGCTGGACAGAGCGAGGAAATCTGCAAAGTTACAAGAAATTTAAAGAATCGTGTAGCAGGAAAAATCAATTGAAGGTTTATGCGCACATTTTTCGTACGAATCCACCCGATCGGAGTTACGGTTGTCGTTCAGAACGACTTCGATGTTCGACGAGTCTTCTTTCAGAATGGGACAATGAGCTGGCTTTCAGGCCGGTATCTACCCTTGGCGTGGAAAAGTACGAGGTATTTGCTTTACTTGCATCGTCGACTCTAATGTTGATATCTGCAATTCTCATCATCACGGAAGTCCTCAACAGGGTTGTTGATCAACCCGTAGTTTGTACGTAAGTATATTTCTAAAGATTTCCGGCTTCTAATGAGAGCAAAAGTTCCAAAATGAATACAAAGTCGTTTTTTTCCCTTTCGAGGTGTTTTACAACGGTCTCATGTGTTTATTTATACAGTGGGAAATTAGGTCTGGGTATAATTCATGGTATACTCGCACATCTCGGGACAATAACCGCACACCCGGACGCGGGATTGGATCATGTTGTTTGCAAAGCTCTCCCTTGTCCCACTCTTGGCGGATACAATCCCATTTCAGGTGGTAACGTGCTCGGTGCAGTGGTTCTTTGCGCGTGCCATATCGTTCTACAGTTTTGGTAAATCTCTTTTCTGTGTCCTAATTATTTTTTGACCAGTGATTCTATTGGAACACGATATGATTTATGAAAGGTAGACTTAAACTTAACAGGGGTAGTGGGACGTATACGCCCCACGGACTTATTTGCAGTTTTTTCATATTTATGATCTATTTTACAGATTTTAATTAGACATTTCATGTAAAAAGCTCGAATTTACTCCGAAAAATGTGTCCCTCAAAGGGTTCGATGAGGATTGAATATGGGCGCTTTTATGCTAGAAGTTTAGGTCAGTTTCAGAATTTGGTGCATATTATCTTTATGAATCAAAGAAATATCTTATTCCAAATTCTTTTATCAATTCTTTGTCGGACCTTTGTGATTCACTTTATCGGATTTGAACTGGAACCAGGTGATTGTTGTTTTAGATAATACAATCGCAACTTTTCTGCAATACTCTTTACAACTAACATGTTTTTCGAAATGTTTTCAATGAACTTTAATAATGTGGAATTACATTAAACTTTGAGAACAAAAATTCGAAGGAAAATCAACAGTCTCATGGGTTAAATAATTAAAAAATTAATTGATCCTAAAAGTTAATATTATATGAGGATATATCACTTAAGTCTAATTATTTATTTGGTGTCTGAGAAGAAGCATTTTCGCAACATCGAAACGTTAATGTTGCAATCCGTTACATTGTTGGGCAAGTATACTCGACTTTTAAACCTTTTGTCACCAAACCTTTCGACATTTTTCTATCAAGTTTTAATAGATGAAAAATAATGAAGCACGAAGGCGAGTCTCTATTACACCCGAGCTTGGGGCGAATATTCACTACCTCTGCAGTCAATGACCGCGGTCCGTGGGCGTGATTTATTTTGTCAAAAGGTTTCCGACTTGTCAAATGGTTTAGAAGTTAAGTGTATATGTTTCTTTTTATTTTTTGAAACAATAAAACAAATCCAAATTTTTAAAAGACAATATCGTAAATTCCTCTTCGTTTGCGGTATCTTGTTTTTTTGGCATTTCGATCTTTTAGTAAATGAGCCTCACGGTCGCGAGTTATTTTTCCTTGGATTTCTTTTTCTCTAAAAAATACGATATCCCTTATTCTTACTAATTTTAGTCTCTTTTTACAAGATTCGCAATAAAAACAATTTCGATTTAAAATAAGTTTATTATCTGAATCTCCAGCTAATCCTCTTCCACGGGACAGCCTTACTTATTTATTTCAATTTAAGGGGTAACACCACTCTAGGATTTTGAAAAAATCGATTTTTTGTTGCTTAAAATATACTTTAATGTCACAAAAACAATGTACAATTGATCCTATATATGGTGCAAGAATTGCAGACTAGAGGTAAACCAAAATTTCAAGGATTACAGTGTTCATAAAATTTTAAACGCGTTTTTCTCGAAACCACTTTTTCCAAACTGGGAGGACGGATTTCTCGGAGACTATTGCATGGATCGATTTGAAATTTTTACAGTAGCTTCACAACAACATTCTCTTTGGAAGTACGTAGCGGTTTTTTGATTGAATGTAAACTTTTTTTTATAAACAATTTAATGCTCATTAGAGCAAAGAATCGATTCATTTCTTAAAAAGTGCACCATTTCCACAAAATTTTATTAAAAAAAACCCCTACGTACTTCCAAAGCCAATTGTATATAGATTAGATATTTTTTTATTTTTTGTTCCATGACTCATATATGCCGAGAAATCCGTCCTCTCGTGGCGGTGTTTTCAAAAAAGCTGTTTTCGACGACGGGCTCTGTCGCCTTTTTATAAGAAAATGTCAATACAAAAATTGTTTTTCCTAATTCAATATGTGCTAACTAAACCCTCTGAAAATAAATTTTATTCAGTTTGTCATACTCCCAAAATCAATTGTCAAATTTAGGTCTTTTTTTCTGCCTCTAGAGTGGTTTTACCCTTTAAGTATTGACTAACGTCGAAGATGCAAAATAAATAAAATCTCAATATTCACGTTATATGTGTTATTTAATCGGTATCGGGGTTCGAAATGTCACAATCGCAGTAGTAAAGTGATAAAAAAACGGTACCTTGTACCGTATGTATGTATGTACTACATCGTTCACAAAATTCCAATCGCAGGGAATACCACTTAAGTGGTGGCACGGGTCATCTAAAACTCAACAACAAGATTAATTCTTTATTTGTGAACTCTGTGAAACTTCAATGCATGGGTTATGCAATATTGTGTGAAGCATAATTGCATTAAAATCTGATAACGGCACAATAATATTGTATAATCTACTTAAGACCTACTGTATTCTAACTTAAACTTGAGCAAGTGGAATATTAACAAAGTTCTGATATATATATATTTTTTTCTTCAGTGTTTTCGGTCGTAAAATTATTTAATTCAATATTTGTGTTGACGTTTCAAAAAGTTATACGTTGTCATGTTCAAAGCTATTTGAAGTAAAGTTTCAATTCCTGTTATATATTTTTCTTTTCCTATTACAACTGTTACGTTTAATTTGCCTCCTTTTAAAAATATAATGTTTGGATTTTTTCATTACATTACATTTTTTCCGATTCGTTTACCAATTTCCAAATTTCATTATTAAATTCCTCATTAAAATTATAAGTTATTTATTCAAAACTTGCAATAAAATCATAAATGGGTAAATTTTTCAAATCATAAGGTAAACTGAATTTTCTTCTATAAGATGCCATTTCAACTATTTCAATTGAAAACATTATTTTTCATAAATTATTGAAACATTTTTTAATTCTTTTATTTTTGGAATTTCATTAGTCAGTTTTTTATATTTCTTTTGTAAATTTAATTTTTCTTGTATTCTAACTTTTTCCAAAATTAAACTCGATATTCATACCGCAATACTTGTATATGAACAGATCGTGATTAAATTACCCCATAAGGACCTGATCATGGCAATTGATCAGTTATTTAGTTATCTTCTTAATTTCTCGTATTCGAATTAATTCGAGTTTATTTATTATCTTCATCATTAACTGCATTAACTGGGTAAATAAAAATGTTCTATTGTCCACTAAACGGCTCATAACGATCAATACCATCATTGTTGGTGTTGACAGGGTTATCGACATTATTGACACCATAGCAGCTTTGGTGATAACCGCTTTAATGATAGCGTCCATGTTACCGTTAGCGTTTTATACAGCCAGTGTTATAATAAAGGTGGGTACCACGATTAAATTTTAACTAACATGTGGTCGGCAAAAGAGTCGCGTGAAGAGATCGTGGCAACTTACAGTAGGACCTCGTTATAACAATCTTTTCGAGACCGAACAAACTCCTTATAACAATAAACAAAAACGTATGGAGAAAATGTATCTTTTACGCATATTCTTGCGGGTTAAGTTAATAACCAGCGTTGCCGGACGTAGGGTAATTTGTATAGTGTGGTATAGGCTATTTTCTAGAGTGCTGTACTTGGCAGCATTGTTAGGCCTATACTACTGTAAGAGAGACTGGGGTCAATTGGGACGTTTTTGACAAAATCGTTTACTGTGACTTCATTTTATAACATACCTGTTCCGTAATAAGCTGCAATTGCAGCTTGAATATGCAACTATAAAAAAGCATTATTGAATTCGCCTCATGAATATTGTCGAAATTTTTTAAAAACATTTCGAATGACCCCGAGCCTGGGTCGATAGAAACAGTGCTTGGGGTTAGTTGAAACTTCTCTAGATAAAAGATAAACATGTCCAAAATATTAGTTTTATTTGTAGGTAGATATTTCAAAAACTAAACAAAACTAGAATATTCATAGTTATGATAGTTTCAATTACACAGAAGAAGGAACAATAGTTTTGGATTGATACACAATATAAGAACCAAACCCTTCAGACATCAAACCCTTTTTCCCTCGGGACCCAATCCCTATACATTAACCGTCTCGGAATTAGTTCATTAGTTTCGAATAACTCGCGTTTCAACTGCCCCCAGTCTCCCCTACTACGCTGCAGAAATTACCCCACGCCTGGTAACGCTGCTTATAACCTAGTCACCCACAGCCACGCAGAGCGGGAATTGAGAGAAAAATTGTTCGGTCCCGAAGAGATTGTTATAACGAGGTCCTACCGTATAATATATTCTATTGTTATGTCGTCACGATCTTTTTGAATCTTTCGACATTTTTAAGTAAAAATACGGTAAATCATAAATATCTATTCTTTTCTGTTTCTTCGCGTTGTTGTAGAAATTGCCACATCACATGATTGGACAACTCGAGAAATGCCTTCGAGAAAGTTTAAGAATTGATGGAGTTCTCGAACTGAGGAATGAAAAGTTTTGGACTAAATCATTTGGAAAATTGGTAAGAATGAATGAAGCAGAAAGAGAGCGCGCTTGAAACACGACACCAACTTTGTATTCTTTGTTACCGAGACTTATACACTGGGGTATAGGTAATCCTGAATGGATTTTTGTATCGATTTTTTCTTGACATTGTTTCTGTGCTAATTTCAAAATGAGAAGTTCTAGTGTGCTGTACACTGGATTAGAATAATATTTCGCGGTTTCAAGAAGGATGCAGTCTTGAAAAATGACTAGAATTAGAGGATATTTTTTCAAACGAGAAATATGAAAATTTGGAGTTAGTTCATATATATTCTTTCTTCAGTCTATCGGGCTTGAATTTATTTATTTCGATTATTGTGTTGACGTTTCGATAACTAATACGTTGTCATCTTCAGAACACTAATTTGAATTATTACTTTAATTTCATATTTTACTTTCTTAAAATCGAATTAATTTAATAATATTGAAATACATCGTAAAAGATGTTTTCAACTACACTGTCCTATAAGTAGTGACGGTTTATGTTTTTTTCTTTTTATTTGGAGTAAATATTTTGGAGTAATATTTTCATGATGAAATGAAAAGATACAGAGCTTTCAAATTTGTACTACATAGTTATTCATTCTTCAATTATGTCTCTGAATTTTGTTATACGAAAATATACTTATGATCGTGAGTTATACCGCTCGAATGGCACCCATGTGAAAAAAACGATGTCCATGATTCCGGCAGATTGGCTTGTCTGAAATAAAAAAATAAAATTGCAAGTTGATCTATAAGTGGATGGCTATCGCCGGAATGAGGATTTTTTGAAAATATTGAAAATTAAATTTTTTACATGCTTTTAAACATTAAGACCCAAAATTTAATGATTTTTTTGGACTATTTTTTTCTGTAAAAAGAAGGCGGTTCAATGTTTTTCAAAAATCCTTATTCCAGCGATAGCCAACCGCTTATAGATGAACTTGCAATTTTATTTTTTCATTTCAGATAAGCCAATTTGCCGGAATCATGGACACCGTTTCTTTCACATGGGTGCCATTCGAGCGGTATAACTCACGATCATAAGTATATTTTCGTATAATAAAATTCAGAGACATAATTGAAGAATGAATAAATATGTAGTAAAAATTTGAAAGCTCTGTGTCTTTTCATTTCATCAGGAAAAATTCCGAAAAAATATCAAAAAAAACGGCTGCCACCCGGGTTGACCCCCTTAATAATTATACCGCTCTTCATTTAATAAATTAACTTTACAAATTTGGAAATATTTTTTTGACTGTAGGCTGTAGATAATACAGGCCGACGCATTATCAGACCCTGAGATCAGGTCAGATCACGATAAAGGTTATTTCACGATTTTGAGCAATGGTTTTGTCCAGAAAGTAAAGCGAAGATTGTTGTAGAGCGTTTGCTCGGTACCAAAAAGATTGTTATAACGAGATCACACTGTATGTCGAAAGTCAATACCTTATTTTACGGTGCACCTTTATCTCGCGCTTTTAATTTTGAAAATCTGATAGCAAATTTATAATCAGCGACCCCGAGAGTCTTTGGGTACCATTCGCTATTGACATTCAATGGATTTTTTTAAAAATCATTTTTAATTTACTATTCTTTGCTGGTTATGTTTAACAACCCAAAAATTTGATTGATTCCAGGCTGGAAGTTTGCAAGTTCGAGTACGAAAAAATGCGGACGAAACAATTGTACTGAAAAATGTTATGAAGTGTTTGTCAGAGATAGTTCCGATATTAGTCGTTGAGAAGTTCGAGGAGTCCGATAGATTGGAAGCGAAAATAGAATATCCGGTGGAATATTACATCCAGGAACTTTTATCGGACTGTAATGGCTACTATGGCGAGAAAGGAAATAATTCGAAAAACGAAGAAAATGAGGAAGTTGCGCTGAAAATAGACGACGTTCTCGGTAGCAAACGTAGAAATGTTGAAACTTGGAAGACTTCTTCTTTCGATAAGTCGAAGCCAAAAGAAAAACTTCGGAATTTCAAAGAAATGGGTTGAACGAATTTCTACCTGTTAATTTACGTGTATCGTGCGAGAAGGTAGGAAGTTCGTCGGAAGTTACGAAGCTAAACTGTATTATTCAGCAAATCATATTATTATTAAGATACATTGTACTTTTTACCGCAGTAGCACCGCGAATAAGTACTCGGCTGTAACTTTTCGCTTCCCTGTTGAATAAAACAAGAGTATTACAATAATGTTAAAAAAGGAAATAAAGATTGTAATTTCAAATCCATTTGAAACCATATACGGTGGTTGCTGCTGCTTTTATATACACTCGAAGAATCTACATATATCGTTGAACAAAATTGGAACACGTAGGTACTTCAATGAAATATTATTATTGAAGAATTTTTATGTAATTTATACAACCGTCAACCATTTCGTGCCGCTGCTTCTTCTTCTTCTCTTCCTTCGTCTCGTAGTAATACATATTAGATGAAAAATAAATAAATAAATGTATGTGCGATTTCACCTTCGCAACTCTTCTCTTTTGCCTCTCGTAACTTTAAAAGTAATTAATAACATCATATTCAGGGAGTTTATTTAAATCTATGATATTTCTAGACTCCTACTAAATGTGAAAGCTCTCTCGTGTGATACCTCAGATTCATTCGCGGAAATAGTATGTACCTTGAAAGCAACTGTAGTCAACAGTCAATTTCTATGTATTGCACTTTTGGTGTAGCCGACCAATTTGGCGTTTTACGAATACTTGTTCATCGTAACCAAGCGAAAAAGTCGAGTTTTGTTTTTTTCCGAGTCCCTTTTTGTACTTTGCGAAAATACCCTACAAATTTTCCTCATTTATCCATAAAATCTCGATATTTTGATCAATACCCGTGCAGGTAAGCAAAAATATTCACCCTTGTTGAGCAGCTAGGGTACCCAGGTGCCTCGAGCGCTTTATTTCTATCCAGCGAATATGTAGCAATAATTTCATTTTCCGACATTCCAGATACTCTTAATTTACCTCCCCTATAACATATTAACGCAAAGTATTATTTTAAGCAGCTTAAGCGAAAAAGGGAGCTGCGCGATATTTACAGATTTTGTACGATCGAAGTGAAACTTTTCTTTTTGCCAGTCTTTGCGCCAGCATTAAGGCTTAAACTTCCTAGGCATATTTTTTTGTTCATTAGTAAAAGGTGCAAATAGGGTGTATCGATAAAAGTATGGTTAATACTTTTAAGGGGTTACAACACAGTGCGCGCGCGGTACGATGGTGTATTTTTAATCATTTTTTTCGAGCAAACGATTGTTTTTTTTTTCTATTGTTACTTGTATTCAATATATATATAAACAAGACTCTACACAAATTTTTGTATCCCAATCTGACTAATAGTTTGCGGTGTACGCCGCTTTCAAAAGAACACTCCGATTTGGTGGTTGACAGCGCAATTAAGCCATACGGTTCATCTAGAAAAACAAAAAAATGGCGGACCAGCGAATTTCATCACACAAAATTGTCATCGTTTATGAAAAAACAATAGAAGGAAACCCTTTATAAAAAAAACTCTCCGTGGTGTCATAGAGACTGGATTTTCAAACATTTTAAGACTTTGTACATGCAAATCGGATGAATAGTTTTTTAAATATGCTGTCAACCAGGTTGGAAAACATAGTTTCGAGAAAAACGCGTACAAAGTTTTGCTGAGAAAGGATAATAATACGTCATAGAAACTAACAATAAATTTTACCTGTATCTCCGTCAATTTTACGAATTTCTTTGCATTTGGTGAGAGTATTCTTAACAAATGCAGCTTTCAGAAAATGAAAAAAAAATGAAAAAAAATTTTTTGTACTGTGGTGTAACCCCTTAATAGTTTATTTTCCTTAGTTTTGTTGTTTAACCACTTTTTGGTCATTTTTAATTTCGATCTTGTATCGCAGATACAATGGGACCTCGGCTTTCGCACACAATTGGTTCCTGAAAGTGGGTGCGAATGTTGAATGTTCGAAAGTAGAGGGACGTAAAAAAGTATGCACCAAAAACGGTGTTTTAAGGTATTTATTTATTTATTTATTTAGCTTTCGGGTGTTTTCTTTATAAACTTATCAAGAGTTAGTTGAGTAGCTCCTTTTTTCTCTTTTCGTAATAAAGATTTCTGTAGCACGCAGTGTCTTTTTGTATTGCCCTACGTACTTGAGATATACGTTCTCCATTGAGATCGCATTCTTCCATAATAGTTAAAAATTTGTCTAGATGCATAAAGACTTCATTCATATTTTTAATCGTCAAAGTCTTTACGTTTTTGTCGGCTTCTTCTTCCTCACTTTCGTCGCGTATTTTATTGTTAATCAATTGTGGCTCAATTAGATATACATTTGACAGCGGTGCTGAGTGAGATTCAATTAATTCATTAACATCGTCGTTGTGGACGTTCAAGTTAGATTCATTCATGAGGCTAACTATTTCATTGGTGATAGTTTCCGGTGTTTCTTCAAAATTTGTAAAATCATTCGTCACTTGTGGGCATAATTGTTTCCAGGAACCTTTTATTGTCGACTCTTTTATGTCAGTTCACAGAGGCAATATTCGACCTTCAAGGCTTACAAAGTTGAATTTTTTAAAATGTGCGAAATAGCGAATTGTGCAAAAGTAGAATGTGCGAAAGTCGAGGACCGCTTGTATTCATTTTTGAGTTAATATTGATCCACATTTTCATTTATAGGGATGAAAACTACAATTATAAAAATCCTCACGGTTATGTTATATTATGACGTGTCAAAATAAACTTCATATTAATTAGGTCATTAATAATGCAATGCTTTATATTTTTGTACGAGCCGGATCAGCTGTTTAATTATATGACTTAAAATTTTTTGTTCCGAATTACAGTAAGACACCTGTATAATAATTTCACTTTATAATAATCCCTTTCTATAAGGCGTAAATTACCTCCCGATAACGATCTATTTAAATCCCACCTCGACAGTTTGTCTACCAATCGCATTGAACTTATCAGGAACGTCAATTGAAATTCGCTGTCTTTCAAATGCAGGAGGATCTCGCTGTAATTTCAATTTATACAAATCCCTTTCTATAAGGCGTAAATTACCTCCAGATAACAATCCTTCTAGCTCCCAACTCGTGTGTTTTTCGATCAATTACATTGAATCTATATGTATATGGCGCACCAGTTGAAATTTAGTTCTCCTCTTGACGTAGAAAATAAGCATATATGTAGTATCAAATTTTTCATATTATGCGTGGATTTAATGTTGTATAAAAAAATATTCGTAATTGTAGCGATATTGATAACAATTATAAACTTTTATTGCACATGTAAAGATATCTCGATACCACATTTGAGGTTATATATTTCATTTGAAATTACGTAATAAACATAAACGGGTAGAGAACGATTTTTTTTTCGCGCTTACTCTTGCGCATTAAGGGGTTATGCCTACTTGGGATCGGCAAAATTACATGAATTTCAATATTTTTTTGTCGTTTTATTAAGTATTAATTAAAATTCGCAAAATACTAACAAAAAAGTACGTGTTTAGTAGTATATGTATAAATTTTTATATTAGAAAATATTAAGAAATGGTGGAAATACAGCTCTTCTCCTAAAGCGTTAGTTTTTTTTTATCATTTGCGATGACCACAATATCGTCGGAACGACTTATCTAAAATCCAATTAAAAGAATACTGTGTTAGTATATTGCATTATGAAGGGGTTCAACGAAGGGTTTGGTAAAATTTAGATTTTTACAAAAATGACAACAATTTTACGAAAAAGTTCGTCTTTGGTGCTGAACTGATTTTGGTGTTTTTATTGTAAACATTTTTTTTCTTACCGAAATGAAAAATTCTACGTTCAGGCCCTTCATAATGCAATATACTAACACAGTATTCTTTTATTTTGATTTTAGATAAGCCGTTCCAACGATATTGTGGTCACCGCAAGTGACGAAAAAAATGGACGCTCTTGGGGAAGATTTCCACCATTTTTTAATATTTTATAATATAAAAATTTATACATATACTACTAAACAAGTACTTTTTTGGTAGTGTTTTGCGAATTTTAATTAATACTCAATAAAACGGCAAAAAAATCTTGAAAATCATGTAATTTTAACGATCCCCAGTAGGCATAACCCCTTAAGCTTACAACCTAGTTACTCATACTCACGCAGAATGGGAATTGAGGGAGAGATTGTTATAAGGTGTTTTTTTGTCTGGAAGAGATTGTTATAGGAAGGTCGTACACTAATTGGTTTAGCATCAGTCAAATCGGGTATCATGGGAATTAAGGAGCCTAGGTTTTATCAGCTATTATACATTGTCCCGAGGTCAGTAATTCAGATTTCGAACATATTTTTTATCTATAAAATATGTAGAATTATTTACAGAACCATCTGTGAAGATTTTTTGTGCAAAGTATGACGTTTTTCAAAAGTCGTTTATCTGTTACGAAAAAAATTTCGCCTCCACATCGTACCTGATCGATATATTTTTCGCGTATTTTGCATTTTTATTTCATAATAAGTACGGTGTTATTAATCTCCTTTAATTTGGCACATTGGCTGTTGGGTGAGTTCAAATGCGTTCAAGTGATATTTGTATTCTTTTTGAAGATACATATTTGATCTGACACATCCGTGTGTCTGCCGTGTTGTTTATACTTTTGGTGGTGATTTAATTAATAAAGGAAATTTAATAAAAAAAATTAATTTGAGAGAGTTAAAATTGGCTTCCAGTCCATCATATAGGACTAAATAATCACAAAACCAAAATTTAAGATTATCCGTTCACTAACAACCGAGTATATTGTAGCTATCGCGTGACTTTTGTTCTACGGCCTGGTTTAGACATACTGACCGTGTATGACGGGTTGCATTTCCAAAATCCGGCCACCTTAATGAGATGGAAAACGTAGATACGAATTTCAGGTTGGTTTGTCCTTTATCTTTTTTTTAACCGCTAGATTCGTGTCACCTTTGTTTTTCACATTCTTACGTATCGCCCAGTAAAATAAAGTAATCTACATTAACTTTCATTTTTGAATTCTTTTAAGGGTAAACTTTTTAGGATCACATGACACGTACCTAAGCAGCAGCCCAATTAAATTTGGTTGGCATGTAAACAATCTACTATTATCGGTTGGCTGCTCGCTTGTCACGTGACCCTCAAAACTTGAACCTTAACGTATTCAAAATAGCAGGTAAATCTTATCTATTATCAAGCTTCTTTTGAAAACTTATTCGAGAAAGAAATTAGTTTGTCATACTTTCACCTTCAAATTATCCTTAGTTTCTGATATCGTAAGGAAGCATCTACATCGTGCTATCTAGGGTTTCCAGGTTAGGGTCAAAATAACGATAACCGACTTGAAAAATACTGATTCAGGGTTAGGAATCTATTGGAATTTGAAACTAGCCAGAACCGTATGACGTGTTGAATGTAAAAACTTAAATGAAATAAACAAATCATAATCTATTAAATAATTAGGGTTGTGTGTCTGTTGAAATTAACCCTTAACAGTCAACATCGTATCTTTCATACTTTGGAGGAAAAAAATGATTTTTTAATGACCTGACTACGAATTTATAGAAATACAAAAATTTTTAATTATTTTTTTTTAAACTTTTGAACCTATCAGTAGATACGTAAAACTGGGCTTTATATTTATTTCTTGAAACCCTCCGCTTTTTCTTTGAATTGACAGGTTCGCGATTCTATTACAACTAATTGGCTCTTGTACAACTTATTGTTAGAGATAGGTTCTTACAAGGAAGGTTCACCAACCGGACCTCACCGATTTCAATAATTTTTGGATATGTTGTAGTACTCGAAAAAATAAGAGACACGTATTTTTTTTTATGTGAGTGGAAAATATTTGTCATAAGAAGTCGAAGATATTAGGTGTGGTAATGCCCCAAAGAGTTGCAATCCTTATTTTATATTTGAAAAAAAACTAGATTTCTTATGTTTTTTTTATAAAAACTAGGGTATGAACTAAAAAAAATAAAGAAAAGCATTTCCGTTTACTCTATCGAATATTTCAGTTGTAGTGTTTCAGGATTTTTTACGCAACTGCCCCCAAATACCGTAAACTACCCCTTAAAGTAATACATTGCATGTAAATGATGAAAAAAAATTTTTTTTCTTGAGATTTATTACACGTGGAAACAGAATGTAATTTATATAACAAACAATCATTTTACAAATTTTTTTCAATATAGTAGTATAAAAGGGGTGATAAAAGTCACCCCCAGAAGTGAATTATTCAATATAACTCGATATTTATTAATATCTTTTAATGGAACTGATTAAAAAATATTTTTTAAGGGAAAATTTATCCTTATTTACGAAGGGATTTTTTATGCAATCGCCCCCAAATACCGTAAACTACCCCTTAAAGTAATACAGTGTATGTAAATGATGAAAAAAAATGTTGTCTCTAAAATTATTTATATTTATTAAGTTAGTAAAATATAATATTGTTTTAATATTACATTACAGTTACTTATTTATAACTATTATTGTAGCTGCTCATTATTATCATCATTATTATTATTTTTTGAATTTTCACATTGAAAAAAAATGTTAATATTTATAGTTTTGGCGATAAAAAGTAATAATAATAATAATAATGATAATAGTGATTATAATGAGCAGCTATAATAATAGTTTGTGACGAACGGTCCAAGCGTCCCTCTTGGACGCGGGACCCTCCGGACACAAGACGGACTATCCCGAACCCTCTTCCCGGTTTTTCGAAATTCAGGAAGTGAATGGGCGCCAGTTGTAGGAGGCCTACAACCCGGGAAACGGCTTCGGGTTGCTCAATGGAGAGCACGGGAACCTCAGGGGAGGTCAGCAATCGACAACGCGGGATTAGTAGAAATAAATCGGGAGGAGACCAATCTTAAAAAAAATAACAATATTCCTATTCGCGGGATTCAGTTTTACAATACCTCACTAAGGTCGTACAATTCGTATCGAGAATTAGTTTAACTTTAACTTACTTCTAGTCCGTAATTATGAGACTCAACGAACAAACAAAAGAAAACTACAAATTCAATTATTACCAATATCAAAACTTAGTAACCGTGATACTTAAGCTAAACTTAACAGTGCGTAATGATTCTTAATCTAACTTCGCCACAAAACGCGCGGGATTACAAAAATCTAAAGTCCGACCTACGCCGGAACCGAACTCACCAAAAAGGGTTGAAAACCTAATTGTAAGATAGTCTCTGGAGGGACTGTAAACAAATCTAAACGATGCTAAGAGGCTACAAGATTGGGACTTTGGGGAAATCCTTAGGGAAAGAAAAGGACCACAAGCTAGGCTCATCTTTCGTCTCTCTTTCTCTCCCGTCTCTCCCTTGTCTCCTCTTTCGCCTTTTTTCGACAATGACTTCAGCCCAATTCTGACTCCCAAAAACAGCTGTATTGGCACTGTCTTAATGGTACTCGATTCTCTCAATACGGCAGCCCAAGGAACTCTGTCTTCCCGTCGTGTACGGGTCTCTCGCGAGGCACTCATCCCGCGTAATCCTTTACGCCGGCGTAGTGGATCAGCATCGTGATAGGCTATCAGCCTTATCTATTTTCCTAGTTCCGTTCAATGACGACAGGTGGCGGCTGCATGTCCTTTCGTGGATCGAAATCGATATGGGCCGACATCCTCTGACCTGAGAACCCTCGGCGGACTTCTTCCCATTGCGGTAGGTCGATTTCGGGAGAGAGTAGACGGCGGTAGAGCACTATCTCGTGCGTAATGGATCGGTATAGTAGGTATCGGAATGTGTTTAGGATTCGTGAGTCAGTACTAATTACATAAGTTTTGAATACTTCCCTTGCGTTTTGGAGAGGTCCCTGGGCCAGCCTTCTGTAAACTCTTCAAAGAACGTTAGTTTGATGCAAAATATAGCCTCTAAATGTGACTGGTGAAATCACCACCTCACAAGTTATAAAAAAGTAACTCTAATATAATATTGAAACAATATTATATTTTACTAACTTATTAAATATAAGTAATTTTAGAGAAAAAACTTTTTTTCACCATTTACATGCACTGTATTACTTTAAGGGGTAGTCTACGGTATTTGGGGGCAGTTGCGTAAAAAATCCCTTTCGTAAAAAAGGATAAATCTTCCCTTAAAAAATAATTTTTAATCAGTTCCATTAAAAAACATTAATAAAAATTGAGTTATATTGAATAATTCACTTCTGGGGATTACTTTTATCACCCCTTTTATACTACTATATTGAAAAAAATATATAAAATGATTGTTTTTTATATAACTTACATTCTATTTAAACGTGTAATAAATCTCAAGAAAAAAATTTCTTTTCATCATTTACATGAGATGTATTACTTTAAGGGGTAGTTTACAGCATTTGGGGGCGGTCGCGTAAAAAATCCTGAAACACGACAACTGAAATATTCGATAGACTAAACGGAAATGCTTTTCTTTATTTTTTTCAGTTCACACCCTGGTTTTTATAAAGAAATAAACCATAAAAAATCTAGTTTTCTTCAAATATAAAATAAGGGTTGCAACCCCTTGGGTCATAAACACACCTAATATCTTCGACTTCTTATGACAAATATTTTCCACTTTATTTTATTAAACAATCTTAATTAGAAGCCGAGATATGATCAAAAAAACGATTTTCGGATAAAACTTTAGGGGTGGTTTTCACCCCTTTAAAGTGGATGTCGGCACATAAAAAAAATAGGTGTCTCTTATTTTTTCGAGTACTACAACATATCCAAAAATTACTGAATTCGGTGAGGTCGGGTTGGAGTACCTTCCTTGTTAGTTTCAATTAGTGTTAGTTTCAATTAATACAGTGGAATTCTTTATTACACTGGAAAAAGTAATGCGATAAAATAGATTATATGAGCAAAGTTAATTTTTATATAATTTAATGCAACATAGTCTGTAGTATCTGCAACTATATTATAGTAAAAATTCCAATAAAATTATTGTTACGAAAATGTTTATAGTTCCCGTACATATTTCAATGTGATTGAACCGCTTCAATATAGTTCAATATAACTTGCTTACTTAATTACTTTATTTTGTTATTTTTATGTTACTGTTATTTTACTTTTAAATTATAATATTTTTAGAGGAGTCTATCATTATCAGTAAAATTGTATTTTATGTATTGTATATTCTATTTCCGCGCTTTAAGGGACCTGTTCCAGAGCGTTAAATAAATAACTCTAACTTTAACTCTATACCATACCTATTTACATATAAATTTTATATTTTCTTTAATTAAAATTGAAAGGTTGTGAAATTTTAATATGGTAAGCATATTAAACCTATACCTCTACCTCTATAGATATAGTTACTTGTTAGTATATAGTTACTATAGTTACATGTATGGTATCCGTTATGATAATTCTTGGTAATGTCCGCGATCGCTAGGTGGCCAACGCGCCCACAAGGGAAGCGGGTGTCTTTGCCCATCGCGCTTATATAACACCCCGCATTCTCTAATCATTCATTTTAATTTGAAATTTTCACTATGACTTATTCATTTTAAGAAATGAACAATAAAATATTGTCAACATTATTTTTGTTTAGCAATAGAATTTCATTTTAACAAACATATTAATAACGTCATATGTTGCGCATCTAGTTAAGAGAACCAATCCATTGTTGTTTCAAGAATAATACATTCTTGATAGAAAGATGCAGTTACTTATACTATTTTGACATAGTTACATATACCATGTAAAGATAGTTAACCCTTATTAACTTATAATTAACATTTCAAAAGGACAATCGAACCTGTTTTAGGCCCCTCAGTACCTAAGTGTTCAGTCTAAATATGATACATTTATGTATATTGTTTTTTCATAGACGCATAACGAGTCAAAAGAAGTTTCACTTTAATAATTACTTTAATCCATTAACGGCGGCCAGTAACCCGTGAATTGTACGGTGCCAAATACTGTACCATGGGGCATCTCGCCAATGTATATAAAAAAAATTTACTCGGAATCCAATACATCCAATACATTGCAAAATTTGAAAAGTTCTAACACTTTATTTTATTATTTATTTTAGTATTCACTTTATATTAATCTAACACTTTACCTACGGATATTTTCAGAGGAACTTATATTAACCCTCCGACCATGACAAATATAAAATCGCGAGCTTTTGGACTGCGAATTCTACGTAATCTGTAGTTAAAGGGTTGACTGTGGATAAAGTAAGGCAACCCGCATTGAGGAACGATGACAGTAGAAGTCACAAACACGTGACACCCGCTGATAACGGTTGGCCACGGAAATCACGCATACGCGAGTTCGTCGGTAAAGCGTTAAAGACATTGGTATCTATGACTTATAACAAATCAAAAGAAATTTTACTTTAACAATCGCTTTAAAGTATGACATAATTCAATATCGAAGACAATGGTTTCTATGATTGCTCTATGTATGCGTGCTTATCTTGACTCTTTGTGACGGTGAGTGCTTTTAGCGAAGCGGTGAAGTGTCCTTTACATCGTTTGTATAAATATGTATGTATAGATATCCACGAAGCCATTGAAAATCGAGTTCCGAATATGCAAATAATGCGACATTCTTCAATATATGCAGCAAACATTCCTTCTACGAGTAATTTCGCACAACGAGGTGCAGATGAAAGAAAAAGGTTGTCGGATTTTATCACATATATATGTCAAGTAGGTGCTACTGAGAAATGTAAAAAGATAAGAAAAAGCTGATAGGAGTGCTTACAAGCAGTTGGCGATGTGTCTGCAAACGCAATTATAGTATTTGTTTGGGTTTGTTTTCTTTAGTCGTTGCATTAAAGTATGACTTTTAGGATTTTATTTGTATTTTGGTATTTCAACTTAAGGGGGGGTTCTGCCTTGTAGAACCGAAAAAGTAGGTGATAATTGCGAATTTTTTTATAAAAAAACTGTTGAACGGGTTTATTTGAAATTTGGCAAGTTGTTTCATTGTACCCTTAAGTATTATTATAAATTTTTATGAGGCTATACAAAAAAAATGTGAGTGTGTAGAGCGTCGATTACAGAACGTTGAGAAATAATGGCTCGTGCTGACGTTGAAGGAAAGTGTCCTATGGTTTATCTGAAAAACAAAAAGGAGAAGGGATTCTTAATCTGTATGAACATGGCTTTCTATGGTACTAGAACAATTCAGAAAAATGAAAAACTGTTAAAAAGGCAACCTTTTGTAAAAAAAAGTTCGAATTTCGACCAAAAATCGCAAGGAATTATTTAAATAAAAAAAGAACGGTAACAGATACAGCCATAATCCTAGGTCCATAGATAGCCATGTTCATGCAGATTAAGAATCCCTTTTCCTTTTTGTTTTTCAGAATTGAACAATATAAGGCTTCATGTTCAAATAAACTATTAATAAGTAAAAATCTTTTTTTTTTTAAATTATCACGGAAATGATAACAATAATATAAACGATATAGGGTAATCATATTTATTGAGCACATTTTTTACAAATGTATTGAATTTCGTTTGTGCATTTTCCGCATACGATCTTTTTGCAATACATACAGCAATTATTGCTTCCATTTTTTTGCAGTAGCCCACTTGGCAACTTTTTCCGATTTCTGACGTTCAAGATGGCAGAAGTGAAACGTCTGAACTTTGACAAATGTTCTCCTTGTTTTCTCTAGCTAATTCCTCGGCTAAACAAAATATGAAGTCCTTTCTGGATATTTTCGATCCGGTGCACTCTTTACAGTATCCACGCGTTTATCGCTGCCAAATCTAAAATGTTATAAAAACTTCAAGGGGCCATCGAAAACACCCTGCTTTTATATTATACTTGCGTGCTATCTGGTCCGCGACATCGGCACCAAACTTTGTTTTTTGAAAATTATCCAGGCGCTATTGAGATAACGAATTGGGGGTATCTTACTAAAGACTTTTCTTTCACTCTTATATTTATTATTGGAGGAATGATTTTACGAACGAAGGAAATATATAAGGATTGTTTATGAAATCAGCTAACCCGTCAATTTGACGGGTTTCGTAGAGATAGGTATACCACGTACGAATTTCAAAATTTAGAATGCTTAGGAAAATAATAATTGTGTGTATAAATTCTTTTAATGAAATTATGAATTTACGATGCAAAGTGGTGAAGATTAATGCTATGGTTCTTTGGATATTTCATTTCAAAATTTGAAATCCGTCAAATTGGCGGGTCCCGTAAACCTAGTGTTAATAGAATTTTTGACAATTTTTGGTCCAATTTTGGTCTACCCAAGATCACCATGCGTACAGATAAAAGCTCTCACCCATGATTGCACGCAGAGAGAAAAATTATTATTGATTCATGAACAAAATTATTACGGGCTTGTCGTAAACATATGATAGTTATTTTATTTAATTTCGTTATTCAACCAATGACAAAGTCCTTCGAATAAATCTATCGGATACTTTACGTACCGTTATTGCTATTTAATGAATTTAATTACTTTCAATTAAGCTAATGTAGTTGAAATCCGGAGCATTTTTTTCAGTGCACATACGCAGCGAAAGCGTTATTGGAATTATCACAATTCTAAAGGAAGTATAGAGTTTTACAGGGTGTATCAAAAAAATTAGTAGATCATAGAGAATAAGTTCAATAAAATAAACAAAATATTCACCTTTATTTTTCAATTTCTGGGTGTAAAATGCTGTAAATAAAATGCAAAAAAAAGCAAGAACCTAACAAGTTGGTATATATAATTCTTTTATATTTGTTCCAAATGTAGAAAAAGATCACAGGTAACATCTATCGAATTTGGGGATGATCGGTACCCATATAAAAAAAAATAAAAAAATTTCTTTATTTTTTTTCCTTTTTTTACTAATAAAAATATGAAGTTCTTGTTTATGTCGTTCTGTTCCTCATTATGCCTTTAAAAATCAGGCAAAGTACAAAGTCGAGACAAACATTACTGGTTGAACAATCGCGGTTTAAACAAAGGTATTGCGACCGCCGTTCTCCCCGTTTCCCCTTCCTAGGTGGATACGGAGATACCGGCGTCGACAAATCCTGCCCCTTCGTCCCTTCCCGCGAGGGTAAGGGTCGTTACAGGGAGGGCACCCTTGCTCGCAAGAGCTCCAAGGGGGTTATTGGGCGCCAGTCAGGATCCTTTTTTGGGGATCGTGATGCGGTACGCAAGAAAACGAAAGAAAAAAAAAGAAACTTCTGAAAACAACAAAAAGAACAGACAAAAGAACCAATGATCACGAGAGGGAGTAAAGGGGGGGCTCGGCGAACTCAGGGAGGGCAGGAGTCCCAGAGGGGATCCTGCCTCCTTCTCAGAAAAAAAAGGAGACTCACGCGGGAAATAAAATAAAAAAGGCGCAACGGCGCAATTTATTGATAACAAAAAAACTTGACTATAAATTCGTGAAATAAAAAAAAAATATAAATTCACAGTACAAGAGAGAAAAAAAACGCAGCGAAAATCAAAAATCAGAAGAATAAACGTAATTATAACCAGTAACAAAAACTAAGAAAATTAGGTACTGAGAGGAACGGGGGGGAACGCGTCAGAAAACTTTCGAACTATAACGCACCAAAAAAAAAGAAAAGAGAAAAAAAAAGAAATTCTTTACAAAACACAACCAAAAAAAAGAACGCAAAACCGTGTTACAACACGGGCGTACGGGGGCACAGCAAAAGATAAGAGGGGATGCTCAAAAAGGGGGACAGAAAAGACACGATGGGGGCTCAACTAAATCGGAAAAGGGACGGAAACCAAAAACTTTACAGGGGTGGACGAGAGCGGGAACAAAAAAAAGAAAAGAACGAATAAAAAGGGGGAATGAGAAACGAGAAAGGGTACGGTACCCTTCTCGCTACCTTTTTCGCCGGATGTCTCGTCGGTCGTCGTGGGCGTCCGGGCACTCTACCTCCACTCCAGGGAGACGGCACCAGGCACTTTTCCCAATCCAAGGGATGGACAAAAAACCACGGGGGCGAAGAACGTGCTTCTCAATTCCGCACTCTGGCACGGCACTCTCAAGTTTAAGCGGCACTCCACGGCAGTGCGGGACCTCCATGCTCCAATTTCCCCTTCCTGGGGGGTCCGCTGTGGAATTAGGCCAAGAGGTGCTGACCTCTTTCCTTGGATCTTCGGGTCGATCGCCTTTATCAGTTTCCTTCCTTATCCAAGGATTCGTCGCCGGCGAATCTTCCTTATCGGCGTAGACCTTGCTTTGTCGCTATCCGGCGAAAAGGGATTCGCGAACGAGGGTACCGCAACGGGAATAATTCTTTAGGGTCCCAAAAAGGGAAAAGGGGAAATTCGCGAGGGAGGAAAAAGGGTTTCAGAGTAGGGGAAAAGGGAGGCTGTGCCCTCACCTATTCTTACATGGAGCTAATAATAACGCGCACGGTTTCGCACAAATACGCAATAAATTAAAAAAAAACAATCTTACATAATAGAAATAGCGCAAAACAAAAAAAAAGAATATAATGCAATCGATTTCGACATAGTATGCACAAAAAAAAGAATAACATGATAATAGAATGATAGAAAAAAAACGTATAGAAAAGAGATACTATACAGGCGCTTAACTAATGTTTAAGGGTCCCCCTCCTCTCAGGGAGATCCCTGGACTTCGCCATAGCCGCCAATAAAATCAATAATAATCCTTAATAAAAATGATCGATAACGAAAAAGCAAAAAAAAAAAGAAAACAGAGAAAAAAAAGATAATAGAAAAAAAAAGAAAGAGAAATGAAAAGTGCTCCCACCTGGAGGGGTGGCGAAATGCCACGTCACAGTATACAATTCAACCATTTTGAGGCCATTCGTATCTAGCGTTATCAGACGTAGGGTAATTTCTGTAGTGCTGTATAGACTGCCAAATACAGCGTTTCAAAAAAGTAGCTTATATCGCACTATAGAAATTACCCTACGGGTGGCAACGTTGCTCGTGTCCAAGTACATTTAACAATAAGATGCAAACAAATACTGATAGGATGATTATAAGGTATTGGATTAGGGATCAGCATAATTCCATAATTACTCGTATTCTATATCTAAACTTTAACTTTGATTTTTTTTTATGCACTTGGAAGGTATGTGTTGCTCCCAAGAGCTCCAATGCTCCACTTTAACTAACTCTTTATGCATCAAAAAACGCTTAGGATCCATATCATCTCCGTCCCTTGAGTTTACGTTACCTATCATCAATACTCAGTCCTATAAAGGTGTCTTGTTTATATTACTTGTTTATGCTATGAACAGACCACACGACGTTAAATAAGAAAATAACATAAAGTAATAAAGAAGAAGTAATAAAGATCAATTTTTGTTTCGGACGCCAAGCGTAATCACATCACTTCAACATTAGGGTTAACTAACACGTCGTTCAAATTTCCACGCTTTAATTGTGGTCGAATTTGAGGCAGAGTTGCCGTAATTCTCAATGGTAATATACACAATTTGTATTTTCAACTTTTTCAAAATCCGGCCAATCACCAGTTACCTAGGTAATGATGTAAGTTTAACCCTTGGAATGGAACATTTTTATATTTTTAGAGGATTTTTGTGAAACTTGTTATACTAGGGCTTTTGGAGTCACCGATTACGAATTAGAAGTCAAATTTAAAAAATTCTAAATGGAGGATCCAATATTATTGAAGTGTTTCCCCTCCTCTCAGCATTTCCCAGGACTAACGGCGAAATCAAATCCGAAATCATGAAACGTTTAGGATCCACATTATCTTTGTCCCTCGGGTTTACGTTACGTATCATCAATACACGTCTCGTTGAAAACTTTTCTCACCAGAGCGGTCAAATGACCGCTTTTGAAATTTTAATGAAAACTGTTGAATTCCAGGTTTTCATTTTTCTTGAACTTACTGTACCACTTTTTCTGTAACATATAGCTACTTAACCCGTTTCTTACCAAAATGCCCCAAATTGTCACTCATTTTCATCCAGGTATTTCAAAGTGAAAAAATTAACGTATCGAATTGAAATCACTATACCCTATGTAATATTTTTCGCTCTTTCAGAATCCGGCATCAAATTTGCAATATCTACAGCCATTTCGCAATACATTTGTTTAAACAAAAAAAAAGTGAAATTTCATCGTTTTTTTTCAAAAACCCATATTTTTCAGCACGTAACCGTATTCGGATCGGGCTGAATCTCTGGTTCTGGTGGCATAAATATTTTTACTAAAAGATAGAATGGTTAGTTTAATTAAATTCAAAATGGCGGATACCCAAATAACCCTTTTTTCACATAAATGTTAAAAAAGCTTTGGGATTATTTTACTCGAGAAGGATTCACTTAACAAAAAATTTTATAGAATAAAAATTACTCAAAATTAGTCAAAGAACATATGTGAATTTTTTCAGAATTTTATTGATGATTTTTGGATTCGGCCATTTTTCGAAAATTTTTAAAAATCGTCAAAAAATTCTGGAAAATTCCTACGTGTTCTTTGAATGATTCTGAACATTTTTCATTGAATACATTTTTTTCGTCAATTTAATCGTTATCGAGTTAAAAAATTCTGGAGTTCTTTTATTTTGTGCATTATCGTCCTTTGGCCGTAAATAAAATGAAAATCTAAATTTTTAAATTACAAAAGAAGCTAAAATAATTATCAAAAAAATACAAAAAAAGATAAAAAATATTTAAAAAAACAAAAAAAAAGACAAAACTCTTCAACAAATCGTCGACCTCCACGATGGAAAGAGTTGGGCAACGTAATAATTTTATTACGGCTAAAGGACGATAATGCACAAAATAAAAGAACTCCAGAATTTTTTAACTCGATAACGATTAAATTGACGAAAAAAATGTATTCCATAAAAAATGTTCAGAATCATTCAAGGAACACGTAGGAATTTTTCAGATTTTTTTTATATGTAAATATGTTATATGTAAATATTTATGAAATTTTCGAATATTTTTTTGTGCGGTTTCTTTTATGCGGTCCCTATCTACCGCACAAAAACAGGTGTTACGTCTAGAGTTGGGGTTTTGAATGGTAATTCAAGAGCAACTTAAGACTTACTTTCTATTTTTGAATCGATCTGGAAAACCGATTCAGGGATAGGAATTTGTTGGAATAAACGAAATCGAAATCTATAATTTTTGAAGGAAGGTAGAAGAAGTCTGAGGATATAATAAATCTAAATTAAATTGCAATCGGTTTCCAGTTTAAAATTTCTTACAAATGAATTTTGATACGAAATGACTATAAAGAGTCAGAGGGAGGGTATAAAGATTCTCTATAAAGATAAAATCTTGATTTTGGATTTAAAAGGAGGAAATTGAGGATTCTCTATGAGAGAAACCTTCGAATTTGGAGTTAGTGATTTTTCACCAGAAGATACCCTATAAGAGGGAATATTTTTTTGTGCGGTTTCTTTTATGCGGTCTCTATCTACCGCACAATAACAGGTTTTACTGTATATGAAATTTTATAAAGCTATCCATATTGAAATATCAAACTTACTATTATTTTTAAGTTTTCCAAGAAAATGTCATCCGATTGTGTTTTAGAAACACGCCATGTGTTTATGTACAGTTTCTTTTATGCTAGGTACAGAGCGCCGACCGTTGGTAATCCACGGGGCAAAATAACGATCATTCAAATTCGAGCACCGAAGTAACGTATAATTTTTCAGTTTCAAATCTTCTTGCTAATTATCTATATTCCTAAATCCCGAAAAAATTAATGTTTTTTAATTATACACGATCATTATTTTGTGTTTTTCTACTAGCAGCCCCCGGCACGGCTTCGCCCGTGCTAAGAGTGTGAAAAATTTAGATTTTGATCTTAAAATAATTGAAACTAATGCTAACATTTAGCGTAAGGCGAGTGGATAAACAATATTTTAGGTTTTTTGATTTGGTGTATATTTGTATAGACTTTTTGGAGTCCCTACTCTGGAGCGAGCAACATATAATCGGTAACGGTATTTATTATTGAGGATATTAAAAATCATAAATTATTCTGTTTTGTCGTCAATATGATGGCGAGTTACAACAAAGTGGATAGCGCGAAAATATTCCTCGTGCTCAAATACCTATCAATACCAATTTTCCTAGCGATAGCTTCAACAGTATAGAATTTGATGTGCTGCAGCGCCATCTACAGCGGCGAGTTACAACAAATTGAATAGTGTAAAAACCTTCTCCGTGAAAAAATACATATATGTGCCAAGTTTCATGTTGATTGGTCAAACAGTTTCGAAGTCTTTTAATCATATACAAACAAACAAACATTCATTTTTATATATACATATAGATGCTGAAATCTGTATTATTTATAATCAACAGGAAAAAAATATAACGTTTATTTGAATTGCGGTCATTTGACCTCCAGCGGTGGAAATAAGTAAATATAAAATGCCGGTAGGTTTAGTGTTTTATAAATAGACCACACAGCGCTAAACAAGAAAATAAAGTACTGAAAGTAGTTTATTGTTGCTTTGTGGTATAATATTCGACCGATATATAATATAATTTTTTTTTGTACATATAGGTTTCGATCATTGATTGTTGTTCATCTTCAGTATTTTATAATTTTTATATTTATTGCATGAATGTTTCGATGTATAGTTATATTATTTTAATTTGTAAATTTGTAAGATTTTTTTTATCCTTGTTTTCATTTCCTTTGATGACAACTGAAATGAACCAAAATAATATTTACATAATAAAACAAAATAAAGATCTGGTATGTATTAATAATTTAGATTAACTCTTTTATCATTCAACACCTTTGAGGTTAAGATCTATCATCGATCTACAACACTAAAATTAACGGCTTTTACAAATTTCAGTTGTCATCAAAGGAAATGAAAACAAGGATGAAAATAATCTTACAAATATACAAATTAAAATAATATAACCATACATCGAAACATTCATGCAACAAATTTAAAAATTATAAAATACTGAAGATGATCAACAATCAATGATCGAAACGTATATGTACAAAAATAATTATATTATACATCGGCCGAATATTATATCACAAAGCAACAATAAACTATTTTCAATCATCAACGACCACCAAAGAATACAACCAATTATGTACTGAAAGTAATAAAGATGAATATTTGTTTCGGACACCAAACGTAATCGCATCATTCCGACGTAAGGGTTAACTATAAGGTGGTTTAAATCTCCGCGCTTTAATTGTGACCGAAATTGAGGCAGAGATGCCGTAATTCTCGATGGTAACATGGCAACGTTGCCGAGTTGGTAGGGTCTTGGTTGGTTCGAAAGCAGCCGAGTGATAGTAGTAGTGGTAGTAACGCGCAGAAGGCTGTGTGGTAGGTTGCGGTAGTGTGGAGTCGACTGCTACCTCTACCTAGCTTCGTTGAAGATGATACGGGTTGGAGTTTCCAGTATGGCTCCGGCCGCCGGTAAGCTGTGAGCTTTATAATGTCGGAGTTTTGATGCGATTCGATGAGACGTCCCAGGGTTGTTGGTTCGTACGTACACCCGCTCCATTGTGAGAACCGTGCGTGTCGATGTCTTCGACGTATGAGAATCGAATTCATCTGAAGTAGGATACGCAATTCGTCGGCCGGTTTTAGTGCATGTATGTCAAGTGTATATTTTAGCAAGAGCAGGTGAGAGAGACATAATTGCAAGATTACGCTAAAAGAGCAGATTGGAGACATGCGGCGGAATGTGAAAATAATGCTACTGCTGTCATGCGCGTGGATGTTCGCCTTTGTTTACTACTACCACACTTCTCGGGACACCAAGGTATGTCAATTATAACCACGTTGCTTCATTTTCTTTCGTCTCTAATCAATTTTACAGCGTTCATTGATATTCTTCGCAGTCGATGTGAAATTCAATCAGTGTTTTGCAATTATACGAGAGCCACGAACGATGATGATAAATCCGGGCTTTCCGAGCCGCGGTTGACGATAACAGCGCGTATGCTTTTTTCACCCTACTCTTCGCGCTGTCCAATGGTAACAAAGTCAACGCTAACTAAGTTTGCGCCACCACGCTTTTTCGCGGAGAAGACGAAGTTTGGTTGGTAGGAATTAAAGGCCACTCGGAAGATTTTTCGATTCTTTCTATCTTGCCCTGGGGGTGAAGCGGGGGTATTTGGTAGGACGCGAGGGACTTGAAAAAGAAGGATAATAAAATGCAGGCGAAATGTCCACGCTGGTGACGTTTATTCTACGGTAAATCCGGTGCCCGTATAGCGAATTAACGACTAGCCAACCCATGGACTTTTGTCGGTATTCGATGGTCAACGCTGCTAAATGTAGAACGAATTTCTTTTTTTTTTTAATGTTTTGTTCGTGCCACTGGATTTTTTTTGTTAAACGTGTAAAACCCTAGTTAGTAAATTTTAGCAATACCCTAGCGTTTTCTAACAATGTTGATATTTTTTAATTAAAACCAGAAGTATTCACGATTATTTTCCGCTTAATCCGAAGTTTAATTTTTCCAAATTACCGGTAATAGGATTTTTTTTTCGTCAGGCGCCACTCGAGATGAAAAATTTAAACGTTTTTTCATCGAAATTAGTTTTTTTTTGGTACATTTTGATCCGTCTCGACCAATGCTCGGTGGATTTGTTTTCAATTTTGACACTATCCTCTTAAGGGGGTATACCAGTGTGAAGGCCGAAAATTTACGTGCTTTTTGGGAATTTTTTTAAAGAAAAGTATTCCATAGAATGTTTCCAAACTTTGTGGATATATTTGCCTATAAATAAACTGTGTAAAATATTTTTTTCATACAAAAATAATTGAAGGCGTCCAAGTTACGCGCTATCCCGTAAGACGCAAAAAAAAGTGTTTTAACTGCTGACATCATACAGGTCGCTAGGATGCCCGAAATAAAAAAAAAGACGCTCTTAAACTAGAAGATATTCCCTATCCGATGGCCCAGGATATCCGAGAAATGTTGAAACCTGACAAAATGGCGGAGTTTTTAAAAAAGTTGTCAATAAAAGATGTCCAGAACACTCAGTTAAAATTTCAAGTCAATCGGATAAGTGGTCTTTGAGTTACAATGTCAGCAAATTTGAAAAACATACTTTCGAGAAAAACGCATTTAAAGTTTTTAAGTCTCGATTTCTTCATGATAAAATATTATTTTACGCAGTTTATTTATAGATAAATACATTCATAAAGTTTAAAAAACATTCCATGAAATACTTTCCTTTAAAAAAATTCCCCAAAAGACGGATTCGGCCGTCACACTGGCATACCCCTTTAATAACATCCTCTAGGTCATGCTTGACCATTTTTCAAAATTATGTTTTACTTATTTTTCCCCAATCCAACAAAGGTGGATTTGTTAGTATAAAAAAAGTGATAATTCTTTTTCAGATCAGCTCCGAAATTTTAATTTTCAACTTCAAAATCCGGTCAATCAGGAGTTAGCTAGGTACTAATAGTAAGTTTAACCCTTTGAGTGGAACATTTTCATATTTTTGAAGGATTTTTCTAAAGCTTAGTATGCTAAAGTTTTTAGGGTCGCTGATTACGAATCATAAGTAAACATTTAAAAATACTAAATGGCAGATCTATTTTAAAAATTATAGTTTAAAAAAAAAGTTTTTCTTTTTGTGTTTTCAATATTCTTTTGTGCTCTTTCTTTTTTTTACATAAAATCTGACCTAACAAAAATTCTGACAAAAACATATGTTAAAGTATTACAAAAAAACATATTTTCGTCTTTACATTGTTATATAAATTATAAGTAATAAACAATTGTATGCAAACTATCATGGGAATTATGTGCCGTACTATAAATTAAATTCTGCAACCGTAAAAAAACCAAAAATAAAATGTTAATCACATGGGAACTGCTATGGAATGCAATCTAGTAATAGATAACATGCCCCAATTATGTCTTTTTATTCGTAAAATTAATTACGTATTTAAAAAAGGAGGGTAATTCGCGTATTGGTCTTTTCGATGTATTTACTCGTGGTAAATAGTATCAAATCATGGCGTGTCCTTTTCCTTGTTACATCCGTAATAAGGTAACATGGCATTTTTTTCGTCCTTCGATTGTTATAAACAATAGGTAATAAACAATTATCTGCAAATTACCGTGGGAATTCGCTGAAAAAAAATATATAGTAATTCTAACTATTGCTATAGTTAAATATGGCAACAACAGTATCTTTCTGGTAATTCTAATCAGATTTATCGTTACTCCAATTGTTTTCACGATTGAGCCAACTAGAAATTATATAATTAGTGCCATAATTTTTTTTTCCGGTGTTCTGTTTCATACTATTGGAATAATGTGAGTAGGCTTGACGTTAGAAACAAAAATTAATCTTTATTACTTTCTTTATTTTATTTTTTTTACTTAGCTCTGTATGGCCCATTCATGGAAAAGAAATTTAAAATAAAGATGTTTAGCGAACATATTTACAGGGCTAACAATAAGTATTGATGAAAGATAATGTAGACTTAAAGGCCAAAGATGATATGGATCCTAGGCGATTTTTGATGCATTTAGGGTTAGCCAGAGTAGCGTATTCAAAAGAGCAACATATACCTTCCAAGTATATTAATTAAAGTCAAAGTTAAATTTAACATATTAATATTTATTAATATTATTAAATACGTGTAATTATTGAGTTATCCTTATCCATAATCCAATAAATACCTTAAATTATATTCTGCAACCGTAAAAAAATCCAACAAATGATATTTATATGGAAGCTGCTATGAAATGCAATCCGGTAATAGATGAGCTGCCCCAATTGTGTCATTTTATTCGTAAAATGAATTGCGTATCTGTAACGTAAATTTCTCTATCCCGTGTGATACAAGTAATTCCCTCCTACTCTTAATATATTACGTATCGCACCATAAACCAATATCACATCTTCAGTCTTCAAATCATAACATAACTGTCAATACAGAACCTATAGTAAATTATTACAATAGCCAACGAACTGTTGATGTGATTTTCATCTGAGTACCTCATAAATAATTTTTCTAACAGGTATGTTTTCTTTTACATCTTAGATCACACTTGATCCTATTAAATCTGTCATAATATAATATATAATATAATTAAATTTAAAAATATAATGTAATAATATTTATTATAACACTAATTAATTGATTTATTACGTTTTATTTAATAATTAAGCTCTTATTTCTTTCCCCGTATCGTTCAAAATGCTACTTGTATTACTGGATAGAAAAATTTACGAGATTCTCACAAATTTTTAAATATCGACTGTATTTGGTACGACTCGAGTTGTAAAATTGTATGACTTTAAACTAATTTATTATCTGTTTTTTTTTTCAAATTACTAATTTTATTCTGGATGTTTAAAGAAAGCTTAAAAATCAAGCCGAAGCCTTACAAAACTTAATATTGTACGTCAACAATCGTTTATCACGAGAAAATTCTACAAATATATTGAACATATACGATTGACAAAGGAAATATTCATTTGTAATTCATTTCGTATCTAAAAAAAGATTAATTCACGTATTGGTCTTCTCGATATATTTACTTTTGGCAAACAGTATCAGATCATGGCGTGTCCCTTTCCCTTGTTATTGGTACTTTAGATAACAGGTTTGTGTGTTATTTAAAGAGGTCTGACGGTAATTGAAAAATTATTTAGTTCCATACAAAAACTGTAGCGCGGCGAGCACTGAGATCGCTCGTCAATGTTCTTGTTTACCAGGGCTTTTTGTTAGTCTCGTGTTTACACAAGAAATAAGCGGAGGTATTAACACCTATATGCCGTTAATACCGAGTTAAGCGGTTTTAACTCCAATTGATGCCGTCCTACCGCGCTCTTCATATAATTAAACCGGGTGGACGTTTCTAGACAACACTTCGGCGCTGAATAAATAACGAACAAAGTTAAACTCTGAATGGTGTGAATATAAAAGCTCTACATAGCTTTCGATCTATTTTCAAGGAAAGAAAGCTATTTTTATTTTCTTTACTTTCAAACCCTTAACTCTTGCTCGGCGCACGGGTAAAAGTATCCAAAGTTATTAGCGAATTAAGGGGGGAGTCTGGTGTAACAGGTCTAAAAAATCGATTTTTTTTGTCTGCTTAAAAATCTTCTTAAACATGTGAAGAATGCTTTTTTAAAGTTATAGCATCAAATTCGATCTTGAAATATAGTTAGGAGCGGTGAGAGCGCCAAGTAGATACACCTAAACACGGACTAGCCGAAAACTTAAACACGTTTTTCTTAAAAGCACGTTTTCCAAATTGGCGGGACGCATAGATCATCGAATTTTTATCCGATTCACTTGATTCAACGTTTAAATTGAAGATAATTAAATTTATATGCTAATGAACCTCAACTTTTCATGAATTATTATTATAGCAGAAAGTTATTGCAAAATATCAGCGGACATGTATCGTTCATTTTCATGTTTTCTTCCGCCATTTTTGTAATTAACAATTTTTTTTTCAAACTGAGGTTCATCCGCATTTTATATACCTACTAAAGAAAAATTTTTCCTCATTTTACGTTTCCGACATTTTCTCAGGACTCCAGGTATCCCGCCGTTTTGACCGAATCCCTCCCTTGCCGCTACTATATCTATATATGTATATATTCAAATTAAATCTACAATGGCAAATTTTCTTCTTTGAACTTCCCTTTATATGTAAAAAAAGTTTCAATAAAAAATCATATTATATCTTGAAATTATATGCATTGGAAAAATTCCTTAGTTACACCAGACTCCCCTTTTAAGGGGTTGGGCCACTCTAGAGGCCGAAAAAAGGCCTTTTTTGGGAATTTTTTTTAGACAAACTATAAAATAAATCGCAATTACGTAAAAGGGTGTTTATTATACATATCATCGACTGCATGCAGTAATTTTTTTGAAGCGATTATGTTCAAAATGGCGGCTGTGCAGTGTTTTTGCGAAGACGCTTCCGTTTTTCCAGGCCAAACTGCCGGAAACGCACCGCCTGTAATTTTTTAATTATAATAAGTCAGTTACTTTTTTTCGATTATATATTAGAGCAGCCATAAAAGTACATATCACTTTTTCGATATATTGATTTTTGACAAAATGGCGCACTTCTGAAAAAAATTGCCACAAAAATCGTCAGAAAATTATTAATATCAAATGAACTATGTAATATAAAAAAAAAGTGATATGTACTTTACTCTCTGCGCTTATTTTGTAGCAATCTAGTGGTTCTGTTGTTATTTTACTAAAATCTGTCATTCATCTCTTGGGTTTGTTAAAAGTTTCAGATTTTAATGAATTATATCTCAGTAATAACGCAGTTAATAATTTTCATTTTTTTTATGTGGTTTGCAACTTTGGTTTTTACATCACGTCAAATTTTTATCAAGTTCCTCCATTGCGGTTTGATTTTAATTGAAAAAAATCTCGTATAACCCCGTATTTTCCATAAGGGTTCATGTTAAAATTACAAAATATTGGAACGGTTCTTTTTTTAATATAAAATTGGGTTTGGCAATTTTAATGGAAATAGGCTCATATGATTTGCATTTTACTTCTAGACCGCCGGCAAATTTAAATTTGGACTTTTTGGAATTTTGCAATTACAGTAGATTCTCCGTACAAGATACCCCACAAGAGACCAAAGGGGAATATGATTCCGAAAATTACCCTTCCCCCACTCAGCGGCCTGCTACGCCGGAGAGGAATAGAACTCACGTCCTTCGTATAAGATACCATGCAAAATAGTTTAAAGTTAAACCGATAATGTAGGTTGGTTTGTATTCCATATCCTTTTCCTTCTTTTCTTGTCACGTGACTAGACGTCCGCAAACGAGGAGTTCTCGCAGTGTTGACAAGAAAGAAAGAGAGAAAAAAAGTTATTTTTACCGTTTGTGCAATTATCTCACGTAAGTAAATCAATTTTAAACATACTAGTCCAGTGCGTCACGGAAACGCTACTTCCCCGACAAAAAATTATGTTTACGAGTCATTGAAAATTCTCAATGAATTTTAAACAAAAAAAATTAAAATGTGATCTTAAATAATGAATAATTTATGATAATAAATTTAAAAAATCGTTATGTGTAAATAATTCTCATTTTTTCTCATTTATTTCCGTGGTATCTTGTACAGAGTTCACAACTCCAAACATTCAGAGGCGAAGAGGCATTAGGAGTGGGGGTAGTGAATTAGCGAAGGGGAACCGTGTTATCTTGTACGAAAGCATTCGAAGGTATCTTGTACGGAGAATCTACTGTACTTATAAATATGTGCAAAAGGGTTGATACATAATATTTTTCCTCGCGCAACTATTTTATCTGCCCAAAACGTGAAATTTTCTAGATTAAGTTTCTATTGATGTGCGAAAAAATGAAGTAAAACCTAAGAAGAAGAAAAATCTTAAAAAGATTAAACAAAAAAATTAACAAAAAATTGTGCCATGCTGTAGGCCCCCGTCGTTGACTCTGGATAATATTAAAGGGGAGTAATAACATTACTTGTAAATCCCATGAAATTTGGTACGAAGGCACAAAAATTGAATATGTTCAAAAATCGACTTTACCATAATGTTCATCGAAATGTTCAAAAATCTATAATAACAACGTTTTCGGCCAAATTTAGGTTTGAGAATTTTATTTTACGGTTTGCTGAAGGAGAGGATATATATAGGCACTACGAGGGATTGGAACATTACATGAGTTTTATCCAATATATAAGTACAACCTTTGGGCGGTTTCTAAGAGAATAGCAATCCGCAAAATCCCGGCGAACTGAAGGTTAATCAAGGAACAGTCAAATAAAGTTTCGACAAGATCCTCCAATACACAAATCCACGCAACTACCTTAACAGTTACCTACTTACTGATTATCTAAAAAAAAAAAATTGGAAGTTAACGAACTTAATGTACGTTACAAAGTGCACCAGGTCCGAAGGGGTTAAGGTAACGTTGTAACAGCCACGTCTTTACGTGACTTGCTATTCACGCCGCGTGGGTCGCCACGCTGTATGTTACTGCATTTATCATAACCAGCGCGGCCTGAACGAAAAGTTGAATGTCGGTCACCGGTGATCGACATGGCAGTTAACGTCTTAATACAAAATTATTATGTACCGAAAACTGAAAAGTGGTATCTAAGATATTTGCTTTTTTTTATAAAAATGATAATCATTTTTAACTCTTTTGCTACTATAAGACGTTAAAAGACGCCATAAGACGCTGCCTGTACACGGCGAGTAATTATAGCAACCACAAGCCACGAAAAGGAAAATTTTCTTGTAAATGTTCGCAAACAATTGCAATCGCTGTTACTATGTTCGATTTTTTTCTACATCGCCTTTTTGCCCCTAGGACTCAAATGCACAATCATACTCTGCGTTTAGACCCGTCATTACGAAAGGGTTATGGAGGTCTAGAAAATTTTAATCTACGTTAAATAAAATATTGATGCGTGTGAACCTTATTTCTACCAAAGGTGTTAAAAGACACCTATTAGAATATTAATTTCGAATTATTTTCGAAGTTTAATTAAACCTTTTTTTTGAAATCCACAATCGGAATGTGCAATTATGCGTCTATAAAAAATTATGGTATCAATTAAGAAAATCTGTTTTAATTATAATTCTATATTTTTTGGTTTAGCATTTTTGATTATGTACACTCCCGTCCATAAGTCACCGGATACTTCCTCCTTTTCTGCAAAATATTGATTTGTTGTATCTGAGTTTTAATAATAATTTTTCTGAAAACGAGTAAGTGTCCGGTGACTTATGGACGGGAGTGTACAATTAGCGCGGTAGAAATAGTATTAAAAACTTAGCACTAACTTTACACAGTACAAGTTTACCAAATTTTGCTATACAACGTAGTTTATGTAACTATATTACAGTAAAAGTTACAAAAAAATTATTGTCGCAAAAACATTTACATTATACCTGTTAAAAATGAAAACAACTTTGTTGAGACTGTTTTTCATTTGAGGCTTCCCTCGTTTATTAGATAATATCCACACGAATACTTGAAAATACGGAAATATGTAATTTCCATTTTACCAAAATTTCATAAGCTCCCTTATAACAACGAAAATTTCGGAATCCCGGAAACGCCGGAAGATCGATCTAAATTTCACCCTCGCAAGTTAATATGCAGCGGGGAATTCCTACCTCTTCCCAAAAAGCCGAAAAGGACACCGCATAAGTAATATTTCAGCATTGTAACCGTATATAATAGGGGAATTATGTGAGGAATGCTGAGAGTTACAGCTTCCAAAACGCTGACGTGCCTGATAAGGCGCACTTTTTGGTTAATAGGGGACACTGGCGCTTTTCTAATTATAATGAAAATATTACATTTTCATTAAAAATGCGAGATTTCGTCCATTTTACGAGGTAGATTTATAAAATTTGTTAAAAAGGATATGCTTGAAATGGAAATGCTAAATTCAATTGTAACAGTAGTAGAAAATGCATGAAAATGGCACAATGTAGGATAATATTTATAATAAAAATGGAACAGTTGAGGCCAGCAATCAATGTACAATGGCGCGTTTTTTTTTATCGTTTTTCCTTTAACATTTACTATTTTTCCAGCTAATTTTATTACTACTCCCAATGAGCGCCTATTCGTTCGTTCGTTCATTCGCTCGTTCGTTTTTATAGATGCTTTTATTATTTCAGTGGAATTTCTTTCGTTTTCTCTCAAAGTGTACGTTTCCAAGAAAAATATTATGCACTAAATATTCATTCCTACATGGAATTCTATTGTTTTTATTGTACCAAATTAGTAAACTCATACGAAAATATTGGAAAATATTGTACGTCATTTTTGTTAGCAGGATTGTAGGGTGAAATAAAAGTTCCCAAGTCGAAATTGTGAACCTTATTTCGACGAAGTTCTACAATATACAGGTTGTGCGGTGTAAGGTGTCAAAGCCGAGGGATGGTGGTAGATGGTGAAAAATTGAGAAGAAAAGATATTTGCCATCTTTCAAGATTCGCAGTAATTACCTAGTAATTAATTCAAATGTTCTGGCCAATTAAAACGTCAAAAAATTTTATATTCAAATCTCCGAAACTCGAAACCTCCAAAATTATACATATTTATATTTTTTTATACATAGACGTCTAAGCCAAAATAAATGTAAAACCCTCGCTAATCCTTGTAAGATTTTCGTAGTGTTTATAAACAATAATAATTATGACGTTGTAGGCACGTTGTAGGAACAAATATTGTCACTATGTTTAAGGGCCCACTCTTGCGTGGCGGCCCAAGTTTCATGTTTTCTTAAGAATTTCTTTTCAGGAAAAAACGAAATTCAATTTTTTTCATACCTAATGTACGTTAATGTTTGTTACTGACAAAATTTTTTTTTAGTCAAAGTCACCATAAATTGTTATTGTTTTTCGTGGTCAAAGTTGTTTCCCATAAAAAAATTAATGGGTGGCGCAGGTGGTTTCAGCTCGCGTGGAAGTCTGATTCAAAATCGATAAAATCATTTTCATGATAAAATAACAAAACGGCGGAGTTATTAAGGAAGGCGTAATTATTAGTTAAGAATTCGTGATTTGACACCCCGCGAAAATTGTAAATATACAGAACATTGGGTAAAAATTACAGTCCCATTGGTTAAATAGTTTTCTTCAAATCACCTTGGTTAAATTGTCACACTAGTCTGACCACTTATTTTTATTACTTTATAAGAACACTATCATAATCTGTTAATTAATATGAAATTTCACGTATTGGTGTTGATGTTTTAAAAAAATCTAAGAAGTTTTTCACACTGTGATAGTTGTTTATTTTTATTAAAAACTATGACTACCATTTATTTTATTGCTGCGCTAATTACATCTCTTCAAATTGTTCGCATGTACATTATGGATATTGTTATATAACGAAGCGTTTACCGGTCTACCGGTTAAAGGAAGGATCGAAACTAGAAAATAAAGATTTTTTATTCTATATGCGTAAAATTTTGTTATGTGAATAAAATTGTACAATTAAAAATTTATATGGTTTGACCTCCCTATAACAATCACTCCCTCAATTCCCACTCTGTGTGACTAGGTTGTAAGCTTAATGCGTAAAAGTATGTGCGAAAGAATAATTTATTCTATACACTTTTGTTTACTGTGTAATTTCAAATGGGATACATAACCTCAAATGTGATATTCAGATATTTCTACATAAGCAATCAATTTTCTATTCATTTTATGCCTGCGCTAATTACATCCCTCCAAATTGTTTGCGTGTAAATTAGAAATATTGACAAGTAATGAAGCGTTTATCAGTATATCGGTTAAAATAAAAAATGAAGTTTTCTTATTCGGTAGTTATGTGAATAAAATTGTGCGAATAAAAATATGTACAGTACGACTTCCTTATACCAATTTCTTTGGGATCGACAAAACTCCTTATAACAATCCCACCCTCAATTTCGACTCTGCGTAGTTTTGCGTGACTGCGTTACATAACCTGAAATATGAACTTTAAAACCACGCATAATGTATACAAATTTAAAATACACTACACATGCAGATTTTCAACCTCAAGAAAGATCAAGTTTGACAGCTGTGGAGGTTATGTTATGAGATATTTGAGGGGAAGTAAACTTGAATTGACTTGCCTTATAGGTTCAATGCGATTGGTCGACAAATTGTTAAGGTGGGAGCTAGAAAGATTGTTATAAGCAGGTCATCATCACCCAGGTAAATTTGCACCTTAAAGAAAGGGATTCTTACGAAGTAAAATTGTTATCGGGAGGTCTGAGTGTAGTTTTATAATTATGTATAAAACCTATTTGCTGTACTACATTATAATAAAGACAATATACATATATTTATTTTACTTTGGGGTGGGAGCTAGATAGATTGTTATAAGCAGGTAAATTTGCACCTTATAGAAAGGGATTCTTACGAAGTGAAATTGTTATCGGGAGGTCTTAGTGTAATTTTATAATTATGTGTAAAACCTGTTTGCTGTACCACATTATGTATAATAAAGGCAATACATATTTATTTTACTTTCCTATGTTTTCTTGATAATTCCATTATAATGAGAGAATGCTTTTTCGAGGCGATATAATGTCAACACAATAGTGTATGAAAATAGGTTATAGCAGGATTACAAGGTCCATAAAGGTACTAATTAATACAAAATGGAACATAAGAGATTTTAAGTAGAAGTTAAAGAAGCAAAAAGACTGTAATTAGGATTAATTTACGAGCTTCGTGTTGAAATAGGCTTTAAAATTTAGGCTCGGGTTGCTACCGTTTTTATTCATGGAATCTTCCACATATTTTATTGGTTTTACGAGTGAAATTTAGAAACTGCCTAATCGATCGGAATGTGTTTCCATACACGGTAAAATAGTTCGCTAAAAATTAGCAGGTTCGAACCGGAGAACAAGCGATTCCCATTCGCTACTTTCTTAATCTCCCCAAATTATCATTTGGAGTGGTTCTAACTTTCTCACATTGAAAGTACACATATAGTTTTGACGCGTTAATTGCTCTTAAAGAATTATTGCGGAAATGCAGATCTTCTTCCTGCAAACATATACGTCTCTTTCTTTCTCTTTCCCATATTTCTCGGCATACTTTGCAAACGCGACTAATAAGTCCGCTTACATTCTAGTTTCTAGTACATGCTATTGTAATGTGATTCGTCGAAATATCACGTTTACTTGATACATACGCTTTCAAAAAGTCACTTTCCCCTGCTTTTCTCGATCTTTAAAATATTTGACGTGGTAACAATACTTTTATTTCGATTTATTTTAGGAGATCACGCCTTCAAGATCCGGGATGGCTTAAGATGAAAGCTGGAAAGCGAAATTACGGAATTACGTAGACGTATATTTTCCGTTGTAACCAGAACAGATGAGAGAGAGAGAAAGGAAGGAATATCAGGAGGTTTTGGACCTTGGAAATCCTCCCAAATATACAGGACGCGTCAAAAGACACGTAAAGGCCAAAAACTCGCGAATCATGCATTTTAAGAACAAAAGATTTCGACAGAAGCTGTAAAGTTTAAAAACTTAACCCTTAGTTACTAGCACGAAGATAGAATTTGCGAACAGTTAAGGGTTAATAGGCTGACATCATTAGGTTCGCAATTCGTGAAGGTCTCCAAGGTCAAATGGAGGTGAATTTTTTTAAAATGGGAACTCCTGTTTTTTTATCATGGGATCATGTTCTACAAAAAGCCGAAGTTATTATTTAAGTAATTTTTTTTTCAGAAACTGGATTTTTTATTTATGAAACAGATAAAAGTATTTCATGTAGCGATGATAGTTAAATACGATAGTATCGCATGAAGAGGGCATCTTAAGGAAAAAAGGTTCAGACAAAAGTTGTTTAAGGTTTATCAAATTCGCACCAATAGTTTTGCAATTGTTCGAAGTCAAATGGAGGCTAACTTTATTTTTTAATGGAAACCACTATTTCTTTTTAAACTTTCGTCTCTAATATCTTTTTCAAGAAACTACATTTTTTTAGTTATTCATCAGGTAAAATTACCTCATTCAAAATTCATAATACAATGGTTTTTTGAGAAAACTGAATTTCAAGGGGAAAAAAGTTCAGGTAAAAGTTGTTGAATTCATCCAACGGGCATCATTAGTTTTTTAATTATTGGTGGTTATATCGACGTCAACTTTATTTTTCTAATGGGAACCCCTACTTTTCATCATGTGATCATATTCTACATGGGATCATATAACAAAAATTTAAAACTTGTTTCAAATATTTTTTTCAGAGACTTCAATTTTCCGGGATATTGAAAAACTTTTATTCTGCAATTGTGGATTTTTGGTACAACAATGTGAAAATTTTGACTTGGGACTCATATAGGTATAATTCACTAGAATATTTACAACCACAAATCACAGATATACTAAGAACTGACTTACATACATTTCTGTGGAAAGCAAATTTCATTATTCGTCGGTCATCACATATTCGGTTGTTGGATTTTCCGGATTGCTGTATACGAGTGTATACACGTATACATAACGAGATTGAGCGTGAACCTTTGGAGATAGAACAAGGCAACGCAATCACAAAAAAATTGTAGACAACGCGATTGCAGGTGGAAATGTGTTTCATCGTATGTAACCGTATACTGGAGCGTGGGTGGTAGTGCTGTTATAAAGCGTATTCTTCTGTTTTATTTTCGCTAAATTCTCGATTTTTTTATGGTATGGACACATTCGAGGTCCGATGTATCACCGCATGTGATCACGCGATAGATGTTGCCTTGTTTGGACGACGATGATGATAGACGAGCGCAATGTAATACCGGCTCTCGCCTTGTTCTATAGCTGATTTTTCGTTCCTTTCGAAAGTCCGAAATTTTGATAAAAACGTACATTTGTCAAATGGATTGAAGGGAAAGAGAGAGAGAGAGAGAGAGTAATTGTAAAAATCGTTAAAAAATAATTATAAAAACGCGCTGGTGAGGCGGAATGAGTCCACGTAACGTGCCATGGTAACAAAAGTTACAAAGAAATGTAGAAAATATTAGTTGATCCCGGCGAACGTTGTTCCGCCACATTGTTAAATACTTTTTTGTTCTTTATATACAAAATCCATGATGAATATGTACGACGCCATTTTTTATATTTAAATTGTAAATACTCCATTTTTTGCTTTGCATTTTTTGTAATAGAGTATTTATTGCTTTGCTTTGCATTTTTTGTAAAAGTCTAAAACAATTTTTTTTCAACCAACAAATATTTCCTATAAGTATGAGCAAAATTGGCTAATGAGCACAGAAATTAGACTCCAGTGCCTCCTATCGGAATGAAATATAACTACAAACCTTACTCGCCACCCGAATAACATACGGTGTGAATATGGTCTCGATAGGTTCAGTGATTTGTCAGCGATGATGCGGTTAACTCACGCACAACGTATTTTATATATACAGGTAGCTAATTCCGTTGAACGTCTTAACACGTTCACGCCGGGGCGGATATTTACGTTTTTTCGTGTGAGACGGGACCGTTACGGAACACCCCCGGCGTGACCCACCGGTGGGTCACGCCGGCGTGAACGTGTTAAAGTTAACCAGTAACTGGTGACCTGCGGTCTCACGAGGCGAGAGACGCCAACGAAAGAACGTTTCACAAAAACCATGCCACCAGTCAAAGGTTAAATGTTATTTGTTTTTTTATGTACAAAATCCATAATGAATATATAAATAACTTAATCTTTTGTACTTTAATTGTAAATGCCCATCTATCGAAATGAAATATAACTGCAAACCTAACTCGTCATCCGAAGAACATATGGTGTGAATATGGTTTCAATTGGTCCAGTGGTTTGTCACTGATGACGCGGCTTCGATATACGTTATGATATAAATTCAAATCTAAAGGTTGGAAACAACAGAAAAAAAAGGAAAATAAATATATGAATTTATTACGACCAACCAACAAGACTTCAATACTATTGCTAAGAGAAACTATTAAAAGTATCCAATCTTACTTCAAGAAGCAGCTATTACAAAATTTCTTGAATCAAACTTATTCTTTACTTGAATTTGGGACTAAAAGTGGTACTTTTGGGTACTCCTTTTGTGAATAAAGAAATTTGAAATGACCGGAAGATCATACAGTCAAATCGCGTTATGAACCCGGTTAAAGGGGTGTAGGGGAATATCATTCTAAGAATTCCAATCCCCCCACTCTCGTTCAGCGGTTGAGAATTACGAGCCCACGTTTTCCTCACTTTTTATGTTTGCGCGCGCGTGTGTGTATATAATTATCGTAAAAATCGCGTTATGAATCCGGCAGTTTATTGTTTCATTTTAAAAGTAATACTTTAGGTTTATAAGGTAATAATTAGATTTTGCATTTAGCTGGACACATTTTCTCATTTTCATTATTTATTAAAAGTTTAAAATCTTATCAGTCAACGAAGAACAAACATCGCAAGAAGTTACTGCATAATTACAAAATATTCACGATGAAAGACTTTCATACAGTTCGACATTTTTCTGATCCTACTCTTCAGACTCTTCAAACTCTAATAACTATACATTTATGACGGATTCATATAATTGAATTTATAAGTAATGAATAAATATAACGAATATAAAATTAAAAAATATAATTCAAAATAAATAAGTCCATTTTTGACATTATCATTACCATCATCATTATTATTATTGTTATTACTATTTTTTTTTATACGTCAACTTTCGATTCAGCCCGCATCATTTATGACAAATACAATTGTTTACACCATGGCGGCATGAATAGGTAAGTATAATTTTGTTACTTAACCAATGACATAATTCTTGAAACAAATATAGCGAATATTTAACGCATCGTTACTGTTATTGAATCCATTTTATATTTTTCAATTAGACTGTAGTTAGAAAGTCCTCAGATAAAGTCCTAAGTCCTACTTTATTTTCTTCAACTGCGAAAAGCGATTCTTTTAAATTTCATCAGTTAAATGGTCACTTCTGAATGTTTTACGATGACGTGGCGTTCTGTGTGTCAATAACAAATATATTTGAAAAATAAAATCAATTCAATAAATAATTACAAAAAAAGTATTGTTTAACCCTTAGAGGTCACACGTTCTAAAAATAACGTACCGATCACACGAGGTCAGAATGACCCCAGCCATGTTTAAACAATTGCCGCGATGCTAATATCATTCCGAACGACTCGTAAAAATTCAGGATATTGGTTTGAACCTTTTAGACTGAGAATATCATGGCAAAACATTTTTATCAAATTTTCAAAATGGCGAAAAAAAAATCGGCAAGGAGGCAATGCGTAAAAACCACTTTTTACTAAAAAAAATCATAACTCTGGCAATTTTTAATATATTTTCATAAAATTTTAGGGTGATACTCTTGAGAAATCATAAGTGTATGGAAAAAAATAGCTCCATAGTGGGCCTTTCAAAAAAGGTGTTTATTTTGACTCCCAGCTCGCGCAGGATCTTCTAAAAATCGACTGCCAGGAAGGAACTGTTGCCGGGATTCGGCCAACCCTAGTCTCATCTTACAAAGGGAAACCCAAAGCACAGTTGGTCGGGAGACCAGACCAATCGGGCGCCAATAACTTATAGTATTTCTAGCTTTAAGTTGCGCTTAGGGTCATTTTGATCCCTAGTGACTTCAAAGGAGTAATTAATTTAAAAATTGTTAAATGTACATTCACGATATTTATACTGAATATTTTTGTTGATCAAACTTCCGGTTTCATAACAAGAGTGCAGAATTAATTTTTATTAGCTTATGCGAAAGGAAAGGTTTATATTTGAATCTTACTCGCTGGTCTCATAACGAGCGGACTTCTAACGCAATTCAACAGTATTTTGATTTTTCCATTGGCTTTTATTGGGTATAGATATTCCGGTAGTTTTTCGTAGCATTTTTTGGAGAAATAAAAGAGCACATTAATTTTCGGGTTGGTTCCTCCTAGCCCTTTCAGAGTTGGGAGGTAAATATTTTTTCCAACTATTTTAGAGAGATCAAATTGAATGGAGAGGAAAGCTTCATTAATCCTTGAATTTCAATATAGGTTCGCTGATTTATTTCTCCGCTACCGTGAGTTTGCGTGGGACCTATTTTTCCTATAATCCTTTAGTTTCAGCTTTATAAATTTCGCGTGTTGGTGCTTTCACGCCGGGGTGGGTTAGCGGAATTGGAGCAACTCCTTAATTGGACCAACCCAGGGATTCTGCAACGACACTGAGGCATCTTTGGAACAGTTTGGGAAAGAGCCAACATACTCGTGAAGAGAAGAAGAAAAAAAAAACAAAAAGTGCGCATTACATTTTCTCGTAATTTTTCCGCATACCTAATTAGTGCATACAAAAGTCGCTGGAATTATAATGCGTGCAGAAATTATCGTACATTGCCGTCCTAACCAGGCAGATCTTATTCATTCCCGCGTACGAACAATATTTTTCACGACATGGATGCTAGGCAACGAATTTTCCGAGAAATATTCACCTTAGCTTGTCAAGTTACTCCCAAGTATCATCTGTACGATTTTTACAATGGAGGCGAGGGTATAAAACATAAGGATTTTTTTCAAATTATACGAAAAACGAATATTTTTATTTAAATCAAATTTCGTTGATTTTTTGTGTTGATTCAAACCAACTTTGAATCATAAAAGAAGTTATGAAGGTTTTTATATTTTCCATTAACTACTGTGTATAGGAATGTTAATTGGATGCCTCACTTGCCAAATCGATTGACTCCATTTTTTGAATTTTATCAAACTTTAATATCAAAGCATTTAAGTAGCTCTTAACTGTATATATTCAAAACAAATTTCTCTAATAATAAGTATTAACGCCACTAAATAACAAATTTTTGTTAGCCATTGAATAATAAATTATTTATTTCATACACTATTTTATCATTTTTCTCAATTTCTTCTTTTATGGAGTTAATCGATTTTACAAGTGAGGCATCCAATTTTGCTGTTTTTTCCTACCCGTAATTTGATACCTACACTAAAAAAATATATAATAACTTTAATTATCGCTATAGTTAAATATGGCATCAACAATATATCTCTAGTAATTATTTTATACTCCCATTATTTTCATGATTGAGCCAACCAGGAATGATATCACAAGTACCTTCTATTTTATTCGGTGTAACTTCGAATAGACAAGATTGAATATAATATATTTCAATAATTTTACTACTGGAACTTGTTATTGGTTCTAATTGTTATTGCAAGTAGAGCAAAAATATTTTTGATTCAAGAACAACATTTTCACGGACCGCTACAACCTATGATAGTTATCCTATTTAATTTTCTTAGTGAACCATTGATAAAATTATTTAAACAAATTTATCGAATATATTTTACAATTAGGCTGCAGTTGAAATCCAGAGTATTTTTTTCAGCGTATAGTCTAAAGTTCTACTTTATCTTCTTCAACTTCTAAGAGCGATTCTTTTAAACTTGATCCGGTAGACGGTTCCTTTTTAACCTTTTACGACCGGCACGTCTTTTCCCGTAGCAAAAACGCGATCGCCATTTTGCTATTTACCAACAAAACAAAAACTTTTTTGCAACTAATTGTTTCTCTAACCACCTCTTGAGTGTGTTGAGGCAACCTTAGTTTGGAACGTTATTTGAATTATTAATAGTTTGCAGTGGTCACTTAAAGTTAATTGAGCCTAAAAGTTGATGTGGGTCATAAGGGGTTAATCTGAAATTAAATTATTAAAACAAAAAAGTCTTTCACTTAAATGTGATGACATTTTTACCACTCTCAGTTATTATTTATAACGTCTTTTACCTGATCAGTGGTGCAAAAGATGACAAAATTTCAAAAAACGACTCTCAAATAACCAAATATATGGCTAGTAACTGTTCTCTTTATGAAGTATTTTAATATTGAGGGGGGAAATACATGTAGTCGGTGAGAAAATTTTTTATCTTTTTTTTTTAAGGAACAAAACGTTTAAAATTTTTGAAACTTTAGATTCACTTTATTACATAATGAAACTGTTTAAATAAATTTTTCCATTAAGGAATATTGTCAAATGGCGATGTTCTGTCGTGATCTTCCAGGAAGGTTTTGACGGCAGTTACCCGTTTGTGGGAGTCCCAACAATTTTAATATCCATCTTAAAAGTAGGAATCAGAAATTTTTAGTATTTTAACATCCAGATGCTGAACTTATACCAAAGAAACATTTAAAAAATTGAAAATGACAAAAGTGGAATACTTCGGAAAAAACTAACAATTTATGAAAAAAAAAATGATTTTTTGAAACTGCTACATGTATTTTCCCCCTTAAATCTTAAAAAGTTGATTTCTTTACATTTTCTTAAACTATATATTATTGGAAAAGGGTTTGTGCAAGAGTCTTCTCATATTTATAGAATTTAAGGGGGCATACCACAGTAAAAAAATTAAAAAATTTTTTTTTTCATTTTATGAAAGCTGCATTTGTTAAGAATACTCTCACCAAATTTTATAAAGAAATTCGTAAAATTGACGGAGATACAGGTAAAATTTAGTTTCTATGTCGTATTATTATCCTTTCTCAGCAAAACTTTGAACGCGTTTTTCTCGAAACTATGTTTTTCAACCGCGTTGACAGCAAATTTAAAAAACTATTCATCCGATTTGCATCTACAAAGTCTTAAAATGTTCGAAAATCCAGTCTCGATGACCACACGTGGCGATTTTTTTTAAACGGTCCCTTCTATTTTTTTTTCCGAAAACGATGAAAATTTTCTGTGGAAAAATTCGCTGGTCCGCCATTTTTTTTTAGATATCGAAATTTTGCCACGTGGGGCTATAAATCTATATGTCTAATTTATAAAGATATCTTTTTTTTCCGATGAACCGTATGGCTTAATTGCTGTCAACCACCAAGCAGCAACTTCGTCGGAGGGTCCTTTTGGAAGCGAAGAAAAAAAAAATAGTTTGCTTGAAAAAAATTATTAAAATTACACCCTCGTACCGCGCGCGCACTGTGGTATGTCCCCTTAATAGTCATAGCGTCTCTAAGCGCCTTTTCCTCGGAACTACGTTTTTCAAAATCCACTCGATTTCGAAAACCTTTTGTCATCAAACCTTTTGACATTTTTCTTTCAAGTCTCTTGATATTGGTAACGTCCACTTCCGGCAACCATTTTTCGTGCGAAATCTAAATGTAACGTAACATACGAAAAATAATTAAAAGCTTATCAATGAGTCTTCTCTGCACACGAGTTTTTTTGCGAATATTCACTGCCCCGGTAGCTAATGACAGCGGCCCGTGGATGTGCTTTATTTTGGCAACAGGGTTGAGCGTTTTCGGTTGTGACGCGTAAAAGGATTTAGAAGTCGAGGGTTGTTCGATAAGACATGTGGCTTATCATCGGTAGCACGACTATATGGAAAACATTTGGTTTTCATTTTTGTGAAACCTTGAAAAAAGCAAAAAAAAAGTAAAAATCACAAACTTTACTTCAAAGTCCTGCCATTTTTACAAATTTCATGTTGTTTAGTTTTCATGGTTCAGACTGTAATCACTCTCATTCTGACTCGGACACATTTTAGTTTTTTCGTTTTGAAATCACGAGAAATGGCACAATCCATCAAATCCTACGACACCTTTTTTCTAGAAATTTTTGTGTCGAGAATTCCGCAGCTGTTATATTTCAAAACTTCTCTTTAAAAAATTTACGAATTATGTTAAAATATAAGTAAATACATCCGTGAAAAGTCTTTTGTAAAAAATGTCATTGTTTTTTTTAATTCTTACTCGGCTATTATATTATATAAATTCTACTTAATTTTGGCCATTTAACTTAAATTACTTTAAAAAGTACCCTTTTAACCCTTTCACTCCTGTCGGGATATATTTATCCCAAGCAATGTTCAAAAAATCCTAATTTATATCCCGCGAAATAATACTATTGAGATATATAATCCCATACAATTTTTTCAAAAAGTTTCAAAAATAAAATTTTTTAGAATATATATTTTGTTTTATTACATCTGCTAGAGTACATTCCCGTAATTTTGTTTTCTAAAATAAAAATTGTAAAAATCAGTAGTGAAAGGGTTAAGAATGTCCATAGAAAAATCAATTTGAAATATTTAAATGGTTTATTTATTGTAATGGCTTATATCATTGGGGTCCAGGTGACCCTTGTGTGCCGAGTACGTCATTACACGGAAATGTGCCGAGCAAGAGTTAAAAATAAATTCAAAAAATGGCGTGAAAATAAAGACCGCAGAAGTATATTATATAAAGTATAAAAACCAAAAGATTGCTACAACGTATTTCCGGTATAATCATTAAAATACATGGGAATAAAACAAAATCTAGTTGCTAGTTTAAACTTTGTGCCTAAAATGTTGATTTAAACCAAGCAACTCCGTTACAAACTTTCTCGATACATGATATGGAATAGAGTAGATAAAGGTTTAATCCTTTGAGGGACACATTTTTTGGAGAACATTCGAGTTTTTTTGCATTAAATGTTTAACCCTTTCGCTACTAACGGTGACTATAGTCACCCGCCACAAAACGCCGTCGATCTATTACAGAAATGGAGTCAACAATCAAGCCAAATGCTATCGACTAGCTTTTCTCTGTTCGCAAACAATAGCAAGCGTTGATGCAATGTTTTTTTATCATTTTGCTTTTAAAAGTAATGTTAAAAAATCGTTTGTGAGACAAAAGTCTTGGCCCCGAATGCTGAAAACTGCGCGCGTTTAAAGGCACTCCGCGGCGAGGACGACCGTAGCGAAAGGGTTAATACGAACATGGAAAGGGCTTAACTAATGCGATTTTCTGTAAAAATTGCCTAAATTAATTCTCCAAGTACCTTAAAAGTGCTTAAATCCACTTAAAAACTCTAAATTGGATCAAAAGTGTGTAAAAACTGAAAATAAGTAGGTGAGACGTATACGTGCCACTGCCCATAAAAGGGTTTAAAGAAAGATGTAGGAAAATATAAATAAGGATCCTTTTCAACCAGTCACAGAAATGAATATCGCTCGCATTGAAATTAAGATACGCGCTGCTGATAAACTGGTTTGATCAATCATGCCATGAATGGAGGTCAATACTTAAGTAATTCATGTGACGTATAACAGTTAATTTATCGGAGCGAGTTAATCAGGCTGGTTTGGGATTGTTATATACTTGAAAACAATGCCAGTTGTTTTTTTAGCAAAATCCACAAAGGGTTTGTTTCGCAAGTGGAAAGAACAAACTTATGGAACATCCTGTAAACAAATCAGGGTAGTTAAATGTGTATGTACGTACATGTCTGCTGGTAATTAACATATATAGACCTTACTACAAATAACTAAGGTATATAGCATATTCAAGAAAATGAATAAAATTCTTTACGTGCAGCAGTATTTGCCTTGTTCCGTACCTCTTGAGAATCACGAGGAAAAGATGTGCAATTCTGAAGTGTTAATTACACTCCTCGAGTCTGCTGTAAAAGCTTGTAAAAAGAAACTGCAATGTAACAAAGTGTAACGAAGAACAATCTCAAAAGTGGGGATGTTGACCTGAAGGGTTTCCCGTAAAATTGGTGATTCAAAAAAGGTGGTATATAATTCGCTAAAATTTATCAACATTTTTCTAATACCAGCAAACCATTTCGTTGTATGAGGTTGGTATGGTTTTGGAAAAAAACATTAACTTGATTGGATTTGTTATATAGTAAATATACAAGGTGATTCATGCAATTTGTACACTGTATGACTTTTCACACGTTCAACCCGGCGCATTTTTTAAGCCATTTAAAAAGCGTTGGCCTGTGAACCACCGGTGGTTCACGCCGGGTTGAACGTGTTAAAGTACGCATCCCATGGTAAAATTTTGTATATCCACTGACCTTCCAAACCTTGTGACAAATCCGGACTAAAAATGTTCGAACCTTTTGGGGAAATAAACCACGGCCAGCCGTTTGAATTTGATGACAAAAGGTTCAGAAGTCGAGTGTAATAAGGTAAAGGCGAGTTACTTGAGTCAGTAGGATCATTAGGTCGAGTTAAGCAATATACCTTAGAATTCCATAAATTTGTTTATAAAATAACCTCAAGAATAACAAGAGGGTTATTTGGGTCAAATAGAAATTTATTTTTTTAAACGAATTATATTGTTTATTATTTAGTTTGAACCAAATATCCTACTGACCCGCCTTTGCTCTAATTCATACGGTTTCATAAAACTAACTACAGTCTACTTTTAAACCTTTTGTCATCAGACGTTTTGAAATTTTTTCTTTCAAGTCTTTTGACAAACGCAATGCCCACTTTCGGCTGATATTGTCCTCGTGAAATTTAAATGCGACACAACATACACATATTATTATTATTATTATTATTATTAATTGAGTGAAGGCCACCCCCTGATGCATGGACCTGGGATCTTTGCATCCCCGATCAGAGATCGGGGATACAGGGGCTCCCGCCACCTGGGTGTGTGACCCTGATTTGGATGCCCCCAATGTACGACTAATCGTGTATTCTCACCGAAGGCTACTATTACTATTCAGCCCGAAGTTCTACCCCTTCAACGTCCTTGTATAGGGACAAAATAGTGCTAATGCTCAATTTGCGGAGCTCGTGGGGGTCACAAGCATCACTGTCGGTATACTTCTTCCTGATATTCGCTAGGGAAGGGCAGTCATAGAAAATGTGCGAGGTCCTCTCCCTTGCATCGTTTGCACCATCGGCAGATGGTGCTCTGCACCATTGATCTGCACAGATTATTGATTCAAGAACAAAATTATCACGGTCTGCCACATACGTATGATAGTTGTACCGCCTAATTCTGTCACTGAACCAGTAACAAAATTCTTTCAATAAATATACCGATTGCTTGGCACGTTATTATTGCAATTGAATCGATATTATTTTTCTCAATTAAGCTAATGTAGTTGAATTCCAGAGCATTTTTGTTTCGGTGTACGAAAGATAATAGAAAACATAAAGGCGAGTATCCACTGCAGGCGAACTTGAGGCGAACATTCATTGCCGCGGCAGCCGCAATTACAGCGGCCCGTGGACGTGGTTCATTTTGTGAAAAGGTTTGAGCGTTTCCGATCTCGACTTGGCAAAAGGTTTAGAAGTCGAGTCTATCCATAAAAATAAAAAGGTTCACACAAAAACGCAATGAATACTCAGGTTTTACAGAGGGCAGCACGCTGAACTTTTGCAACATAAGCAAAATATAAAGGACACGCTTTTTTTGTAATCTAATACGGTTCGTTAAACGACTCAACGAACCTGTTTTCTACTACCGATCCTCTTCCTATTCTTCTTCTCAGTATTTTTTTTGTAAGACAAATCGACTATTTGGAAAAGTCACTCACGCGAATGAACACGCATCACAAAGCCAATATAACGGGCTATAGGAGCAGCTAGTGCATACAGGCAGTCACAGTCTGTCACGTATACGTACGTACGGTTGTGCGCAAGGATCGCTTACTATTCGGGTGCCCTTACCATTTTCCAGAGTGTGCCTCTTTCCACAATCCTGCGAACTTTCCTTACCGTCATTCCCCAATTATCCTTTCCTATCTTCGACGTGCACGCGTTAACGCCACAAAATATGCTAAATAAGATAAATCGTGGACTCGGGCGCCTTTGGACGCATTACTTGCATATTCATTGGAATGATGGGAAAGTAACGATAAGGGAAAATGCTGGTCAAGCTGAACTGAATTCGAAACCCTTAACCTTTCCGTCATAAATTCGATTAGAACCAACCCTGTGCGATTATTGGAACCTTATTAGGTTTCACTGCTCAAGTTTGAAGTAGGATGTACTGTCAGGACCTCATTAGGTTTAAACTGGGTTACGTTATTGGATATCGGATGAGTTACGCTTCGTGCAGTATGAATGTTTGATAAAATTTGTTGGCCTCAAATAAGAAATTAAAATTAGTTCTGAATAATATATGTGACAGTGATTCCTGCAAATTTAATTTTGTTTATTGTACTTATTTCGATTGTTTCCTTTAAACGTTACTTCAAACTTTTACATTGAACCAAATACTCTGGATTTCAACTACACTAGCCTACTTGAAAAAACTTAAATTGATGCAATAGCAACAACGATGCATCAAGTTTTGGTCAGATTTGTTCCACACGTTAAATGCCATGTCGGTCACGGGTGATCACTACCGAACTTTCCGTTCAGGCCGCGCCGGTTATGACAGAGGCAAAAGTGTATATCATTGCGACCCACCTGGCATGAATAGAGAGTCACGTAAATTTCACCCACCGTTCAACGCGTTATGGCATTTTTTATTGCTTCAGTAACAAAAGAAAATAAAACAACTATCGTATGGTTGTGGCACCCCTGTGATACTTTTGCTCTTGACTCAATAATATGATTTTCCTATATATGGTAACTTGAAACGATCGCGTTTCGAATAAAATTAAAATATTGTTAATTTTTAAACGCTAAAGTTTAATAATTCTTCCAAAAACCGATGGAAAATATATATCTTTGTTCAAAACTCAAACGAATGTCGACACTACTATTTTTAAAAAAATCAAAAACATGTTATGCGCTGACTTGAAATAACTAACATATTTTTGTATAATATATAAAAGTGACTTTGACTTTTTATATCTTCAACTATTTTTTCTCTAAGACTAAAGAAAATAAATTTTTTCAAGTCGCTTCTCGAAAAACCAATTCCCAAAGAAGTTAGCTATAAAAAAGGTACAGTATTATTATGTAAGGCAACCTACAAATGGTATCCGTTCAAACTCGATAAAGTAAACTTTACAAAGAAAAATCGCGATCTTATGATAAAATAAATTAATAAAGTGTGTACCTGATAAGAAAAATCCTTAAAAGAAAATTTATTCAACCCTGTGAATTAACATGCACCAGGACCTGACATCGACTTAATTATTAGAACCATATCAAGGAGTTTTATATCCAAACCTCATCAGGTCCTTTGTAGGCAAACTTTACTTAGGTCTACTTTATATACGACATATCAACTGCTGATACAATCACAGGTTGAATTCTAGTCGGAGCCATATACTGGTACAACACCTACAGTTTGTGGTATTTTTTTAAAAATAAAATAAGCCTTGTACACAGCTTATTAGCATATTTGGTACCCGTTAGATTTCCAAGTGGTTTTTCTAACAGAAAAAATAACTTCCCATTAATATAAATTATATAGTACGTGGTTGGTTGAGATTTCCAATGAAAATAATGCTATACTTATTGTTAGTTCTTATTTCAGACCATAATTGTGTTTTCCTTTGGAGTGTAAATTCTTTGTATGTATTCGTTTTGATCTTTTTGTGCAGAGTTATGCAGACGAGTATTTGCACAAAAGGAACGAAATATATTTGTACAAAGAATTGACGTTCCAAAGAAAAATAAATTTTTGATCTGAAATAAGAACTAAGAATAAAAAGTGTAATAAATGCTTGATTTGAAATTAGACCAGATGTACCAGATATGTATAATTTATTTCTATATATTTTCAATTTTCATTAGACACATGCTTTGATAGCATATTATACTTGTGATAATTTTTAATAGTGTTATTGAATACATTATTGTTTGTAATTCATGTTCTTGGTTGATAATAATATTCTCAGTTGATAATTTGATATCAAATTAAAGTTTCGCGACCTCGAATAACGCAATGGACTCATTTTTAAAGAAATCAAAGCGCTTTTCGAATCTTTTTCCGCCAGAATGGATCCGTCATTTCTAATTTTCAAAATTTGACATGAGATTTGTATTTAAAGTCCCAAAACTCTCGTTAAATTCAATGCTACGGGTCGGAATCAACCACAACAAAAAAAGAGGAGAAAATCTATGATAATACTACGACTAACAATGACTTCAAACTTATTATTGTGACTCAAAAAAATGTTATTTTGAAATTTTCGTGTAATTTTGGAAATATAAATTTCCAACACATTTTTGGTACAAAAAGCTATTTTTCGTCCAACTTCAAAGAGGTTAATAATTAAATATCTAAAATTAGTGAGTCTTAGGCAATAAGTTCGCGACAAAAAGAATTGAAGGTACTGAATTTTCGTGCAATTTTGGAAAAACTAATTTTCAACATGATTTCGGCGCAAAAAGCTATTTTTCATCCGGCTGCGAAGGGGTTAGGGTTTTGCTAGAGTTTTGCTGGGGTTAAATAAATGTCCGGAACCAGTCGATCTTAACCAATAAATTCGCGACGAAAAGAGTTAAAGAAACTACAAATCGATATTTGTATAATTACTTCAAATTAATACATGCTACGATCGAATAAGAGTACATCCCTTATTGCCTCAACTCCTCCAACAAATAACCTGCACCTGGAAAGAGTGAATACACACTCCGCATATTATATTTTGGAACAGTAAACAATGGAACAGTAAAGACTGTGAATCAAGTGCGCTCGAGTATGCAGAAAGAATTCTTAAAGAAATGGTTTCGAGTTAAGTTGCACGTAGGACGGTTAAGCAATGCAATTTCGAGCAATAAGAAAACTCCGGTAGTCTAAATAACGCGGTTGCATAAATATTTATTTTCAACATCAATTCCGCAGAAATTGCGATGTTGTATGCCAGTAATTGACTTCCGGTCTGTTGCCACGTTTGGTTTCCATGTCGAGGGGTTAAAGAGTTAAGACAGAGGAGGATAACGAGAAGCCCCTTGCGGCAGCAACGTGTACATGGAAACAGAGAAGAACGTGAAGATTTTCTAATGAAGTGCATTCCCGGCTCTAACCTCTCAAAATGTAGTGAGGTAATGACTCAATTTACTTGAATGTGGTTTTCTTTGATCTGTATTCGAAATACGTAATGTACAAGCAGCGAACGCGGTTTAATGCAATGCACTTATGCCAAGGACAAACATTTTGGTCGTGGCGTTCCGTGTGGAGGGTGTGCAAATCCGGATTGGGCTCAACCACATATGGTAATTGTGATCGTCGAGTTTGCCAGTTCTACAATACCGATTTCGTTTCATACATAGCATACCAGACAATTTCTCGCTTCTCTTTGCTCGTGTTTGCCGCTGCATGTATACAAACGGGCCGATCCGTTCGGAAGACAGCTTCTCCAAATAGGTGTATCGGTCCGTTGACCCGGTTTAACGTTCTTTGTCACTCTGTTCTAGCGGCACGCACCGTTGTTACATTCCGTGATTATTATTTCAAACATTGTTATCCTTCGTTGTTTCAAAGTTATCCCTTGCCAATATAATACGGGAATGCGCTAATGTTGCATGGGATTCATTTTTTATCTTCCCAGAGATGGACATATAGCACCTTACCTTTCTGAACTTGGTTGACGGAAGCGCAAGGTTCGTGGAAACGGAAACATAAATAGTGATTTGCAATTAAAGCTTTAATTACGAAATATAAACGCGTTTAACACTTTGACTGCCATGACTGTCACCGGTGACCAACACTAAACTCTACGTTCACGCTACGTTGGTTATGACAAATGCAATAGTGTATACCGTTGCGACCCACGCGGCATGAATAGGTAATCACGTAAATTTGACGTGGCGGTCATTTGAAGTGTTAACAGGAAAGAGAAAGTACAAAAAGGGTAATAGTAAAGACACTTTGATGGCGCGGCTGTCTAGCGTACGAACAGAGTGAGCGTCTTCAATAGAGAGTTGAGAGCGCCACCTATATAATATCGTTTCGCCAAATATTGCGGAATACACAGCTCATACTCCATAATATGCACACGATAGTGCTTAATAGGTATTAGTTAAGAAAGGTAACAAATCAACATAAAAAAATTAGCAGTAGGTACGCAATAGTTTTCGAAAAATCGAGGCTTGGAGTTAAGGGGTTAGGCCACTCTAGGATTTTCGAAAAATCGATTTTTTTTTGGGTCTCAAATGGTCCCTTGGTATCTCAAAAATAATGTCCCAAAAGATTATGGCCGGGACAAATCTCAAAGTACTCGATTTTCGAATTTTAGTACACGGCCGCCCGGTCCGCGGCGAGCTATTACTCAAAACTTCAAACGCGTTTATCTCGAAACTACATTTTTCAAAATTGCCGGAAACAGAACTCAGACAATTTTCAATCGATTAACTTGAAATTTTAGATATATTTATAAAATTACATTACCCATAAAAGTACGTATGACTTTTTTTTTGTATTGCGTAGTTCATTTGTTATTAATAATTTTCTGACGATTTTTGTGGCAATTTTTTTCAGAAGTGCGCCATTTTGTCAAAAATCAATATATCGAAAAAGTGATATGTACTTTCATGGCTGCTCTAATATATAATCGAAAAAAAGTAACTCACTTATTATAATTAAAAAATGACAGGCGGCACGATTCCGGCAGTTTGGCCTGGAAAAACGGAGGCGTCTTCGCAAAAACGCTGCACAGCCGCCATTTTGAACATAATCGCTTCAAAAAAATTACTGTATACAGTCGATGATATATATAATAAACACCCTTTTTCGTAATTGCGATTTATTTTATAGCTTGTCTAAAAAAAATTCCCAAAAAAGACCTATTTTTTCGACCTTTAAAGTGGCCTAACCCCTTAAATGAGTACATCGCATACCTGTTGCATAAATTTTAGGTATGTAAAATTAATAAAATTATAAATTTTTACTAATGTCACTACCCTAAAAATGAATAACAAACATCCAACTTCATACGAAATTGCTGAAGAGAGATTAAACGAATTGACCCTAGCAATGAATAGATAGAATTTGATGACCACCCAGCTCATACAAGTCCATACACCCTACACCAAAAATGCAAAATTTATAAATTAAATCTACATTCATTGACCGTAAACAAATTAAACGGATAATTAACCAATATTATTAATATCAAATATATTCTTATTATAGTAGAAACTAAATAAAGTATAAACATTGTTACCTGAAATTTGGAGTTACCAATCGTAAGTAATGTTGGTTAGAGTTTTGTTATTATTTTTTTCCACTCTTCATTGCAAATTTCTTTTTATTTGTTTATTAGTCATTTATTATTGCTAATATCAAATACTTTCAATACAAAGAATAACGAGCTTCGTTCGAGAAATTCTCTTATAAAAATTATTATTTCTTTATACAAATTCAAACATCAACTATTGATTTCTGGGAATCTATCGCATATCTACAGGTACTCTTGTAGGGTTGACTTATTATCTTTCTTAACTAAATTCACACCAAAGTTCATTCAAAAACTCGAGTATCACTTGGGGCCTTCTCCTTGTTAGTACAGAAGAAAGGCGATTTCTTTTCCTCGGCAATTTAACCTTTTCTACTTTGAACCCTTTGCACTCGTGGCCTTTTTTCGCTTGCGCGAACCAGAAACTCGAGACGATTTCGGCCAAATTAGGGAAACATTTTACAAGTACTTTAAAATCAGTTATAAACAAACAAACGTATACAAATAATAAGATTTCACCAATTTATTTATTTTTATATCGGTGTATTTTTATATCGAAAATAACAAAACTTGATAAATTACACTATGTAATTGATTCAGCCGGGCGCCGTATCGGCACTGCTCGAGTGCAAAGGGTTAATAATAAATATCCTACATATTTGTACGAAAAATTAACTTTGGACTACGTTCTGAGCCATCCCTTATTGCTTTCAAAAACAAGTTTTTAGCATTATATCATCTTTGCGAGGAATCAAATGATGAACAAGTTGTGTACATTTTTTTAATTGTTTTTGTAATTATCTATTTGTTATACATTTGTTTTACCGTTAATCTATTTTTATATACTTCTGTTTGTGGAGTTGATCACTATGGAATTGTTAATTAATTATATTAGAAATATTTTCTGTATTGTATATTTTATTTTCGTGCTTTAGGCGACTCGTCCCAAAGCTCACACTTTTAGAGATATTAAAGTTAGAGTTATTTACTTCACAATAAATAACTCTAACTTTAACTCTAATGAAGCGCAAGTTAAAAAAGTTGCTGGAATTAGCCGAGTTTTCCAAAAGCAACGTCCGCCGTTTTCCTGCGTGGCCTTTCTGTTCGAAATGAAAGCAAATTACGCGTTCGTTTTTTGCTCCGAATGAAATCAGTACGGCTCGTACGGAGTTCCTGCAGTTGGATCCTACGTACATATATTACACGCGAAGAGGGATCCTCGGTGGTCTCGAGTACATTCGACAAAGGATGACAATGAACTAATCAAAGGCTAAGGTTTTACTTTTGTCGGTGGTCGCAGAGACCACTAAATTCACTGCGACTAATGAATCCTCTGACGACCCGATCTCCGTCTCTCTCGCCCTTCCTCTTCAAAAGTTACCGAGCTGTTGAACAAATTTGCACGGATATATGGAATTTTAGTGATACGCTGCAGATGTACCCTTTCAGGGTCAAAGGTGAGCATGGATACACTCATTAGCGTTAATACAGCAGCGGTAGTCGCAGTTTCGGTAATGAATATGGAGAAGGAAGATGGAAATAACCGTAGGATAGGGCAAAGTCCCTTGTGTGTGTTCACGTTTAATCTCTCTGTGCACGCTCGTAGGCATGTAGATGTGGCAAACCATCGGATGTGCCCTTGAGGGTTATGCAGGACTGCGAATCGAATGTAAATGTAGATTTTTCGTTGATTTGAGAGTGGTCGGTCCCTCTTGTTACACCCTGCGAGTTCTAGATACTTACTGGCTGTTTATTTGGGAACTATTGCTGAGAAAGCTACTACGCAAGGACGCTATTAGATTATGCACGGCATAGTTGAATTTATACCGACGTGCTAACTATGGCTATGGCGTTCTAGAAGCAAACATTCTGCTTGCTTGCTTGCTTGCTTACTGGCTTTACGTTTGTTCTTGAACTTTGTAGTTTTGGTAAAGTAACTTCAAATATATTTACTCGTCAGTTCTATTGCGTAGATCAGCATTTGCCAGTGCTTCCTACGCCATTTCATGTGTAAGGGTACGTTTTATCGTGATACGGAAATATTCAATTCGTAGCCCAACGAGTTTAGCCCGTGTCTAATTATGCGGACATCACTAATTACTGTGCTTTTTATATTGCAATGTAGTGCACTAACTGTTATTTTAATCCATCAACGATTGCCAGTGACCTAAGAATCATATCGCTCCAATAACTATACCATTTGGGGCATCTCGCTAAAATATACTGAAAATGAAGAAACCATTTTTTTTCACTCGAAATTTAATATGGCGGACCACCACGGCGGATTGAAAATTCAAAATTTTGCGCAATTCCCATAAAAATCGGTATCTAGGGTATTTTTGGGTCGTATAATACGAATCTGACATCAATTTTGCAAAATTCAAAATGTTTGATCCAAGATGGCGCTCTGAATCTGGCCAAAATCACACTTTCTTCGCGAAATGTGACATATACAGGGTGTGCGTTGTCACGTGTGACGTGTCAAAGTCGAGAGATGGTGGTATATGGCGAAAAATTGAGAAGAAAAGTTATTAACCATTTTTCGAAATCCGCAATAATTACCGAGTTATTAATTAAAATGTGTCAGCCAATCAGAACGTCGAAAAGGCTCGATGGGCGTTAAAAATATTTTTGAGGCGACCCTATTCGTCAGTGTGTCGAGTCTAAACATTTTTTAACACCCACCGAGCCTCTTCGGTGTTCTGCTTGGTCGGAACCTTTTAATTAATAACTCATTAATTATTGCGAATTTCGAAAAATAGTAAATAACTTTTGTACTCAATTTTTCACTATCTACCACCACCTTTCAGTTTTGACACTTTACACCGCACACCCTAGATACAGGACATATAACCGTGAGAATTTATCTTGCAATTTACGGCACATTATTTACAGAAAATGTTATAGCGTTCGGGAACCATACAATTCGTAGGTTACTGGCTGCCGTTAATGGGTTTAAACCATTTACTTTTAAAAACTATTGTTTCATTCTTTTTTATTGATTTAGGCTCTTGATTTGTAAGTAAACCTGAAATTGAAGCAAACATTAATTACCTCTTTATTTTACTCCACCAGCATCATGCAAGACGTTAAACACGTCAAATTTACGTGACTATCTATTCGTGCCGCGTGGGTCGCAATGGTAAACACTATTGCATTTGTCATAACCGGCGCAGCCTGAATGGAAAGTTCAGTGCCGGATACCGGCGACCGACATGGCATTTAACGCGTTATACTTGACTGTTATTATTTGATTTCACTTCTTTCTTTGGCTGAATCAGTAAAATAATTATCATTATTATTATTAGATAGATCATTTTATCGACGACGTTGTTTTATGATTCTCCTTACCCGGGATAACAATTTTGCCACAGTGAACTTGTCTCGTTTTATTTTCACCAAAGGTGTTATTGTAAGGATACACAAATCAGGATACGTTTTTCTGTGATTCAGAAATCTTGAATTTACACTTCGTTCGAACATTTGTAGAAACTGCAAATAATTTTGATTACATCCAGTGTTTTTCTAAGCCCAACTTTACCTCAAGCCGAAACTTAGTTAATGTAATTCTCACCATGTATTACACCAGTCAGAGTTAAACTTTGCCCAGTATTTACTTGATATGAAAATGTTGTTCGGAAAGCTGCGCCCCGTTTAATGTTGTTACAGGTGTCGTTAGAAAAGTATCTGCGAGTTAAGTAAACACCGCACGGAATTACAATTCTATAACATAATTGCTTCTTCAGTCTCTGGGGTCCCTTGAAATAATATGAAACCGGGTGATTTCTCAGCGGAGGTATGATTTTTTTCATCAAAAATACGCGTTTGGCTGTAAGGTACACCCGGATTTACATGAAATGGACGTTCGGAATCGATTTTATACGTCAAAACTACCTCTAGAAAGTACTACAAAAGTATTTCATTTTTACGGTAGGTCTTACGTACTACTTTCAGTTCCTTCGAATCTGATAACTTTCGTAGCGAGTCACTTCTCCCTTGGTACTAAAGCTTCATAAAAGGCGAAATTGTCTACTTGTCTTCTCCAGCTATTACAATTTGTTCTTTCTTACGTTCGCTGACGTTTATTGTTTTTCATGGAGGTGAGTTAAAGACATTTCCGATATTACTGAGGAATGAAAAGAAGGAGTTTAATTAGCTTCCATTGTGCTTCAAAAGTGACATAAAACTTCTCGGGATGAATTCACTGTTTATTGCCAAGCCGAGAAAAATGGTCCACCGAGGAGGAAATCCACGTTCCGACCATAAAATTCTGTGTCTTGGGAAAAAAGGAAAACGACATCTATACCGTGGCAGCTTTGTTTGGAGAAAGTTTTGTAAATAGGTTATAACTTGGAGCGTCAATGAAGAGTTCTGATGTACCTATTTTTTAAGTTAGCTCTCCAGTAATCAACAAGCTTACATACAAACCCTAGTGGTTAGAAAAGTTTTGAAAGACGACTATTTGTATTCTCAAGTAAATTATGGCGTTTGTGAAAGACTGTCTTTTCTTTAACATAAATTTGATCGGAAAGAAAGACAGTATTATGTCCTTGTAAGGAAGTGTGGCTAAATTGGACCACTGTCTAAATTATACCGATTCTCGATTCAGGAAATAATTCACATTAGGATTTTTTTCGTGATAAATTCTTGAACTAGTTGTAAGAATGTATAGAAAAACAAAAGCGCTCATATTGTAATTTCTGCTGCTTCGCATTCGCTTGCTCGGTGCTTTCCGGTTAAAATTCAATAAATGTAATTGCTGTACCCTTAAACTACGCATTTTTTTGAAAGATTTCATATATAATTTTATTTATTTTCGTTGGTTGATATCCTACTAATATCATCCTTTGGAAAAGAGGCAGATTTGCCTAATTTAGAAAAATAGTGGTCCAATTTAGGCAAGTAATTTTCAAATTTCCTGCTGGTTCTGCATTACTATTTTCTTAATATAACTTTTGCTTTTTTGTTTGTATTTCATACGTTCCTACTTATAGTTAAATGTCCTTTTTCATAACCACTTTGATTTTTACCTTTTTCTTCATATTAGGCCCGTGGGCAGGTAATTTTTGTTAAGTCATCCAATATAGGTGCACTTCCCCTACATACCCAACTAGAAATATTAACCGTGTCCTGATCAAGTCCTTAAAAAATAATCGTATTCGGACCTGATGAAGTGTGTAACGAAGTTTTGATGACAAAATCTTATCAGGATTACTTAGTCTGTGTATCGTAAATTACGCGATAGTCCGCAATTCAGTTACAATCTCGACTTGCGTGTCCAGAATATTTCAACTTGAACTTTAAGTATAAAAGGTATTTATGCTTTATTTACAAAATAACAATTATATGGTACATGTATGTTTCATGAGATATGGTGAGAGACTGACTGTAACTTACTCTTCTAACGTACAGCAAAAACTTGAAAAAATAATAAGAAGAAGAGTCTAGAATTAAAATTAGTTCTGATTGGATGTGGAAATTTAGGAAAAGTAAAAAACAGAGTGCAGAGAGAGGGTGGTAGAGGAAAAACGTTTTAGGAAATGTACCGTAACTGCATGTCTTAGGTGCCATAAAAACATCAAAATCTTAAAATTGTACCTTTGGCTAAATATGCTGCGCACGTGCATTACAGGTAAGAGGATGCATTACAGGAATTTGAATTGCAGTGACGGAACTGTCCAAGATAATAAACAAGGGAAAGGATTTCTAAGACCTTAAAATAGTACATGTGCAAAGTATAAAATTCAGAACATAGGACTACAAAAAATCTTCAAAGTCGATATCAAACATGAGTGAACTTTATAACTAACGATATCCAAAAAAAATACATATAAATGTGTTCACGCAACAGTCTGGTTTAAGTCAGGATATATTGCTAGAACCTTGTCAGAATTACCTGTTCAGGTTTGAATCAGGATGTATTGTTAAGTTCTAACCAGGTTTGGACTAGGTTATGTTATTAGAACCTTCACAAGTGAATGCCCTAACCTAAAAATTGAAAATGAAATTGTATAGGAGCTTTAACCGTATTTGAAAAAGAAGAAACAAATTGTTTGAAATATGCATTATTATTGTCTTTCCTTGAAATTTGTTGTAAAAGATGCGCACAGTTAATAATTATTCAAATTGATCATAAAAAAAGTATTGCTAATAATTTCCTTTTCAAGAATAACATAAAAAACGTACAATTATATTACTTAGGGTAACGCAAAATTACCTCCTGATAACAATTTTTTTACCTTCCGCCTCGAAAGTTTCTCGACCAATAACATTGAACTTATAAGACGCACTATTTAAAATTTGTTTCCTCTCAAATACCTCATAAGGTAATCTCTAACTGTCAAACTTTACCTTTTTTGAAGTTGAAAATGTGCATATTCAGTGTATATCAAATGTGTACCTATTATGCATCGATGTATAATTGCACATTTAAAGAAATATCCATAATTGTAGGGAAATTTACGATAAAAATTTTTCTCTAATGGTGAATTTATTTATATTGTATAATATGCCTATTTTTCCGTGTATTTTAAATGGCTAAAAGATATCTCGGTAGGTTTACTGCGAAAATGCCCACAAATGGTACATCTACCCTATAAAATTGAAAAAATGGTTCAATCCAATCTATTTTCGTTAAATTTGAAAGAGCCCTATTTCACCTTTTACACCGATGCGAAAATTCGCAAAGCTGAAACTTGAATCTTCTTTCCTTTGATCGATTCCGTGTTTCACCCTCGTAGTTTCGATGGAATTTCGGGTTTACTGAAATTGAACATATATAATATCGGTGGGAAGGTTTTCAAGTATCGGCCCTTCCGAGCACTTTCATCCTCGACTCCGACACCCTCGCTCCATTAAAAGAACATACAGGAATATGCTCTCGAGTGATTCCAAGAGATCTGGTGTATCTTGAGTGTCTATGAGGATGTGTGTGTTTGTGTGTATGTGTTCGGTAACCCGTAAATTTTCAACCAACTTCGACTCGGTTTCGAACAGTATTTTTTCCGGACATTTCCTTAGCGGACATATACCAAGATAAGGCGGAATATAGCAATCTCGCCAAGCCATTCGTGCGGTGTATTCGTACCAAAGCTTTGTTTTGTTGCTACGGTAGTAATATAGCCGTGGTGTATGTACGTGCACGGTAAAAACAGATAATTCCCCGAGTCGCGTTTTACCCGTGCAATTTATCCGGCATTATATACAATTCAAATGTCCAAATCATACACAGAGTGCCGGCACAAGTACGCGCACGGGTGTCTGTGTATATGTATGGCTGAAACAAGATAACAAAACAGCCATGTGCAAGCTACCTTTATACCTACTGATGTATACCGTGCAATATCACAATGCGGTTATTTAAGCCACGGATAACAAGATTCTCCACACTGCTTCAATTACCGCACTGGCAGGAGGGTTGGTCATTAAAGCGCCCGTTTTTTGCAACTCCCGGTGTGTACACAAACTCTTTGGCCATACGCGAGATTACGGAACGGGTACAAGGTAGTCCGGTTGGGAGTATTCGACCATAATCGACAATCGTGCCGAAATAGGGATGAAGAGACTCGACCGGTAAACACTTTGGAATTAGCATAACTGGAATGGGAGCCCCGGTAATTGGTGTAGGAATTTCTCGTATCCGTCGACCGGTGCAATTCTGATCCTGCCGAGAGTCCGGTCCCGTACGGGGAAACCTCCCGGTCGGTACGTGGAGCGATTGGATCAATTGCATTATTCTACGGAACATTTCCTCGAGATTTGTGTTTCGCGAGATTTTCTCTCCGACGACTCCCAGGCGCTGCGGCACGAGTATAATAATTCATGCAATAAAACTCGTAAGTGAGATATGGAATTTTCTCTGGGGGTAGCCGACGTTTCCGATTACCGCGCCATACGTAACCAGATTACCGCGTCCACCCTCTCGCGTATTGTACACTTACAATCGCAATATCCCGATATCGTCGCATTCCATGGTTGTAAAACAAAACAAGGAATAATTACGAGCTTACGCACAATTTCACAAATGGGTCATGAATATATCCTACCTCTTTTTTCTCCCTCTTGCCGCGCTCTTCCGCCGGGATTTCACGCACTATTAAATATAAGCATACGAATATAGCGTACATAGGTTTTTTACATGCTTTATCTTCTTTCTGCCTTCCATACTGGAATACACTTTGTTGTTATTATACATCACTGTGTCGTAGTTATTTTGCTTTTGTTTTCTTCACGCATGAGTATTTTCATTTTGTTTTAATATCGTCGTGTGCCAGCTGGCTCAATGTTTATCCCATTACAAGGTATATACTTAATTTGACATCATAGAAATGTGTGCGAGCGTGTCACCAGAGAAACACGATTACGTATATCGGATGTGTAACGCTACTATCCCTTGCTTTCAAAATGTCGACGCGCGTTAGTGGATAACCGATTATTTTTTCCGTTCTTCGGGGTACTGTCGGATATAAAGGCCGTATTTATGCATCAGTTGTAACGTTATCCTACGTCCGTAATAATTCCAGCTGTAACATTCGTTGACTGAGAGGAAAAACTGCGAGAATGTGGCTTTCCCATTTTTCTATTCTGTTTATTTTTTTCTGGACACGTTCTTGCTCCATCAAAGTTTTTACAATAGTCTCTTCTTTTTTCAATTCTATTTGTTCAGAGTTTTTATGCCAAAAGCACGCGGTAGTCACCACCCATTCAAATACTAATTGCGCCCAACGCTGCCCAACTTTGGTGATATGATGATTCTTATTAACCCTTTGAGTCACGGTGGGTCTCTTGGAACGCCAACTATCGTTCCATTGGTTTTTGATGTCTTACGAACAATAAATGAGCGATTCTGTGGTAATTATTAGTTTCATAGCTTTGCAGGATCCTACTTATTGTTAGTGTAAAGTAATAATTAATATTGGAAGATTCTTTCAATTACTAGTCCTAACAATAAATAAATTTCAAATAATCTCATCTTTTATGAATCAATTCATGAAAAAGTGAACGACTCGTTATCTTGATCTAGAAATTTGTATTCAGAGTTTTTCGAATCATTGATTGTGAAACCGTTCTCAGATTTCTAAAATTCAACAATTGCGGATCCAAGATAACTTGGGGAAGGTACTCCTATATTGGTTCTATAAATGTAAAAATCAAAGTGATTATGAAAAAGGTTATTTAACTATAAGTAAAAATTTATGGAATACATACAAATAAAAAAGTAAAAGTTGTATTAAGAAAATGGAAAAGCAGAACCAACTGGAAATTTCGAAAGTACTTGCCTAAATTGGACTATTTTTTTAAATGAGGCAACTCTGCCACTTTTCCAAACGACGATATTAGTAGGATGTAAACGAACGAAACTAAATAAAACAATGTATGAAATCTTAAAAAAAATGCGTAGATTAAGGGTATAACAACTAAATTCATTGAATTTTAACTGGAAAGCATCGAGCAATCGAATGCGAAGCAGCAAAAATTGTAATATGCGCGTACTTTCCTAACATACAACTGTTGTCAGAGACCCCATTGTTGAATTGCTACTAGATTCTGTTTTTCTGTATATTATTACAGCTAGTTCAAGAATTTATCATGAAAAAATTCTAATGTGAATTATATTTCCTGAATCAAGAACCTGTCCAATTTAGGCAGTTGTCCAATTTGAGGGGGGAGTTGTCCAATTTTTCAGAGAATCGGTTCATTTTCAATCCTGCACACCAGCGGAAAACGCCTATTCTTCACGACAGCCTATCCCGGCACCTTCTAGTCATAATATCGGGCCATGAATTTTTTTTAATGACTGTTAAGAAGTGTAGTTTCAGTTTCTTTTTCATTTGTACTGCTGAATCAATTATTTATACTCATTAAAAATGTTAAATTATGGTGTAGTTTTAATGATTTTACAGTGGCCTCCCCCCTTAAACGCGCTTCCTCTACCTAAAATTTTGAGAAGGTTGCAATTGTAAGAAAATAAAACCGATAGCAGGTGGAACACAAGTATACTCTATTTGCTTCGCTAGAACCGATACCTTTCACACGTTGAGCGCTACATCAAATTTAGGTGATTACCTATTTATGTCACATGGGACACAGTGGCATGTAATATTACACTTGTTATAAAGAGCTCGGCCTGAACGGACAGTTCAGTATCGGTGACCCAACGTGGCATTTAACGTGTTAAAAAGTGTTTCCAAATAATAACTCTTCATTTATGGTCATCAATTTCTGGAATAACAACCCTTTCTACTTTTAAAACTGGTCTGCATCAATTTATAGTTGACGGAGAAAAATGTGATTCGCCTCTTCTGCCTTAACATATCTATTATTTTTTTACTACTGTATTACATTGTATTTCATATCTTACTATGCAATTCTTATGCATTTTGTACATAGCCTTACGGGTTTCCAAGGAATAATAAGAGTTATATAAAGTCTTCCACTAACCCATTTGCATCCAAGAGCGGAATATTCCGCGATCCGCTACTGTCTACTATCGCCGAGCGCGGATTATTACGCGAGCCCGCAATTGTTTTCTTACGGAGCGCGGATTATTCCGCGGACTCGCGACTGTCTTTCATTTTCGTCGCATGATGCAAATGGGTTAAGAGGTTTCATTTTAAATTATTAAAAAAACACCTTTTTTTCAACAAAAATTCTGACATCTTTATTCCAATTTAAAGTACGAACCCTACGATTAAATGTGGAACACGATATCTGGTAACTTGCCACGTCGAGATTTCTGACAAATAGTCTTTCTTTTTAAGAAGTTTTGCATCACATTTTTGCACAAATGATTTTCTCGTAAAAATCAGGGTTACCTGCCTGCATTTCTAACACATAATCAACAAACGTACGGCGTTGTGCATGGTCTGTAGGCTTCAATTCTCGCGTCAGCTGCACTTTGTACGCGTGCAAGCCAATATCTTTATCTAAAATGCAATGTAGGCTGGTTTGCAAGCTGTTTAATTGTTGCGAACGTCTTGCAATGGATAAACCTGGGTTTTCTGCGACTCTTTCAGGTACAGCAGCAATGTTCTCGACAGACCTGGCACGACGAGTACGAACTGCGGTCTTTACATCAGTAACTTGACCGTTTTTCTCAAATTTCCTAATTAGGTTCACAATTGCTGTGCGAACAGGTGCTTCATAGCGACAAAAACACCACGAACTCTACGAATTGTCTCCGCGAAATTTTCACCATATTTATAGTGAATTTTCACTATTTATATTCGTTGTTGAAGCGTATATCGTTCCATTTTCTTAAATCGTATACTTTTTACTTTACAGTTGTCCGATAAAAGCGCTGTATATTTAACGGTTTACAAATACCGTGAATTTTAAAATGAAACCTCTTAATGGAAGACCCTATACATATAAATAAATAAAATAAATATATACACCATTTTTAAAAAAAGCGAAGCATAGAAAAATTCCTCGCTCAAGGGGTTAAAATGTGTATTCGTAACGTAACTTCGCCGTGCATGCAGCATGTCATGAATGACAAGATATAGTTGCATCCCAGACTAGAATCATTATTCAGCTTCTGTTTGGACCTTACCTATGCAAGTTTGAGTTAGGATCTAATATCGGGTCCTTATTAGATTTAAATTACCCTTTGTTATCAGAACTTATCAGACACTGACTCAGTTCTGCTTTAAACCATACTATGTGTGCCGAATAACGCGAAGCACGGATTTAATAAGAAGACTTATTGTTAACGAAGTAACTTTAACTTGAATATTAAACATGGATTTTGTTTCCGAATGTTATGCGGTTCATGTAAAGCTGAACCACTCTGGGAACTGACGATTATCGAGGTGTTCCTCTTGGAAGCAATAAAAGTCTGTCTAAGGAACCGAATAATGGTAACGGATACTGACCCTTTTTTATCTATCTAAAACAGACCTTAGATTCAAGGAAGCGTTGACACGTTTTCACTCATGTAACACTAAACTTTTTAAACTCATAATATTCAAGTGGTTGCGCAATAAATCTTTATTTTATTTTTACTGAGTCAGTTTAAAACATCCCCTTCGAGTAATATGGAATAGAAAATCTGCTGTGGGTTTTTTATACAATTGTAATAGTGACTAGGAATGAAAATCCAGCGGGAATAAAAAGTTTCTTTTTCTGTATATTGGATTAGGGATAAGAATAATTCAATAATTACGCACGTATTCTAAGTCTGAAAGATTAATTTTGATTTTATTTTACGCACTTGGAAAGTATATGTTGCTCTCTCGGATACTCTACTCTAAATCTATAGGCATCGAAAACAGGATCCATATCATCTTTGTTCCGAAGATTTACATTACCTGCCGGCAATATTCAGCCCTAGAAACATGTCTTGTGTAAATAACACTTCTATAAACAGTCCACACATATCTAAACATAAAAATTAAGGGGGGGGGGTCCGCCTTGTAGGACAGAAAAAGTAGGTGGTATTTGCGAATTTTTTATTAAAAAACTGTTGAACGGGTTTATTTGAAATTTGGCAAGTTGTTTCATTGTACCCTTAAGCCTTATTACAAATTTTTATGTGACTATACAAAAAAAAAATGTGCGTGTGCAGAGCGTCGATTGCAGAACGTTCGTTTGAGAAAAAAATGGCTCGTGCTGGCGTTGAAGGAAAGTGTCCTATGGTTTATCTGAAAAACAAAAAGGAAAAGGGATTCTTAATCTGCATGAACATGGCTATTTATGGACCTAGGATTATGACTGTATTTGTTACCGTTTTTTTTTTATTTAAATAATTCCTTGCGATTTTTGGACGAAATTCGAACTTTTTATTACAAAAGGCTGCCTTTTTAACAGTTTTTTATTTTTCTGAATTGTTCTAGGTCCATAGATAGCCACGTTCATACAGATTAAGAATCCCTTTTCCTTTTTGTTTTTCAGATAAACCATAGGACACTTTCCTTCAACGCCAGCACGAGCCATTTTTTTCTCAACGTTCTGCAATCGACGCTCTACATACGCACATTTTTTTTTTGTATAGCCACATTAAAAGTTGTAATAACACTTAAGGGTACAATGAAACAACTTGCCAAATTTCAAATAAACCCGTTCAACCGTTTTTTTTAATAAAAAATTCGCAAATATTACCTACTTTTTTGGTCCTACAAAGCAGAACCCCCCTCTTAAATAAAGAAAGTGATAAAGATTAATATTTGTTTCGGACGCCGAGTCTAGTCACATCATTCCAACGCTACAAATAATGCAAATAGGCCTTGTACGATATTTGAATTATTTGTTGAATATTCGCGTTTCGATTATATTTCAACTTATATTAATTTAATGTTCCTATATGGCGTAACAGTGACTGTGAGAAACTGCATAATATTATATGTATATTCGTAAAGTAGCCACAAACGATAAACCTGTAATTGATAATAGCATGAAATGTGATAATATTGAAAATAAGCAAGTTGAATAAAAACACCACATAAATTGATAACGTGAAATTGGTTTGTTAAGTTTTATAAATTAAATCTTTTAACTCAATTAGATCTTTTATTCACACATCGTATGTGTATACCTTTTGACTATGATTCACTGGGAGGTATTGCAACAAACAAATGGCAATTATTATTGATTTGCCCATTAAATCAAACGCGGGATTAAATTGTATCTGAATTAGTAGGTAATAAGTAATGAATTTTCTCATTTACGCAGGTGTTACATAAATAGTATGCGTGGAGGAAAGGTCCGCATTTCGAAAAATTTAACCCAGCTAAAGGATGTGGGTCCAACAGGTGACGTTTTGGTCCTAATAATGGTTAAAATTTGGAATTTACAAATTAATGATGTTTTTAATAATTTAAATGTTTGTTATTTTGAGGTTTAAGGTCGTAGTCTGGTAACTGGCACCTTTTTTAACGCAGTTTTCGGAAATTTTTTTTAGGTGAATATAAAATTCAATCGGTTTGATTTTTTAATATATTATTAATGGTATCTAAAAGTGTACGAAAAAAATTTTTTTTTCTTTTTAATTTATTTTTATAGTTGTGTAGCACCCGAAGTGAGTGTCTCAAAAAAAAAAGTAGGTGGCTGGCCCCGGTGATTTCACCTCTTGAGGACATCTGAAAGAAAAAAATCACAAAGATTATTGTTCTGTAAGCTTGTCATTCTGGCTGCAACTAGGATTAAACAATTTTGTTGAAAAATAACAAAATGGTGGACTTCGAAAAAAAAGTGACTTTTTTTAGCGGAAATCGGGCTGTAAAATGGAAAGCTAGGGACGAAAAAAAAGATTCCAGTTCCAGCGAGAGCTATTGATGAGTAGAATAACATATCCAAATTTCAGCCCAATCGGTTGAATAGAAAATTTTTTATTACCCGGGCCGAGAGTAAAAACGTTGTTTCGAGAAAAACGCGTTTAAAGTTTTAACAGATTTATTATAGAAAAATCATACACTAATTGTCATACACTAATTTACACTAATTGTCTATCCCTGGTGCGTATAATAAACCTTTAACTTCTTCATAGGCCTCATTGGTAGTCACTTTTTCTGAGCTGCGACTCATTCTGGCAATTTTAGAAGCATAAGTAACACTGAACGTGGCACAAAGCTGCCGTGCGGCACAGCGCGCACTACTACAAGGCGCTCACGTATTTATATTTCGAATTTCGGTCTAAAATTTGTACAGTATATTCTTAAGACATAGTACTTTTGAAATATGCAACAAAAAAAAAGTCGATTTTTCCAAACCATGTTACCAGACTACGACCTTAAGCTTGTTGTGTCTTCCTTTTTGATGGAAGCAAACCTTTTTTCTGTTTTTTATTTTAAAAAATACCCTTTTTTTGCACATCCAACTGCGTTTTTTAATAAGAGCGCAATTACAGAGAACTTTCTTTTTTTCGTATGTTGTAGAAGGCATCAAAGCATATCATATATACAAGAATGAACATGGTGCAGCTCTATGCTCCCTTGGGACCAAAAACCCGCCTTATGGACCCTTACTTTTTAGGACTTAAGTCATAATGCTGGCAAACAAAAGAAGCTTTACTTCACAAACTTGCGGATTCTGTAGAATACCACACCCTCTGTTTTTATAAAATAATACGAGCAATATTGGCTTTTACGTACACTCGACTTCTAAACCGGAAACGCTTGAACCTTTTGACGAAATAAACCACGCCCACGGACGGAATATTAGCCTGAAGCTCGCCTGAAGCTCGCGTGTATTGGAGACCCGCCTTTATGCTTTTCATTATTTTTTTTGTATTATGTCATTTAAATTTTGGGCGAAAGTGGATGTTGCGTATTTTAAAAGAGTTATAAGAAAAATGTCAAAAAGTTCCAGCTGAGGAAAGATACGATGACAAAAGGTTTAGTGTATATGTAAATATTTTCTTCATTTCAAAGAACAATAATTGACACATTGAGCCATGAAAGTGTTAGTGCATTTAAAACTGAGGTAAGACAATTTTATAAACAAAATTAGTTCAAATAAATATATATTCTTTCTTCAGTTTTTCGGTCTAAAAATTATTTATTTCAATATTGTGTTGACGTTTCGACAACTCATGCGTTGTCATTTTTAAAACTATATAACAAATTAATATGTATTTAGTATAACAATCTTATATATAAAAACGATTTTGATTTAACAAATTTTTATAATTTTTACAATATATTTCTCAAAATTACAATAACTTAATTTTATCAAAATACATCGTAAAGATGTTTTCGACTACGCTTTTTTACAAGTTGTGACGGTTATGTCATGAGTTATTATCACTCGAAGTCAATCTAAATTCGTTATACTAACAAATCTATGCATCAGTGTTTGTTAAAATATATGTTTGATGATCAAAATATTGAATGTTTTCATATTAAGACTGTTTCTGTTTATTAATGTAAATTTTCTATGTATCAATTTACATTTATAATATAAAACAAATATTTTGAAATGTAATTGAAATATGATAAAGTTATATTTATTATATACGAGAAACATTTCCATTTTTAATACTAAATTATTTAATAAAATTTTTTAATATATTTTATCAATTTCTTTAAAGTCTGTAATTGAATTGACATTGTTATTATTACTATTTTGAATATGTAAAGCTTCTAAAGTTTTTCTTTAAGTTACATTTTTTCTATTTCTAAATTTTTTATAAATTAGTTCAAGATAAATCTTATTACAATCTAACATAAAATATTTCTAATTAATTCACAATAATAATACCAATGGACTTGCCCCACTTTCAAAAACAATTCCACATTTTTTTAACAACCTAATTTAGCACTAATATTTCAACGTTATAAAAAAAAAGATCTTATACTCGGTCGCTAAGTACCAAATTAAGCTTAACCCTTTGGCCTATGATTTTTCTGATAATAATGTGGGCCAAACTCCACAATTAAACATACGAGCCTCATATAAATACCGCGAATCACGCTCGCTGTTTCCAGTTTGGACAAATAACCTGCTCGACGAGTTTAACGCTTTATCGTGGGCGAAAGGGTTAACTTAAAACTATCAAACGAAAATACTTTCAAGGCTGATTTGAAATAATAAACGCGTTTTTGAGTAACATTTATATCCTGTTAACAGTTTAGAATTTAAAACCATTAATCCTTTAACTGTGTAAATTAGGCTACCTCACGAAAACCGCATATCAGGTCCTGATACAATCGCGAGTCAAGTTTTAAACGGGTTGACGATAGGTACATGACGCTGACGGTGGCGTACGTCAGAGATTCAATCGGGTTAATTATTAATTCTCTTTTGGGCCAAAAATAAGATTTATCGTTCTCATATGTTCCTCTCTTAAGGGGTAAAACCACTCTAGGATTTTCAAAAAATCGATGTTTTTTTTTTTCGCTTAAATGGTACTTTAGGGTCACAAAAACAATATGTCATTTGATTTATAGTGGAAAACAAATGTAAAAAGGTTAGAGGTAAACAAAAATCTCAAGGATTAAAGTGTTCACAAAACTTCAAACGCGTTTTTCTCGAAACCACTTTTTCCAAACTGGGAGGACGGATTTCTCGGAGACTACTGCATGGATCGGTTTGAAATTTTTACAGTAGCTTCACAACGATATTCTCTTTGGAAATACGTAGCCGTTTTTCGATTGAATGTAAACTTTTTTTTATAAATAATTTAATGCTCATTTTTAGGGCAAAAAATCGATTCATTTCTTAAAAAGTGCACCACTTCCACAAAATTTGATTAAAACAAAAACCCCTACGTACTTCCAAAGCCAATTGCATATAGATTATAAATTTCTTTATTTTTTGTTCCATGACTCATGTATGCCGAGAAATCTGACCTCCCGTGGCAGTGTTTTCAAAAAAGCTGTTTTCGACGACGGGCTCTGTTGCCGCCATTTTATACGAAAATGACAATACGAAAATTGTTTTTCCTAATTCAATATGTGCTAAATAAACCCTCTGAAAATAAATTATATTAAGTTTGTCATACTCCCAAAATAAAATGTCAAATTTAGGTCTTTTTTTCTGCCTCTAGAGTGGTTTTACCCCTTAATCTTCGTTAGGTCCAAGCTTTATCGCACGATCTTTCTTTCTTTCTTTCTTACAATTAGTGTCTATAATATTTGTACGCGACACTGATTACATTCCCTCGGTGTGCTTCGTAGCGACGATTATTTTCACATTTTTCGTACCAACGACCGGGGAACTGAAAATCAATCATGCTCAAAATTCTGGGGCGTCTCTTTGTCTCCACTTACAATTCTCCACCCTCTCATCTCGTCTGCACGTATACACCCCCACCTTGGAGAAGAAAGGAAGTAGAAAGTCGTCATGAATATAATAATCAAGGCACGCGAACTAGAAAACACGGGAAAAAGACCCTTTATACCATTTATTCCGAAAAAGTAACCGACTCCCCCCCGTGCCTGGAGTTATCGCGTAACTTTATCGAAAATTTCCATAATTGATTTTTAGCCACTGAGAGAATGCGGGAAATGGTACAATTCTCGTGTTATATATAAGCTTGAGGGACTGGCGGAATCCGTTGCAGAGTCTTATATTTCGTTATACGACATTGAAGTTACAACCTATATATAACATAGGTAAAACCATTAAATTTCCCGTGTTGGGATTTTGCTTAATTAAAGCTTTAGCGTAACAAAGCTCCCTTGGGCAGTATCGCAGTCGTTATTCTTCCTCTCACGGTTGATACCGCCACTCTTTTTTCCTTACCCTACAGTCACCGCGTTACCGCGTTACCTTGCAAATTTGCTAATATTTAAATATCAGATTACTAATTCCTAATTGCGAAATTAGTCAACAAATACGGTACAAAAATACACAGAGACGTTTCTTGCCATTTTTCTCGTTGATGATTCTGACACATTTCATCGATAATATTATATGTTACTGGATGCTAATGAGAGTCATTTTAAAGGTATTACAGGATTATGAATACTAAATAAATAATACAGAAAATGGCAAGAAAAAATTGTTTTCAATATTTCATGGATGCGTTTTCATATCCCAAAAAAGATTATTTGGAAATTATTAATAGTTTTCCAGAAAAAAATTCATGAAAATTACCTATTTTTAAAGCTGTTACACCGGAATCCTCTCTTAAAACATAAAAGATATATTCCGGAAATTATGTGGAGGAATAGCATTTTTGTTTAAACAATAATTGTTTCAATAAATTGAAAAGAACTAGAAGACTTAACATTCTAAATGTGATTTTTCCAGTAATTTTTCCCGTAGAATTCATGTTCGGATCTAGAACCCGCGGAAAATAATTAATAATTTGTTAAATTTATAATTGTTTAAATAAATTAAAAAATTTGTTGTTTTCCCTTTCTTTCATAATTTAACCAAATTCTATCATCTACATAGTTTCAAAAGCGGTATCTCTTGTAGTTTGGATTTCGGCAGAGATGAATTTTTCTTCTTATCTTATTTTTCATGCAATGTACAAATATGGTTGATTAGCTTGTTGCCAAATGGCAAATAGGAAAGTTATCATTTTGATTATGACTGCTCTAGTAATTTTCCCACAGAATCTACTTCCAACACCATGCCATGCAAATAATAATTTTATCTATGATTTGTTCAATTAATGATTGTCTAAACAAATTGAAAGAATATTTTCTTTCGCTTTCTTTCCTAATTTAAACATTTGCTATGATTTACATAGTTTCGGAAGCGGGATCTGTTTTGCTTTAGATTTGGGCAGGGATGAATTTCCGCCTTATTTTTCTCGCAATTTACAAATATGGTGAATAAGCTTGTTATGAAATGGCCAATAGGAAATTTAACATTCTGATTATGATTACTCCAGTAATTTTCCCCATAAAATCGATTCCCAGTGTCAGAACATGCAAAAAACAATTTTCTAAATACAGTAGACACCCACGTAATGGGAGTAATAAAGGACTTAGAAAAAATACTATGACTTCATTCGTACAGATAGAATTTGTTGCTTTTCAGTTGGAAAAATAAAAAAAGTTATAAAAAAATTTGCTACGATAAAGACTGCCTTTTTTAAATGTAGACTAAAGTCTCCAAAGTGCAAGTTAACCAGTCCAGTCATTTTTTTAACATTTCTGATGTGCTGTTTGAAAACGTGTTTTTCTTTATTTTAGAAAAATATGATTAAAGTTTCATATTCGGTTAAAACGTAGATACTGGACCGAGTAATTATATTATTTTAACTCATATTCCAACAATGTCTTTTAAAGTAGAGCAAATTAAGAGAAATTACATTCATTACCATTCTTAAAAAATCGAGAAAAGGGCCTATTATTTTACGTCGCTAGGGTTTCATAAAAGTATTTCGTTAGATAGTGATATGATAAATCAAAAAGCAATAAATCAAAGGAATTTATACGAATTTAAATGAACAGTTCTTTTGATGACAAGCACAAATAAATTCTTTTGTTGATTCATATAATTTCCTCGCATTTGTTTTAAGATATGAGTTTCATTTCATATAAAATTTTTCTAATTAAATTCGTGTCATACAGATTCTCCCCCGTCCAATAAAAATTCTTATAACGCGATTTCAAATAAAACATTACTCGCTGTTGCTCGAGAGTCTATTGTAATATGTACACACAATCATTGTTTAAACAAATACTTTCTTTTCAAGTTTTTTCATAATTTAACCAAATGATATTATCTACATGGTTGCGGGAGTGCTATCTCTTGTGGTTTAGGCTTGTGTGGAGATGGGTTTCTACTTTACCTTTTATGCAATGTACAAATACGGTTTATGAGCTTGTTGCAAAATGACAAATTCGAAAGTAAACATTCTGAATGTGATTGCTCTTGTAACTTTTCCCGTGGAATCCATTTCCAATGCCAGCGCCTGCAAAAAACACTTTTCTCTATAATTTGTTCAAATAACTATTGTTTAACAACAATTGAAAGATTATTTTCTTTTCACTTCCATTTGTAGTTTAACTAAATGCACAGTTTCGCGCGCGTATTTCTTGTACTTTAGGCTTATGCAAAGATGGGTTCCCATCTGACCTTTCATGCAGTGCACAAATTGTTTATCAGCTTGTTGCGAAATAACAAATAAGAAATAGTTACCATTCTGATTATCATTGCTTTAGTCATTTTTCCCATAGAATCCATTTGGTAATGCCATGAAACGAAAAAAAAAACAATTTTGTTAGTCGATTTATTAAAATAATTATTGTTTAAACAAACTAAAAGAATATTTTCTTTTCACTTTCTTTCATAATTTAAGCAAATCCCGTTATCTACATAGTTTCGGAAGCGTATCTTTTCTGGTTTTTTCTTATGCAGAAATGAGTTTCCACTTTATTTTTTATGTAATGTAAAAATATAGTTTCATAGCCTGTTGCAAAATAGCAAATAGGAAAGTTACCATTCTAATTATGATTGCTCCATCAACTTTTCCCATAGAATCCACTTGGCTATGCCAGGAAACGCAAAAACGAATTTTGTGCATTAATTTGTTAAAATAATAATTGTTTAAACAAATTACAAGAATGTTTTCTTTTTACTTTCATTCATAAATTAAGCAAATCCTGTTATCTACATAGTTTCTCGGGAGCACTATCTCTTGTGGTTTCCACTCGGGCAGAGATGACTTTCCAGCTTCCCATTTACCAACGGGGCCAAGCTTGGCCCTTCAACGGTAGCCATCATTCCAGTATTGGCGCGGCTCTGGGTACCATGACTGGCGTGATAACGGTTAAAGGACGGATGATAACTTCGGCCCAGCACTGCTTATAGGTCTTCGCCCATAATTGGAAGCAATGCTGGCCCGTGAATGAAACCAATGCCCTGGCGAGATACACGTGGCCAATCCTTGGCAACCAATATATTGGCCAAGCGTCGCCGCGCTATGGCAGAAACTATAAATGAATAAGTATGGCAGCCTATCGTCACCCAATATTGGCCCAAGTCTTGCGAGATACACGTGGCCAATCCTTGGCAACCAATATCCTTGGCATTCCCTACATGGGTTACCTTTTATGCAATGTGCAAATATGTTTTGCAAAATGGCAAATGGGAAAGTTACCATTGTGATTATGATTGCCCTAATAATGTTCCCCATAGAATCCATTTCCAATGCCAGAACACGCGAAAGACCATTTTATCCATAATTTGTTTAAACAATAATTGTTTGAGGAAATGAAAAAAATATTTTTGTTTTCACTTTCTTTCATAATTCAACCAAACGCTATCATCTACATAGTTTCTGGAACACTATCTCTTGCGGTTGAGGCTTGTACATTAATGGGTTAATGCGTGAGACAATAGCGATTAAAATCGGTATACTGAAGACCTTAAGCACCGTAAGTAAGAGTAACCAAGTAGGTTAACGGAACTGTAAATGAGAGCGAAAGTGAATCTTCAGAGTGATAGTTAACGCGATGCCAAGGTAACCGTACATACATATATATGAATAAAAGAGTAGCGTTACAAGAAATAAATATCCGTTTCTTTTTAATCTGGTGCGTATAGAGTTTAACAGGATGTATGTTACCTTAGGCGCCTAACGTGCGTCGACTATGCTAAAAGTCCAAAGGCTATAAATCCCACCCGCGTATATTGGGGTTACATGTTTCTGCCGCTCACCGGTCGAAAGATGAGAATTCAAATGTAGAGGAAAACACGTATATACATAAATAGATTCTATAAACCGGTATAAAATTCTTCGGAAATTTAATATTATTCGAAAGTGTCAAGTTCAGCGATTATAGCATTCACCTGTTTGCGATCGGACGGATAAACATGCACATAAAAATAATTGAATCGCTAAATACATGCGGAGTCCTTAGCGATATCGGCTTAACCTAATTCTACTTAAACACTACAAATTACAATCTATTACCGCCAGCTTTTGACCGACTCTCGTGAGATTACTCAAGCGTTTTATGTATTTTGCACTTACAGCAGCACGGATATCAAACGATGAAGTAACCTTCTAAGCTATCCTTGCGATTCTTCGAGTGAAGAAAATAGAAGAGGGTAGAATGTGCAAAAAAAAAAATATTATTATTTCAATTTGATTAAACGATAATTATTTGAGCAAATCATAGACAAACCTGTACTTTGCGTGTCCTGCCAATGGAAATGGATTCTATGGGAAAAATTACTACAGCAATCATGATCAGAATGGTAACTTCCCTATTTGTCATTTTGCAACAAGCTAAAAAATTATATACAGGTAACTCCCGAAGAACACGGTACTTAAAAAAATACGGATACCTTCCCACGAATTACAAGGTTTCAAACTATACGATTTTCGGGTAATTCTTTTGAAAAAGAATAAGATACATTTATTTGATATCAAATTATTTCCAAATATGTCATTTGTCTGATAAAATAGAGAGTTATGATCAGACAACATTTTTCAGAATTATAAGGGAATTATAACTTTTATCACGAAATTTGAAAAATCACGTCTATGAATTTTTAATTTCATTCCATTTTAATTGAAATAAATACACATTACACACACATTATCTATAAATGTGTATGTAAGTATGTAATTCAAATTTCGTAGTTTTATTTTTTTGTTTCTTTTATTTTGATAATAAAAATTTAAGACAAATCGTTTCTTCAAAACTGATTAAAAAATTAATTTGAATTATATAGTACAAGATATTTTACAAGTGTTTACCAATATGAATTAAAAAAATAAAAATTTTTAGTTTCAAATTAAGAAAAAAAATTTTAACACAACGTTTCTTTTATTTTCACACTTGAAATGGAATCCCGTTTTTTTGTAGTTTCGAGCAACGCAGTTTTAAAGGGACATTAACCGTTTCGGCGGCAGGCGCGATCAAAAACGGCTGAGTTCCTTCTCACCGTAATTTATAAAAAATATTAAATAAAAACCTAAGGTTTCTTGTACTCATATTAAAGCTTTTATTCAAAGCTTTAATTTAGCCCGTGATTGGTTTAAAAATTTTAAAAATTAAGCCCGTGCTGACCTTCGAAAGATGACGGAAAAAAAGTTGAAAAATCGGTGTTTTCTTGCACAAAATGTTCCTTTTCTCAGCTAATATTGCAGATATCATTTGGATTCTTTTTTCATTGATTAAAGGCACTACCCTAGAACATATTGAGCGGAACAGAATTTGTCTGAAGTTGAAAATTATGGAGATAAAAATTTTTACAACCACTAAAGCATTGTCCGATTTTGATCTCTCTCTACTTTTAACACTACATTTTAATAAAATAATTTTCTAATAATTTTCCGCGCTCAGATTGTTTGTTTAACATTAGTGAATAATGTGCAAAAAAGAAATTGAAGATCGGAGCAGTAGAATATAAAAAGGAACATTTTGTGCAAGAAAACACCGATTTTTCAACTTTTGTTCCGTTATCTTTCGAAGGTCTGCACGGACTTAATTTAAAAAATTTTTAAACCAATCTTGGGTTAAATTAAAGTTTGGAATATAAGCTTTAATATGAGCACAAAAAACCTTAGGTTTTTATTTAATATTTTTTATAAATTACGGTGAGAAGGAACTCAGCCGTTTTTGATCGCGCCTGCCGCCGAAACGGTTAATGTCCCCTTGGGTTACCTGTATGTACATTGCCTAAACCGATCTTTGCCCAAATCTAAACAACGCGAGATACCGTTTTGGAAACTACGTAGATGATAGCTTTCGGTTAAATCATTAAAAAAAATGGAAAAGACAATATTCTTTCAATTTGTGTAAAAAAAAAGCAAAAGAGACAAGTGTGAATCGAGAGTAAGAAACATCCGACTCGAATTAATACTTAATTCCTGATCAAACCCTTATAAAGCAATCTGATAACAATCTAACAAGGTGTGAACGTCATGTGACTATCGCGCCTCATTAGGATTATCTGCTCGGGTTTAGGTTACGATACATTGTCGGAACCTTATTAGCTTTACACTAGGTTGTGTTATGGGAGTTTTATTACATTTTGACTCGATTATGTCATGCTGAATGTTGTAAGAAGTTCGCTGACGTGAAATAAGTGGATGGAGTGATTTTGTAAATGATACTTATAAAATTGTGTTTTAACACAATTTTGATTTTTTATTTTTATTTCTTCTTAATTTTGGCTTATTTTTTGTATTGATAGTATACTCACTTTTGATCGGCTTTGACACGGGGCTTCTACATTGAAAATAAATTGATCCGTATTTCATCGTTTATCTGGAAGCCCACCCCCCATTTTCGAAAAAAATGAGAACATTTGAGTCGTTTTGGACCGAGAGGTATCTTTAAATTTTTGAAAAACGATTAATTCTCACTTACGTATTTGCTCAGTATGGCCAAAACCGATCAAAACTTGTGACCTACACTTCTTGACTTCCCTTTGTTAGTCGCGGATCCTCTTCACTATCGACCAAAATCTATACTATCAATCCAAGGAATATATAATATTGGGTTGGTGCATAATTAACGACAATTATGTTCAAAACAATCGTGTAAAATAGTCGTTGTTAATTATGCACTAGCCTAATAGATTGAGACCGTATATTATGCACCTAGGGAGGAACGTAGGAAAGTGCAACCCGCGTAGCAAATCCCACTGCATGTCGTTCTACGTTCGCCCTGTGGTGGATATACAATTTTTTATCATATAACGGGACAGAAAGTTCGGTTTCTCGTTTTGTCGCTCCTCATTTTGAGGGACGGAAGTTGCACATTCACCTGTTTTCAAAGAGCGACAATGTGCCACTTTCGACCCGAAAAATAGGGCAAGAGACCGAACATAGTGTCTCGATGTGATAAATACAGAATTTTCAAAGACCATCCAAGTACTACAATATTGACAATTTTAATTTCGCCAAAGTTTCAAGAAACAATAGTTTTGGCCTTTACTACCCATGATGCGGGATAATAAGAGCCATCATACGGTACAGTCCATTGCACTTGGGTAAGGCACCTTTCCAATATACCTAAGTCTTTAATTCAACAATAACTCCCGGTTTCGTCCATCTTCAAAATTTGTTAATTTGTTGGTTCACAGATTTTTGTAAAAACTGTCGATTTCTTTGTTGAATTCGTTTCTGCTTCCATTGATGGTCCTCAATTTAAGAACCTTTCCAATATACTTAAGTCTGAAATTCAACAATAACTCCCGGTTTCGTCCATATTAAAAATTTGTTAATTTGTTGGTTCACAGATTTTTGTAAAAACTGTCGATTTCTTTGTTGAATCCTTTGCTCCTATTAATGGTCCTCAATTTAGGAATCTTTCCAATATACCCAAGTTTGAAATTCAACAATAACTTCCGGTCTCGTTCGCATTAAAAATTTGTTAAATTTTTGGTTCACAGATTTTCGTAAGAACCGCGACTTCTTTGTTGAATTCTTTGCTAATATTAACGGTCCTCAATTTAGGAAGCTTTCCGATACACCTAAGTTTGAAACTCAACAATAACTTCCGGTTTCGTCCGTATTAAAAATTTGTTGGTTCGGAGATTTTTGTTTAAACCGTCGACTTCTTTGTTGTATTCTTTGCTTCTATTAATGATAATTAATTTAGGATTGTGGACACAGAATCGAAAATTTTCAGAATGGTTTCAAGAGCATGTGCCAAAAGTGTCTCTTTCGTGCCCCTCTTCAGCTCCGCACGACGAAATATTTTCGGACTTGTTCAACTGCTTGAATTCCGTTACCCAAGTGCTCTCATTCTCTTATGTTCCCCTATACGCGGTAAAAATCACAACACCATGGTAAAATTTAACGGAAGAATCTTTCACTCCACGTTTCATTACTCACGCGGAAAAGACTTGATCGTAAGTATCCGTAGTCTCGAAATTCAGGGAGCCAGAACGAAATTCAGAAAGTGGTGAAACCAACTTGCATAACTTTACTATCACGGATCCTTTTGCGCTTGTATATTTGGAGATTGAATTGAAATGAAAAGAAATTCGTATTGAAAAGAAGGCAGGATATTTGCTGAACCTTCGGTCTGCGAGAAAGTGGATTAAATGTGTTCCATAAACGGGATTTAAGGATATCCTTCCACGGTATTTTTATCGTCATGCCAGTTTGTGTTATTTCCACCTTGTTTGGTCGTTCAAAAGTACCTACACGTTGGCGATTCACAAAAACCTCTTTCGAAGCCAAAAGGTTGGTGAACCAGTAGAATACGGGTTGGAAACATGTATGGAACGTATATTCGTGTCACATGCTGGTGTCGATGTTAAGTTCTCGTTTCAAATAAACCAATTTTTTTTAATAGAAGGTATCTGATAAACGATGGGCGTCTCAATTGGATCCTCTAAAAATTTCCTGTCCAGGAGCTTGGAGTATATCCTCGTTATAGCAATCTCTCCCTCAATTCCCACTCTGCGTGACGAGGCGTGTGTAGGTTGTAACCTTAATGCCCAGAAGTATGCGCGGACGAAGAATTTTCTCTATTCTTCCTTATTTATTGTTACAGGGTGATTGTTCGGTTCATAAATAAAAGTGGACCATAAATAAAACTGATTGTTTAAATTAGTCCACTTTTACCGTGGTCCAGTTTAAGAAAACCTACTCGGTTCATATTAGGAAAATGTGCAACTTTCTCAAAAAATCTTATTGACAAAGTAAGAACGAACGAAACTAAATCAAGTATTATACGGAATTTTTCAAAAATTGCGTGGATTAAGCATACGATAAATAATTTTGTTTGATTTCAATTGAAAAGAGTTGCGCATTCGTAAAGCAAAAATGACAAGATGTGAACACCATATGAATAAATGACAGTTGCGAGGCATGTAACGGTTGAATTATTAGTAGCTTTTGCTTCCTAGTGTATTATCAGGGGAAGTGCGCCCGAATTAGACCGTTGCCTAAATTGGATTGGTTTCTGGATTTAGGAAATAGTTAACATTAGAGCTTTATCCATGAGAAGTTCTCGAATTAGCTGTGTGATTAATAATAATTCGGCGATTACGTGTTTCGCAATCATAATTTATTCCTGTAGTATGCACATCTTGTAATTTTTGCTGCTCCATTTTCGAGTGTACAGCTTTTCCGAATTAAAATCAATCAAATTTAATTAACCCTTTGGCTGCGGCGCGCTCTAGGAGGAATCCATCAACATGGACGGCGCGTTATTTGCATGTGAGTGAGTGGGTGAGTGAGATTTAGGTGATTTATCAATCTTAGGGTTTAAAAAAAATAATAATTGCAAATAACCTTAAAAATTACCGATACTTGGTTGTTATGTTATGTTACATAGAGCGATAAATTCCATGTTGAATCAATTGGTAAAACAGGTAAAAAGTTTTGAAGCAAAAAATTGCAGAGGGCGTAAATTTACGCCTTTCGTATATATTGATGGACTTATTAAAGCGTATGTACACGTCTTTAGCAGTCAAGGGTTAATGATTATATCCTTAATCTACGCATTCTTAATTTTAACTGGTAGAATATTCCATTTGGTTTCATTAACTTTTACTTTACCGATAACATTTTTCAAAAAATTGCAGATGCGCTGAACAAGGTACACTACCGCTCAAAAGTATGTGGGCACTTCCTCAATTCTTGTAACTACCTGAAAAAAGTTATGATACTTTGGTAATTTTGATTATTTTGTACGAATTCAATTGCGCAGTGTTGGAGAACATATTTTTAAAATTGGGTACGTACTATTAGAATACATTAAATACATATTTGTAATAGAATTTAGCAACAAACGTTGTTTAATAATAAAAATATGGATAATATATCACAAATTTCATGAATCTGGCAAGTGTCCACATACTTTTGAGTGGTAGTGTAGGTTCTTCTAAATTGGAGCACTAAAAACTGGTCTAATTTAAATAATCCGTTTGATTTTCTTGACTTCTAGATAGCAATGGATGGAAAATACGTGACGTTCTTGATTCCCTAAATCAAGAATCAGTTCGATTCTTCTGCGCATATTTCTGCGCAATAAGTTTGCGACCTAGTCACGAAAGATTGTTATAAGGCGTTTGTTCGTTTCCAAAGAGATCGTTATAACAAGGTTCTACTGTACCAGATTTTGCTTTCCCATGCACTAACCAGTTCGAGAACCTATCTGAGATAAAGCTCTAATGTTTTAATTATTTCCTAAATCGAGAACTGGCTCAATTCTTCTAAGCATTAAGCTTACAATGTAATCACACATAACCACGCAAAGCAGCAATTGATGTAAGGATTGTTATAGGGCGTGTGTTAGGTCCCAAAGGGATTGTTATAACGTGGTTCCACTCTACTAGCTTTTGCCTTCCAATACATTACTTCAAGTAGTTCGAGATCATCTCATAGATAAGGCTCTAATTAATTATTTCCTAAATTAAGAACCGATCCAATTAAGTGATCGTCCAATTTAAGCGCACTTCCTCTACTAAAAAAAAACAGTATCGTACAAATAAATCTTTCCTTTTTACCACGAAGCCTGTGAATTATTGATAAGCGAGTAATCCGATTTTCAAGCGGTAACATGGAAACTAGGGCTAATTCAAAATTCTGTGTAGAAACTCTTGCCACGATTAGCGTCAAGTATGTACAAACTTTCGATTCAAGTATTTTAGACTCGCGCATGCGAGGAGGTAGTGGCAAACGTTGAAGCGAAACCCGCTCGCGTTTTATGTCAGATTATCGGTAGATTTGCAATCCACTCGAAATCTATTCGTCGATCCACGAAATATTACCCGTGAATTTCAAAAATTGCTGCACCAATCAGCAAAAGTGCTGCTGTCTCGAAGCTTCGATCCATCCGCGATTCCTATGATATTTTTAGTTTCATCGAGAATACGTATATGTATATAGGAAGTAGCTGTTTCATCTCTCTGCAGGTATTTTTATTGAAATTCCCAAACATGAAAGTCGTTAAAGTGTGAATTTATGGTATAAAAAAGAGAGCGATTAATAGAAGAAATATGGGGGGAGGGGAAGGAATCCAGGATAAAGAGCGAAGAATAACCCAAAAACTCCCGTAAACACTTGGCTTTCTCTTAAGAGCAACGTATAAACTTGATCTGTTTCATAGACACGCACACATGTATAGCTAAGTATGTGAACACGCGTATATATATATGCCAGTGGTGTTCTCAAAACTATCTCTTCATTAAACACTCGAATTCCAATTACTTATACGCAACCTGCAACAAGAGGGAAAAGAAAGGAATTTGAAAGAAGGTCGTGCGTGTCTAGAGAGAATGTATCGGTTGTGAAATAATTTATGAATTCGTTAATCTTCCTCTTTGTACCCATTAAGTTGAGTAATAAGTTTCAGCGATTTTTACTATTTATTTGTTTTACAGATATTCATTTTTCGTGATGCGAATCGTAATATACCATTCGAAGGCTCCTTTTTGCCGCCGCGAGCGTTTTGTTATCACTTTATTTCCGATAATTAATTTTAAAAAATCTTGCAGACTTCCGAAATATCAGAATATTAATAAAGATAAAACCCCGGGTACTTAGGTTAGTGCGCCTATATTTGACCCTTAAGCAAAATTACCTGCCCATTTGTAACTGTACAAATATAATATGTTTCCTTTGATCTTTCCCGTATTTTGTATCCTGTGTTATCTGAAAATGAAGGAAATGACACCGATTGTTCAAATTATACCACTCTTTCGGTAGTCCAATTTAGGAAAACATACTGATTCAAATTATGCAAATCTGCAATTTGATCAAAAAATATTACCGGTGGAGTAAGAATGAATGAAACTGCATATTATTTAAATATCAATAGAAATATTAAATTTTAAATGTTATTATTTCTTTTGGCTTAACGACTCATTGGTAAATATTTACAACGAAGTAAATAAGGAGAGACTATCCCGATGGAATGTAGCCTGGGACGAGGTTTAGATTGGAAACTTTATCTAAATTAACTGAAATTAATTAATAATAATTAATATTCTAATAATAATAATTAATATATTATTAATAATTAATTAATAATAAAATCAACTGAAATTATTTTTATTCACAAACTTGTAGTACCAAGACAAAGCTACTTACATAATTTTTATTGCATATCTTGTAATATTAAGACAAAGCAATTATTTGTACCTTTTTCTCGCATTTTTTTCAAAGTGAATAGTGAATAACACCTAAAATTTAATATTTAAAATATCACGACCGGAGCGCTAAGTCGTCTGCGGTGACCACTGTATCTTCCATCTCACTCGTCTAAAATCAAAAAATCAAATAGATTATGTTTTTGCATCGTATTATCTAGTACTTAATCGAAGGATTTGAGAAAATATTAATTTTTGAAAAAATGATCGACGAAAATGAAGTGATTTATTCACCAAAATTTGGACTTTCACGTTCAATCGTCAACCATTTTTTCAAAAATTAATATTTTCTCAAATCCTTCGATTAAGTACTAGATAATACGATGCAAAAACATAATCTATTCGATTTTTTGATTTCAGACGAGTGAGGTGGAAGATACAGTGGTCACCGCAGAAGACCTTTTTTGAACAGCGCTCCGGGAAATGCATTGTATCTCCTACATTTGTGAATTTTTTCAATAAAAAAATTATGAAACATAGTCGAAGATATGTCCTTTACTATGAAAAAAAAACTGTTCGAAACCTGCAATCATTTTCCCCCCAAAAAATTCACAAAAACTAGCCTGTTTTTCGGCCGCCAACTAGATGTAACCCTTTAACTGAAAAGAGCTGTATACTCCTAGTAAAAATGGCAAGATACGTGCACTATACGAATAAATGAATGCTGTGAGACACGTAGTGGCTAAATTATTAGTAGTTTTTGGCTTTCCAATGCAATCTTATTGTTAGATGAAGTTCTAAATGTTAACTATTTCCAAAATTAAAAATCGACCCAATTTAGTTGGTGGGCCAATTTAGGCGCACTTCTCATACATAATTTTTCGAGAGCCACCACCTGAAAGTGACACATTCCGATAATTGTTCCAGAAAGCAGAGGGTCCATAAGGCGAGTTTTTTGTCCCTAAGGGAGCGGCAGAGCCTCAACATGTTTACTCTTGTACATATGATATGCTTTGATGTTTTCTACAACATAAATAAAAAAGAAAGTTTTACGTAATTACGCTTATATTAAAAAACGCAGTTGAATGTGCAAAAAAGTATTTCATTAGAAAAATAATAAAAAGATGTTTGATCCCATTAAAAAGGAAAAGGTGTTGCTTAACCCTTTGAGTCACAGTGACTGATTTATCGGACACCTTTAGAGTAAGCTTGTTCTTGCTATATTTGTAATTCCATGCTTATTTTCCTCATCTTTTTTGCATTTTTATGTTGCTGAATTTTTAAGGTTCATAATTTCATAGGGTTCTTTGTTGATATTGTTGAATAATTTTTTATTATAAACAAACTAATTCTAAAAAAAATACTTTTTTCGTAGGTTTAATGTGGTGGGCGTAATTTTGATTACTAACATATATTCTGAGTTTAGATCCGCAATCAGCGACCCCTGTTTATCAATCGATTGCTTCACACCCTAAATTGCGTGACTCAAACGGTTACAAACTTTAAAGTACAAAACAGTCAAATTATTAAAAAGATCATTATTATATAAAGCCGACATCCTTCAATTTTTAACCATGACTAGGGCGAAAATCCTGCCTTATGGACCCATATTCTCAACTGGAATAAAGTTTTCAAAATTTTGATGTTTTTTCCACACGTACTCTACTATATTACATCCACGCAAATGAGAAAATTCGTAATTTAGTATCTATTAATTCACATCCAGTTTAATTCAGTGCTTGATTTAATGCGCAACTAATTTATAATTGTCATTCGTTTGTTGTAATAACCCCCAGTGAATCATTGGTGGAGGCATTCTCTGCAGTAATTCACATAATATTCAGGACAAAGACGCAATTAGCGATTTCGGACTATCAGCTTCTTGCGCCGAGATAACTGACCTGAGTTTCTCAAGTCAGCTGCAAATAATTTCACTCCTTTCCGTGACTATCGTTATCTTGACATTTCTCGATTCCTACGAGACCACTGTTATTTTTATATCAGGGTTTCGCCCTGATATCCGAAGTTTCTACGAAGTTAACCCCGTTTTTAAGAATTTCTATTTTTTTTTATTAATTTCTGCGTAGATGTGGAACAATGAACCGACTTTGAAACTTCTGAGCGGATGGTTTCATTTTTGGGAATAAAATCCTTTTTACTTTTTAGCGTTCTGGATAAATTTGTAGTAATTACAAAGTTGAGTATCTTTACAGTTTTTTTATACCCACGTGACCATTGTTACTTACATATTAGGACGAAACCCCGTTATCTTGAGTCTTTATGAAATTAATCCCGTGTTTCAGAATTTATACATTATTCCTCAATTTCTGCGTAGGCGTATAACAATAAATCGAATTTGGAGCTTGTGATAGCATAATCCTATTTTTGAAAAAAAAATGTATTTCACTTTTCAGAGTTCTAGATCATAACATTTATCTGTCCCTACGTGACCCGAAAGAAATGGCGGCAATAATTATTTAATTTCTAGTAAAAGTATTTAAAATTACTAGAAATATATTATTAATGCCATATTTAAATATAGTGATAGTTAGAAGTACTATATTTTGTCAGTGTATTTTTATATCGGTCCAACACTCCGTTATCTTGAATCTCTCCGAAGTTAATCCCGTTTTTAAGAACTTGCACTTTTTTCTTTACTTTCTGAGTAGGCGTAGAACAGTAAACCGACTTTGAACTTCGTAAGTGGGTTACCTTGTTTTCTGGAAATAAAAGTCTTCCTTACTTTTTATAGTTCTGGATAAATTTGTAGCAATTACAAAGTTACTGATAAGTTGGCGAACAAATTCTGGTAATATCGGGCAAAAAAAGCAATTTTTAAGATTTCGAACCTCCGAGGGATAACTGACCGTAATTTTTTTCGTGAAAACTACCAATAAAAGCACCAGCACTTTTCAGAATTGTTAGCCGGTATCCCTGCAAATCTTAATCTGTATCTAACGACTGTACCCACTGTATCATAAAATATAATTCCAGCCGCTGTATACTGAAGAAAAATCAACCTTCCTACGATCCTATTTCTTAATCCTCAACCCTACAGTTTGAAATTCCGTCCTTTCCCTTCTGAACATGTATCCGCTGTTCCGTGCAGCATTATACCCTCGTTTTCTTCCCTTCTCCCATTCTGTGGCGTGTTTCTCAATATCATGTTGATTTACAGGCAGCAGGTTTCGAATCTTCTTTCCCGCCCAGAAGGTTTAATATTTTTCTGCTATGTGTGCGTGCGTCAAATATATATTTTAATTTTATTAAAAGGAGGTTGCATTGGATCTTCAAATCGGCGGCTTAGCATACGTATGGGATATTATGTACGATTGATCGTGCTACATTGAGAATTTTTAGAAAAGTAGAAATTTCCAAGTTGATACGATTTCTCCTTCTCGACTGGAATTATTACCTGGGTCGTGATCCAGACTTTATAAGGTAGTTTGGTCAGGACCTGATGAGCTGTGAATTGCAGTGTGACTTTCAAGACCTTCTTAGGATAACCAGCTCAGGTTTGAGTTGAAATGTATTTTCAGGTCCTTATTGCAATATTGCAATTTAAGGGGATCTTTCCATCAGAGACCTGGAAATTTATTTTTGCGCACGCGCGCGTGTGTGTGTGTGCAGATTTGAGTCCGAGTGTCTGTATGTGTGTCTATATGAAATATAAATTATATGTATATATGAATTCGAATCAGAATGTTACACAGTGGACTTTCAATTCAACGAAAATCAAATATAATATATAATTCGAAATATGTAAAAATGTTTATGCTCGATCAATTTTAATTCAATTCAATTCAATGTATTCGACCTATTTAATGAATTGAATAGGCACTAAAGATGGACCAAACCAGGATCTGAAACGTTTGTCAGAAAAGGCTTTAGAAAATAAAAAGGCGGTAAGAAAAAATTCAAAATGGAGAAATGTGTGTATATATTTATAAATACATTGAAGATTTCAAAATATTAGGAAAAGAAGGAGACATTATGAAAAGGAAAGTACTGGAACCGGTCCACCTATTGAGAGAAAATAAATCAATTAATGTTTAAACAGACTGATTGGAAATGGATCATCTATACGGTGACTCCCGGAGATATTCGGACACCAGTGTATGGCTACCCTTATGATTTAATATATCAGGTATTAAAAAAGCAATCGTATTCGTTACTTTTTGCAATAATAAATAATTTATTAAAGTTATTAAAGATATATACACAGTTCAAAAAGTTTACATATATTTTATAATAGCAATAAACAAACGAAAGAATACCGCATTTTCGGGTCACAAAAGTATTCGGACACTATAAGAAATAACATTTTTTAAATAAAATTTAACAATATATGTCTCACATTAATATTTTGTTGAAAAACCATTTTGTTTTATAATAATATGTTTTAATCGATTCGGCATATTAGAAATAATTTTATTTAAATATTTTGTTGATATGGATGCCCATTCTTCTTTAAGCTTAATTGTGAGTTCTTCTTTAGAACGAATGGACGTCCGGCGAATCCGTTGGTTCAACTCATCCCATAAGTTTTCCATGGGATTGAGATCTGGTGATTGCGGAGGTGGATGAAGGACTTTGAGACAATTATATAATAAAAATTCTTATATGATGCGCGACTTATGCTTTAGGATCATTATTTTGGTAAAATTTAAAATCTCCAGCAATGCCCATTTTTTCAGCACTGTGTTTTAAGTTGTTTTTTAACAGATTCAAATAAGCATTCTTAAGTATCCATAATACCCTCAATAAAAACTAAATTGCCAACGCTATCTTAATCTATAACTAAACAAAGTAGAGTATTTCGATGTGGTAGAGAGCGAAAGACAGTAGGATTATTATTATTATAACATAAGAATCAATAGATACAAAGATGTTGACGGTTCGTTTGAATAACGAGCGAGATAGAGTAAAGGCTACAATTAATTAAATTAGTCGAAAACTTGGAATTTCCAAATTTATAAAAATATAAAATGTTGATATTTATTTAAGTTAATGTCTTGTAAATAATTCAGTAAGCGTCGTGTTTCGGTATTTTATTTATTCGTATTTGTAACCTAATAATTTTTGTTCGTAACAGATTCTAATACCTGTTTTAGCTATACTCTGTCAAATATTTATGATTTGAACGAGACACCGAAGATAGACCAAAGCGAGATCTGAAACGTATGTAAGAGGAAAGATTGGAAAAGAAAAAAACCGTTCCAAAAATTAATAATGAAGGATTATTATATATATATATATATATATATATATATATATATATATATATATATATATATATATATATATATATATATGTATGTATATATGTATGTATGTATGTATGGATGTATGTATGTATGTATGTATGTATGTATGTATGTATGTATGTATGTATGTATGTATGTATGTATGTATGTATGTATGTATGTGTGTGTGTGTGTGTGTGTGTGTGTGTGTGTGTGTGTGTGTGTGTGTGTGCGCGTGCGTGCGTGCGTGCGTGTGTGTGTGTGTGTGTGTGTGTGTGCGTGCGTGTGCGTGTTATATGTATGTTACATATATAATATTTTAATATTATGAAAATATATTCATGTTCTTTTTCCGAGAAAAGTGTACAACATGTAGTAAAAGAAGTGTTTGGACTTTAAAGACACGGCATTTGAGAATACGGTACAATTTTAAATTTTAATGTTTGTCGAATAGAGTATTTTGTAGATGGCGCAGCTGCAAGTGAAAGAAGCCTAAACAGTGTTCGTATTCAAAACGGTTTCAAAAGCTGATGGTACCGCGTTCAAAGGTTACGGGTAAATGCCGGAGGCGGACGAAAATCTTTCTAACAATAAGAAACGTTGGACGTCAGTGTTAATTTTTGAACGCTATAAAAAGAACCTTATGCTAGGATCAAAAACTTAAACTGAAATTAGAAAATCAAGAGTCTCATGGTCTATATCGTATATATAAATAATGAAGGTGCTTTTGAATTAAAATTATAAGATATCAACCTCTAAAACCCATAACTTATTACCTTTTTTTTTTTAAATTCAAGTTACCTTATCGTTAGATTAACTTTTGATTGCGATTTTTACTCCGAATTTTTGGTCAAAGAGGCGCTTAATCAACAAATGTACGGCGTTGCGCATGGTCTGTAGGCTTCAATTCTTGCGTCAGCTGCACTTTGTACACATGCAAACCAAGATCTTTATGCAAAATGCGATGTAGGCTGGTTTGTGAGATGTTGAATTGTTGCGAACGTCTTGCAATGGATAAACCTGGGTTTTCTGCAACACTTTCAGCTACAGCAGCAATGTTCTCGATTTACCTGGCACGACGAGTACGAGTCTTTACATCAGTAACTTGGCCGTTTTTCTCAAATTTCTTAATTAGGATCACAATTTCTGTGCGAGAAGGTGCTTCATAGCGACAAAAACACCACGAACTTTACGAATTGTCTCCGCGAAATTTTCACCATATTTATAGTAAATTTTCACTATTTCTAATAGTTGTTGAAGCGTATATCGTTCCATTTTCTTAAATCGTATACTTTTTACTTTACAGTTGTCCGATAAGAGCGCTATATATTTGGCGGTTTACAAATACCGCGAATTTTGAAATGAAACCTCTCAATGGAAGACCCTATATGTGCCCATAATAATGAAAGTGGTCTAAGTCAAGATTTGAAAAAGTTGAGATTTTCAGTTATCTCGCATCATTTTATCTTGCAATATCGTACATTGTTTTCTTTATTAACCAATACCAACAAAACTTCAACTTTCAATGTTGCAGAATGTAAAAATATTTTTTATTTTATTTAAAACAAATGCTTTAAATTTATCAACACAAAAAAATATGACTTAGACCACTTTCATAATTATGGGCACATATATAACTTGATTTTATTTACGACGACTTCTGAGAAAAAAAATTTCATCTGGAGAAGGCTTCGATGTTACAAATCGAAACGTTATGTAACACTAGAATATCCTTATGTACAGTCGTTCACAAATAAAACAATATATGAAATATAATTATTAAAATACAACTAATTGAAGACTTCATCAATTATTTATTTCGACCTTTTTCATTATTACACTAAGACGTGGTTCCCTGGTTAGGATAATATACGGCCGGTTCTGGTACGGACCTTGGTCGTCAGAGTCATCTTCACAATAACGATATTCAATCCATAACAAATTCTTTTCAGATGAACCTTACTTAGGACTGCCTTATCTAATCCATAACAAATCCTGATATTAGGGGTGTCACGTCAAAATACCCGCTGTCAAAATACTCGCGACAAAATACCCGCGACAAAATAACCTTAAACCAAAATACCCCCGAGAATATACACGGTTAACAATGTGTTTTGGAACAATAATTTAATTTCCTGTGGTTTGTCGATAACTTTTGAATCTTTTTGGAGGCATGAATACAGAAATCGAGGGTGTAAAAGGTTGTATTGAAATTCAACTCTGTATATAAGTAACAAACGAAATCAATTTTCGATTTTGAAAAAAGTGAGTACAAATTTTTAAACAGAAGCATCCAGAATTTCGGTATTCTAGAAAAAACGGAAAGTATGAAGTTTCAGATTGGGGTTTTTCCTAGGGTTCAGTTTGTCTTTTTGGAATTCAAAAAGTAGGGATATTTAGGGAAAACGTGTGATTAAAAACAGCTAGTTTTGAAATTTTAAAGCAGTTATTTTTTAAAGCTATTGATTGAAATTAGCAAAATTGAAAATTTTAACCCACTTATTTTTTAAAAAATGACTAAGAACGTAATATATTTATGATATTTGATAATTGTTTACTTTGGTTTTGCTATGGTTTTGCTATGATCTTAAGTTTCTTGAAAATAAAAATTTCAAAATGGAGAATTTCAAGAATTAGAACATCTTTGACATTTCTATTTAAAAGTTGCCCGATTTGTAAATTTCAAAAATTTCAGTCCGAATCTAATCCAAAATCGCTTCAAGAAATTTCAATTATTTGATAAATCTGAAGTCCAATTTAGAATTTTCGAAGGTTTTCTAAAGTTTTTCACGCATTTGGGAATTTCTATAACTCGAATTCGAATAAAAAATCACTAGGACGGATTGCAAATAGCTAAAAAATTCTAATCGCGGGTATTTTGGTTTGCGGGTATTCTGTCGCGGGTATTTTGGTTTGCGGGTATTTTGTCGTCGGGTATTTCGTTATGGAACCATATTAGGTTGTAATATAACTTCTCTTCATTTCTCTGCTTGGGGCCCACTTACAAACTAGACGAATTTATCTTACAACCTGTAATATAACCCCAGGTCACAATCTAAAGGGGTTCGTTTCTTGAAGACTCCAGGTGTTACGATATTATTTCTATCCCACTGTTTCATGGAAAATCAAAATTACGGTCAAATGTATTTCGATTTACACCGTAATCGTGGCTACGATTCCTGTACATTATTTTTTGTTTAATATTATTGCAAATTGTCAGTATAACGATAATGACACCGACGATCATACTAAAAACGTATGCCTCGAAGCGGAATCTGGATTTCTTATTTTGTAGATTCGTTTCCATTCGTGACATATTGCCTCCATTATTATCTACTTTCCGCTTGTATGCAAGTCGAACAAATTCAGCAGCGACTCCATTCAAATATCGTGCCTGCGGAGTACAATATCGTGCCTTTGCCTACTCTACTATCCTTGAGGCTCGTGGTAAAAACGGCGTTACTCTTTTCCCGCACTCTTTTTTTCTTCGATATTGAAGATTTTCCTAAAGCACAACCTGGTACAAGTATAGTCTTCGGTGTGCATGCACTTTACGTGTGCCACCGCTATTCCATTACCGGGAAATGCGAGAACGTGCATTAAAATTGTATTGTTTGTATCAATCGTAAAACGACAGATCATGTTTTTGGTTCGTTTCTATCGTTCATAAAATCGCATTAAATATCATTTTAAAGCGACTAGGCAGTAAAATTCATCGAAAACTAGGCTTTTCGTAATTTTTTTCAAGGAAATGAAGGCTAACCTATTTATTTTTACATAATGTTTATCGATACTATGTAGAGTAAACGAAATTCTTGTGAACATAAGTGCATTTAAACAATTGCATTACACGAAGATGAATATTTATGGTTTTGGAACATATTTTCTGGTCCTGTTGCAATATAAAAAAGCCAATTGCAATTTTTCAAAACGATACCGTTTTTAATTAACTTGGTACTGAGTCTATACAAAATCATATTTTAATAAAACAATTTAAGGGGGGCAAGGTATTTAAACTTTTTTTACGTAAAAATTTTTTTTTATGAATGCACAATATCTCACGAATATTGCGTCAAAATTTCACGTCGAGCGGAGCAAAATTGACGAAGTTATGAATATTTGAGTGTCCGTTTCTGCGGAGCGGGTTTCTATACCTGCGAACCTTTAAAGCGTTTTTCTGAAACTTGTTATTTTTGAAGACCGTGTACAAGATAACTCAAAATCCATTAGACTTATCGTTTTGAAATTTTGCACAGTACTTTTTCACATAATTCATCAGGTAACTCTGGGAGCTTTTTTGTTTTTTTTTAATAATTACTAATTTTACAATAACAAATCAGTCGATTTTTTTAAGCGAAAACCGGGTTGTTGTTTTCCTATTGACAGAACTAAAGCTCGCTATTCCGTTTAAACGTGGCAAAATATTGCAAAACTATGACAAAAGCAATTTCCGTCGTATTCTGATGCACCAAACACAATCCCGCTGGCAAAATTTGAACCAGGCCCTGTAACTCGAGTGTTTAAGGACAATGATTTACAAAAAATCGTCATTTTGTTTTGACTCAATTTAGTTTTAGGCATAAAATTAAAACTTACAAATTTAAACTTTAGATGCGTGTTTGCCATATCCAAAATCTTGAAAAAAAAAAGTTACTAAAATTCGAAACACTTTTAGGCCCCACTGGAGTAGTAATTCCACGCTTAATTTCCTCATCTTTTTTGCATTTTTATGTTGCTGAATTTTTAAGGTTCATAATTTCATAGGATTCTTTGTTGATATTGTTGAATAATTTTTTATTATGAACAAACTAATTCTAAAAAAAATACATTTTTCGTAGGTTTAATTTGTGGTGGGCGTAATTTTGATTGTTAACATATATTCTGAGTTTAGATTCATAATCAGCGACCCCTGTTTATCATTTGGTTCCTTCATATCCTGAATTGCGTGATTCAAACGGTTATAAACTTTAAAGTACAAAACAGTCAAATTATTAAAAACATTATTATATAAAGCCGACATCTTCCAATTTTTAACCATGGTTAGGGCGAAAATCTTGCCTTATGGATCCATATTCTCAGTTGGATCGAAGTTTTCAGAATTTTGATGTTTTTTCCACACATACTGTACTATATTACATCCACGTAAATGAGAAAATTCATAATTTAGTATCTATCAATTCAGATACAATTTAATTCAGAGCTTGATTTAATGCGTAAATAATTTATAATTGCCATTCGTTTGTTGTAATAACCCCCAGTGAATCATTGGTGGAGGCATTCTCTGCAATAATTCACATAATATTCAGGACAAAGGCGCAATTAGCGATTTCGGACTATCAGCTTCTTGCGCTGAGATAACTGACCTGAGTTTCTCAAGTCAGCTGCAAGTAATTTCACTCCTTTTCGTGACTATCGTTATCTTCACATTTCTCGATTCCTACGAGACCACTGTTATTCTTATATCAGGGCGAAACCCTGTTATTCGAAGTTTCCACGAAGTTAACTCCATTTTTGAGAATTTTTATTTTTTTTTTATTAATTTCTGCGTAGATGTGGAACAATGAACCCGACTTTGAATCTTCTGAGCGGATGATTTCATTTTTGGAAATAAAATCCTTTTTACTTTTTAACGTTCTGGATAAATTTGTAAAAAAAGTTACTAAAACTCGAAACACTCTTAGGCCTCCCTGGAGCAGTAACAAACTGGACAAAGGTTTGCATTTTTCTGGTTGTTTGGACCAAGTCCAAAACAAAAAGACCTATGTTCTTGGCAGTCAAGGGGTTAAGAAACGCGAGTTAAAAGTCTGACGAACCGCAGCTGCTAATGTAAAAAGAAGAGATTAGTAGAATCTGTAGAGGTTATATTCATCCCCTTCTGATTAATAAAACCTATCCCTTTTTGCATTCGAAAGATATGCCATCGATGAATCCACCGTACCTTGATAAAAATACAATGATCAATATCGGATACTCGTTTATGGTGTAGAAAGCTTGATCTAGGAACAATAAGGCGGTAGTGGTTTGGCTCCTTTTCTTCCTCCCTTCCATCTTCTAAGCGGGCAATTTCCTCGAGAATTCCAACACTTTGCTCCCTCCCATATCTTCTCACTCCACCTCCAGCCGATTCTCCTCATCCCTTATCCCTTCTCTATGGAAAAAACTCGCCGAAATGAAATCTTTATGAAAAATCACCGGAGAAACTTAGCTGCTACGTAGGGGGAGAAAAAAGACTGACTTCTTAGCGGAGTCTTTTGCCATCTCCCTTTATCCCCTTTTATTCGCGTTACTAAAATTCTTTAAGGCAGCTCCGGGAAATTCATTTCTTTTCATTAAAATGTCATCAATTTTCATTTTCTCTATCAATAACCTTTTTTTTTCCAACGACGCTCGTAACTCAACGCGTCGGGATATCTGCTTGTAATTTAATGAGTTAAGATATCCCGTAGACGCTGCTCCGCTCGTTAAGCCCACGGGGATCGTAACTTTCGAGCGCCACGACACCTCGGAAAAATTGGTGCTCCTATCTATACAAAACCGTTGTCTCTCTCTCTCTCTCTCTCTCGTATTAACAGAAAACCGATATCATCGCGGAAGTGATGCCACTCGATGCATCAAAAAGGCTGATGACATTTGCCGTGGCAATTTCCGATTTCCCGACGAATGTTATCGATTCCCTTCCTTCGTTCTCACCCCTCGACGAATCGAGTACGATCGAGTTCGATGTATCTGCAGTTAATAACACTTTGATCGGCTTATACGTAGCTGAGCTACGTTGGCGCTGAAAACGTACGTGGGTGAAAAGAAAGGAAAAAATGGTATTTGTTCAAGTTGAAGATGGGATACGTGGCATCTTCCCCGACTAATTGTGCGTTAAAAACGCTCTACGCCCGAGTCGAAATCCAGGATCCTACTTAGTTTTTCGAATATAGATTTTACATTCAATTGTAACACCTATTTTCAGCATCGAGTTGTTCGTCATTACCGAATTCACCATAATGAGGTTCATAAGAGGAGCTTAATTAATTCTCCTGAAACCCTTCGCGTCCTCCGATTAGGATAGAAATCGGAAACCGGATACCCGTAGGATACAAAAAAGTTATATCTGCTTCCAATTTTGTAAATTCGTTTTGTATATAAGGTTATTGGAGCACTTTTTTGGTGCAAAATTTTTAATTGATCATGAGCTCCAGGTTATATTAACGGACATAGTAAAAAGTACGGTTGAGTACTCGAAAAAGTAATCCAGGGCACCTGGAAGCACCTGGAAGCACCTGGAAGCTTATTATAGGAGATTCAAACGACAGCTGTTATTTCAAATATCTTCAGGAGCACTTCAAGTATTAAAATAGGATCAAAATGCTGACTAGGAGTAGGAATTGATACCTTAATGTAGGGTTTACAGATCTAAAAGACCAATTGAAGGCAAAAAGAAGTGTTATGAGACTGAAAGTAGGTTTTTAAATTTCAACTCAGACGGAGTTGACTGTATTCTTTGTCAACAGATGACGACGTTACTCGATTATACATTCAACATGACGAACGTCAACCGACGTGGAAATGTCGTCAACCTTCTTCCCCTCGCCTATATATGTATACACACACATACTCCTTCGCTGGGGATGATATATCTCCGCAATCCCAGCGCGTTGTTATGAGTTTGAAATGACGTTATCGCCCTTCGCCACAAGACAGTCTTGTCAACACATTTGTCGTGTTCCGCAAGAAGATAAGAAACAGTAGCTGGATGAATTTTGGATGGCAATAGGGAGACAGTGACACCGATTCATCAGTTGGCAGGAAGTTCCGTGTCGCCGAATCGCCCGACGCTGGAGAATCGTGTTATCCAACGACATTGATTCCATAGCAGATAGATTTAAATAGTGGAGCGAGCGGTGTAAAAAGTTATAGAATCTGGCCAATACCGTGCTCACACTAAATTGAAAGTTTGGCCCGATGCCTGTGCAGAGTGCCAATAACCCAATTTTGGGAGAAACCATTATTCTGCCGCTGCTAACCGTAAACTCTGTACTCTTGAGGGACTGGAGCCTCGTATGTTGTCGCGTGTATATACGGATTAACACATTGTGAATTACGCAGAAGTTCCTATGTTAGTGGAACTATGTTCCTATGTTAGGGTGTCTCGTTTAAACTGCACGCCCCAAATATGTTTGGAATTTGTTGCGATAGGGAAGAATATCGTTAATAACGTGGAAGATCTCTTGGAATTTTAATGTTAGGCCACGCACTTTGTATACTTTGAAAATTCAAGAAATAATTGAATGATATTTCGAGTATGCCTTTATAAATGTATAAAATTTGTGTAACGTGAGTGAACTGCATCGTCACTGACAAACCACTGGACCTATTGAAACCATATTCACACCACCTGTTATTAAGGTGGCGAGTAGGGTTTATAGTTATGTTTCATTGCGATAGGTGTTGCTGAAACCTGATATCTATATTTGTGGACCGACTTTGTTCATATTTGAAGAAAAGTTTTTTTTTATCTTTGTATAATGGCTTCAGTCAGAGACCATTTAGCCAGAAAGTTACGATGTTAACAATAAAGAGAAGTTAGTAGTGGTGACATCTTTTGTTACGATTCGGCTTTAGATTAATCTTTGGCCATCCTCGAAAGGGGAAATACACTTAATTTAAAGTAGACTAAATTAGTTAAATTCAAATTTAGATTGGTTGCTAACGCCTTTATATACTAAAAGAAATTTTTTTTTGTTCCTATATTTCTAATAGCGATTTTGGTTAAGTTATTTTAATAAAACGTTAGTAGTATATACAATTGATAAGTTACCAAAGAGTAACTGGTCGTTTTTTTATTTGCTAACAGTGCAGGGCCACCCAGTTCCCGAGGTGATCATCGAAAAAGGTTTCAGAAAAAAGCAACATTTAAAATTATCTGCTCGGGCAGGAAATGTTTGTTGGTCGAAAAGAAATTGTTTTATTGTGCTTTGAATTTCAGTAGGTAGTGCTACAATTACGCTTTAAGCTAAATGCGTTGATTATCGTTTACATATAAAGAATAAAAAAACATTTAATAATGAGGCGGAACAACGTTCGCCAAGATCAGCTAGTGTACTCATATTTACCAACCTGACTAGAATTATCACTCTGGTTTGAATCGGGTCCTCATAAGGCAAACTGGTTAGGACCTAATGAGGCGTGTAACGCCGTGTGACTATCGACACCTGCTTTAAGATTACCTGTTCAGGTTCAAGTTAGGATATATTGTCAGGGTCCTGCTAGGTTTTTAATAAAAGTTAGTTATTAAAGCGTTTTGCAATAGATCATCTAAAATGTGAATAATTTTATTGATCTCAAATAACGAACTAGACTTATTTTTAATTAATATTTATAATATTAACTTTAACAAATAAAAATTTGATTATTATCCCGAGAAACAAAGAGAAATGATTGTTTCATAATCAAATGCCTATATTATGTAAATATTATTGAAGAAAATACGATTTTTTTTACAAAATTTCTGTTTTTTGAAAAATACCTATGTTTTTTTAGAAATTTTATTTATGTTTCACTATTTCTAACGAAATATTTGAACTATGGGGATTGATTCTACAATATTTGAGTAATACCTGAGCAGTAGGGTGTTTAAAAAAAACGACTTTTTTTATTTTTTTGAAGAACTTTGAAAAACTGTTAGAGTATTGCTAGAAAAAGACCCTCTGAAAACCGGAGCTCTTAATATTAATATTTAGAGGTGGCGATTCGTAATTTTGTGTTTCCCATTTAAATAACATAGAAAAATTTGTGATAAAAATTTGGAATTTTCTACCTCAATGACGAATCACTTCACAAGTATGTCAAAGGGTTATCTTATAGGAAATTTAATGCTCTACAAAAAAGGTCTGAATGACGATTCGCGTAAGTCTAGCCGTCTCAAAGATATCGAGCCTCAAACTTTGGCATGTTTGAAATTATGAGATTATATTCTCTTAAAACTCAAAAAAATCAATTTATATCACTTAAATTCCTAAAATAAAAAAGTAAATATCTACACAGATTCAGTAGAATTTTGATCGAAAGTTCTTAATTATTTGATAAATCACGATTTCAATTAATTTTTAGAGAAAAATTCTTACTTATGTAAACAATATGGCAAAAGTTCATCTTAAATTCACTTATATCATGTATTAATAATCAATTCATATTAAATTTATTTGCGTGTTAATAGATTGATGAGGAGCAGCAACTAATAATTTTACATAAACGTAAAATTATTAGATATGTTGACAATATTTTTAGAAAACTTTTTAACAGTCCAGTCTTCAATAAATTTTTTTGGCTACAGTTTGGATAATCCTCTCGATGTTTCTTCACAATTTTGTAGCAAACTTTGGAGCTGCTCCTCATTTTTAGTTAAGTGTTGATTATAGTTGGAAACTAACGCAACATTCCTTTCAGCAACATCGTTTACTGCTTTTAATGAATTACAAAATTGAAGATTTTTTTGAAAGCTTCAAAATCTTCTTTTTCTAAAAATATTATCAACATATCTTATAATTTTACGATTTTTACTGTTCAATCTATTAACACGCAAATAAATTTAATATGAATTGATTATTAATACATGATATAAGTGGATTTAAGATGAACTTTTACCATATTCTTTAGATAAGTAAGAATTTTTCTCTTAAAATTGATTGAAATTGTGATTTATCAAACAATTAACAAATTTCGATCAATATTCTACTAAATTTTTGTAGATATTTACTTTAAAGTTGATAATTTTAGGTATTTTAGTGATATGAATTGATTTTTTTGAGTTTTGAGAGAAAATAATCTCATAATTTCAAACATGCCAAAGTTTGAGGCTCGATATCTTTGAGACGGCTAGACTTACGCGAATCGTCATTCAGACCTTTTTTGTAGAGCATTAAATTTCCTATAAGATAACCCTTTGACATACTTGTGAAGTGATTCGTCATTGAGGTAGAAAATTCCAAATTTTTATCACAAATTTTTCTATGTTATTTAAATGGGAAACACAAAATTACGAATCGCCACCTCTAAATATTAATATTAAGAGCTCCGGTTTTCAGAGGGTCTTTTTCTAACAGTAGGGTGTTTAAAAAAAATAAAAAAAGTCGTTTTTTTTAAACACCCTACTGAGCAGGTTATTCAAGTTGACCGTGTTAATAGTTTCGAAGTGGTAGCCCGTAAGAAAATGCATAATGTGTTCTGTGATTTAAGCAATAGATGTGTGCTCCGAGAGATAACCCTTTAACTGTCCTAGTGGGGTCTATTTAAACTCTAATTTAAGTAAATCTTTATAGTAAGAAAATTGTACAATTTTTTTCATACAATATGAATATTAAATTTTCATAAAATAATCTACACTACCTTATTAAAACGACGTTTAATAACTACAACAAAATTATTAAAAATTTTTAAAGTCAATACCTGCACACAGCACAGTAGAAATTCTCATCAGTGGGGTTCGAAAAACCCCAACCGTGTGCCATCTGTGTTATTCTGGAGTAGTGAGCCAGTTAAAGGTTAAAAAAACTATAAATTCTGTGAGTGTATATTAAACCATAATGAAATATTCGTGGCAACTATAAAAATATAGTTTATTATTTTACCATATGTATGGTAGAGCGTACGATAAAAAGTTTGTTCGGTGTAAGCGTTATAACAACAATAATTGTATTGCAACTTTCACTACAAAATAGTTACGTACACAATAAAATATGTTCTGATGAACTATACAAGTTTAACTTTACTCATAATTATAGTCCAATTTATCGTATTTTTTAATGTCTAAAATAGCAGAATTCTCATTCTAGGGTGATGATTCAGATATTTCTAAAGTTATGGAAAAGTTTCGAATAAATTTTAGGAGACTCTAATTGCAAATATGTAGCTATTTATTGGAGCATGGGAAACATTTACTTATACGAGCTGTGCAAGCTTTTCATAAGCTTGTGACGTTCCCTTTTTTTTCAATCAATGTTTTCCGAGCTTTTTACATTTTTTGGAAGGCAAAAGCATGGGACCGTGAAATATATGACAAAGCACAGACCCACTACTATTCATGGCTAGCCAGGCGGAAGGAGTTGCGCCACGGAAAAATCAAATCGATTTCATTGACGAGGCTATATAGTATCCGGTTATTCTCTGGATTACACGGAACGATGAAAATCCTATTGTTTGCTTCTTCATGCGTCGCACTTTATTGAATTGAATGTTCAATGTTGGCGTATCCCATCTTCGAGAAAATCTTCAATGATGCATTAGCCTCTGCCAGGTTACAAACATTGATTTGGGTGTTTGTACAGATGAAGAAACAACGAAATCAGCAAATAGTCACTTTTGCAATGATACCGCAATGTGCCTTGGCACTCCAACGGGTAATTTTGCTTCATAGCGATGCAGCAATTATGAATGTCGATGTCTATATTGCAAGAGTGGGTAGAATTTTTTCTCTACGTTATTCTTTATATAGAATCTGTAAATTGATATGGAAATTAATGATTGATTAATGGATATGAACGAAAGCACTACAGTGGATTCTACTTTGGTTCCGTAATTTTGGTGATTCCCCTACAAGAGGAGAGGGTGTATCCCCCACTTTTTTCCGTTATTCTTCTTTTTTGTTTCAATTATATATCTATCCTATTTTTTCTGATGGTTGCGCGCGCAAAAGGAGATAGACTACAAATAAATATCAGAAAGAAAGAGAACAAGTGTCACACTTCGTCAGTGTAGCATGTAAATACTTACTCTTCAACTATTTGCGTAGAAAAATATACACAAGGTCTTCAAAAAGTAACGGACCCCCCCCCTTCCTTGTTCTAGAATCTATGCAGTTTGGGGATAAAATCACGAGACAACAGTTTTTAGGTTCAAGAAGATCTGTTTTTCTGCACTTCAATTTTAACTTTGATCTTCACCTTCAAGGTCATTCGAAGGTCAACTTTAATTTTTTTTAAATGGACCCTTATTTTTTACTCCAAATCCGAACACAGCACGTTCAGATATGGTAAAATGTTAGGGGTCACGATGATCTCCCAGGGGTCGTTTTGAGGTCAAATGAGTCGAAACCATGGAATCTTCCACACAAGAAGGTGGTCACGAGGGATGAGCCGGTTAAAAATTGTAGAGCTCAATTGCGTTCGAGTGACCCGAAGGTTTTGAGTTTATGAGGGTTTATCCTAGATAAAGCTATAAGAGTGCTAGAAAACAAAGACTGCGAATTGATGATAGTTAACTGGGGGTCTCTCAATGAAACATTTAACTTCATCTCCAAATAACCTTGAAAAGTGCCCTGAAGGTTATAGCCAATGTCACGAACGTGTCCAATCTGGGTCCTACAAATTTTATCTGACGCATTCATACAATTCCGTTTACATAGTCTTAAGCTCCTTAAGGACCCATTTGACCTTTACAACTTTTGACCGGGTTATCTCTCGTGACCATCATGTCTCACTGAGGATTCCACGATTTCGGGTACCCTTAAATCGTTAAGCGATCCGATCGTCAAGCTCTCACCTCTTTCCGAATACGGTGTCATGAATCAGGCTCTCCATGTGAAAAGATCGATTTGACCTTGGAGTGACCCCTAAAATGGAGTCCGAGGTTGTTACAATCACCTCATGGTCCATTTTGACCTCTGCAACTTTCCCAAACGTTTAAATTTTACAACTAAGAAAATTTTTGAAGGTCAATTTAAAAAATCGTTTCAAAAACATAATATAAATTATAAAGTGATAATTTTGAGACTAGAAATTAATGAAAATAAGTCCAATAGACTCAAGAAAGGATATATATTTATTTAACAACTGCGATTAAAGAAGAGATAATTAAAAAAACAAACTCTACAACTTTTAACAACAACATTGACAATTTTTGAATTATCCCTTCTTTGACCGTAGGTTTTAAATAAACATATATTCTTTCTTCAGTCTATCGGTCTTAAATTTATTTATTCGATTATTGTGTTGACGTTTCGACAACTAATACGTTGTCATCTTCAGAACTACGTAAAACAAAATAATTTAACACGTTCCGTGTTAAATTATTTTGTATATGTCTCCCGCTGCACTTTCCGTTCAGGCCAGAACTTTAAATCTTTAAAGTGTGGGCCGTATACGCCCCACGCGGCCTGAATAAAAAATCTTCGAAAATTGGCGTGGCACGGAACGTGTTAATTTAGTATAACAGTATTATAAATTGAGATTTATAACATATTAACAATTTCTTATATTTATCACTAATTCAAATTATTACTTTAATTTCATATTTTACTTTCTTAAAATTGAATTAATTTGATAATATGAAAGTCAATCTTACAAATATTTAAAATTATTATGATTATGATAATTCACGCATTATATAGTAAAACACGACCTACGAAGAAAGTTCTGTTCAAAAACCTCTGGAACGTAAGACCGAAACGTCGAAGGATAAACAAATCTGGATAATAACTTGTAAATTTTGGATCTATTGAAAAACGAACAATTTATCTAAAATAATTGATATTTTATTTAGCATAATGTATTACCCAATATTAGTTTTTAAGTTAGTTTATAAGTTCCAGACCCGCGAACAGGTAATTCTACTTTCCTCTGCACGGTTACAACGATGTAATTTTTCTGGTTCAATAAATAAATCAATCAATCAATCAATGCTATTTTTACTTCGAATAACCTGTAATGAATAGCGGTTGAACTCGAATGTAATTTTTGGCAAAAGATGAGGTGCATTCAAACGAAATGAAAATATTGCTCGACGTATAATCTCGCTGGGACGAGATAATCGAGAATCGTAATGCGTTCATTCGTCGAATTTTACAAGATTTAAGGAAGGAACAGAATGGCGTTGAGGGAAAACGGGAAGATTCAAATGGGGGATTGTAAGGTCGAATCTCTCTGCTCCGCGGAGAGCAGCTTATTGAATGCGATATTGGATTTTTGCCGACATTACAGGGATTTCCCCCTCGCTTCCTACTTGATATCCGTCGTAAAAACGACAGAGGGAATTTAAAACTCGTCATGCTCTGGCAGAGAGGAGCACGTGGGGTCTAAACATTTAAGGCAACACCGTGTGCATTTTCGTTGCTGTAACCAACCTACGGGCTTACGTCGAATTTATTGCGAAGATCTAGTTATTTACGGACGAATATTGAAAGGCGTAACGACGTCTAAGGGTTGAATCTGGAGAATCGTTCGGAAATAAACGTCTCATAAATCAATCCCGTACGTTCAGTCTAATCAGTTTCACATAAAATTTGAGAGGTTGCCATTAACCGGCGGATTAAAACCGAGAGCGAATTTCGGTTTTCCTAGGGTTTTGTGCATTGCAGCTAGAAATTGCGTTTCAAGAACGACCTCTTATTCGATCCTAAGACGTAAACTGAAAACATCTCCGTATAAATGAAGAAAAATCGCTTTTGCAAATCTAGTATTCAAAATTTCATGTCAATTTCTCCAGTTTTGCGAGAATTAAAAAATTGTGATTTTGTCACATCAAGGTCGTACGAGTTCAGGTGTTTCCTTGAAAATGCATCGTGTATATTTTGACTTTTGACCATCGTCATATTTACTACATGATCCGAGTCGAAAAATAAAGTTTTATTTTAACCCTAATTTTGTTTGAAGTAAAGACATGCCGTTACATTAACCCTTCGAGAACACTCTGGGTCAATTTGACCCAGAGTGATTTTTGTAAATTTCAATTTAAAAAAAAAATTTTTTTCGAGAATTTTTTTCGATATATAAATAATATTGATGACACTTTAAAATTATATGACATGATTTATCTGTGTTTCAAGTATACCTAGGAATTTTTTCAAGCTAATGAAACTTGTCGTTTTAAAATGGCGGACTCTTATCGTTAGCGTCGGGTCAGATTGACCCAGAGTGTTCTCCATGCTTGAAAAAAGAGGTGTGTTCTCGAAGGGTTAAGATCTGTTTTTTTATCTATTTGAACCTGATTCTATTCTATACATGTGAAACATTTCTTGAAAACTGGGCTCACAATCAGATAAATTTATAAAACTAGCAGCCTTGTTCGCCCGTGCTAAGAGTGTGAAGAATTTAGATTTTGATCTTAAAATAATTTAAACTAATGCTAACATTTAGCGTAAGGCGAGTGGATAAACAATATTTTAGGTTTTTTGATTTGGTGTATATTTGTATAGACTTTTTGGAGTCCCTACTCTGGAGCGAGCAACATAGAGTCGGTAACGGTATTTATTATTGAGGACATTAAAAATCATAAATTATTCTATTTTGTCGTTAATATGATGGCGAGTTACAACAAAGTGGATAGCCCGAAAATATTCCTCGTGCTTAAATACCTGTGTACACCAATTTTCCCAGCGATAGCTTCAACGGTATAGAAATTGATGTGCTACAGCGCCACCTACAGCGGCGAGTTACAACAAATTGAATAGTGTAAAAACCTTCTCCGTGAAAAAATACATATATGTGCCAAGTTTCATGTTGATCGGACAAACCGTTTCGAAGTTTATTTATCATATACAAACAAACAAACACCCATTTTTATATATGTATAGATTAAACTTGGTTCAATAAAAGATAAAAATGAAACGAATATTATGAATGAAACCTCATTTCGACCTTACAGGTTACCTGAAAAAGTTGTTATTAACGTTTAGGATAATATCAGGTTATTGTGTATTAGTTAGTGTCCTTTTCCAATTTTTTTATACTAAACGGTGTGATTTTGCCAATTTTGACAGCCGATCCTTGATCACATCACTTGAATGCTTTCACTACAAGTTGCCTTACATGTAAGGTCGAAATAAGGTTTTATTCATAATATTCGTTTCATTTTTATCTTTTATTGAACCAATTTTAATTTTATAGTTTTATCTGAGCCTATTTTGCAAGGGACATTTTACGCGGTTAGGATAGAATCAGGTTCAAATAGATGAAAAAAAGATTTTAGTTTATTAGTTTAATCCTGGCATGTCATTACTTCAAAGGAGTACAGTTAAGGAGGTTCTTGCATAAATAGTTATGAACTCATCTGTAACATTTTCAATAGTTCAAGCTATGCCCAATCTTATGGTATTCTTACTTTATCCTCTTACCGTGTAAAATTTGATGAAGTTAAAGCTTGAAATTATTACTTTTTTACGTGTACTCTTATGGGACTACATGAAAAAATTATATTTCCGAAGCATGAACAAATTTTTGAACAATATAAAATATATGAATTTAAAGATAAAAGCTTCCTCTTTCAGATTACATTTTGTATTTAACTTGCAACCGTGGAAAATTTTGAAATATTATATGTTAAAGTGAGTAAACTCTGTTTACATCCGGTTATTTGAAGGGAAGCCATGTTTTTCATATAGCGCAACTGCGCGAGAGAAGCGCGCACGTCTATGCGTCTATGACCGGTCATTCTCGTAAACCCGGGCCGGAGATATACTTTTCGGTTACTCACGGGTTAATCAAGTTATAGTCTATTTATTTTAATAAAAAGTAGACAATGCGCACAACAAATGTAATGTTTACACTAAAATTATTTATTGAAAATCATTTTCAATTTTTAAACATAAAATACATACATAAATATTTACATTCATTTTTTGTAACATTTGGGTTCAGTTGTACTTGCAAGAGCCTCCTTAAAGTCAGACTTTATTTTTCGACTCGGGTTATGTACAATAGTAATTTTTAGGATGTTCAAAAGTCAAATTTTGTTCGGTGCATTTTCAAGGAAATACCTGAACTTGTATGGACTTAATGTGACAACATCAGAATTTACCAATTTTCACAAAACTTCAAAGGCACTTTTTGAAGAAGAAGTACTTGTGAGTGTCGTTTTATGTTATTTGACATAATAATTTTTTGAAGGTGTCACAAGGATAACGGATGAGTACAATATTTATTATCGTTTCACTGCAGCTATGAAAAACGATATACATATATACGTAAACGGGAGGCTATAAATTTGTCACTATTATTATCCGTACGCGCGATGATACAACAAATGTATCTTCTTTTTCGAGTCAACAAAGTCTCCGTGTATTAACGATCTCGGAGTCGATCGTAACAATGGAAATGATCGTTAGGAAGTAACGCAGCGTACGAGCGGTAGTAAAAGATTTTACTAGCTTTAGTGTTGTGGTCGTTAGCGTGTCGAGCGTTAATCGCCATGAGAGTAAGTCCTCGCATTGATTACTCCGTAATTTTACAAAGAGCTCACTCGCCACAGCGATTCTTATTGTTAGTCTTTTACGCCGCATGCTGGTGATGGCCATGCTTGAAGAATAAGCGAGTCCTATTTTCATTTTCTCTAAAATCTACTCTTTCTTCTCTTCACATACCCTTTTCCTTCTCGTTACTTAGCAGTTACGTAATAGGTTGTCTAGTAAGTTCTGGGGTTTATTGTCATCTCCTTAGCTATTTCTTTGAGACCAAACTCGACGATATCCGTCGAAATGGGTATTAATCAATTGGTAGAGAGGTGGAAGCACGTTGTAAAAACTGATAGAAAATGCATAAACGATTAATTTATTGTTGTAACAGCTAAAATTTTCAGTAAAACTTTTGAATAAAGAAAACATGAAATTATTAGACGACCCAATATCTTCATATACGAAATCCATTTTTTGTGAGTAAACCGTATCATCACCGAGTAACCACTGTACCCATTGAGGCCATACTCGCATCATATGCTATTTGAGGTGGCGTTAAAGTTTAACTTCTAAATTACGGGCCGATTGCTTGTACTTGTAGAAAATATTTGTTGGACGATAAGAAACTGTTTATGATACTTTGGATCATATTCGTCAGGATGTCTTTGTATCTTGCCGGTAAACTTTGCCGGTAAACGACACCAACCTGGTGTCACGGGCATTTTTCTGACAGTTTTCAGAAGACGTCAACATAGTGTCACCGGACGGCACAGTGTTAATATTATCATATTGCGATACATACACACAGAAAAATATTATTGATTCGAGAACAAAATTCTCACAGGTTGTCACAAATATTTGATAGTTGTTCAAATCTAATTTTGTCACTGAACCAATGACAAAATTTCTTAATCAAAACTATCGAACACTTTACGCATTGTTATTGCTATCCAGTCAATTTAATTTTTTTCAATTATGCTAATTTAGTTGAAATCCAGAGAATTTGGTTTTGATGTGCATATGCAGTTCATAAAAATAATATTTTCTTTATATATACGCAAATTCATTATGGGTTTCATTTATAAGGAACAGAAAAGGGATTTAACAATCATGTTTGAACAAAGTTCGCCGGGATCAACTAGTAATAATATATTAGACAACACGGTGTATGGCTTTTGGCAGTACGTACACACCGTCTTACATCCCAAATCTCTTATTGTTAGATTTTCAAACAAAATGAGGGTACATAGTACATACGTGGTACACTTGTTTAGATACTTTGGATTATAATTAACACTTTACTGGCCGCACGTCTACGCAGTCAAGCGTCGCCAGGGGCCGGCAGTATTTATGAAGCACGCGGTAGCATCGCACACATGTTGTGCGATCGGCCGCTAACAGTTGTTCCGACCATCGCACACATGTTGTGCGATCGGACAGTAAAGTGTTAATATAAAGCTGATGTTCTGCGGGTTTAGTTGTGTCGTTCATACGGCTCAATACGGCTATTTCAATCCTTTTCTTTGTTAATGAATCACAGTATCTAAGAATCTAATAAAAGATCATAAATACGAATAATAAATATGGCAGCAACTATCGATGCTGTTATATCAATACAAGGTTGAGGATGGAAAGTGGTAAGTATGCACTTGTAGTACTATACATATATATACATATGGTGGATATGCAAAAGTGCACCTGTGCTGGATTATTAGCACGAAGTAATGGTAAAAGTGAATCGGTGTAAATTCTTAAAAATTTTTTAAATATTTTGCAGATGAGGATCGAGGAGGTTGATTGGCATCAAACTCAATACGAGTTTTTAATTTCAACCCATAAAAGCTTCCAATAACACTGCAACAGAATTTCATAATTTTTATTTAGTATATTTTTACTTTATACTTAGCCCGTTAATTCTAATTTCAAAACTTTAGATCTTTTTTGTACCTTTCAATTGCAAGGTTAATTTTCACCATTGTTGAGAGAGGCGGCGGTCTCGACAGTGCATTCTTCTCGAATGAAGAGGCACGGTCACGGCTCTGTCAAAAACCAAGCTTTCCGCTTCTGGAACACCACAAACCCCACTGGTTTTATCGCAAAGCCATTACAATCACCCCACGTGTCGTTCTGAGCCGTTATTGTGGCCCAAACTGACAATTTCTTGCTCGTCAGCGTATTCTCCAGACTTGGTACCGTGTGGCTTTTTTTAAAACTAAAAGTGGGTGAAAACCCGTATCTACGCTATTCCAATTGCAGATTTGGCCAAGCACTCGTGAACAATCGTAGTGATCTTTGCAGAGTTGCCAAAAGAGCTGTAAACCGTGCAATTAAAGCCTGCAAACACGGGCTGGAGTTTTGTAGGAAAGTTAATGGACGAAATACGCTGCAGAAATGTGCTAATTGTAAGCGAAAATCGCGAAATTTCGTTCTTTTTTGTCATTCTCTTTTCTCACCATTTTCTAATTACAATTTTTTCGAGGTAAAATTAAAAGTTCACGTTGTTTTTTGTATAAACCAACTTTCTAGCTATTCACCTACATATATCAAGACAAAATTAGATCGAATCTAGTGGGGCGTATACGTCCCATCTTCTACTCACTTTCAGTGTTTTCTCATTTTACAGTTTTTAAGTGCATATAAACTCTTTTTACGTTCTTGATCTAATTTATGCATCTTTTATGAAAAGTTGCATTAACTAATTCATTTTCATGTATGAATCAAACATCTTTATATATAAAATCCATTGGGCGTGAGTAAACGGCATTATCACTGACCAACCATTGATCCAATTGAGGACACATTTGAACCATATGTTACCGAAATGCAGAGTATGGTTTTTAGTTATATTTCATTCCGATAGGTGGCACTGGAGCCTGATTTCTCTATTTATGGACCAGGTACTCTGTATATTTTGAGAATTCACGTAACAATCAAATGATACATCAATTTATGCCTTTATAAATCCACTTAACGTGAATAAACCGCGTCATCACTGACAAACCACTGAGCCCATTGCGGCCTTATTCACATCATATGTTGTTAAGAGTCCGAGTAAGGTTTTTAGTCATGTTTCATTCTGATACGTGGCGCTGGAGTATAACTTCGATATATATGTATCCCGACTTTGCCCATACTTGCAGGAAATGGTTGTTGGTCGAAAAGAAATTGTTTTAGCGTGTTTCGCAATTCTTAGATGGCGCTACAGTTCCTTTAAGCAAATGTCAATGATTGACATTAACTTATAAAGAACAAAAAAAACACTTTTTTCTTAAAAATTTGTCTCTCAAGGAAATAATTGGTAGGCAAATGACACATTGTTTTTCTTCCTGTTGCCTCTATTACTAATGAAAGCGTCTAGAAAATAAGTTTCTATTTTTATATGCAACCGATAACCTCCAATAACTTGTTGATTAACACCACCTATTGATTTTTCTATCTGATATAAATGAAGTCTAGTTTAGATAAAGAAAATAACTGGATAGCCAGCGTATTTTCAAACAAGATATACGTGAGACTTCCTTCCCACCCTGTCGGAAGATACGTCATGCAATGCAATCGTGGAAGTATAGATATACTGGTAGAAAGTCTAGATCTAGTACTATCTTTGCATCGGAATTTGTTCCGCATATAAACTGCGAATTTCTGAAGCGTGAAGATAAAGACAAAAGTGATCAAAGCCGATAATAAAGTTCATTAACATCAAGACATTTCCATATAAGGAATACAAGAGTTGCATAACAACACAAGTTATGATAAGACAAAACGTGTTACGTTGCCAGCCATCCGGTTTTCTCGCTTGAATTTACGCACGCCTTCATTCATGAGTTTGCGTTACACCTCACGTCTCTTCCTCCCACCTGGACGATGAAATATTGTACGACGGTATTAGCTTATTATATGTAGTCTGTCGAAAGACTCGCATATGTGACAGAAGTCGTAAACAGTACGTATCTTATTGTAGGATTATATTTCGAGCGACGCTTCTTACCCCGCAGGGAAGAATCAACAAATTGGAAGTAAGAATGTATGGGAGATACAATCGGAGACAAAAGTATATGAAATTTTAATTAGTCGAATATCTTCGTAATTGCGGCCTTTAAATAAATAAATTTATAGTTATAAGCTTGCTTTTATCGCCAGTTCCTAATTTTTCACAATTTTTTGTTTTTATTTAATTTTAGTTTAAAACTCTTAATATTTCTAATCGCTAATAAAAAAAAACGTTTGGCACCGAAAAAGCCCTCAATTCAATTTCAAATAAAAAATACGCAATTTTTTTAAAGAAATAAATTAATAAAATAAGTATCATTTGTATGTAGTAAAACGTGGCAATACCATAATTTTTCTACAGTTAGTAGTACTGACTGCCTGAAATTATGACAATGAGAACATGCGTAGCGCTTGCGCATTGACGTGAGCGTTTGTTTATAATATTGATATTGTTTGAGTTTACTGTTTCTACTCTTGTAAAAGTGTTTTTAGTATTTTTTTAAAATGTAATATTTATTTGTCAGTAATTTATAATGTCAACATTAATGGATTCAATTTTATTACCTCACTTATTGAATAAAAATAAGTGGGATTTACTTATTTTTATTATTTTTTTTATAAACAAATCTGTAAGTAGTAAATATTCTTTACCTATGGGCTTTTTAGATACTTAATCTACTAGTGTACAAATTTATAGATTATTCTTGCTATTCTTTTGATACTATTTCCCTACTTAAATTAACGTGGTAGCATTTCTTCCATTTAACTGCGTGTAAATTTGTTATTAAGGAAAATTTTTATAACTTTTGAACGGCTTAGAAAAACGACTCCAAATTTTTTATAAAACTTTGGGAAACTTGTTAAAATAATATAGAACTTTTTTCATATACACTCAAACCTGTTTTTGTGCGATTTTTTATTTGTGCAATTTGTTTTGTGCGATTTTTTTTGTGCGGTATATGAAAATTTCAATCGTATTGAAACATAATTGACGAAGTTATCAATAAATAAGTAGTAGGTTTGATTGGGCATTTAGTTTTTTCGATTTTTAATATGTATTTCATCACATTACATAAGTACTGCGTCAGCCGATTACATTGTTTTATTTTATCTTTAGACATAACCCCTGAAAATGAATAAGGATAAAAACAAAGCGAAGAGGAAGGTAATGTCCTCAGAAACTAAGACTACGATTAAAATAAATAGCAAAATGTGAAGGATTCACAGCTCTTGGCAAAGAATTTGGATTAGGTGAATCCACTATAAGAGGCATACAAAAACGCATGTGTATTTTTTAAATCAGATTTCAAGTTGCTACCAAGCCTCGTGTCTTGATTTCGTTTGAGAGGTTACATCTAGTTGGCGACCGAAAAAAAGGCGTGTTTTTATAATTTTTCGACTAAATTTCATAATTTTTTTATTGAAAAAAATTTTCAGATGTAGGAGATACAATGCATTTCCCGGAGCGCTAGGTCTTCTGCGGCGACCACTGTATCTTCCACCTCACTCGTCTAAAATCAAAAAATCAAATAGATTATGTTTTTGCATCGCATTATCTAGTACTTAATCGAAGGATTTGAAAAAATATTAATTTTTGGAAAAATGGTCGACGAAAATGAAGTGATTTATTCATCAAAATTTGGACTTTCACGTTCAATCGTCGGCCATTTTTTCAAAAATTGATATTTTCTCAAATCCTTCGATTAAGTACTAGATAATACGATGCAAAAACATAATCTATTTGATTTTTTGATTTTGGACGAGTGAGGTGGAAGAATCAGTGGTCACCGCAGAAGACCTTTTTTGAACAGCGCTCCGGGAAATGCATTGTACCTCCTACATTTGTGAATTTTTTTCAATAAAAAAATCATGAAATATAGTCGAAGATTTACCCTTTACTATGAAAACCAAAACAGTTGGAAACCTGCAATCATTTTCCCAAAAAAAATTCCCAAAAACACGCCTTTTTTTCGGCCGCCAACTAGATGTAACCCCTTAAAGAAGCAATTCCTAGTTATTTTCTACGCGAGACTTTTTTATGCGGTCCCTATTCACCGCGCAAAAAAATACTTTTTAATTGTGTTGCGAAAACTATTTCTTATAGCTACTCGTGGAGTTTTGTGTGATTTTTTTGCATGCATTTTCTTTTATGCGATCCCTATCCACCGCACAAAAGCAGCTTTGAGTGTATACGGACTTAATAATTTGCGTATGCAAAGAGGGGGACTGTTCGCACGAAAGTGACATAGAAATTCGATAAATGAAGTGCTTCGTGTCAAAATTTGTAAAATCGCACCGTTTAATGTGATGCGATAGGAAAAATACATGGTGTAATACACGATGATGACCCGAATTATTACACGCAATGGCGAATGTTGGATTTACATGAACGATTTTGCTTTATTTGCAAAAGTGTTTGACAGTGTAATTTTCGACAACATCGCTACTATAGCGCGGCGAAATTGAGCTACTGGCGCGTAACTCTATGTAACAATTATAGAAAACATAATTTGATAGGTGTCGATTGAATTGCTGGTTGCAATAATATACATTGTTGATACATTTTCCAATTACCGTTTCCGTTAAAGTTCCATACAGTACGAGAAACATTTCCGACAACGACATTAACTATGTATGAAACGTTGCATGTGGAATTACCTAACATCTTTACAGCTACAAGTAACAATAGTATTTTTTTCCAGCTGGATGATTTACACATGTGGAATAATCGTAATAGTGCGTTTCATGCTTATTCCATGGACTTTTTATTCCCGTTCAATTCCGCGAGCATTCATTGTACAATAAAAAAGTTTACTTTTATACACCCATATAGCGATTTATCTACGTCGTTTGTTATTTCCTTTTTTATATCTATCGAATAACTGTAACAAGAGATGCTTATTCATATAAGGAAATTCAGTTACACTTCGTTTCTTTTATGACATTTTTTTAACGGTTTTAGAAGAGGTATTTACCAGGAAACCGTCCCTTTGGTGTAATAATGAAAAAAATTGAAGTAGGGTGAACACACCAATAGATGGACACCCTCCAATAGATGGACAAATATTATTTCCAAAAGTAATTACATTAAATTTAAGAACGAAATCGTAGAGTCATAATTTTTTGTATGGCTATATATGTAGTCCTGATTGCAAAAAGTGATTTGTTTCATCTTTATATTTGTAATAGAGATAAAATTTGACATGACGAAGTTTTGCTTCAAGAGCGTCACCACTAGTAAATATGTGACAGATGTCCGGTAAACGTTGTTTGTTATTACTATTATAAATGAATAAAAAAATAAGGTATGTATACATTATTATGCTCGTATTTCACTAAAAAAGCTATAAATATCGTAATAAAATAATAAAATTACAAAAAAGTAAGAAAATTTAGCGTCCATCTATTGGTATTGGTTGTCCATCTACTGGAGATTTTGTCCATCTACTGGGGTTTTGGTCTTTTTCATAAATTTTTCTTTTTTGTTAATTACTACGAAGTTTCACAAAGTTTTAGTAATTTTTTCTAGTTAATTACATATTTTTACATTAATATAATTCATTTTATTATAACTTATTTGTATTTTAGTATATTATTTTGATAAAAAAGCATGAGAGTTTGCTTAACCGTCCATCTATTGGTGCATTTACTCTAAGCAGCAATCCAAAGAGCATAAATCATTTACCCTCGTCTGCCCGTTACCGAAATATAAAGTCTTAAAGTTTGCTAATTTTTGTATTTAATTTAGGCGAGAAAAATCGAGAAAAGTCGTGGTTTGGACTCAGAAGTTTTAATACTCAGATTAATATAAAGTAAATACTTCAAAAGCAGCACTTGATGCAATCGTTGCATTAATTAGTCCTAACCGGTGTAGTTCAAAGAAACAATACCCTCGTTACTAAATTATACATTTCCTTTATCATTAATGAGAAATTTACTCTTACGTTCTAAAGCTCGTTCTTCTGGATAAGGTTCTCTTCTTTGTATTTCATCAGCTTTCATTTTCTTCAGTTCAAATCCATTCTATTTGCATGTCCTATTAATACTGAGCCTAATTTTATAGATAAAAATAATTACATATTTTTCACACATTTTCTCTGCCTTTTCATAAAAATTAATCTTACCATGTATTAGGTTGGCAACTAAGTAATTGCCGATTTTGTCATTTATTTGCTTTGAAAAATCGGCAATTACTCAGTTGCCAACCCAATAATTCTATGTAGAAGAAACTGTCAAAAATCCTAGCACTTCAATTCCTCTGCTAGAGGCAAAAATGGATAACTTTTACAAATCCGCCTTTATAACATAATTCGATAGTTTCTTATATCGTATATTATTGTATCATGTATTGAATGTTTTATATTAAAAGAATTTATTTTGCTGCTTTATCCATTGACTTAGTATTCTGCATTAACGGTATTGATAACACGATTTTGAGAGTGAAATTGGAAAGTGCTGAAATTGGGTCGGTTCTTGACTGGGGAAATGTAGTATTCATTCTGGGTAGAATTGTTTCGTGATAAATTCTCGAACTAGATGTAATAATATATAAAAAAAAACAGAAGTCGGCAATTGTGTCTCCAACAACAGTTGTTTGTTAGGAACCTACGCGCATATTGTAATTTTTGGCTGCTTCGCTTTCGAGTGATCGGCTCTTTCCATTGAAAGATTACATATACATATTGTTTTATATAATTTCGTTCCTTCATATCCTACTACAATCGTCTTTTGGAAAAGTAGCTGATTTGCCTAATTTAGAAAAATAATGGTCTAATTTAGGCAAGTACTTTTGAAATTTACAGTTGGTTATGTTTTTCTATTTTCTTAATACAATTTTTAATTTTCCGTTTGTGTGCATTTCATACAGTTCAGCTTATAGTTAAATGTACGCTTTTTCATGATCATTTTGATGTTTACGTTTTTCTTCACTTCAGGCCCGTGGGCAGGTAATTTTACCTGAGCGATTCAATATAAATGCACTACCCCTACTTTATTATTGCAAAATACGCAAGTATACGTAATTGCGTATACTTCTGCGCATAGCTTATAACTTATTGTTAGGTGCGGATAGTAGAGAGAGAATTGAGGGATAAATTGTTATACGGTGTACGGTCCCGAAGAGATTATTAAAACAAGGTTTTACTGTATTCGTTTAACGTAACAGAATACTTGTTAAATATGAATACGTATGCTTGGAGAACACTGTGGGTCTTTAATGTGCTGTGCACTCTTTTACTTTTTACTACCATTTCAAAACCACTCAATCGGTCGACTTGAGAAAATTCTCAGATACTCTTCTAATATTGTAGATTCAATCCCCGTAGTTCAAATGTCTCATTAGAGATATTAACACTATTTTTACCGCTACTTACACGTAATCAATAATCAAAACCATAAATATAGTGTTTGTAAATGAAGTAAACTTTTTAATTTAATACCAAATTTTATATAGAGGCATAGTTGCTTTACTAAGCATTTTTCGTTCATGGGTGTCAAAAAATAATCACATCATACTTAGAAAATAATTCTAAATTAAAATGTTAAAAAGTGTTTTTGACACATTTGGTAAAAATATTGGTAAACAATTTAACAAAACTCCTGAAAGCCCATTTTTTTGATAATAGGAAAAAAATTGTAATATTGTACTAATTTTTTGTAATAATTTTGTAATAATTTTTCAACTATTTCTTAGTAAAACGGTACTATCTACTTCCATTTCCGCCATATTTTTGTTTACTGCAGCATTCGAATTTCCGTAATTCACGCAAACACTGATTTTGCAATTGTTTTCTGCAGACTCGTGTAAAAACGGCTGTCTTGCCATCGGATATTCCACCGACGTAACATTGGCATATCAGGAACACAATGTCAGCAATGTCCATACGCACGGTATACATACGCCCATTGAAAATCCTGAAGTATCGAGTGGCTGTCATTTTTGCTTATCAACAGTGTTGCGATATCTAGTCATTCATTGTCTTCCTTTAAACATTATTGTATGCATTTGCATAAGCAAACACGCTTCGTTGTGAATGCAAATATGTATACACTCATTCACACAAGAGCCTGTGTTGATTCGTATACTGTACCGTATACTATACCGTATACTATACTTATATTGAACCGTTGTCGGCAGCGCTAATGTGATTCTCATTACACACGCTTCCAATTGGATAATAAAAGGCTCCCCATCCCGTCTAATTGTGTTATTATTCATTAAGGTAATAAAGTCGAACGTAATGAAACTTTCGAAGTAGCGGAATTATTCATGTTTAAACCTTTAAATGTACTTCATGTAATAGAATACTAAGTATTACCGATTCATCAAACAATTACGCTTTTACTTTTTCACGCTCGAGAAGTAGCGAGTTTAGTGAACAATTAACGCTGCATTTAGTGCAGTTACACTTTCGAAACTGTGTCTCATTCGGACAGAAATGAATTTCTTCGAAACAATGATCGATTGCTATGCACCTTACGTGCATGCAGGGAAACTCCTAGAAATATGAGTGTTGGTACAGTTTGAAACGCATTGAACGCCAGATGAAATTTACGTGACTTTCTGCTTATGCCGCGTGGGTCGCAATGGTATACACTATCGTATTTGTCACAACCGGCGCGTCCTGAACGGAAATTTCAGTGGCGGTCACCGGTCACCTTACGTGCATGGAAGAAAGCTCCTAAAAATATGAGTCCACCGAAAAAATAGAGGCTCTAATTATTTAATGTCTAGTTGTCTTAATCGTGAAAGTAGTTGGAGTAATAATAAATATAGTTAAAATTACTAGAAATATCTGGTTGATGCCTTATTCAATTACAGCAACAGTTAGAATTCCTATAAATTTTATGTCAGCGTCCCTGTACAGTTTCGTGCGTGCATAATCCTACCCGAGAGCATTTTAATTGCTTTTCGGGGACGTTTAGTATAGTTACACTTTCGAAACGCTGTTTCATCCGAGCAGAATTGAATTTCTTCGAAACAATGATCGATTTCTATGCATCTTACGTGCATGCAGAGAAGCTCCTAGAAATATAAGTTCCTGTACAGTTTCACGCGCGCAGAAACCTCCCCGAGAGTGTTTTAATTGCTTCTCGGCAAAATGAAAGACCGAGGAAAGTTCACTCTACCGGTATAACCCAAGGAAAGACATGATTACAAATGATTCCACTGTTTGTGTCTCTACGCCATTTCCCTTTTATTCCCCACAGCTACCAGTCGAGTACGGAGCTTTTGCCCCCATAAATGTCTTTCCATTGTGTTTCAAGATTGCTCGTAATCCCATGCCATTTTTTTTCTAGCCACACCAGCAAGTGTCTTCGCCTCTATTGCGATCGCAAGTTCTCTCTATAATGACCTTTTACAAGATATTTGCATCTTCTAATTGCAACACCAGGCTGGCTCTCGTAGACTTAATTAGTCGCACTCTCGTCCCTCTATGCATCGCTAACATATGCTGATTCAGGTACCACCGAAAAACTCGTTTGAATACAATAGCGGTTGTGCAGAACCGAGTTCCTGTGCCGGAGGAAATTTCCCGCTTCGGCGTTCGTCCCGGACTTTCACTAGACCATTCACGGTCTCCGCGTGCACGTAGCCCACAACCTAATCCCACACGTGATCAATTTATTAGAAACCGTAACTCATTCCGCATAAAATCCCGTGGCAGTGATCAATGCCTAAATGGTAAGACGGTTGCTTCGATGGTACCGTATAGTTTACAGAACCATCAAAGTTAAGCGTTGTATCCCTCTGGTGCGAGCAGGCAAGCAAGCAGGCAGGCAGGCAAACGGAGGGAGGGATGGCTCCCGATGTCTAAAGTTCTGTAGACTTTGAGGTTGAGTGAATAACTTACTATATCTATCTGCTGGTTAGCTCATGGCATGAGCAATGCACGTATAGACGAGGAATGGTAGTAGCAGCAGCAGCAAACAACCATTACCGAAGTAACTTACTCAATATTGTAGTTCACCATCGCCAGGCTGCCTTTGTCGAACGCACCGCATTGCAGTTTAATGGAGATGCGTGTGTTGTTTACCCGCTTTATGACTTCAGTTGCTAATAAACTGCTCAAATATGCGATGTTCCCTTATTACAGAAATTTGTTGTTGAGTAAACGCCGTCCGTCAGTCCGATATCCGTTGTTTCTCCCTCTTCCGCTTATGCAGCGAATGGAGCAAAAGCGCTATTGAGGATTGGCCAATTTTCTGGAAGTAGGACCCTCGAAATCTGCTTTCCTGTTGACACAAGCAGGAACAAAGACAATTCCACCTTATCGCCCATGTTTCCGTTTGTCAGAATAGCGAAATAGCAGAATATGCGATCGAAAAGCCAATAATACGTCCAACATAGACGGATAATTTAGTGGACCGAGCAGCCGTTGGACACAAAGCGTAGGTACCACGAGGCTGAAGATGACTCGTTGGATAATCCTTTGACATTCAAAACTGACAGGTCTCTTGAGCAGCGTTCGAAGGACAAAGTGCTGCTACTGATACAATTACAATATAAATTTGAACTCCCCGGTTGCTAATGGAGCAAAAGCGGTATTGAGAATTGGGCAATTTTCTGGAGACAGGACCATCGAAATCTGTTTCCCCGTTGACAAAGGCAGAAACGAAGACACTTCCACCTTATCGCGCGTAGTTCCGTTTGATTGAATAGCGAAATAGTGGAATATTCGATCGAGAGGCCAATGATACCAACATGGACGGATAATTTAGTGGACCGAGCAGCCGTTGGATACAAAGTGTGGCTACTACGAGGTAAAAGATGACTCGTCGGATAATTCTTTGTCGTGTTCAAACTGACAGGCCTTTCGAGCATCGTTCGAAGGACAAAGCGCTGCTGAAGATACAGTTACAATTTAAATTTGGATTCCCCGGAAAATGGAAGACAAGCACTTACTCCAGCGGTGCACGAGAGGTTCAAGTTCTCGACGTGCCGTTAGCAGTCACGTTATTCCGAAACGTTACAAACGTGCTTTAGAATCTTGGTAGGATCGTTCCTTGAATTCATGCACTTGGCGTGTATTTCCGGCTACGCAAATGTTTGTATTCTCTGACAGCCAACATACAAAGCGCAAACTTTCGTTATGAGTTTGGAAATCATGAGATTGTTAACAGATCTTAGCGTTATATGTCTAACTCCGCTGCCTCTTGGCAACAACTGCTTGCCGAGGATTTCTTACGAGATCAATTCCAATCGCTTGGCATTATGCATTTCAACTTTGCATCACAAACCTATTCCCTTTAGATCTCTAACCCCTTCCGATCGGTTTCGTTGCTGATCAAAGTCTCGGTGGTTTCTCGGTTTGCCGAAGTACTCTCTGCTCCCTGTTCCCTCGTTGCGATGTTTCGAGCAGGCAGAGACACGGCGCAACTATTTCCAAGTACAGCCGACATCCAGCTTGTGGTGAACGTGGTGGAAGCCGTACCATGCCTCCCTTCTGATTCCATACTTGTAAAGGAACTTCCATGAAAACTCTGTACAAAGTTCCGACGTAGCTTTCGAGTTCGCATAACGATCTGCGGATGTCCCTACTATTGATAACATTTATACCGTCGCGTCGCCTCTCAAGTAGTGCTGGAAATTATTACGTGCCGCATATTTTATTGCAGATTTTGGGTAATTAACGAAACTTGTATAGATGGAACGAGCGCTATGTCCGACTTGTGAGAGAAAAGTTTTTCACGAGTCGTATCGAATTGCTCGTATTTTTCAAGTTTATCGTAATTATGAGATTTTTCGATGTTATAATTTTCTTATGGTTTTTTGACTTTCTAGTTAATATTTCCAATGAAGTCAACAAGGAGGCAATATCCTGATGGAATGCAGTCTGGGACGAGATTTATATTGAGACAAAACACGTCAACTGAAAAACAAGCAACTGAACAGCTACAATTACCCAAATGACTAAAAATCCCCCAAAGAAGAAGTTACGCTCAAGCGTTCGAGCGTAGAGTAAACTTGAATCAAAGAAAATTGATGCTGAGTTACAGAATATATCAGGGAGTCAAATTTTTTTGCGGTTTCTTAAAACTGAAGGTCGGAGGAATATTTGGCGCCCAAAATCAAAAAAACCAAAGCATGGGAACATTATTAAAAATTCAATTGTTTATTAACTTGTTATAAATAAATAGGTAAATAAATAAATTTATAAATACTGTTTATTTTATTTAAAAATATGAACTTTAATGAACCTCTCATAAAATTTCCATAACGTTCCGTTAAAAATTGTCCGAGTAATTAATTTTTTAATTAAAAGTGATTCAAATATTCAAACGTACTTATCAATAATAAAAATTGAAATTTTGCAAAATCCTTTGAGGGTATGTTTAGTAATGGTATAAGCATTCATTTAATTCATGTTTCGTAAAAATTGACGACCTAGTGGTTTTTGGGGGTGCTCACTTGACGTGTTTTGTCTCATTGGAAACTTAATTTAAATCAACCGAAATTATATTTATTCGTGAGTCTTGTAATACCAAGACAGAGCAATTTTGTTTTGTATTTTTCTTGCATTTTTTAGGCGAAAAAGCGATACATGGAAAAATAACACGCGACCTGGATATTGAACCAGGGACCTGTGATGCTCCGTCCAATCGAGATATCGAGGCTACGGTTTACTCCTACATGCCAGATTCTCATATTTAATATACGCGACTTAAGGAAACAACATAAACCAGATTTATCGTAGTTATTACGAAGCCATATTCCCGATGTTGAAAATAAGTTATGAAAACGTATTTAAAAAAATGGCTAAAAGATTAAATAAATAAACGCGCGTTTGATATCACGATAACGCGGCAATCGTTTTGCGAATTGGTGAGAATGAGTTTCACATCGACAAATAATAAATCAACCCTTCTGCCGTGTTTCCCCTGCCGTATCGTGGAACTAACGTTTTTATCATTAACGATATCTCTCGCCGTGGCTTTTGTTCATCGGTTTATTGTTATATTATCTTTTATGTACGTATATTTCTGATTGGAATAGGACAGTATAAAAGAGCAAAAACATTAATTTTCATAAAGCTTTTAATCCGTCCACCATCCATATTTCATATGTTTATGATGTTTATTAGTATAAAACCTTTAAATATAACTCTTTCACCCATACTTCGAAGAGAATTCGAAAACGTACATTTTGCGTTACACAAAATTGGGAGAATTGTTAAGAATGTATTTTATCGACGCATTTCTATTTTAATGTACGATTCGCAGACATAATACCTGTGTCTCAACAGGATTTAGAAGTAAGATGAGTAGGATACAATAGAATTCTTGATCCCTTCACTCTTGATACATCCCATGTAGAAGGTAGTTCCTATCAGCTTCAAAATAAATTGTAGACATTTTCGTCCCCTCCAGCGCGAAATGTGAGAACTTTCATCTCTTCCAAAGTAAATTGTAGACGTTTCAGTCTCTTTTAGGACAGATTGTAGGATTTTCTACCCCCTCCAGAGTAAATTGTGGGCGTTTTAGTTGCATCGAGAGTAGATTGTGGGATTTCCTATCCCCTCCACAGTAAATTGTAGGCGTTTCAGCTCCCTTTAGGGCAGATTGTAGGATTACCTATCCCCTCCAGAATAAATTGTAGGCGTTTGAGTCCTCTTTATAACAAAAAGTGGATGTTTGCGTTTGTTCGAGTGTACAATGTAGGAATTCTTATCCCCTCAAGAGTGAATTGTTAGCATTTACGATCTCGCAATAGTAAAGTGTGGGCGTGTCTATCTTATCGGTGAATTTCTATGCTTCCTAGAGTAAATTATAGGTATTTACCTTCCTGCGATAGTAGGGTGTTCCCATTTCTAACCCTTTCAGTGCAGGATGTTGGAATTTCCATCGCCACCAGAGTAAATTGTAGGGTTTTGCGTTCGCTCGATAGTAAAATGTTGCAACCCTTTCCAGCGTAGAACGTAGAAAGTTCTATCCCTTCCAGTGTGAATTCAGGACGTTAACGTCCCGTTAAGTACAAAATGTAGGAGTTTCTATCCCCTCCAAAGTCAATTGTAGGTGTTTTTATCCCCTCCAAAGTCAATTATAGGTGTTTCTATCCCCTCCTAAGTCAATTGTAGGTGTTTCTATCCCCTCCAAAGTCAATTGTAGGTGTTTTTATCTCCTCCAAAGTCAATTATAGGTGTTTCTATCCCCTCCAAAGTCAATTGTAGGTGTTTCTATCCCCTCCAAAGTCAATTATAGGTGTTTCTATCCCCTCCAAAGTCAAGTGTAGGTGTTTCTATCCCCTCCAAATTAAATTTGAAGCGTTTACGTCCTCTGTAGAGTAGAATGTAAGCTTTTAGATCCCTTTCAACGTAGATATCGACGTGCCTATTTACTTCAAAGTAAAGACGAACACCTTTTGGAAAACTATCCGAGCGGGAACAAGTCGTTCTTACTCTTCCACGAAAGCAGTTTCCGTTTATTATATTCAAATACGTACATTTAATTTTGTTAAGCAGGCAAGTAGGTGCATTTCGTATTCTTCGTGCCACAGGCGGCAGGGAGCGGAGCGTTGTGGTTGTTCCATAGGCCGCGTTCATAATGAAGCGAATTCGATCAGAGTTTCAAAGACGGTATAAAGCGGAACGTTTCGGGCTGTGTGCGCGGATTTAAATTTTAGAACAAAGAAAAATAATTTAATTTTTCACCCCTACTTCAAAGGGTCTTATATGTTGATGGATCCGCCCCTTTTTGAGATAAGCAACGTTATCAAAGCTCTGATGTAAAGATAGATTGTCGGAAGTTCCAGAGAAGAGTACACGAGTGGTATATGCGGCTGTATGTGTAGAAATGTAAGAGCACAGAAAGGGGTCGAAGAGTGGTTGTTTTTATTGAATTACAGATCTTACAGACGGTGCTACAGAGCGGTGTGCAGCTCGTTCTGGGTTTATGACATTTTCGAGCTTTCGAATTTGACGAGGCCAATAAAACGCATTTCACGGGAAGCCGTTACTTGCCACCGTCAATGTCCTTGACGTCCATAAATTTCATGTCGAACATTCTCCTTTTTCTCAAATATCAAAAGATCTTTTCCGTTCTCTCCTTGGTTATTATCCTATTTCTCTCTCGATTTATTATCCATTCGAAACTTTCTCCGTTAATTAGATTTTATTTCACGAAATCAAACTAGAACTTGGAGCGTTCTTGATCTGCTTTTGTTTCACGTCTTCTGACTTTCTCTCGTCTCGCAATCTTCAGTTCTCATGCTCGTGGTCTCATCTCGTGTCTCAAGGAAAACCGGAAGTGGGGAAAGTGCTGTTCGCAAGTAACAAGACTTTTAACAAAGCCATTACGGCAAGTTTCTATTATGTAATTAAGTTATGTACTTTTAAATTTAACACCGGCGTGTAACATAATTATGCATTTTATGAGAAATAATGGAAAGAAAGGGAGGTAAAAGTTTTCAAATACATTAATTAAAATGTCCCGGGGGCTTCAAGACTGGCTCCAAGGAGCTTAAGCCCTTTTTTGTGTAACTACTGTGTTGGTGTATGAATATTACGAATATTTCTTGATGGTTCCTGTTATTTTTGCAGGACTGTACAACATTTTCAAACGAAATCGAAAAAATTAAAAATGTTGTAAAATTAAGATCAGTGTAATATTGTACAAGTTGATTTAGAACAAAACGGCCTTTTTCCAGGTTCATCTTCTCTGTGCAAACGTATTCGTGCCAGAAGATATATCTTGCATTTAAATCTGGAAAAATAATTTACCTCCATTATTTCATTACTTTTGCGGAAGGTAGAATATTTATCATCGCGTATTTTATGACCGCACACGGTAAGATCTCGTTATAAGAATCTGTTCGGGACCGAACAAACGCTTTATAATAATAAACAAAGACGCCCTCTGCATTAATCCTTATTCGGCACACAGGAATCATATGCACCCCACGACCATATTTCATAAATTTTACTTTACTTTATCATATTTAACTTAATTACTTGGTCATATAAAAATAAACACTCATTTTTTGGTTATATTACATACACTACTTTAAAAGTACGATTTCAAGAAGTCCCTAAAAAATGAATTTCAAATATCAAATAGTTTAAATAATTTCTTTTGTTCTTTGTTGATTGTTAAGGGGGGATTCCGGTATAACAACTTTAAAAATGTGATTTTCATGCATTTTTTTGAAAAACTATTAATAATTCCCAAATCTCTTTTGGGATATGAAGAAGCATCCATGAAATATTCAAAAAAAAAAATTTTCTTGCCATTTTCTGTATTATTTATTTAGTATTCATAACTCTGCCAAACACTTCCGGATTGTTGGTGTCTAGTGTAGCATCTGTTACAAGCATCCGATAACTAAAAATGAAAAATTTTCTTAAAGGTAGATACTTTATGCTGAGGTAATACCACTTGTTAAAAGAAAACATGAAGAATCAAAAAAGTCCTAGGGTTTTGAAGAAAAAATGAATATTTTGACACAAAAATTGATTACATATTGCCACTAAAAATGTAATTAAATAAACAAAATTATTTAAATTGTTGGTATAACTCCAGGAGAAATGTATATTGAATTTTAAGCCTTCTGTGAAGTTGATCGATTGATTAGTTTTTGCGCTATCCTAGACACCGATTTGAAAAACGTAGTTTCCAGATAATTGCGTTTAAACTTTTTGGCGAAGTTTTACGATGCTTAGAGCTTCAATCTTAATTGCGATATTACTTTTGGGACACATTCTTGAAACATTGTACTTTTGATTTATGCAAAAAAAAATCGATTTTTTGAACCTGTTACACCGGAATCCCCCCTTAATAGAAAATATTTTTTTTTCTTCGTTCTGATGTTTTCGATTTTATTTTGCAGATCTTCTTCAGTAGATTTGCGTTTATAGAATTTTCATAGAGAATATGAATTAGTCGTAAAAAATATTATCGATATAATATTGATAACAATAACGGTATTATAGTATAATAAAATTTCATATTGATTCACATTTTAATTTTTTATGATAAAAATAGTTCATCTATTTAATTGTGTGACTTTAAATCCCTTGTTAAATATTACAACGATATTATATTTTCAGTTATTTATATGTTACTTATATTTACGATTCCATTGGATTAGGATCGTGAAATTGACTTGTCTCTATTAAGTAATTTATTGATTATAACGATTTTTGTCATTTGGGTGCAAATAATTCCTATTTGCGGAGTACGCCATTGCACGGAAGTGTGCCGAGTAAGGGTTCAACTCACGACCCAGTCACGCAGCCACGCCGAGTGGGAATTGAGGAAGAGATTGTTATAACGAGGTCCTACCGTATTTTAAATAAAAGTATCCCAACGGAATTGGGAAACGTAACAGGTGAAGTGAACTTTTGCGTTACCACCCAACGTTATTAAAGTTTTAACCTCTTTTCGTGGCTCTTTATCTGTACTTTGTTTACGCCAAGCCCCGCCCCTTGTAAACTCCCGATAGATTTATCTCATTACCTCCCTTTTACTCTTTTTCTCTTTTATTATTGACATAAATCTTCATGGTCAGTTTATACCTTTCCCGTAAGTCAATACGGCTTTGTACGGAAATCAATAATACCGACATCACTCGGATACCCATTCAGCGACGTTGTCTTTCAATATTCAGTCAAGATTAGTCCATTGAATGTCGACTGGTGAATCACCACAATGCGCCATTCATTACGGTACAATATTCTCCTAATACCAGCTATACAAATATCCATTGGCATATGGGTCCCATTAGATTTCTTGTCTCGCAATTCCAATTATTATGGCAACAGTTCTACCGACGAACACTGAAACCACGTTGAAATCAGCGTTGGAAGATGAATTTGTTATGTCGTTGTCTGTCAATCTAATATCAAACTCATAGTTCATTAGTTGATCAATTCATCAGCTAAGACCGTTCGTGGAATCGGCAACGAAACGTATAATTTCCATGATTAATGAAAATTAGTGCCGAGATCCGTGATATTTACTTGCAGTCTCTCCGAGCTTCGACAGCTACAATTTAAACTTGATTTTGACTTTCACCTTCGGATCGATCTAAATTTGTGAGCGAATTTCCGAGCAAAGATCCGACTTAAGGAGATTAAACAGACAAATCGCTCTAACTCTAAACTCTATTGTAATTACACTCGTCTTTTAACCTTCTTGTCATCACACTTTTTGACATTTTTTTTTTCTAATTTTTGGACATTGGTAACGCCGACTTCCGGCTAATATTTTCTGCGCAAAATTTAAATGTGACTATTTACGAAAAATATTTTAAAGTATAAAGGCTTGGTCTTCACTGCACCCCAGCTTTAGGGCGAATATTCACTGCTCCGGCAGCTGATGACAGGGGCTTGTCGACGTGGTTTTGTCAAAAGGTTCGAGCATTTCCGATTCCGGCTTGTCAAAAGGTTAGAAATCGCGATGTAATTTCATGGAAATAAAAGCAAATGCCGAAGTTTCCTTTTGCACGGTGTTAATTGATATTATGTAGAATAAAAGAATTGTTTTTCTGGACATAAATATATTGCAGCAAAGGCGCTACATGAAGCAGAATATTTACGTTTATTAAAAAAGTACCTTTATTCCTGTTGCGACAGCAGTTATAAAAAAGGGTAATGTATTCTTTCAAGAGTTTATGGTTCCTAATGTCCTCATTTTAGCGCTGAAGCTGTAAAAAATAAAATTTTAATAAAACCACATAAATGTTTGCAAAAAAAAAACGGGAGACTTAACCTTCCGAGTTCTTGAACCATTCTTGAACCGTGAGTAAGAGACCCATGAGTCAGAAATGACCCCGGCACGGAACTGCTAGCTGTGGTCCTCGGAGCGTTGATGTAGTTTGAAAGAAAGACATTTATATATATTTTTGTCAAACTAAATTGTTCAGACACTTTTATTGAGGCTCAGCTCTCAGAGCAACATATTTTGAAAATACTGTAAAAATTTTAAGACAATCCAGACCTCGAGTGTTCCGGAATCGTGACAGAAGTGAAAGAAGATAGCATTTCTAGAAAAACGCGTTTCAAAACTTTCACTAGCGAAGTGTGATTTTTCTAGAGTTGCATCTGCATCAACCTGTTACCGTTCAGCAATTCGTTTGCAAATTCAATTATTTTTTGAACAATTTTCTAAGCCGTTTGTCAATTGTATGTGTATGATCGATTTCACACCATAAAACAATCAAATGCAAATAAAGTTACGACATAAACAGTATGTTTTTCAATGTACACGTAGATCTTTTCAGCCACCAAATGTTTTATTTTGCGAAATTTGACAAAAAATTAACCCTTTCTCGGTACACGGGAATCATATGCATCTCAGTGATAAAAACCGTTGTAGTAAATAAACTATAAATAAACTATTATTTATTTGTACTAAATAAACTATGTATGTTTTAAAAAAGTATAAGTTATATAGTCAAAAAACTAAGTTCAACATGTTAACACTGGAACTACCGACAGTTGAGACGTAGCTATTTCTACTTAAAAAAAATTGCTTTTATTTTAAATGTATGAAACAAAATTAAAGTTCATTATATTAATCCTTTAGCTATCTTTCCAAAAGTCATTACATCATTGCGAAAAAAAATGTAACCTGAAGTAGGAATAATAAAATAAAATTGTCTAACCAGTCAAAATGACTGGTGTGGTAGTTCTAGTGTTAAAAATACTAAAATAGCGAAAAAAAATAGAAAAAGGGTGATGTTATAAAAAATTCATACCTTTTTTGTTTTTACATATTAGGGCCCAAAAATTCAGATGAGTCTTTTATTGACTTAAGGGGGCCCTTGTAGGACCGAAAAAGTAGGTGATATTTGCGAATTTTTTATAAATAACTGTTGAACGGGTTTATTTGAAATTTGGCAAGTTGTTTTATTGTACACTTAAACATTATTACAAATTTTTATGAAGCTATATAAAAAAATGTGCGTGTGTAGAGCGTCGATTGCAGAACTTTGAGAAAAAATGGCTCGTACTAGCGTTGAAGGAAAGTGTCCTATAGTTTATCTGAAAAACAAAAAGGATAAGGGATTCTTAATCTACATGAACATGGCTATCTATGGTACTAGAACAATTCAGAACAATAAAAAACTGTTAAAAAGACAGCCTTTTGTAAAAAAAAGTTCGAATTTCGACCAAAAATCGCAAGGAATTATTTAAATAATAAAAGGACGGTAAAAGATACAGCCATAATCCTAGTACCATAGATAGCCATGTTCATGCAGAATAAGAATCCCTTTTCTTTTTTGTTTTTCAGATAAACCATAGGACATTTTCCTTAAACGCTAGCACGAGCCATTTTTTTCTCAACGTTCTGCAATCAACTCTCTACACACGAACATTTTTTTTATAGCTTCATACAAATTTGTAATGATACTTAAGGGTACAATGAAACAACTTGCCAAATTTCAAATAAACCCGTTCAACAGTTTTTTAATAAAAAATTCGCAAATATCACCTACTTTTTCGGTCCTACAAGGCAGAACCCCCCCTTAAAATTTATGAAATATGATCGTGAGGTGCTTATGATCCCTGTGGGCCGAGTAACCGTTAACTGGCAATTTTTGGGAACGATACAATTTTCGCCAAATGCCATAAAACAAAGCATTTTTTTCACTATCTATTCCCTAATGTTGACATAAAAATAGCTGCTAGGATTTTGCTAGCTAGAGGGACATTTGCAAGTGAACAAAACAAGTAGAATGTGACAGTAATCGAATGCGTTAAAGGTCCATTTGATATCATTGTTTCGGAGATGTTATGCGACAATTTAACAAATTGCATTCCTTGAGTATACGACTTTGCAAGTGGTGGAAGGTACCTTCCAGCGTGTTTAGTTCCGTCGCTAAATTACCATGGCATAATCTTAACGTAAAGTTATTATGGTAATAGCCGGCTGTGGTATGAGCGAGAACATTGACATCCTCGTTACGTTAATGGTTTAAATAGCTGCCAGTCCATTAGGGCCAAGTTTTGAGATAAGAAGACGATAGTCGAAGTGGAAATTGGAAGTACTTCTAGGAGTACTTGCGAGAAATCAGCCGCCTTTCCCTTTCCTTTATTCGTGTCTCCCTTTTCCCGAGCGGTTGGAAAAAGCGAAAATCTTATAGCGCCTTGCATATACGTGTGCAAGTAGGTATATACCCGTTATTCTGTTTCTTATGGTATGATGTAAAGATGTAGGTGGGGGGAGGGGGGTCAATTGCATCTCGGGGCATTTGAACGATTTGACTAAAAAATATAATAAAAATTGAAAATTAATGGTTCATTTTGGAATTAAGTATGTTCCGGTATGTTAACCCTTGATTTGCTCAAAATTTGAAACCAATATGGTTATTCAATTTTAAATCATTCAAGTTTTTGTGTTTATGGGCGTTTAAACGTTTTTTTTCAGCTTTTGGTAAAATACTTAATAATATTTTAATTATTACACATAGGGGAGACTGGGGCCAATCGGAACGTTTTTGACAAAATAGCTGACTGTGACTTCAATTTATACCATACCTGTTTCGTAATAGACTACAATTGTAGCCTGATTATGTAGCTTTAAAATAGCATTATTGATTTTGCCTCATGAATACTGTCGAAATAGTGAAAAGCTTTTTAGAAATTTTCGAAAAACGTTTCAAATGACCCCGAGTCTTGGTCAACAGAAACAGTGCTTGGGGTTAGTTGAAACGTCTGTAAATAAAAGATATTTATGTTCAAAATGTTAGTTTTATTTGTAAGTAGATATTTAAAAAACTAAGCAAAACTAGGTTATCCATAATTATGATAATTTAACCCTTTGCACTCGAGGCCTTTTTTCGCTTGCGCGAACCAGCAACTCGAGACGATTTCGGCCAAATTAGGGAAACATTTTACAAGTACTTTTAAATCAGTTATAAATAAACAAACGTATACAAATAATAAAATTTCATCAATTTATTTATTTTTATATCGATTTATTTTGATATAGAAAACAACAAAATTTGATAAACTACACTCTGTAATTAGTTCGGACGGGCGCCGCATCGGCGCCGCTCGAGTGGGCACTTCGGATCAGTCGGGTGCCGTATCGGCACCGCTCGAGTGCAAAGGGTTAAATTACACAGAAGAAGAAGGAATAATTTTTGATTAATATACAACATAAAAACAGTTAAAAAACTTACTTTTCGTATTGAAAAAGTAATACACTAAAATAAAAACGTTTCGAATGGTCTCAGCGGCAACACGCAGTGAGCGACATATGGAGACACGAAAGCCGGTCCCTTTTTCTCTTGGGACCCAATCCCTATACACTAACCGTCTGGGAATTAATTCATTTGTTTCGAATGACCCGCGTTTTAATTATCACCAGTCTCCCCTATTAACAAAGTATTAACTGTAATTTGTTAGTATATTTATATTTTAAAAGTCGAATTTGATTAGAACTGTAATAATTTTTGATATACTGATTACTGCAATGCATGACCTGAACTAGTGATTCAATTGCTCCTGTGTTGGGGTTAATTGAATCACTCGACACGGTTGAATAATTATATTTTTTTTCTTAAATTATATTTGTTTTGCGACTAATTTATCTATTGCTAATTGGAAAGGTACTATTTTCTAAAAAAAATAGTTACTTTTTTATTTTGTGTTTAAAAAAATGTTTAAGGATTTCTGGTTCAATTGATCTCTCTCTCTCCCCTACACACATTTTTGCCAGGGTTTGTATTGAGAAAAAGTTGAAACGATCAAGCAACGCTGCCTAGCTTCGGATGGTAGAGAACCAAACGATCGAGCAAGTATCTGCCATTTACTCAAAATTTAAGTATCTTCGACAATTACTGTTGGTAATTTCGAGAATTTGCTCATGCCGTGGCCAAAGTCTAAGCTTGCGGAATAAGTAATGGAAATGGCATGTGAACAAGGACAAAGCCAATTTTTCCCCGCGGAGACTCACAAATTTTCCATCGAGCTTCCGTTAGGTGAGACGAACGATGGGAAATAAAAATCTCAAGGGAGGAAACACCGTACAGATAGGGGTTAAAGCAGCTAAGAATTTATATACATGGTATATGTAACGAAGGAAGGAAGGAAGGAAGGAAGGATGAGAGGGTAGAAAGCGGAGGGAAATAAACCAAGGGAGGAAATGCAAGAAAAGAGAACGGACTTTGTGGCTTACCGTTTATACGTGTATGTCCTTCGGAGCAGTTAAGCCTCGGAAAATTGACTGCACACCCCTTGAATAGAGAACTGCCGCTATCGCTATACGGAAGAGAGAAAAAGCGTGCAAGTTTTCGTACAGGAACCACCTACCCTATCTCCATTGCTCTCTTTCCGTTTTATCCCCGCAGTCTCCTCAATCTCATGAGGTCATGCTGAAACTTTTTCGCAAATGTGTTCCCTTTGCTATGCTTCGTATGAAGAACATATCCATCTCAAATGATTTATTTTTCATCTTGCGAATAGCAGAGTACGCGAGTGGATTGAAAGAAAGATCCTTTGTTTCGCGGGAAAGGAAAGAGACAATTCCCTGTTGAGATTCTTTCCTTTTCACCGATATCAGGTCGTCCAAGTAGGAAGAGCGTGTGACGAGATGGTGATAACGCGGATTTGCAAGTCAGGAGGGGATGAACACGCCCAGTTTCTGTAACTCGCGCATGCGCTCCCGTGAAATTTACGCGTACATTTGTAATACGCGTGCGCGACTCACAGAAGGTCATCCCTCCCACCCGAGAATCCCGCTAGAGTCTTTTAAACATGATTTTAACCGATCGTATTCTTTCCGTTTGAAAGTAAGGCCCTTTGCTGAACTCAATTGCTTCGGAGGAAGATTACATTTGAAAATAAATTACAAGAAAGTAGCAGTAGGTTATAATCGAGAAATGACGTAACGAAGTGACCCCGGAACACCGAGGTGGTATCGTTTAGAAGAGCTCATTGTGTAGCGTTTTATTATTGCACGCATAAAAATGGCACGTATCTGTGAATAAGTCCAATGTGAATAGATCCTTTCTCTCGACGCTGCGTTGCAAGAATTAATTAACACGTTAAACGTCATGTTGGTCACCGATGATTGACGATGAACTTTCTCCGCAGGTCACGCTAGTCATGATAAATGCAGTAGCGTTATGCGACCCATGCGGCGTGAATAGAGAATCACTTGAACTTGGCGTGGCGCTTAACGTGTTTAAGTACACTCGACGTTTAAACCTTTTGTCAGCCTGAATTTTTTGACATATTTCTTTCGAGTCTTTTTATATCGGCAACGTCTACTTCCGGCTGATATTTCCCGCGTGAAATTTTACAAGGAATAATGAAAAACATAAAGGCGAGTCTCTACTGCAGACGAGGTACACTTTTTTGTGTAACCATTGCGTTGGTGATTTAATATTATAAATACTTTTTAATGGTTCCTCTTGTTTTTCCAGGACCGTAAAAAATGTCAAACGAAAAAATAAGATTCTTGTAAGATAATGTGCATTGGCTTTTATGTACTAGAAAAGAAATGTCCTTGGTCTAGTTCAGTGATTCCCAAAGTGGGCACCACCGCCCCTGGTGGGTGTTGCAGCGAATCAGGGGGGCGGTGATGACCACAGGTGCATTTGGGGGCGATGAATAATTGTAAAATTAAAAAAAAATTAATTTCCAGGTGGCGCTCAGTAATATATTTTCTGGAAACGGGGCGGTAGAACAAAAAAGTTTGGGAACCACTGGTCTAGTTGAACCTTTTGACATATTTCTTTGGAGTCTTTCGATATTGGCAACGCCCACTTCCGGCCGATATTTTCCGCGCAAAATTTAAATGTGACGAAAAATAATGAAAAGCGTGAAGGCGAATCTTCACCAAGCTCGAGCATTTCCGATGCAGACTTGTCAAAAGGCTTAGAAATTGAGTGTATACAAACTTGAAAGTTCACCTTGGGATTTTTTGAACGACTGATCGGGGTTGCATGCTCTATTATTTCCAGGATCTATTTCTGTGAAATGAGAAACGCAAGATGTAAGAATCTCGAAATTATTACTTGCGGCTGAGTACTCGTTGCCGTCCGTAGACGTTCGTTTTTCTCCTCAATCCGTCACGATACTTCACCTTCGTTATTGGCCCTTGAAATGGTATACTTTCTCCGGTTTAATTACGCCACCGCAATCTTCTCCGCCAGCCGTTATAACTCAAGAAGTTCTCGTCAGCCACGTAATGACACTATTTTTTGTTTGTTCCTTCTGCAGCTTTCCTCTCGTCGCGTGCTTCTGAATTCTGTAATGCGAAAAGTACCACCAGGCGTATATATATACATTCAAATCCCGATATATTAAACTGTTGAAACCGATTGCCGTGGTAATCAGTACGCTTCGTTGATACCATAATTTAACTTTGCCTTTCGTACAAAGCGGAACGTTGCTGCAACGTCAAGCAGAAATCGCAGCGATTCATAAATGTCTCAAGGGACATCACTTGAATGCTTCTACTACAAGTTGCCTTTGATGTTCTTTGAATTTCTGTCATGAAAATCGACGACAGCTTTCCATGCTTCTTTGATATGTTGTTTATAACTGCTTAATCATGAACTTTACGAAATCAATTTAGCTAAAAGGAATATTTATTTTCTTCCACTTGCTTTCTTTCTCTGAAGGAAAAGGAGATAGCAGTGAAAATTGTGACATTTTACTTTGTAGCAGCTCGTCTAAACTTTGACTTTTTTATATTGTAGCAGACTCTGTTGTGGTTTATATACGGAAAAAACTTTCCGGTAAAAATTACCGTTACGGTCACCATACTTCTAGGATCCTTTGTATGTCATTAAGTTATTACAGAAAAAAGCCACTTTTACGGAGAAAAAAGGAAAAATAACATAAAATTCCTTGAAATTGTTTAGTCGGCAACGGTAACATTTCTAACAACTATTGTATAAAACAGAAATAGTAACGCTTACATGATAGTAATGTTAAAGAAAAACATTTAAATTTTATTAAATGTTAGATGAAATTTTACTTTTCATCACTGTAAAATGCATAGGTATAAGCAAACAAAAATGAAATTTGGTTCACATATAAAAAATCAACTTTAATTGTTTGGTTGCCTACATGTCACATAACCCTTTGAAATTTCCTCTCAAGTTTTTATATGGACATTTGTCAATACGTGTGTTATTTTTTAAAGTTATCATTAATTGTAACATTTTAAAATTGTCATAAAAGATAAAGTTTTAAAATGTGAATAAATATTATCTAAACTAAGCTGGTAGAATCAATAACTTAGTCATGTAACTATAATCTATAAAAAGTAATAAATTTTTTTTGTATGTTGAAATTTTCTCAGATTATATTTATACTTTACAAATTTTTTTGCCCAATCCGGATTACACAAAGAATTTTGTTTCATTGACACAGAGATTTTTTACATTGTACATGAAAAGAAAAAAGAGGTGAAAATTTATATTAATTTCACGAAAAAAAATTACCATGATGGAAAATAAGTGTAGGACATGTTTAGAATTTTGTTAAAAATTGAAACGATGTTTTCAACTTTGTTGTTCTACTTGTAGTAACGTTTTCATATCGTTTCTTTTTTTAATTGTTCACTACATTTTCAAAAAGTAATAATCAGCTATTCGAATGGTCATTTCTTATGTTTTCGAGGTCGCTCTATCGATTGCCTCTAAGAAATTTAAAAAAAATTATATTTAACCTCTATTTTTCCAAGAAATTTGAAAAAAATACTGATTTTTCATTTTTTTTCTCTTTATCCGTATTTTTCGACGGGAAAGAAATTTTTCATCGCTACAAAACCTACCAAAAAAGTGATCCCTATACCCAAAGAATAAAATCCAGCCTCGAAAAAAAATTTTTTTACAACATGGCGGTTTCAAAATGGCTGCAGAAAGAATTAATATTTTTCGTTTTATAATTTGTGTTATTAACAAGTTCTTTTTCATGTTCCTAATATCATTTTGAGATTGGAAACATGATAAAATATTTTGATATTCGATAAGAAACAACAAATTTGGCTTCAAACATCCGCCATTATGAAGATTGCAATTTTAACATAGGAATAGTGATCAGCGACCCCGAAAACACCCTAAAATGATATTTTGATATTGGAAACATGAAAAAAGAACTTGTTAACAACACAAATCATAAATCCAAAGAAATTGATTCCTTCTGCGGCCATTTTGAAACCGCCATGTTGAAAAAACAATTTTCGAAGCTGGATTTTATTCCATGGGTATCGGGATCACATTTCTGATAAGTTTTGTAGAGATAGAAAATTGCTTTTCCGTCGAAAAATATGGATAAAGAGAAAAAAAATTATTGAAGAATCACTATTTTTTTCAAATTTCTTTGAAAAGTAGAGGTTAAATGTCATTTTTTTCTAAATTTCATAGCGACAGTCGATAGAGCGACCCCGAAATCATAGGATATGACCATTTGAATAGCTGATTATTACTTTTTGAAAATGTAGCGAACAATCAAAGTCAACGCCAGAAATCAGTTCACTTGGGCCGAAAAGGGTTAAAGTTATCGCTTTCCGATTTCCTAACATCATTCCACTTCTGACGTGATTCAAGCAAAATCTTGAAGGAATACCTCGTGAAGTTCATCCGCAAACAACGCAGTTGAATTATTGAAAGTTGTAACAAGGGCAACAGTTTCATTGAAGCCATTATATTTTTCTCTCAATGTATTTTGTAACATGCAAAAAGGAAAGTCATAGCTCTAGCGATTGTGATGAATTCAATTTAAGCCACGTTCAATGTACGAATTTAACTTTGATTGTAAAAAGAGTTATAGTTTCTGATTAAAGAGACGACGGCAAGCTTTGCTTAGAAACGAGCGGTACCTCCGATTCCACAGTTTGCACGTTTTACCCTCTAACGTTTAGTTTATTTCGCTGCCTCATTCCCGTTCCCTATTAATCACGTTCTATCATTTATGTTCTTTTGGATTAACGATCGATATCTAATTGCTGTTGCAAAAGAAGAAGTTGATTACTGCATTCGTTCCTTTTCACGATTTCCATCCATTTGAGGGAAAGAATCGGAGACTGGGGAAGGAAAATTAGTTGGAAAATATAAAAGTACTGCATTTTAACGGAAAAATCGTCGGTATTATGATCGCATTGTTTGATGAAAGCTTCCGGTAACGATGAACACAGATTATTTCTTTTAAGGATGTGGATCCATAAGGCGGATTTTGACTCTGCTAATGGTTAAAAATTGGAACATGTATAAATCAAACAATAATGTTTTTAATAATTCGAATATTTCCATTTTAAGGATTCAGTAGTATCTTTGCTTTTTTAATGGCCTTTTAATTCATCGGTTGGATCAGCGAACCTAAGGCTTTTTTTTAGCATTTTTAGGAAAAAAATATCTGTATTCAATCGCGTTTTTGAATATGAGCGCAATTACGCAACACTTTCCTTTTCATATATGCTGTAAAAGACATCAAAGCATATCGTACATACAAATATGTGTCAGCGCTGGTCAAAAAGCAATGAAATAGAAAATGAATGCCGGTTTGAGTCTATTTTTACATTTATGTTCCTCTATTTTCCTCAAAACGTGTACATATATTATATACATGTAGAATATAAATTCACGTAAGCGCCACTTTAACTATGCATTTCTGTTCATCGCATATTGCAATATTTTGTAACTTTTAAATAAAATATTTGGAACCAATTTATTCATTTTTTACCCTTAGGCGAGACACAAGGATCATATGCACCCCACGACCATATTCCCTAAATTTTAAGTCAGTAGAAGATTCAGCTACATTTTTAAGCTTTAATATGTAAAAAATGAAAAAGTTATGAATTTTTTTGTAAAATCACCCTTTTTCTATGTTTTTTCGTTATTTTATTTCGCGATATTACCTACACTATTTTAAAAAGTACACTTTTCAGAAAAAAATATCCATAAAATGATGTTAAAATATTAAATAGTTTTTTATTCTTATAATGGCTTTTGTCATTGGGGTGCATATGACCCCTGTGTGCCGAATACGTCATTCCAAGTAAGGGTTAACATCGGTTATGACTTTACCTCCCATTTATATGAATAATAAAACACTGAGCTCTAAGGCCAAAATTTCACATTCTGAACCCACATCCTTTCTGGGTAATGTTTTGTTTACACAGAAAAAAATTAAGGCACTAACTGTTTAACACTATTTCTTCCAAAATTGTCAAAATACACCATTTAGAATTTTGATTTGGAATTATTTTCAAGGTTTAATTTAATCTTTTTTTTTTTTAATTTACAAACGGGAGGTGCTTAGTAGAGCAACTATGCGTCGGTAAAAAATTTGGTATTAATCAAGGAAATCTATTTTAATTATAATTCCTTATTTTTGATTTTCGATTAGGGGAGACCGGAACTAAAAGTTCCGATTTAAAGAAAAAACAGAAAATAATTGTGGAATAATTTCTTCACTATTGGCTAATTTACTTCGAAATTTATTATATTTTATGGTTTTAAGATTATTTTCAATATTTTGCAACAGATATTTCATAGAAATTCATTTATTTCCCACTCGACGGAGCATAACTTCTTATCCCTTCGTGGGGCTAGTTGTCGTCGCCTTGGGGTAAGTTGTTACTAACATAAGAAATAAACGTTACTTTTTAATGATATATTTTATTTTCTAATGAAGAAAAACACAAATTCATTAATAAAATTTAATTGTTAACCTTGAAATCAATATAAATATAATATATTAAAGTGAAACCACAACAATATATTAATAAACTGTCTTAAACATTATCTTTGGAAAAATAGGTATGTTAAACAAGAATTTGCTAATCAACCTTATATTTAAATAGTAATGGGTAAACAATCTTTGGTTACAAAAAATAGGTCTTTTGCACGAACCTTACAAAAATGGCTGTTGCAGTGATGTGATCGACTCACGCATCGATCCAAGTTTGATCGATATCGCTTTTTGTTCAGTTATGGAGATAAAGCCATCGGAACAACTTACCCGCGGAACTTTTCGTCCCGGTCTCCCCTACGTATAATTAGAGCCATAGAAAAAGTATTAATTTCTAGTTGACACAATCATGAAAATAGTTGGAGTAACAGTCAGTGTAGTTAGAATTACCATATATTTTTTGAGTGTAACGTACATTCTAAAAGAAGAAATTACCACCAAGCACGAGAATTCAAAACGAAGGATATGTGTGACAGCAAACTCTCTCCAAAATCCTGGAAAATTTGGCGTATGAAAATACATACGTTCAAAAATTCTCCTTATTACTAACAGGGACATATAATTGCGAGGAATATTCTCATGCAAAAAACGCCTTTGAAAAGAATTTCTGAGGCGTACGAAGGTTTTCCCGCAATGAAGGATTTTCATTTAATGGAAATTTAACACTAGGCTAAAACGTATTTCTTTGACTTGTGAAATTTATCAACGGAAGATATTAACGTTTTCTTGCGAGAATAATGACCCATTCAAACATAAATTTATGGAAATTATTAAGTCTCTTATCTATTATGAAACATCAAGCTGTAGAGCGCGTCCGGGGCGCGCCAGATGATTTAATCTACTGAATATTTTCACTGATGTGTGAAAAATTTATAGCCGAAAATTCCTGCACCCGGTTCCTACAGTATGGTAGTTTCGGGACGTAGGTAATTGAAGTGAAAAAATCTAGATATACGCGGCAGAGGATGTTTTATGCTACATAAGGAATGCTTCGTAACATTTTTCATGGCATATTTGCTAACAATAAGCCACAGATCTCGATTATAATATACACGTGGAAAAACGTGACGATTTTAATTAAACGCTCAAACAATTTCGATTTGGAAAATGGTTATACAATTTTTTGCGGAACCATTTATTCTACCAAAGTAACGCTACGATCTGTGTTCATGGAGTGATTTTGAAGAAGCTACCACATTATTAAATTCGTTTCAGAAATTTCATCCACTATTGATCGTTTAAAACTATAAGACCCTCCTGCAACAATTTCAATTTATAACAATCCCTAGCAAAATTATCTCCCGATAACAATCTTTCTAGCTCCCACCTCGATAATTTGTCAACCAATCACATTTAACCTATAATATAGCCAGTTCAAAGTTATTTCGGCTCAAATATCTCATAATATAATCTCCAGCCGTCAAACTTTATCTTTCCTGAAATTGAAAATATGTATATGTAGTATATATATATGTATATGTAGTATATATATCAAATATGTGTATGTATATTGTACAAAAAATTATATAAAAAAATGTATACATAATTATAGCAAAATTAATAACAATTATAATTTCTAATTATTTATGTATTATATATTTATTTCACCGTTAACCTTCTTTTATGTATCGGATATATATTTTTGAGGAGTTGGTCATTACGAAATTATTAATTATTTACGTTATAAATATTTTCTGCATTGTATACTCTATTCTGGCGCTTTAGAGAATTTGTCCCAAAGCGTCAAACAAATAACTCTAACTTTAACTCATGATAATTTATTGTACGTGTAAAAATATTATTCTTCTGCGCATACTGCTGCGCATTAAGCTTACAACCTAGTCACGCATAACCACGCAGAGTGGGAATGGAGGGAGAGATTGTTATATGGAATTTTTGTCGGTGCCGAAGAGATTGTTACAGGGAGGTCTTACTGTAACTTACTGTGAAATTCAGTACTTATCTTTATATACCTTCCATTGAACCGACAGTTTATGATGGAATTCAGTTTTCTTCTTTTTCTGCATCCAGTGCACTGCTGGATTCAACATCAATATCGAAATTCAGAAACTCTCGAGACACCGAATATCGGCAATTCCAGCTGCTCCACTTAAAGCGCATTCCACATTATTTTATAATAATTTCTAAACGGAAAGAAGAGAAATACAGGGGCGCGAGGGGGGAGGTGGCAAAATAATGCGAGCTTCACGCTGTCGTCACCGCGATTTAATTGAGATTAATCAAGCGGCCTTTCAATTAACACGAAGGACGCGGTCGCGCGTTTAATTAAATTTCAATCGTGCACACGTCACGAGGAAAGCTTGAGTAACACACCCGTTCGTATATCTACGTGCATTATATATACATATATATACCATACAGTTTAACCCACCAAATTACACTCCCTGAATCCTCCTATATGCACACCCGTATCCAATAAATCTAGTAATTAGTTATATTCTCTGCGCTAATTCGTATATTCTTATTACGATCAACAGGAAGAATGAACGCAATCTTTCATTCAACCGATGGAAATTCCGTTTTCTTCCTTCAGAGGGAAAATGGCAATCCTTACTGACCACGGAACCACGCCTTAATATAATAATGAACGAAATCTAATTAAAACAGCAGTTGAAAGATCATAGTGACCCGTGTTTTTTGACGCAAAAATCATATGCCCTCGTCTGCCCATTATCGAGACATTGAGTCTTAAAATTTGCTAATTTATTAATTTTTTTAGCCGAGAAAAATCGACAAAAGTCGTGGTTCCGATTCCGAAATGTCAATAATCAGTTTAATGTAATGGTTTGTAAGCGAGTAGCAAGTATAGGGTATTTTTAACATGTTTCGACAGGAGCTTGTCGCACCCCTTCCCCCAAAATGATTCATACGTAAAAAAATACTCCTTCGATTGTTGCTCATTTAAATTTTTTGTATTATTACACCAAGGCGTGGCTCCCTGGTGAAAAGAAAAGAATCAGTCAACTTTACAATACCTTTACTATACCGCTGGAATTTTACTGCGGATCATCATTAAGAAATGTTTTTTGCTCTTTATAAATAAAATCCATAATGAATTTATATATAACGCTTACATAACGTTATATTCAAAGTGTAAATGCCAAATTTTTGGTAACAGCCTGAAACAATTTCTTTTCGACCAACAAATATTTCCTGCAAGTATCAGGAAAATTGGCATATAAATATAGAAGTTAGACACCAGCGCTATCTGTCGAAATGAAATATAACTAAAACCCTTACTTCTCACCTCGATAATTTATGGATTGAGCATGGCCTCAACAGGTTTAGTGGTTTGTCAGTGATGATGCGGTTTACTCACGTATAATGGATTTTATAGTACATAAACATAGTATTGGTGAGTACATTGTTATAACAAGAAAGTTTAATTTCTGGAATTATAAAGTATTGGTTTTTGTAACTAATTGCATAAAACACGTTATACATATTTTGGTTCGAGCAAGCCATACTGTTAACGAAAAAATAGTGTAACAATACTTTATTATCTCTTACCTTCTAGATTTAAATTCCCCATAGCGAACGAGTCACAGTAAGAAAAGCAAATTCGAATGATCCAGTGGCAAATTCAGGTTGTTATGTAACCGAATCGAGCAACGTCATTGTGGGCGCGGTAGCCACCTAGCAACTGTACGCGAACTATGCGTCCAGGGACGTTAGAAAAAGAGTATTGTGGCAGGTACCATATATTGTATAGTGTCAATATTGGGGGAGATTTGAGTAATATAAATATAGAATAATGCTCACACCCTATTAAAGTGTCACGAACTTTCCATTACGATATCAAAAACTATAAATTGTGTAAGTATATAGATACGGTATATTAAACTATGTCGAAGTGGTCTATGAAAACATATTGAGATGTTTATAGCAGTTAAAGAAATATAGTCTACTATTTTACCGTATGTATGGTAGAACATACTATTAAAAAAATCCCTCATTCGACGTAAACGTATTTGCAACAGTAATTTTATAGTAAATTTTATTATAACATAATTACTTACTGCAAATTACTTTGCGTTAAACTATATAAGCTTAACTTTGATCATGTAATCAGTTTCACTATACTTTTTGCTCAGTATAGTAATTCTCAAAAACGTTTTATACTTCAAAAAAAGGCTCTGAAACCTACGTCTACAATAACTTTTATGGATTGAATGGAAAACGAATATAGTTTATTTTAAAAGCGACTTTGTATGCTTCAATGAAATATCTAAAAATATATGTGCACATATTGAGTCCTTCGCGCTGCAATTCCTATCATAGAAAAAGTAGAAGCGACATCCCCGTTATTTTTAATCTTTGAAATATACAAAGCTAGTTTGTGATAACCGTTTGAACCGACATTTGAGACAAGTAGAAATACACCATAAAACAGTTAATTAAATACGGTCATCAGCTAGACGAAATCTTTTAAGTTACTTGCGACTGTTATCGACTTTGTTGCTTGTCAAGGTAAAGATTGGAATGTTTTTCAAAGGTCTCCACAGTTTCAGAAGACCATTTTAAAAAATCATGCGGAAAAATTGACACGGTTCGATGCCATAAAAATTGGTCTATTTGGAAGAGCAAATTTGCTACGATATTTTTATATATAAAATCCATTGGACGTAAGTAAACCGCATCATTACCGACAAACCACTGGACCTATTGAGGCCACACTCATACCATATGTCATGGAGGTAATGCGTAAGGTTCTTGGATATGTGTCAATCCGATAGGTGGCGCTGAAGCTTAACTTTTATATTATGGGCCTATTTTGCTCAAACTTGTAGGTATGTTTGTTGATTAATAAAAAATTTGTTTAGCATGCTTTGCATTTGGTAGGTGGCGTTGTCATCACTTTTCAAATAATTCGCGTTGATTAACATTGACATATTAATATTATAATATTTAGGTTCCGTTGCTTCATTATTCGATTGTGCGTGAGTAAACCGCATCATTAGCGACAAATTACTAAACCTATTGAGGCCACACTCATGCCATACGTTATTAAGGTAAAGTGTAAGGGTTTTAGTTATTTGTCATTCCGATAGATGGCGTTGAAGTTTAAGCTTTATATTTATGGGTTAATTTTGCTTATACTTGCGGGAAATATTAGGTCGAGTCATAAATAACTTCCGGCGCTAGCTATAGATATCTGGTTAGAAAACGGAAGTTACTTATGACTCGACCTAATATTCGCTGATTGCAAAAAACGGTATTAATGCGCTTTGCATTGGCAACTTTGGCATTTAAAGAACAAAAAACCATATAACAATCAGGCGGAATTAGGTTCGTCGCAATTAGCTAGTATTTTACAAAGTTCAAGTTTTATTTCCTTTTTGCATATGGCGACGATATTATAAATACGTAGCTGTATATAACACCGTGGAAGTTTATTAGGCTCTTCTTTATTGGCAAGAGCAAAAGCATCGTAAAGCTTTCTATATGCTATGGTGATAAATTACTTCTACTGGTATTACATTTTATTGCCAGTAAAATGGTTAATTGATGTTCTACATCCGCATCTCTAATAACAATCAATATTTTTTAACTCCCCTACACGTATTTCCTCATTTTCTTAAATAAACGCATAAATTCTCCTCCGAAATTTTCGCTGTTTCAAAGTACTTTCATAAATTTCCTTTATATTCCCTTTTTATGGTATTCGATTAGTGAGTTTTCAAACAAACTTCATTTTTATACGAAGATGTTAAATATGAATTACCGATTTTATCTCGCAGATTTACCTTTCTTATCATTTAATCTTCACTCGCAGGGTTATGGCACGACTTCCATTCTTGCATGGTATAAATTAGACACATATCGAAAGCAGCGTAAAGTGCACGTACTTTCCAGGTTACATACGATCTTATTGTACATAAAATCGAAAAGTCAAAGATATGGGATTACGCATTTTTAGAGGCATCACCATAAACTTTCGGACAAAGTTGTAATATCTATATTCTATTTTTTTATTTTCCTTGGTTTTTCCATTAGCCAAATTATATTGATTTATATATTATACGTTTCGATCACATGTTGCTGATCCTCTTCAATAATACAGTAGAATCTCCGGACAAGGTACCTTCGAATGCTTTCGTACAAGATACCACGGGTTCCCCTTCGCTAATCCACTACTCCCACTCCTAATGCCTTTTTGCCTCTAAATGTTTGGAGTTGCGTACTCCGTACAAGATACCACGGAAATAAATGAGCAAAAATAAGAAATATTTGCACATAACGATTTTTTTTATTTATTATCATATATTACTAATTGTTTAAGGTAACATTTTAATTTTTTGTTGGTTTAAAATTCATAGAGAATTTTCAAGGACTCATAAAAGTACTTTTTTGTCGGGGAAGTGGCATTTCTGTGACGCACTGGACTAGTATGTTTAAAATTGATTTACTTACGTGAGATAATTGCACAAACGGTAAAAATAACTTTTCTTCTCTCTTTCTTTCTTGTCAACACTGCGAGAACTCCTCGTTTGCGGACTTCTAGTCACGTTACAAAAAAAAGAAGGAAAAGGATATGGAATACAAAGCAACCTACATTATCGGTTTAACTTTAAACTATTTTGCATGGTATCTTATACGAAGGAAGTGAGTTGTATTCCTCTCCGGCGTAGCAGGCCGCTGAGTGGGGGAATGGTAATTTTCTTCTTTTTTCGGAATCATATTCCCCCCGGTCCCTTGTGGTATCTTGTACGGAGATTCTGCTGTATTTGTATCCTAGATTTTTCCTGAAAAATATAAATTAACAGATAATAATATCGAAAAAATGTTAGGTGTAGTGGTCCTTTTTTTATCAATATTGATCCACATTTTCGTTTCTTATGATGGAAACTAAAATTTGTAAAAAAACCGTTGCGATTACGTTACAAATCAACGTGTGAGATTAACCTTAAATGAATTAGGTCATAAATTGAGCAATCATTTTTTTGTCCATTTTAAGCACAGAAATTTGCAATATTTTATTTTGCAAAATCTTAAATCATTCAGTTAAGATGCGTAGATTTCAAGCTTTTGAATAATGTACAATATTACACTTGCACAAATTATTACATTATTAAATTAAAAAACGATAGCAAACAAGAAAAACACAAAAAAACCATCATTTCGTATGCACCAACCTAATTAGTTGTAGGCCTAGGTGAGTAGATGTACCTATTTTGCAAAGAGTCAATTGCAGCCACATTTGGTCCCAACAGCGATTACTCCAGGTAGAGCGTACCACGCGTCAAGGGTTGAAGTCACTCTAAGAGAAATCTTTCTATCTACGATAATCAACATGTCCTGGTAGTAACAAAAAATTTTTCTCGAGATTACAAGAAGTTGAGTTTAAACATTACAAGCATAGCAACAACCCGAACTTGCATATGCCCCCATTAAACTTTTTTCACTACCATTAAACGAAGTGTGGAAATAATGTACTCGGAATCAGTAATGCGAGAGTTGATGGCAGAGGTAGCAAAGACATAGGAACTCTAGAATCAACGCTTTACAAAGAGACTATTTTCTCTGTTATCAGCGATTCTATTTCGCGAAGAAAAGCGGTAGCCGCTTTTAAAAGAAGCGTGAAAAGAAATGCGACAACCAACTTTTCACGGCTCTAATTGGTTCCGTATGAAGATGCAGCGGGGGTGAACCTGTGAAATATGAAGCTACTCGTGTGAAAAGGTTGTCACTGAAGAAATATGAGTATTTTTATTGACGCATACCTTTCACGGGATTGGCCATTTTTCTGCCCGCTGACATTTTGTCAGAAAATTGACATTTCTGCGATAAAAGCAATGATTGTTTTTTTTTGGACGAAAATAAGGTCTTTTTGCTGTATTTATAGTTTCACATTTTACGATTGTGAACTATCAATGAGGCAGCCGATATCGGAATCGTTTTTCTGACGCAACTTTTACGAATACTGCTTTCCATACGTAACAAAAGTCAGTCTCGTAAACGTGTAAGTAATACAAAGATTTTCCCCATTTCCTATCGAAACTATACGAACCTTTCATTCTTCTGTAAGAAAAAAGTCAGACGTATCAAAGAACGAGAAGTAAGCATGGTAACGATGCGGCTATTCAAGGAGAGAGTTTTTACCCTCGTCATCATCATTACTACTTTCCGAGTAACGTGAGCTGCCTTTCACTGATAAAAGATAGTACATCCATGTTGCTATCGTAATCTCGATAAAATCGACGTGTACCATCTCTTTCCCTTTTACCTTTCACGTCGTAACACACTCACCCACACACACAGACTCACATCAATGCACACGTAGAATTTCAAGATATTTATGATGGGAGTTAACTTCATTGCGCTTCTTTTTATTGCACTTGCACTGACAAAAATGCAAGACGAATAACCCCTTTTCAATATGTTTCCCCTACTCATTATGACCTGAGCGTTAAAGTACCTGTTGCGAATTTCATTTTAATACCTGGAGAAAGGAAGAGGTCTACAAATGGCTAATTATACCGCGGTGTTGCGGTTTTCACAATGTAATAAAATGTTTTTCTATAGAAAACACCAATTTTGGATAATAAGCAAAAAATTCAAGAAATTGAAGGAAAGTATCACTGGAAAAAAATGCTAGGGATTTTAACTACACTAGCGTAATTGAAAAAAATTAAATTGATTCAATAGCAACAACGATGCGTCAAATATTCGACAAATTTGTTAAAGCAATTTTTCATTACTCCAATAACAAAAGAAGATAAAATAACTACCATATGTTTTTGGTAGCCCGTGATAATTTTGTTCTTGAATGAATAATTTTTGTTCTGTGTATATAAAATTCGATGATTTATGCAACGCCAATCTATGGTATAAATTTACAATTTTCTTGGATTTTTAGTTTGTCCCTTATACTATATTTTTACTACATACACGAAGAAACGTATTTTTTGTGTTTAAAACCTATCATGAGTGTGTAAATCGCATCATCAGTGACAATCCACTGAACCTGTTGAGGTTATACTGACACCATATATTGTCGAGATAACGAGTAAGGGTTCTAGTGATGTTTCATTCCGACAGGTGACGCTGAAGCCACGCTCTGTATTTATAAATCGATTTTGCTCATATTTGCAGGAAATGTTTGTTGGTCGAAAATAAATTGTTTTAGTATGGTTCGCATTCGGTAGGTAACTAATGTTGTTTAACACTATGCCGACCGGTGGTACCACGTTGGTGCCATGCGTAAACTATCGGGCAAGCGCCGGTGGCACCACGTTGGTGTCGTATATAAAGATTTATACCGGCGCCAAACGAAAGAATCCCGTTCAGACGTGCGGATAGCAAAGTCTTAAGGAAAAATTACTATTAAAATTTTGCAATGGTGTCCTATGATTTATTCGTTCTGTCAAGAATGGTAAGAAAATAAAGCACCAGGGAAAATATGTCGCGATAAAACGGGCAGAGGAAGGAAGGAAGGAAGGAAGGAAGTTGCATCATAAGAGATTGCATGCTTTATATGCAAGGTCCTATGCAATGACCCTTAGGAGTTGGGCCTTTTGAGTCGTGAAGATCACGATGGGCAAGACGTGTAGCACCAATATGTGAAATGCATATAGAATGCCGTTGGGTAAATACAATGGAGGAAGATCGTTGGCCAAGCTAAGACGTAATAGATGCGGAACGATACAATAAAAAAAATAAAAATAATGTGAAAATAATGAAGATTGTTGCAAAAAGTAATAAACGTGCGTTGTGACATAATGGAACAAAGTAGCAAAATAATGGATATTCGTTGAAAGGTAGTGATTAACTGCAATTTTATAATAAATTTTAGTGATTTTTATTTTATCTTATTTTACAAAGCAATTTATATTCCTTAGAAAGTTCCTTGTAACTTTCATTACTTTTGCATGTAATTTTATTATTGACTGTCACGAGTGCATTTCTATTGGTTTTTAGCGGATTTTATAAAACACTAGCTGATCCCGAGGAACGTTGTTTCGCCTTATTGTTAAATGCTTTTTTATTCATTGTCCGTCAACGTTAATCAACGTGATTTACATGAAATGTGAGTATAGCACCACCTACAGACAGCAAAGCACATTAAAGCAATTTTATTTCGACCAACAAACATTTCCTGCAAGTATAAGTAAAATTGATCCATAAATATAGAATCAGCGCCACCTATTGAAATGAACCATAACTAAAAACCTTACTCTCCACCATCATAATTTATAGTTTGAATATGGCTGCAATAGGTTCACTGGTTTATCAGTAATGATGCGGTTTACACATGGACAATGGGTATTATAATATATGAAGATTTTTCTTCATATGTGTACCAAAAATACAGTATATAGAATAAACCAAAAGTTATATAAAGGAGGTTGAGATCAAATGGGACGTTTTTGACTAAACAGCTGACTATTACTCCAATTTATAACATACGTGTTTCGTAATGAGCCTCAATTGTAGTCTGATTATGTTGCTTTAAAACAGCATTATTGATTTTGCTGCATGGATACTGTCGAAATAGTAAAAAGCTTTTTAGAAACTTTCGAAAAAACATTTCAAATAACCCCATGCCTGGGTCAATAAAAACAGTGCTTGGCATTAGTTGAAACGTCTGTAAATAAAAGACAATTATGTTCAGATTATTAGATTTTTTATAGTTAGATATTAAAAAACTAAACAAAACTCGGATATTTATAGTTATGATAATTTAAATTCCACAGAAGAAGGAACAATAGTTTTGGATAATTACACAAAATCAGAAAACAACTAAAAATCTTACTTTTCGTACTCAAAAAACAATACACTAAAATAAAAACGTTTCAAGTGCTTTCAACGGCAACACGCAGTGTGCGACATATTGAGACACGAAAGCTAGTCCCTTTTTCCCTCTGGGCCCAATCCCTATACACTGACCGTCTTGGAATTAGTTCACTTGTTCCAAATGGACCGCGTTTCAACTGTCCCAAGTCTCCTCTACTTTCCTTTAATTCTTTGCGTTTTATTGCTAATAACCAAAAATGATTACCTCCATCAAAAATCGTTCGACCTCCATCATGGAGGTACACGTAATATGCGAGATCTTATTCGATGACCCTTAGGAGTTGGGCCTTTAAGTCGTGGAGATCACGATGGGATAGACGTGATGCACCAGTATCTGAAATGCATATAGAATAGCGTTGGGTCAATTCAATGAAGGATGATCGTTGGCCAAGCTAAGACGTAGTAGATGGGAGAACAATATCGAAATGGATCTTGGGGAAATAGGATATTGCGGTAGACAATGATGGACAGGGTTGTTCCGGGAAGGGATGAGTGACGAGCTTTCGCACACGAAGCTCGGCAATTAACTCACGAGTTCCCAAAGCCTCAGAGTGAGTAAGTGGGTAGCGGTGTGATGGGTGGTTGCTTCCTTGTAAAGCAATCGCTGATTGTCGAATCGATAACGCGAATAAGAAATCGATTCCCTTAAACGTTATTTTCTCAATACGCCTTATATTAATTTTTAACCATAATAGACCCAGAACCTCATCTTATGGACCCACATATTTAGCCATAATTGTTCGGCATCGTTTTTCTCTGTAAGCTTTCCGGCAGGGCGGAAGGCAAATATTCGCGAAATAAGTACAATATTCCTATGGGATGTTAATTCTATGACCATAAACTATCAAAAAATGGAAAAAAATAGATTTTTTCGACCCGTCACATCAGAATACTGCCTCAAAATCTTGAACAGGATTATAGGATGCAAATAGCAATTCTTACCCAGATGCCGTGGAATCTTCTTTCTGTTCAGTGGGAATTTTTCTGGCGTGTTCATTGACGCGAAATGTTTATAGAACCCCGGATATGGCGATATTTTGGAAAAGTCTGTAACAGCCAAAGTTCATATACTAGTATCGCTGCTACAATTGGACAAAGTTTCATTGTGAAGTGGAGTACGAACGTGTAGGAGCGTTTGTAACGTCGATTATGTTCTACAATGCGATAGAGAAACACATTGCTATACGAGTTGGACTCTCGCCAGTTTTTCTACTCCACATACATAGCAAATTCTCTTTTTCCATTCGATGAGCTTTCACCTACAAAAGCGTATGACGTTCCTCCGACCTCATAATGGCTAACTGTGAATTAATTTATTTGTTTCGTTACGTGCGGAAAATTTTCGGTTCTGCTCCACATTGTTCACGAATTGCCATTTGAGCGATTGCTATTACATTACCAGTTCCCATACGGTCTTTTATGGACCATACTAATTTGAAATATTCGTTCGTGTAAAATTGCTGAAATAGGAAAGGATCCCCGCACGCATCATATGGGAATTGGTTTTCGGTGGAATTGGCCAATTTTTTTATATGTTCTTGTTCTGGTTATCCTGAACCAATGTCTCCATGGGTACAACTCCCAATTTTCAAACTTTTGCCGGGTACGAACATAAGAATGTGAAGTTTGACATGATTTTCAATGAAAATTCATATGTCACTATTTTACCACTATTTCTACCGCGCTAATTATACGTAATCAAAAATCCAAAACCAAAAATTTACAATTACATAATTAAAATAGATTTTCTTAATTCATACCAAATTTTGTACAGACGCATAATTTCTTTTCTAAGCACCTCACGTGTGTGGATTTCAAGAAAGGATTACATTAAAAACTCGAAAATAATTGTAAATTACAATTCTAAAAGGTGTCTTTTGACACCTTCGGTAGAAATAGTGTTTTAAAGATTAACCCTTTGAGTTCTACTTACTCTTGCACGGAAGTATCATCATATGCGGTGATATTCACATGTCAGTCCTTAAAAGCACATGTATACGCCTTTCGTATATAATGATAAATTCGTGAGGACGCATTTATTCGCCTTTAGTAGTTAAAGGGTTAACTACCTTTTCCAGCTTTTTCTATGCGTATGCATTCATTTACATTTCTGTTTACGTATATGCGTGTACATGCACATATACACATATCCGTTACACATATACAGACATATCCGTAAATATAAATATAGGCAAAAAAGTGTAGGTATAATCTTTGAAATAGTGGCCTTGAATTTTCATTGAAAATCACGTGAAACTTAAGGGGGAACAACAGTGTAACAGTAGTAGAAATAGGCGATATTTATGATATTTTTTTTATTCACTCATGTACTCCACAAATGTCAGTGTTAAAGGGTTAAAGAATACGTAGTTTGAACTTCGTTTAAATTTGTTTTATAAAGAAATATATATTTTGTAGTAAATTTATAGTGGTCGCTGGAAATACGCTGCACGGAAGAGGCGCCTTACTGTTTGTGATCATCACTCGCCTATTGATGATCTGAAAATCAAAAGGAAAACACTGTTTTAATCTATATTAGTATGGCTGCAGTTAAGCGTACCCGATTTTTGAAAAACGAATTATTGTTAAAATTGCAAGTCTCCAAAGAAAATTCACAAAAAAAACCAAAAAAGTCTTCCTTTCAGAGAGAAAAAAAATAGTAAAGATGAATATATCAAAAAATCCGGACGCCGAACTGAAGCCATACTAATATAGATTAAAACAGTGTTTTCCTTCTGATTTTCAGATCATCAATAAGCGCGTTATGATGATAATCAGTAAGGCGCCTCTTCCGTGCAGCGTATTACAGCGACCACTATAAATGTACTACAAAATATATATTTCTTTATAAAAAAAAATTAAAAAGTAGTTCAAAGTACGTATTCTTTAACCCTTCAACACTGACATATGTGGGGTACATGAGTGAATAAAAAAAATCATAAATATCGCCTATTTCTACTACTGTCACACTGTTATTGCCCCTTAACTTTCTTATGCTCGCAGTGGGCAAAGTTTTCAAAATTGGTGGCTGTGCCTATGGGGATATTAGTTCAGGATAACTAGAGAAACAACATATCAAAAATCAGTGAATTCTACCGAAAACGAATTTTCATAAAACGTGTGCAGGGTTCTTTCCATTGCCAGAATATTGTCTATAAGGCCCTTATTGTCAAGATTCTTCACATTTCGAGATCAACGGGGAACTTTAATTTGCTCTTCTCTCGTAAAGCTTGTATCTGGGCTTCAAGCAGTTTCAATTTTCCATGAGTATTACGGTGAAATAGAAAATAATGATACGTTTGAGGACTTTGGGAAGAAAGAAGCTAAATCGGAAAAATCATTAAGAGATTTGTTAAAGTCTCTATATAATTAAAATCGCGTCTTTTCACACAGTAAGAAAAGATGGAACGCGGAAATGTATAAGGAGAGCGTGAACGTTCGTGGGAAGATGTATTGAAATCCCCTTTCCATTCTTCTCCTCTTGTAAGTGGGAGACTCGATTAACTTTTTCAGTAGAATTTCGCAGAAAAGGGAATCTCCCAAACATCTATACGTAGATGAAAAAAGGAATCTGCGGTAACCGCACCGGAAAGCACCTAGATTTTCAGGGGATTATTGTTCTACCGATTGGCCTTCTTTTCATTCAAGCCTTATTGTAACATCCTTCTCAGTTGACTTCCCCTTTTCTTTTGTTTTTTCTTTTCATTTTTACCCAGATACTTTTTTGCCAAGGTGCTTTTTTTGGAAAAATGCAATTTATCGCGAGAAAGGTGGATTATGATGGCGCCATTTTACGAGTAAAGGATGCGAAAATGGCCGTTAGTTGTATGAGTAACGCGGACTGAAGCAATTTCACCGACAGTTCCCACGCAGAAAAGTAATTTATCTTCCGTAAATCGATTTTTTCGAAACGAAAAAAGTTGAATTTTAGATAAAGGGACACATAAATATAGGATCTGTATACTTAATAATTTCTATCGTGACTGGAAAGGCGATTCTTCAGAATCCTCGAGGTAAAGTTTCTGAGGTTAAATCATCCCTTGGGTGACGTAAGCGCTAAGCTTCGCGAAATGAACTTTTCGAATAAACCAGCTATACGTTTCTTGAATCGTCAATTTCTTCGGCTTGAGATTACTCCCTTTCTACATAAAATGTATCTCCGGTAAACTCGTTTAATGAAAATGACAATGAACAGTACATCGATTGGACGCGACTACAGTAGAACCTCGCTATAAAAATTTCATTTTATAATAATCCCTCTCGGTAAGATGCAAAATTACTTCCCGATAACAATCTTTTTAGCTCCAATCTCGGAAGTTTGTCAACCAATCACAATTGCACCTACAGGATGCATCAATTGAAATTTACTTCCCTTCAAACACCTCATAACATAACCTCATCACTTTATCTTTCTTGAAGTTGAAAATGTGCATACGTAGGGTTTATCAAATGTGTTTATATGTTATACGTGGATTCAAAATTATATATAGTAATAGTATATATAAAAGTATATATCAAATATATATATATCAGGGTGTCCCAAAAGTTTCTTTCTCATCGCGTATTCATTTCATGTTAGAAAAGGGAAAGAAACTTATGGGACACCCTAATATATATGTATTATAGTAACGAAAATTATAACTAATATAAATACAGTGGTTATTAGTTCTAAAAACCTACGGCAAGGAGATCAGCATTTCGTTGAGTGGTAGAGGGAAATATGCTTTCCTTATATTTTTTCTCAGTTATAACTTTGCAAATTTCGTAATTTTGTAAAATTCGCGATAAATTTCCATGTATTTACTAGTAAAATACTTACTTTACACGCACATGTGGTAATTTGCATATAGTTGCTTGTTAGTCGCTGTTTATAATAACCTAAAGACGAAAGAAATGCGTTTTTTAATCCTAAGGCATACTATTTTAACATGAATTTTTTTCGGTATTCTTTTGGTCAGATTTTTTATAAAAAACGAGCACGAAATACATTAAAAAACGTTAAAAAATTCAAAACGAACAATATAGAAAAATACAAAAAATGTCTATAATAATCCTTACGTCTTCGGCGTTAGCTCCGGCTAATTCTGAGAGGGAATCACTTCAGTCATATTCGATCCACCATTTTGAATTTTTTTAATTCGACTTCGGATTCGTAATTAGCTACCCTAAAAACTGCAGTATACCAAGTTTCACAAAAATCCAAAGGGGTTAAGGAACTATACCAGTGTGACAGCCGAAAATTTACATGTTTTTTTGGGAATATTTTTAAAGAAAAGTATTTCATGGAATGTTTTTAAACTTTATGGATGTATTTACCTATTAATAAACTGTATAAAATCATATTTTATCATGAAGAAATCAAGACTTAAAAACCTAAAACGCGTTTTTCTCGAAACTATGTTTTTCAAATTTGCTGACATTGTAACTCAAAGACCACTTATCCGATTGACTTGAAATTTGAACTGAGTGTTCTGGACATGTTTTATTGTCCGATGAACCTCGATATTTTTGATGGGATGAAAACTGTAATTTTGGCAGCGAAAAAACGACGATTTTTTTTAAGGAAAAATCGACAACTTTTTTAAAAACTCCGCCATTTTGTCAGATTTCAACATTTCTGGAATATCGTGGGTCATCGGATAGGGAATATCTTCTAGTTTAAGAGCGTCTTTTTTTTAATTTTAGGCATCCTACCGATCTGTACGATGTCAGCAGTTGAAGCACCTTTTTTTGCGTCTTGCGGAATAGCGCGTAACTTGGACGCCTTTAATTATTTTTGTATGAAAAAAATATTTTACACAGTTTATTTATAGGCAAATATATCCACAAAGCTGGAGAACATTCCGTGGTATACTTTTCTTTAAAAAAATTGTTAAAAAACAGGTAAATTTTCGGCCGTCACACTGGTATAGCCCCTTAAGGGGGAAGTCTGGTGTAACTAAGGTATTTTTCCAATGTATATAATTTCAAGATATACTATAATTTTTTTATTGAAACTTTTTTTACATATAAAGGGAAGTTCAAAGAGGAAAATTTGCCACTGCAGATTTAATTTGAATGTATACATACACTATCGGTCAAAAGTTTGGGTCCACTTGCATATTTCATTAACATTGTGAAGTTGACCCAAACTTTTGACCGGTAGTGTATATAGATATAATGGTGGCAAGGGAAGGATTCGGTCAAAACGGCGGGATACCTGGAGTCCTGAGAAAATATCGAAAACGTAAAATGAGGAAAAATTTTGCTTTAGTAGGTATATAAAATGCGGATGAACCTCAGTTTGAAAACAAAAATTGTTAATTGCAAAAATGGCGGAGGGAAACATGAAATTAAACGATACATGTCCGCTGTTAGTATGCAATAACTTTATGCTATAATAATAATTCATGAAAACTCGAGGTTCATTAGCATTTAAATTAAATTATCTTTAATTAAAACATTGAATCGAGTGAATCGGATAAAAATTCGATGAACTATGCGTTCTGCCAATTTGGAAAACGTGGTTTTGAGAAAAACGCGTTTAAAGTTTTCGGCTAGTCCGTGTTTAGGTGTACCTACTAGGCGCTCTCACTGCTCCTAACTATATTTCAAGATCGAATTTGATGCTATAACTTTACAAAAGCATTCTTCACATGTTTAAGAAGATTTTTAAGCAAAAAAAATCGATTTTTTAGACCTGTTACACCAGACTCCCCCCTTAATGTGACCATATTTCCGTTAATGATTGGTTTACGTCAAGAAGATACGAAACAGGTATGTAGGTAACCACAAATAATCCGATATCTCGGGTACAGGCTGTCAAATTCAGTTTCTGTAACAGATAAGCGCGCGAAACACGCTCATATCGTCTGATATATCAAAAAGTCAATCACAAGATCGCAAAATCTTCGCGTGTATTTACTGCCCATTAAAAAATACCCAAACGTTTTCTCCAAGGAACAGCTTGCGTGCCTGTTTCTGTTTCCACTTACAATTAGCTTTCTCGCTCTTCGTGTTCACGGGTTTTCCGCAAAACTTGCTCCTTTGTTCTCTACTTATAGGAAAGCTTAGCCATTAATCGACAAGGTAAACTCTGTATACCTGAGTTTGTTGCTCGATAGAGCATGACTTATCTTTGAATTAGCTGCTCTCTGCTGCAAGAGGATTACGCGTGAGTGCTTTCTCGAATGATGCATATGAAGCCTGATTGTACGCCCAGAATAGATCCTAGGTGTTCTATCTTTTCACTCGTCGCGTATCAATTTCCATAAACAATTTCATTGCATTAAAACACAGACGGAGAATCGACGGTATTCTGTCTGCACAAGCGCGGCTTTTGGAACGTATTATGAACGACCTAGTTGGCGAGAGTGTCCCATTAATTATTGATGATAAAAAAGATATTTATTGGCGCAGAAAAATCCAATGATGAAATTATAAATTGATTAAACAAATATTTTGATGAATTTTCTAGTATGCAAATTTTATAAATGTTATTGGAAAATTGAATAATGTAGAATTACAAAATTTTAAGCATTTTGATTTACTGCAAACCAAAATTTACGAACTAACAAGGTTTATTGGAAAAACTCCATAAAATTGGAATATCGGGATTCGAAATTGATCAAAACATTACTTTTGCGTTTTTGATCTTCTGAGGAAATAATTGTACAGTCATTCAATTTACAGTTTGCAGTCATAACAGTTATTTAAAAAAGATAACAAATTCTATATTACTAATTTGACCCAAAAAAAGATTATACTGGATAACAGAAATTTTAGGTTATAATTCCATAACCCATATTCAATAGGACCTCGCTATAATAATTTTATAAATGAAGTAATTTTGAATGATGAATAATTTTACTTTATATATAATTTCTCTCTGTAAGGCTCAAAATTACCTGCCGATAACAATTTTTCTAGCTCCTAGAAATTAATAATCTTTATAAATATAATGGTTATTGATTCTAAAAATCTATGACAGGTAGACCATCATTTCGTTGCTGCTGGAACCTTCGATGACGATGTTGCTTCAATGGCGAATTTATTTATATAAAAACGTATATAGAAAATTTTTCTTCTGCGCATACTCCTGCGCATTAAACATTATAACTTAATCATTCATAGCCACGCAAGGTAGGAATTGAGGGAAAGATTGTTATAAGGCGTTTGTTCGATCCCGAAAAGATTTTTACAATGAGGTCATACTGAGTGTGTACAAAATGTAGCGATGAACTTTTGTTTATATCAACCACAATGACCTTTTCTGTACACCAACTTTTAATACATAGATATGTATTAACCTGTACACCAAAACAGTTACCAATTACTAGCGTTATAGACGTTGTAATAAACTGTGACTATTAAACTAAACTGACGTGATTTTTTATTATTTTTTATAATATCTTTACAGACTAATGTACCAACCTTTGATTTTTTACAAATATCTTAAAAACCATTCTCGTAAAAAAATTTATAAGTACAACTGATTGTGAGAGGAGTACTCCCTCCCTATACTCGCTGTGTAAAAATTGTTTATCTTTAATTACCTATACCTCTCTCGTTTTTAAACCGACGATCGAGCTCGAATTTTACTAATCGATAAGAAAAAATATATTTAACATCTTGTAAGGATTTCAGGAAAATCTTAACATAATGCCTCCGTGGAAGAACTACCTGACGAAATTAATAATCCACATTTAATAAGTCGTTTCATAACCAGAAGAAATTACTGCAGAAATATAATCATTTACAGTTTCAAGTCAAACAGGGTCTTTGTCGCAACAATATTTACGCACCGTTGTACGAAAATTGTGGCACATGCTTTTGCCTCTGCAGCTGTTGATATTAACGAAAATATTTTGAGCATAAATGCAACGAATAAGACGAAGCCTCTATGGTCTTGTTTGTAAACTCGTCGTCCTTGACTCTCAGTGTTTCATTCTCAGGTAAAGCAAACAGTGAAATTGAATTTCTAAGCTAAAGCCAAATTCTTCGAGCATTACGCCAGATTGCAGCGATGTTCTGTTAACGTGTGTTTTCTTAGGGAACACATGAAGCATATATCTTTAGCAAACTGCTGCTCCTTTAATAAACACGGGTCATATTTAGGAGTCATAAAGTTGCACACAGCATATGAAATAGCCTTGCAAAATGGATTAATTATAATTCGACTTCTAGTTTTTTTCCGGGTACGAAACCTTTTGCAATTAAATTGTTGCAGTTGACATTTTTGCATATTTATTCATTCTGTGTATTTTTTCAAATGTGATCAAGTGTCTCAAAGAAGTAACTACTAGTAATATATTTTATAATATACTAGCAGCCCCCGGCACGACTTCGCCCGTGCTAGGAGTGTGCAGAATTTAGATTTTTATGTTAAAATAATTCAAACTAATGCTAACATTTAGCGTAAGGCGAGTGGATAAACAATATTTCAGGTTTTTTGATTTGGTGTTTATTTGTATAGACTTTTTGGAGTCCCTACTCTGGAGCGAGCAACATATAGTCGGTAACGGTATTTATTATTGAGGACATTAAAAATCATAAATTATTCTGTTTTGCCGTCAATATGATGGCGAGTTACAACAAAGTGGATAGCTCGAAAATATTCCTCGTGCTTAAATACCTGTGTATACCAATTTTCCTAGCGATAGCTTCAACGGTATAGAAGTTGATGTGCTGCAGCGCCACCTACAGCGGCGAGTTACGACAAATTAAATAGCGTAAAAACCTTCTCCGTGAAAAAATAAATATATGTGCCAAGTTTCATGTGGAATCGGTCAAACAGTTTCGAAGTCTATTAATCATATACAAATAAACAAACATCCATTTTTATATGTATTGTGACGTGGTATTTCGCGAGGCTCGGGGAACCTCACCACGTGCACTTTAATTGCTCTGTTGGGCGCCAGCCAGGGTTCGCCTGGCGGTGTTGGGTGCTGAAAATCTTTGGAAACGGGGAATCAGGACAAAGAAAACTCCCGAACTCGTTAAATGATAAATGACAAAACCGGATCGGCCGGGCTATATTTAATAACAATTTGAACCGAGCATGCAAACGAATTTACTAGTCCGCCAATATAACCGTTAGTTCAAAAATACAAGATGTCGGCCGGGATACGTCCGGATCGCACTCTCTCACTCTCTCTCTCTCGTTCACTCTCGCACTCACACTCTTCAACAATAAAATTTCGAGAATCACAATTTAGTCACTCGGACTTAACAATTGGGACCTTCCGGAGAAGCTGGTCGGTCTCCCCTGGGCACGTTACCGCGAGCCGGAATCCCGGATTCCGGGCGAGCCACGTGGAAGAGAGTCGGTTACTCTCCTCCCGGAATCGTTCAAATTCGACCGGGCGACCGGGACGCGGTCGTACTAACCGGTACGGATCGAAAACGTACGATCAAATGACACAAAACGAAAAGTCGGAGACGCTGGTAAGCGTCACTCACCCCTTTACAATAACGAAGGAACCTCGCTCGTTCCTTGTATGATTCGACAAGGATCGTTGGTCCTTAAAATGGCGCCGGGCGGTGGCCAGGGAGGCGGCGGTCTTGCCTCACCGATGTCCAGCACAGGAATCTCGATTTCGTCGTCTTCTTCCCGAAATCTACCGGTAGTCCGGCTGGAGGGGGATAACGATCCGTATCGCAGCGCTGAAATCGTTCGTTGCCTCTGCGTTGTGCTGCCCTCGGTACTACGGGCGATCTCCTTATCATGCGGGAAGATACGAAATCTGGATCGTCGGTGGAGTTCTTCCGGATGTCTTTCCGTGGAGGATCTCCGAACAGGAAGGTCGGAGTCTTCTTGTCCGGGGCGGAAGCTGTTCTATCCGATTTCTTCTGATTTCGGATTACGGCAGGACGGATCCTCTTCCATCGGCGACGTTAGCAGTTCGGCGATGTTTAAATATCCCTCCTGGTTAAGATGGCGATGGTCCTAGTCGGCCTGGTGAGTCGGCGATACTTCCCCAGGCTAGTGGCGTACCGATCCTCGATCGATACCGGCACGTGTGAGTGACCAGACGAAACGTTTTGTGAAATAGAAATAAAAGAACATAAATCAAGATTGACAGATTAGGTTATGGTGCCCAGGGGTAGCGACGTGCTTCTTCGTTTACACGGGATTCTCGTTAGATTCCCGTGCTGGACATTTTCCCGGATATTCTGGAAAGGTTCCTTTAAGAGGACCTCCGGATAATTCTCAAAAGATTTGGATGGGGTCCGTAAAAACCCCATCACAGTATAGATTGTATAAAATGCATTGTGTGGGTGTAAACCGCATTAGCACTGACAAACCACCGAACTTATCGAGGCCATATTCATACCGTAAGTTATTGAGATAGCGCGTACGGTTTGTAGTTACGTTTCATTTCGATGTTTCATTGACGCTGAAGTACAACCACCATACTTATTGACCGATTGTGCTCACACTTCCACGAAATGTTTATTGGTCGCAAAGAAATTTTTTAACATGCTTTGCATTCGGTAGGCAGCTCTACAGTCAGTATTTAAGTAAATCACGTTGATCAACATTGACATATTAATATTATTATATTGAGGTTCCACTATTTCATTATTCGGTTTTGCGTGCGTAAACCGCATCATTAGCGACAAACCACTGGAACTATTGAGGTTGTATTCACACTATATGTTGTTAACGTGGCGTGTTAGGTTTTTATTTCGACAGGTGACGCTGGAGTCTAACTCTTATATTTATGGGCCGATTTTACTCGTACTTGCAGGAAATGTTTTTTGGTCGAAAAAAATTGCATTTGTACGGTTTGCATTCGGTAGATGACGCTATAGTCGCACTTGAACTAAATCGCTTTGATCAACATTGACGTATAAAGAACAAAAAACATTTAACAATGAGGCGGAACACCGTTCGCCGGAATCAGCCGGATCCAGCTAGTACTTACATATATACACTTACTATTCCTGCTTCTGGCGGATTCACCCTCTATTCTGTTGATGTCGGCTTGCATCCCCTAAGTCAAGAAAGACCCTTTTATCGTAAAAATGCTCAAACTGCTGAGAACAGCTGTCATCGCAATCCCGATAGTTACGTTATTTCCGCTTTTAGCGCAACCAGTGTGTAATAATTATTATACTTTTCCTCCGATAGAGTCAAAGATGCGGTTGGCAGGAATAAATTGTGACGCAAAGATTAAACGAATTTGCGATACAAAAGAGAACTTAATTGGCTGTGATAATAAACATCATAAACGCTAATCGGAATCGCGTGGCTTCACCACAGAATCTCAAGTGGTTTCTACTGTTTGCAGCGGAATGATTTGCTATTACATTTCTCGTACCCTAACTGTGCCTCTCACTCACTCTCACACTCTCTCTCTCTCTCTCTCTCTCTCTCTCTCTTTCCCTTTACAACTACTTTACATTTACAAGCATGTATATCTAACTGTATACATTTGCACCTAAACGCACACGGACACGCATACTTGCATGGAAGTGGGCTTATGCTAATACCACGATAAATACGTAGTTCCAGTGTTCTACAAATGCGCCTTAAGCCCGCTTTAAATCAGCCATTAGAACCATTAATTTCACGAGACCTCTTAGTAGTTATGTATATTTTTGTATATCATTTTCGTTTATCTCACTGTTGTTTAACACAATGCAAGGCTGAAAGATCAAGGGCAACTTGGGTGCGGAATTGCAGGCAGAGGGGCGTAGCTCCACCAGATACAGATATGCAGATCGGGGCTTTTTAACTTTACACCCTCGATATAGAGGGTGTGCGATATAAGAATTCGAAGCCGAAAGGTACTAGAGGGTGAAAATTAGAGAAAAAAAGTTCTGTACCATTTTTCGAAATTAAAAATAATTAGAGAGTAATTAATTCAAAAGTTTTGGCCAATCGGTACATTGAAAAGGCTCGTTAGACACGTCAAAAAATGTTAGGTTCAAATCTTCTAGCAACGACGGTCATACTTTGCCAGCTAGAGGTGCCCCTGTCTCCGCAACGTGATACCACCTCTGGTAGGCCAAAACATTGTAATTAATTACTCGGTTATTTATTCCGAATTTCGAGAAAAATGTAGATAACTTTTTTCTCAAATTTTCAACCTCTACCACAATCCTCGGCTTTGTAACTTTGTCAAAAATGAATCGAATTGAAAAATTCAAAAATTGTTGTATTTGTCTCAAGGTCAGCTACAACTCTTATCTCGAGAAAAAAATGATTTCTGTTTAGAAAAATGTCCGCCACGATATAATTTCGAAAGCGGTGCCATCTACAATAAAACTAATAACGTCATCATATGTCCCCCTCGGAGCCATACAACTTCTGTCGAGAATATTTTTTTACCATTTCTTTACCGTTCCTTGATATCCAACTGGATTCATTTAAATGGTCCACCCAGTATATATATTAAAAAGAAAATACGTTGTATGGAATGAAAAGACGACTAGGTACGCATACGGATATGCGGAAAAATTAGCAATTCATAAGCTGCGAGAAACACTCTGACCTTTGCACCTATGCACAAGTCAACAATTGCTACTCGCATGCCCTTGCTTCTTATATACGTGTACGATCTCGATAGAAATAGGGACACGCACGTATTGCTGTAATATACGTGTCTAATGGAACATGTGAGATGGATGCATCTACTTTCTAAAGAACTCACGTGATGCGTTTCTTACATAAAAAGGTGATTTCGAAGTGTATGTCGGAGAACTGAAATCGTCTGCATCGATGTATTTTTCAGCATCCTCTGACTTTCGCGAAGCGCTTCCTCATGCAGATCTGCTGAAATCGCGAATATGCGGGAGCTAAAGTTACCAACAATTGATTTTTTGCAGTATGATTTTCCTACACCAACGTAAGAAAAAGAATGTCGTAAAATGAAGTATGGGAGCAAGGTTAAGCTTGTATAGTTCAACGCAATGTAAATATGGTTGGTAGTACATACAGCTATGTTACAGTAAAAGTTCCAATGGGATGATTTTCGCGAAAACATGTAAGTCGAACAAACATGTTACAGTATGTTCTACCAAACACGTAGAAAAATAGTACACTATTTTGGTTTAGTTGCCATAAATATTCCAATATAGTTTAAGGGGAGATTCCGGTATAACAGCTTTAAAAATAGGTGATTTTCGTGGATTTTTTTTTTTGAAAACTATTAATAATTCCCAAATAATCTCTTTTGGGATATGAAGAAGCATCCATGAAATATTGAAAAAAAATTTTTCTTGCCATTTTCTGTATTATTTATTTAGTATTCACAACCCTGCCAAACACTTCCGGATTGTTGGTGTCTAGTATAGCACCTGTTACAAGCATCCGATAACCAAAAATAAAAAATTTTCTTAAAGGTAGCTAGTTTATGCTGGGGTTATACCACTTGTTAAAAGAAAACATGAAGAATCAAAAAGCTCCTAGGGGTTTGAAGAAAAAATGAATTTTTTGACACAAAAATTGATTACATATTGCCACTAAAAATGTCGTTAAATAAACAATACTATTTAAATTGTTGGTATAACCCCAGGAGAAATGTATATTGAATTGATTAAGCCTTCTGTGAAGTTGATCGATTGATTAGTTTTTGCGCTATCCTAGATACCGATTTGAAAAACGTAGTTTCGAGATAATTGCGTTTAAACTTTTTGGCGAAGTTTTACGATATTTACAGCTGAAAAAACAACGTGAACATTCATTCTTCTATCCCGGGACCATAAAATAAACCTTCCTCTTTCTCAAAACTTTTGATTTATGCAAAGAAAAAAAATTCGATTTTTTTAACCTGTTACACCGGAATCCCCCCTTAATACACTATTTTATATAGTTTACTTACAGAATTTACAACATACTTTCTTTAATTATAATTGAAAGTTTTTTTAAACTTTAATATGATGAGCATATCAAACTCTGGATATAGTTACATCTTTATAGATGTAGTTATTTGAATCTCTTCCAATATTGACAATATTTATGGTATCTGTCACTATACTTTTTAGTAACACCCACGGACGCAGAGTTTACGAGTCACAGACTACAATCACCATTTAATCATTCTAATTAACTTTGGTTATATACCTGTCCGATTTAAGGAACTTGATCCAACAGATACTCGATAATAAAATTTATCAGGATATTTTTTTTTATGATACGGCTTCATTTGAACCAAGCAGATCTTTCATTTGGACAAAAATAAACAGTTTCGCATCCAATTGCACATACAGAGTGGTCCAGGGAACTTCCACGCCTATACAGTAGGATACATAGTTTAAAAGTTATTTAGGTGTGCACGTTCCGTGGAGGACCCTGTATTTGTAATCCGATGTACCGTGCAACTAGTTAGGTACAGGAGCCAATACTTTATCGACACACAATTTACACTTGGTTGCCAGAAGGCTGTAGTTACTTATGCCATCTTTTTTATATATAAAATCAGTTTTACGTGAGTAAACCGCGTCATCACTTACGAACCACTAAATCCATTCAGGTTATATTCGCACCGTATGTTGTTGAGGCGACAAGTAAGGTGTTTAGTTACGTTTCAATCCGATAGATGGCCCTGGAGTTTTTTATGGTTCCATTTACTCCATACTTGCAGATATAGCAATGGGTTTAAGTGCCATGTCGGTCACCAGTGGCTGGCACTGAACATCCCGTTCAGGCCGCGCTGGTTATGACAAACGCAATAATGTATACCATTTCGACCCACGCGGGAGGAATAGCTAGTGATGATATAGTTAACCCTTATCATTTCTATCTATATATATATATATATAAAAGACTTGTTAATCTTTGTCTCCAATGGACTCGAAAACCGCTCGGGCGATTGAGTTCAAATTTATGGACGATGTTCGAGGCATCACTGGGAATGTTTATAGAGTAGTTTGAGCAATGGTGCGTTGGTGTAAATATGAGTTGTTAATTTATGTCGCCTGTAAACTCGAATATCGTTCGAGCGATTCAGCTCCACTGTTCGAGGCAAATTACCTTGAGGATCGAATATTTTCTGTTAAATTTGAACAAATTTGTTGTCTAATATATGATTTTCAAAGTTCCAGAGTGGAATCATGGTCGATGAAATTTTGTAATTTAAAATATCTGCCTCGAGATTCCCGGCGCAACTTCCTGAGGAAGTTGATCAATTACAAGCAATTCTGGTCCTTTTGGCGTAGATTGCATTAAAAAAGCTTTATCAGTTTTCGAGAACGATTGTCCGTAAGAAATAAAAAAAAAATTCAACATCTCCAGAACGGCCTGGCCGATATCAATGAAATTTTTACCACGCACGCGGCACAACAAGACTTACCAAACGTATAAATTTCATCGAAATCGGATTAGCCGTTTTGGAGTTACAAGCTTTCAAAAATGACACGGCCGTCGGACGCGGCTACAGACATCGATGATATCGATGAATATATTTTTTATTTGTTCAATTTTAATAAATTTATTATTTAACATAATATCTACACTTTGAGAGTGGGGCTACGATCGATAAAAATATTGTAATTGAAAAAATAAATTGGTATCCGTTAATGATTTTAAAAGAATCATCGTATTCCATAATGAATGTATAAAAATATCGAAGTTCTAGATACGATTTGTGTGTGAATTCTCTTATTTATCTTCTATTGTTTCAATCAAGTCTCAACGGTTATTATTTTGACAGCTTTAAATATCGGGTTTTGCAACTTCGTTTATTTACTCTTCTTGAAGAGAAAAATTTTGATAATCAATATGCAAAATTATTTATTGAACCATGTAGATAAACAGATTACGTATGGATCAAAATTCAAATTATTTACACTCTTAGCACGGACGAAACCGTGCCGGGGAAAAGCTAGTTACCTATAAAGTAAGAGTTTCAATAATAGACAATTGAACACCCGAAGTGTGAATAAATACCATAAGTCACACAAATTATTTTCACTTTTAGCTTGAAATCTGCTTAACGAGTTTAACTCGTTCTGTCACAAGGAATAAATTTCGCAAACTCTTCTTAATTTCGAAAACTGGCGCACTATGCAATTCTTCGCGTGTCACTAACGGAGCTACAAACACACACAAATTTTGTCTGCACCGAAGACGTTGCCTATCACTGGTTTCGCACAAGAGGAGAATGTCTGAATTTTCGCATTATCTTACCTCACGGCTTCATTAATGTGCAGCAATTGCGGAATTTCTGGGTTTCGTCGTTGTGCAATTCTGCCAACGAAAATGACGAATTTCGCAGCGTGTCAGAATCGTCGCTGTTCTACAATTCTGGACCTGGAAACCATGAAGCAGCATTTCAAATACCAGCGTCAGTAATTTTCGTCATCTTGCGGTACTTTCATTCCACCTTTACCTGAAATTGCCTAAGAAAATCTATACATATTTATGTGCATGCGTGTACCAAGTACGTGTCCTCATTAATAGTCATAACTCCTCGCTACCTACATCTAGGCGAGCTAAATAACGAAAGATCCATTAAACAGTGATTAAGATTTATGGGCCCATAATGCTACTCTAGCTTAATCGAAAGCATCGCTAACTTTGTCATCGAATTCTCCTTACTATGCGGAGAGAGCTCATATGGAGACTCCTAATAAAGCTAAATCTCCTCACGCCGCTCGAACTCCGGGAAACTTTCGTCGAGGATATACGCAGTGTTATCGGATTTGACGACTCTGCCATTTTTTTTACGTCTTTCGAATAATTTAACGTTAATGTGTAAAAAATGAATATAAAAAAAGATCGGGAAAAAGGGTCAAAAGCTCTCAAACCGAGGCTGAAGAGACCTACTGTGGAGTTCAAACTTTTTAACACCGAACTTTTCCCAAGCAGTAAAAACTGCGGTAATAAAATATTCCGAATTTGGGTTTGAAAAAAGTTTCCGCATGTTGCCATTGCGTTTCTTCGATCAATACGCTGATGGAAAGATACGCGTACGCCCAACGTACTGCAATAACACCGCTATTTTCACAGAAACCCCTGTATCGGCTGCTAAAAAAATATTGTCCCTAGAACGTTCTTCTATTTTCAAATCGCCGGGAGTTTAGCATTTACAACCGAGTATCACCAGGAAAACCATACGTTTTCGTTAATTAAATAGAACGGCGGTCAAGTAACAGACTAGGTTGACTAATGGAATTAGGTATACGCTCGTCCAGACGTGCAGCCATGCGAAAATAAGGATTACAGTATTCGCAGATAGTTTTCGTAGCGTCACCTTCCGCTAACCGCATTCAAACTTAATTAATGAATAGGTCGTTTACCTTTCGTCGAAATTTTATACTCGACGCCAACAACGATCGCTCAACAGGAACCCGAGGTTTTTGTGTACACTAACTATAAGCCGGTGTTTTCTCTAGTAGTCCTAAACTCTTACGGGAGTGTTGTCCCCATCGGCCGCTCCCAGATATGCCCTCGCCCATGTGTTTTTATCGCCAAAGTGAAATACGTATCTGAAAAAAGGGATGAAATTAACAGATTTGTTTCGGGTTCCCCTTCAGGCTGTCGAACACAAAGGTTTCTTTACCGTTACCGCAAGGACTTGGCAAGGATCATTATCTTGGGGACTATCAGGGGATATTAACCGTTTCAGTGGCACATTTTGATATTTTTGTAAAATTTATTATGCTGGGGTTTTTGGGGGTCACTGATTACGAACCCGAAGTCGAATTTTAATACTATTTCTACCGAGGATGTCAAAAGACACCTTTTATTACTTTAAATTAGAGGTATTTACTAATTGTAAGTTTAACTTATAATTTTGTACAAGGTTACTTAGAAGGAAAATGCCTAGCATCTGTAAAAATGTTTGTATCGAATAAAGAAATCTATTTTATTTAAAACGCTATACTTATGATTCCTGATTATTGATTACGTGTAAAAAGCGATAGAAATAGTGTTAAACATTCCAAATGGTGGATTTAATGTTGCTGATATGATTTCCTCCCAACATCAGCCGAAGCTAATGGCGTAGACGTAGACGCGGGGATTGTTGTAGCTCCGTTTTTTATTTTGCCTTTGCTTTTTATTATTTTTTTGAGTTTCTACTGTTTCTTTTATGCTCGTTTCTTTTGCAAATAATCTGACCTGATCAATATTCTGAACAAAATACACTCCATTTCACTCTAAACCTTTTGTCATCAAACCTTCGGACATTTTTCTTTCAAGTTTGTTGACATTGGAACGCCCATTTCCGGCTGATATTTTCAGGACGATATTTAAGTGTGATATAATATTCGAAAAAAATGACAAGCAGAAAAGCGAGTCTCCGCTGCATGCGAGCTTGAGGTATATTCACTGCCCCGGTAACCAATGACAGCGGCCCGTGGGCATGGTTTACTTTGTCAAAAGCTTCGAGCATTACTGGTTTCGACTTGTTAAAAAATTTAGAAGTCGAGTGTATATGTAAAGTAGTATATGTATGCCTTAGAATTACCTACAAAAAATTTCAGCAAAAAACAATTTACAGGGAAGACTGGGGTCAATTGAAACGTTTTTGACAAAATAGCTTACTGTGACTTTATTTTATGCCATAGCTGTTTCGTAATAGGCTATAATTATAGGCTGATTTTGTAGCTTTAAAATACCATTACTGACTTTGCTTCTCGAATACTGTCGAAATAGAAATTTTCGAAAAACGTTTCAAATAACTCCGAGCCGGGGTCAATAGACACAGTGCTTGGGGTGAGTTGAAACGTCTGTATATAAAAGTAGAATATTCAGAGTTATGATAATTTAAATTCCACGGAAGAAGGAACACTGGTTTTGGATTAATATGCAATATAAGAACATTTGAAAAACTTATTTTTCGTGTTAAAAAACAATACACTAAAATAGAAACGTTTTAAGTGGTTTCAGCGGCAACACGCAGTGGGCCACACATTGAGACACGAAAGCCGGTCCCTTTTCTCCTCGGGACCCAATCTCTATACACTAACCGTCTCGGAATTAGTTCACTTGTTTCAAGTGACCCGCGTTCCAACTGACCCCAGTTTTCACTCAGCCGATTTTCTTCGTATTTAGATAGTTATGAATTGTAAATAATAAACAATTACATGAAAAATACCATGGGTGCATGTCAAGTAAGTATTTTACCACTAGATAAATCGAAATTTCCCGTGAATTATACAAAATTATGAAAATGCCGTAGTTAGCCAGAAGAATAAACATATAGGAAACATCTCGCTACCACTCAAAAGGTTATGGTACCTATTATTTCCACTAGACAACAACGTAGTAATTAGAAGTGTGTTTTCGTAAAAATTACTAGAATCTAAAAGGGGAAGGATCGCAATTAAGGGAAACTCAACTTTACCACTTTGCAAGAGAGGTTATGTTGCTGTATAAAAAGCAAATTTTGGGAAGTTGCAGTCATTTCTGCGTCATAGAACGTAAGTTGTACCAGTTACCGCAATTACTACAGTGTAGGAAGGCATTTTCGGTAAGTTACGGTAATTTGACACTGTACCTGAACCGAAAAATTGACTTTGTTCTTGTCCTTCAACTTTCCACTGCCAAATTAGGTTTTCTTTGGCAGGTCTTTCTGAGAGTTCGTATACCTAGGATTTTGGCGTCGCTGAATCTGGATCTAAAGCTAAAATCGTCAACTTTTCTGTGGCGGATTTCATATGGCCTCCATTAGTTAGTAAATCATTAAAAATCCGGATATACTGCAGTGAAATCATATTCAATCACAGAACTTCTCAGTCTCACTCTCTCTCTCTCTCTCTCAATTAGACATAATTTCTGCTGCCTCTTATGGTGTCTTTCAGAGTAATCTATAATCCTACTTACTTCAACAGGAACTTTCTGATTTTACCACACATCAACCAATTTAGAATGTCATCTTTTCCTCTTCCTAATTTCTTCAGCTCGTCGTTCAAGCTATTCTTCCACTCTAATCTATTCTACGTGCGTTCTTATTTCTTATGAATTACTAGGGTAAGCTGCCCAGTAATTGACCGCATGCCAGTGAATGACCGTTTCACAAACACGTGTAAATTACAAGATTTGAAATGAGTAAGTGTTTAAAATCTGATTTAATTAGAGTTTAAATTTTGCATATTTTTGTAAAAGTGTAATAAAAAAATAGGTACAAATAATATTCTTATTGAAAATATTTCACAAGTATTTGGTATTTTCACAACTGTGGTACTACTGGTACAAGTATTTTCACATCTGTTGGACTTTTATACATGTTGCACTTTATAATTAATTTGAAAGTAATCGCGGTAACAAAAAGTAACTATTTTTTCTAATATGTAAATGATAATGAATTCTTTACGCAATTTTAATCGTTGTTTCATAATTATAAATCAATTTATTCAAATATAATCTCCAACGTACGTAAACTCAACACTTCACGGTTACTCACTGATTGGTTTACCCTATCAAGCCCTTTCTTTCGCTTAACTCTTTGCTTTGGCTTTCTACTACAAATCTATTGATGCTTATCCACCTATCCATAAATCTATCAATTTATTATTCGTCTTTCGCCATTAGTCCCTGCACTGAAAGTCATCACTAGATTCTAGATCTTTTCTAATGTTCTAACTTAACTGACATAAATGTATCTCTTCACATATTACTTATGCTTTCTACTTAATTCATATACTTTTTTTACGCCAATATAATGTGTACTTGATTTCTAAATCTTTTGTCATCACACCTTTTGATATTCTTCTTTCAAGCCTTTTGACATCGATAATGTCTACTTCAGGCCGATATTTTCCGGCGAAATTTAAATATGACATAATGTATTGGAAATAGTGAAAAGCATAAAGGTGAATCTCCACTGCACGCGAGCTTGAGGCGAACATACACTGCCCTGGCAGCCACTGACAGCGGCAGTTAATTACATCCGGTGGCCCATCAGCGTAATTTGTTTTGTCAAAAGCTTCGAGCATTTCAGGTTCCAAATCGTCAAAAGGTTTAGAAGTCGAGTGTATTTGTATTCTTGTCTTCCTTGTTGCCCCAAATAGTCACTTGGACATATTAGATAAATCGAAAATACAAATACAAATACGTATGCTTTCTGAATTGCTGTATTTGAATATGAAATTGGAACTTCTAAATTCGATGAAACGAATCCACTACCGGCAGCGAAAAGATAGTAAAACTTGATGACAAAACGTAGTGGTTTCAAAAATAATATTACAAATAGAAAATAAAATATTTTACTATTAACCAGTTTTATAATAAATATTTGTTTGATTATAAAAGTAATGAAATAGATACCATTTTAAAATGCATTTTTGCTCAATCCATATATTACCTGGTGGATAACGTTCGGGCTAGAATTGACTCCACATATCTGAGATTGTGGAGCCGAGTAGCATGGAACAGCAAAATTCACAATACATTCCCATATTTCTGCTTTTCTCTATACTTAACTTCGTTTCTTGTTGATCAGACATAACCTTTATTCTCGCCGTTCAATAGTTGAGAAACAGTCGCAATTTGATTAAAGTTAGATTATGAAGTTCTTGAAACTTCAGATACAACTACCCTTATTCGCTTGGGATGTTCTTGTTCAATTAACGGAATTCCTTACCCGCTTTTGTCTCCTTCCTTCAATTTCTGCCTCATTCCAACCCTTCATTCCAAAACTGTCATCCCCGAATGTAACTCAACAATTATTAAAGTTACATCGCAAAGCCTCCGGTTGAGGGACCTCGCCTTTCCAATTGCAACTCATCTTGCACTTTGTCTTTAGGGGGAAAGGCTAGTAGGTACTCGTTTCTTGGAATAAATCCAAAAATTTTCGTTTATTTCCAAAGTAGGGTGCGAAATTTACAGTGACACACTAGCCGGAATTCCGTAGCATGAAAATGTAACCCAGAAAGGTCCATCCGGTTTAACCCTTGGAACACATACAGGGTATGTCAGATTTTGTATTAAAAAAATGACAAAACGTACAAAAAAATTCATTAACACTATTTCTACCAAAGGGGTCAAATGACACCTTTTAGAATTTGAATTTAGAATTGTTTTCGAGGTTTAATTCCATCTTTTTTTTAAATCCACAAACGGGAGGTGCTTACTAGAGATTTATGCGTCTGTACAAAATTTAGTATTAATTAAGAAAATCTATTTTAATTATAATTCTATATATCTGCTTTTGGATTTTTGATTGCGGATAATTCGTGGGATAAAAATAGTGTTAAAAAATTGTATATAACATATAGGGTCTTCCATTAAGAGGTTTCATTTTAAATGATTCAGAAAACACCTTTTTCTAAAGAAAAATTCTGACATCTTTATTCCAATTTAAAGTACAAACCCTGCGATTAAATGTGGAACACGATATCTGGTAAATTGCCACCTCGGGATTTCTGACAAATTGTCATCTTTTTTAGGAAGTTTTGCATCACGTTTTTGCACAAATGATTTTTTCGTAAAAATCAGGGTTACCTGTCTGCATTTCTAACGCATAATCAACAAACGTACGGCGTTTTGCATGGTCTGTAGGCTTCAATTCTTGCGTCAGCTGCACTTTGTACGCATACAAGCCAAGATCTTTATGCAAAATGCGATGTAGGCTGGGTTTGTGAGATGTTTAATTGTTGCGACCCTCTTGCAATGGATAAACCTGGGTTTTCTGCGACACTTTCAGCTACAGCAGCAATGTTCCCGATTTACTTGGCACGACAAGTACGAACTGCGGTTTTTACATCAGTAACTTGACCGTTTTTCTCAAATTTCTTAATTAGGTTCACAATTGCTGTGCGAAAAGGTGCTTCATAGCGTCAAAAACACCACGAACTTTACGAATTGTCTCCGCGAAATTTTCACCATATTTATAGTGAATTTTCACTATTTCTATTCGTTGTTGAAGCGTATATCGTTCCATTTTCTTAAATCGTATACTTTTTACTTTACAGTTGTCCGGTAAGAGCGCTGTATATTTGACGGTTTACAAATACCGCAAATTTTTAAATGAAACTTCTTAATGGAAGACTCTATATTATTTAAAAAAATTTTTATTTTTTTTTACTTAATTGACTTCTTTTGATAAAAATTTGCTTTTCAGGAATTTTTTTATGCGATTTACCATTTCTGACAAGGCATTTGAAATACGAGGATTGTTCCTACAATATGTAAAGAATATTTGGAAATTTGTTTGAGCTAATCGAATGAGTAGTTTTTAAATGGTAGTCCTGGATCTTTTGAATCCCAAGCAGCGCGATCGCGCTGCTCAGATCTTATTTCGAGAAAACCCAGCACATTTCGAACGTCATGGACAACTAAAGCGCGATTGCGGTGTTCGGGATTCTTCGACAGTGTTTTTTCAATATCCCCTGGGACTCAAACGGTTGAAGATTTACACGGGATATCTAAGATGCACAGTGTGGTCCGTGATCGAAAAAAAATAGGTGTATTCTGCGAGGGTTAATTCGAAAAATATTAAAATCAACATTTGAAAGGAACCCATTGGAGTTAAGAGCAATTTCATCCAGTGTTAAATTAATATCGCAATGGGGCATTTACGTAACGCCGTCATGATTCTTGGATTGGTACCATCAAGCGACCGAGCAAGCGAACGGCAGCGGAGAAGAACAAAAAATAGCAAGAAAGTTCTCCAAGAAAATGAAAGTAATTGTAAATGGTATCATCGCATCCTTTCACTCTCACATTTTAGCCTCGATCTTTGAAGCAGCCAGTTTACATACCGTATTCATCCATTTCAAATGTGGAAGAAATACTGTGCCTTTCTGCGTTACAAAAACTTCCACGGTAGGATGTAGCTTCGGGCTAAAATCGAATTCAATCTAGGGTAGATGGTATATGTATGTATGAAATGACTTTTGATCCACGTCTCCAGTGTATTCGGTGCTGTATTATGTAAAAGCTTGTGTTTATCACACTCGCGTAGTAATAGCATACATTTTAAGAGCACTTACGCGTTAATGCCTTAACCTTTTACCTACTTTTATACCTTTTCGACACCTTGCGGTCTCTATATTATGATGCAACCACTGTATGTCTTCTTTATACGTGAAAGGAGATCAGCCTCTGTTGCGCAGTTTCATGATTTTCCACTTCGTTGTTTCTAATTAATCTACTTTTCTTTTTGAGTTACGTTGCACAAACGTTATCTCACGGAACGAGCTGGCGAAACGATAGCTATTATCTACAACTAAAGACAACTCCAAGCCAAAAATCACAATGGAAATTAAAAACAATAACGTAAGTGTACATAGGAGCAGACACTTTAACGACTAATAATAATAACAATAACCCTCAAGTAGAAAGCAAGAAAGCAGAATAAAGTATATCTTACTGTTCTCGAGGAACTCGGCAAATTGCACTAGGTTACAGCGTAACGTTGTAAAAGACGATGGTTTGGTAAAACGTACGTATTAGTCAAAAAATAAAATTTCCTTTAACATAATTTATTTATATACCGATGTCAACGACAAATTTAATTATCAGATTTTTTGGCGGTTATTGTTTCTTCGGCTTATCGTCTTTCGAGTAAATATTTACAATGAAGTAAACAAGGAGAGGCCATCCCGATGGAATGTAATCTGGGACGAGATTTAGATTCGAATCTTCATCCAAATCAACTGAAATTATTTTTATTCGCAAACGTACCAAGACAAAGCTACTGAAATTATATTATTACAAATCTCCTAATATCAAAGACAAACCAATTTTTTGTATTTTCCTCGTAATTTTTAAACTTCAGAGTGCCGACCCAGGACGTCGTGTATGTCCGAGCAAAGACCTTGGGAATCCCATTGGACTTATTTAATGTTTATATACATAAATTATATTCTTTAAAAATATCGTTTTTCAAGGGAAAGTACCGGCCCCCTAAAGTGAAAAAAAGTATATGGAAAAAAAACCCACGTCTTGGATTCGAACTAGGGACCTTCACTTCTCCGTAGCGAAGCTCTGTCCAGCTGATTGTGAGTTATCGCGGCCACGGTTTACTCTTACATACCAGATTTGACATACGCAACTTAAGGGAACAACCCGAACCAGGAAATATTTAATTTATTAAATTTTTTAATTAATTGATTACAGTTTGCCGCGCGAAATTTAATTGTGATATACGTCTAAATGATCGTAGGTTGTATTGATAATATTTATGATGCCATTTACTATTATTTCAAATTTTGAGAGGTTAAATTGGTGTTTATATTATGCTTGTAAAAAAATCAAGTAAGACTGTATGTCACAGGATATACTTACTCTTGGCGCCTTTTACGCTACACTCACATTCATTTCGCACATTTTTTGAAAATTACAGTTTCATTCTATTTCTAACGCGCTAATTATACGTAATCAAAAATCCTAAACCAAAAATGTAGAATTAGAATTAAAATAGATTTTCTCAATTGTTACCAAATTTTGTACATACACATAATTACTCTACTAAGCACCTCATTGCGGATTACGAATAAAGATTTAATTAAACCTCGAAAATTTTGACACCTCTGGTAGAAATAGAATTAATACTGTAAAATACGGTACATAATATAAAATTAAATACGAAAATTCGTAATGAAAAGCCTAAAGGCGAGTGTCGGCTACACGTGCGCTGGAGGCGAATATTAACTGCCCGGTAACCAATGACAGCGGTCCGTAGGTGTGTTTTCTATTGTCGAAAGATTTGAAGCTTCCAGTCTTGACTTGTCAAAAGATTCGAGTCTCGAGTGTATTTGAAAAATATCCGAGAATTTGTTCAAGTCGATCAAATGAGTAGTTTTGAAATGGTGGCCCGTAAAAATGTACACGGGGTATCAGAGACCCACAGTGTGCTCTATGATTGAAAAAATAGGTGTGTGCTTCCGGGATTAACTCAAAAAATAAATAAATCCATATTCGAAAGAAACGAATTGGAGTTTAAAGCAATTTCTCCGAGTCTTGATCTATTCGGATTTGCTCTTTTCTCGTTAAGGATGTACTCGTGCCCCGAGTAATCTCTTTAGACCGAAACGGATGATGATTGATGGAATGAAGTCTATAAGAGGACTGTTCTTTGGGATAAGAGAGAGAAAGAAAGAGAGAGAGAGATAGAGGAAGAAAGTTCTACCGTCCTTCAACAGGAACTTGCAAACCATGGGAACAATGTTGAAAGTTGAGTTCCGACGGTAACGCCGAGCGTTTCTTGGGGAGGCTCATTATCAAAGTTTGCAAGAGACATTCAGTAAGCGTTCTTACCACTCCACCGCTATACCTACATTATTATTTGTCTCTGCTACGGGTACATTGATTACCAGCCATAATCACAGTCCCTAATGACATCCCGTTTACTTTGTTATGTGTGTGTAGCTAAGTTCGCCCCAATGAGTACACCCATAGCCGATAAACTAGCTTCGAGAATCTCATTGTGTTCAGATGCGCGATGGGCCACAATTATAATGCTAAAGCGATAGGGCATATTTTTTTAACGCGTTACCTATATTTGGGTAATAGCTATTTTTCCACAGTGGACCCGTCACCCAGATATTGGTAACGACTATTTTTTCGCAGTGGTCTCGCCACCTATATCTGGGTGACCGTTATTTTTCCGCAGTTGTTCCGCTAACCGTACTTGTGAGACGGCTGTTTTCGGCAGGAGTCCCGTCACCCGTTTAGGAGTGACGCTCTTGAGGTCGGACACTACCTTTTTTTGAGGGGGATTTTGTATGAAAGGATTCGTATTAGAATTATTGAGTGATCCCTTGACGCACAAATAAAGCGGAATGAACATGAAATTAATATCGACCCCAACTCACCATTGCATGTCAAGGGTTTAATAATACAATAATTATTCTGTATTTCTCAATTAATTCGTCCAATTAATTGGGCCCCAGCAGAAACTCCGCCTGTTCACGCTGGGTCATTATCGCGTTAAAGGAAAATTGTTAATTTCAGAAATGTATAAATTGTAGCGCGTCTACCAACTTCGCCAAAAATTGGTGGCGTGTCTCCAAATTTCCACACTCAGGGCCTTTTGCTCACCACAAATACGAAAGAGAAGGAAAAAGAAAACAAATCGGGAATTGGGCGCCAGTTCTTACGGACACGGATTTGGCTCTGAGGGGGCCCGGTCTAACTCAGCGAGAGCTGAAAGGCCCCCCCAGAGGGAATCCGTTGTCTGGATTGTTTCGGAAATTAAAACAAAAGGAAATCCAGACGACTTTTCTCGGGATTAACGAAAATTCGAATTTATTCACAATAAAAGTAAGAATCATTAACTGTACAAAAAGAGATAATTTAATCGGAATTAACGAAAATTCGAATTTATTCGCAATAAAAAGAAATAACTAGTAACTGCACAAAAGAAAACAAAAATATAATTTATTCGGGAACCTTCCGATGAACAATTAATATTCAATAATCCGAAATCACGCGGTAGAAAATAGCATAAAAAAGGGAGTCGATAGGACAATAGGCGATAGGATTTTAAACGGAATGCCAAAGTAAAACACAAAGAAGGCCTTGTAAAGGCTCTCACCACAGCGATAGATACGGAAGTATTCCAAAATCTCGTCCAACGATAGGATTTCCAAAATCCAAGAAAGATAGTCTCTCCAAATATCCGTAAATGTCCTCCAGGAAAATAATTGACGTCGTCACTCGCACGGGGCTCAGAAATCTCTGACTCCGATTTTGGCCTCCTCGTGATAGTAGAGATAGCGCCATCATTTTCATGACCAGATTCGGGAATTACGACAAGTTCTCCGGCGGTAATTAGGGCATCGACCCAATTTTCTGTTATCGACCCGTCTCCTGTGAATCGGTAGATGGCCGTAGGCGATAGATCGGTGACATCCTTCTCCTTGTCTCTCTCGGGAGTCGGTAGTTCGTCCTTCCTTCTCTTTGCTGTCATAGACGGCTCCGGAGTCTTCTCTCTTCTTCTCTCTCATGTTGAGGGAGCGTTGGACGCTCCTTGTTTTCTTCGTTTCCTCTTTGTGCCGATCTTCGTGGTCTTGGCAGGGAATTTAAAGAGGGAAGGGAGTAAAGTGACAGTGTTAGGTAATGCGAAAATTATTTAGCGTGATTCGTTAACATAATCGTTAACATTTATAGCAGGAATATCGAGATTTTTACCACTTAAAGTAACGGGAATAATTTTCCACGTTACAAAATAAAGAAATTGCCACATATGCACCAAGAAACGTTCTTTCGAAAACCCTGAAACTTGTTAACAGAAAAGTTTCTATTTGTCCCGGAAAAATTTCCAAATACGCTAAAGCACTTTGTTTAGACCGACCGAGAGAGGCTGCTCCCCTTTTACGTGACTCCCTAATCACGCCACGTGGGGCGCAGTGGTATACGCTACTGCATTTATCATGATCAGGCTGGCCTGAACGGAAAGATCATCGTCAGTCATCGATCACTGACATGACCTCTATTGAATTGCATGGAAAAGTTTGTCGAAGCTCCCGATAGAACCAGTGTAAATAGTACCCCAAGAATTGGATAAATAAATTTGGGTTGGTTCATACAAAGGATGCACTTCCCGAAAAATGTGTTTACTCGTGGAAAGATTTTTTTTTTTAAGTCAGGACAAGAAATCGGTTTCTTCGGACCGCGCAAAGTACTGTTATCACCAAGTACCTACGTGGGAGCGAGGTTTTGACTGGAAATGCTGCTGATACGCAACAGAATGACACTCCAACGTTCCTCGAGTGTTTCGAAAGGAACGAGAGGAGAAGATTCCCATTTTTCTCTTTCACCTCTTTCCTTTGCTCGTCTTCCAACCACGGCTATACATATACGAGTTGGTTTAAGCAGTAACAGTGCAACGGGTGGTGAACATCACCATTGTTTCGATGCTGAAGTTACCCAAGGATGAAAAAGCTGAAAGTAGAGTTAAAGGACAAGACGGAGACAGAGAGAAAGAAAGTTTATGTAGAATAACTCCACTCAAACAGTGCCGAGCGTTACCTTTTAGGAACACTATGCAGCTCTATATTTGATAGCCTTCTGTTCGTCCTTTTTTTCAGGTAAAATTAAACAGACTTATTGTTAGTAGGGAAAATGCGCCTAAATTGGACCCATTCTCGATTTAACCCCTAGACTGCCAGAATGACGCCATATGGCGTCATAGGCCGAACCGCCAACATCCCATCTTGGTTTGGTTCCAAGTTGGAGAGCTCGAATTACTTTTCTGTATATTTTTTTGAAATTGTTAGAATCCCGGTCCTCCAAAGGTTAAGAAACAATTAAGATTAGAGCTTCATCTATAATAAATTCTCGGACTAACTGCGAAAATGTATTGGAACACAAAAATTACACGGAGAAAAGTTTCCAGTAAATGTTACCGTCACAGTCACCATACTGCCAAGATGGTCTGGATTTTACGAAGTTATTACAGAAAATGTTTTTTTTTAATTTTCTAGTTCGTAACGATAAATATTCATCTCCAGTAAAAATTATTGTATAAAACAGACAAAATAATCTTACCCTAAAGAAGTTTTGAATAAGATAAAGGATTTTGTATCGTAAAATCCAGGTAAATTTTATGCGACGTCGGGTGAAATTTTACTTTTCGACACGGTAAAATCTCATCCACGTCATTCAAAGGGTCGCGTGACATGTAAGCAAGCAGCAAATGAAATTTCGTTGGCATATTAACAATGGTATTTTATTGGTTGGTTATTTATATGTCACACTTAGTGTAAGCTTTTATAATGTATAAATAAAAGTAATATCCTATTGTTATTATTATTTAAAGCCCAATGATAGGGTATTGAATCGAATAAGAAAATCTATGTAAGTAATAATCAGCATCATTGATTGGAAATCTTCACATTTTCAATCTAGTCCAATTTAGGAAGACGGTAATCTCTCTCAATATATAGGGCGAGCTTTTTAACACTATTTTTACCGAAAGTATTAAATTATACTTTTTATCATTTTAATTTAGAATTACTTTTTAGGCTCAATTTATTCATTTTTTCAATCAACTAATTTGTTGATGTCAAAAAAAGGAAGGTGCTCAGCATCCGTAAAAAACTTAGAATCGAATAAGAAAATCTATTTTATTCAAAACGTTACTTTTGTGGTTCCTAATTATTGATTGTGGTAGAAATAGCGTTAACTACCAACCCTTAATTGTGCAAATTTCGATAAAAATCAAATGATATAATAGTTAACTTAGAAAAGATGCCAGTTTCGAAGAATGCAATTATACAAAATCAATTTTTTGTCTGCCTAGTTCCCTTTTTAAAGAATGCATTTAGTTGCAACTGCTTTAAACATGTTTTCGAATTTACCATGGAAGGTATCAGCGAGTATATGCACTACTTTGAAACCTGCAACTACCCCTTTGTCGAATAGTAGGCAATGAAGTTGTTTCAAGGTTTCTCTTGCATACCTTTCGCGAAGAAACCTTTTTATACCCCACGGAATAAGAGTTTCAGCGAGTTTCAAAGTTCTAAAAATTACTTTTTGCCTAACATCGTTCTTTCTTAATTGCATTAGTTCTCAATATTTCGAACTCGAATGACGTCGGATACGAGCAAGATCAAAACCTGCTACTGTTGCGAGCACAAGTTTTGACAGTCGATTCTGATTGGTTGTTAGACAGATTAGGTTGTCGTTCACACTTATTTACGCAAGAGCGAAGCAAAAGTATTTATCTTATTCGTCGAGTACAGTTGGGTCTGATGAGTCTTAGGCCCTCCTTGCCTCCGAGACCACGCTTCCGACTGTCAAAACAGTTGCTCCCATCAGTACCAAAAAATAGCAGATTGTAGGATTTAAAAAAGGGATGTAACGGAGAAAAAAACTATTACTCTAATAATGACGTTATGGTTCTGATAATAAAATAAAAAATCTAGGGCACCCGTATGAAAAGAGGTAGGCGTTATTTTCAGGTGACATGGTGGATTAACCCCATATGACAACTAATTAATTGACTTTTGTTAGTCGTTATATTATATTCTTTATAATATAATATTAAGAATATAATATTGAATATAAATAATATAATAGTATATTTTTAATAATATATATATACATATATAATATTATATATTTCTAATATTATATTATAATATATTTGGGTTGTTTCCTTTAGCCGTGAAATTAATATATGAAATATTTACATATTTAATTTTTGGCTCGACATTTTTTAATTAATTGAGATTATTCCGGTGGAATGTGGTCTGGATCGAGATTTAGATTGGAAACTTAATCTAAATCAAACAATTCGCATTTTTAAGCGAAAAGTGACACATGGAAAAATAACCCGTAACCTGGATTTGAACCAGGGACCTTCACTGCGTAGAAGTGAAGGTCTCTGGTTCAAATCCAGGTTGCGGGTTATTTTTTCATGTGTCATTTTTCGCTTAAAAATGCGAATTGTTTGATTTAGATTAAGTTTCCAATCTAAATCTCGATCCAGACTACATTCCACCGGAATAGTCTCAATTAATTAAAAAATGTCGAGCCAAAAAGTAAATATGTAAATATTTCATATATTATATTATAATATTAATATTATATTCGTAATATTTCATACGTTCATTTTGGTTATAAACGACTATATTAATATGTAACCGAATTCTTTACCATTCGCGTAACACGTATCATTAATTCCATATAATCAAATAATTATATGGATTGATACACTCATTCAAATTATTTGAAATTAAATTAATATTACATGGGGTCTTCAAGATTCCAACCAACTTTGGCGCATCGTCAAATTGTTCCTATGCAGATTTACGGCTAGGCGAAATTTCGAGGCTATCTTTCGTATTCAAACAATGTTTCTTCAATAGTTTCTTCGACACAGAATATATTTAAAAATATTTAAAAAATATTCAAAGTTGAAAAGTCGTGAAATATCAGTTGTTTCATAAAAAAAACTCACAACTTCTTCATTTTCAATAGTTCCTAGCTGAAATTTGAACTCTTCGAATATTATATTGTGAACAAAAAAATTATTGATATTGACACGGTTTGAAATATGTAAGTCTTTTAAAAAATCGTAGGGATAGTATATTTGGATTTTAAAAATATAAATACTACGGTGATTTGAATGTTTGAATGAATGTTTTATTTAGAACTTTGTGGAATATGAATCAATAAACACAAGGAAAAGGTTAGGAAAAAGTTCCAATAGTTTCTAACAGTATAATTATACTCCACATGACAGTATAAACTTGAAAAGACACAACTCAAAAATTCATAATTTATACGGTTTACAATTAGGATACCCACAAAAGTTTTTAATAATTATGTATTGGCGAAACCACAGTTCCATTAATGTTCAGAGCTCAACTGAAATCGTTTGAACTCGAAGCTGATAGTTTAAATTAACGTCGGATGCTGCAAGCGAGTGATTACATTCGAATAATTATTTACCAAGTTCGTAAAAAAATTGCAATGCAACAGTTAAAAAGTATTGTGTTTTATTATATGTCATCTGAAAAAAGCTTCTATTAAACAAATCTCAAAGTCATGAAATAAAATATATTAATATAATTATTTATAACCAAAATAAGTTTATGAAATATATAAGATAACTTACTGCAGTCTATGGAATGTTAAAGCCTAATTATGAATTTGCTATCACATAAGTGAGCTAGGGTTTTGCTAGGGTTTTGCCTTTTCTGGTAAAGCTACTAGCCTGATGATGACGGTAACTCTCTGACACTAAAATAAAAAAGTTAGGGTAACCCTATGAAATGAGATAGGCGTTATTTTGAGGCGTTACGGTGGATTAACCGCATAAGACAACTAATTGTAACCTATGGAATGCTAAAGTTTAATAATGAATTTGCTATCGTACATAAATGAGCTCAGTTTTCATTAGGAAGGTACGTGTCTTGTAATATCCAACGTTTTACGACATTACTTGTTTGGGAAAATTAATATCCGGTGTTACGTATAGAGGTATTAAGAAGAGCTCTTATTGAACGTGTAAAAGTTGTTTTGCGAAAGCTGGATTTACGAAATTGCCTAGCAGCGGCAAGTACGGATATTGACATTGCTGACGAGGCTATGAATTTTCTTGAATTACTTTTCGAAATCACTCCTATCACATTTCTCCCAGTCCTCGAGCAATTAAAGCATATCCGATGTATCAAAAGAGACGCGAATATCTTTCAGACAGCGAAATATCCGATGAGCGTCTTATTAAGCTTTAATAGCGGCGTAATAAGTCATACGTGGTTACACGTTCGCATGTCCGTCTTACAACGTAGAGCGAGTCTCTACGTATTACGTTCCCGAGGCTCGTAATTCAATTTAACTCGAGAGGACCCTCTCAACATCCCCATTTCATTCTACTTACACCCTTCGCGTTACCTGTCGGCTGGTGGTTTAAATTAATTTCGAAAGCCACCGTGTGCACTGACACATTACCAACCCTCTTCTCGTTTCCTAGTTCTCACCGAAATTTAGCAAACGCGCATCTACCGATACTAGAATTGTAATGTTTTCTTTTAGATAGGCGTACGTATTCGTATCCCATGTAATTGGATTAAAATGCTCTCACGGTCATGAATCTTTTGTACGTCACAGCTTCGAACTCCTCATAGAAACGAATTTTTGGACAACGCATACATCCGTAAGAGTGGAGAGATCACAGATGGGCGACATAGCGCAGAGTATATAGCCTGGTTGTCTTTTGATGGCACTAAAGTGCAATCGCGTTTACGCTATAGCGACTAATTCTATTTTTCACTCCCCATTTTTGCTGCGAGCAAGAATGCAACTTGCAATCCCGGATACCGGAGAGTGTGCAATCGCTAGCGGCTATCGCTATGGCTGTTGCTATGACTATGACTATGTTGTGTTTAAAAATATATATTTTTACGAATGAACTGGAAATGAGTGAGAAACGTTAATTAGATATCTGAATTACGTTTTTTCTTTTTTTTTCAGGTATGTCACATATTCGCTCATGGATTTCGAACCAAGTGGTAGCAACAGCATCTCGTAATGGATTAACCTCAGGACTGTGCGTGACTAGGTTGTAAGCTTAATACGCCGGAGTATGCCCAGATAGAAGGTTTTTCCGATTTATTTATTTATCTACAGCAGGCCCTCGTTACAACGATCCCTTCAAGATCAAACAAACGCCTTATAACAATCTGCCCCTCAATTCCCACTCTGCGTGGCTATGCGTGACTAGGTTGTAAACTTAAGGGGTAAAACCGCTCTAGGATTTTCAAAAAATCGATGTTTTTTTCGCTTAAATGATACTTTAGGGTCATAAAAACAATGTGCCATTTGATTTACAGTGGAAAACAAATGTTAAAAGGTTAGAGGTAAACAAAAATTTCAAGGATTGAAGTGTTCATAAAACTGTAAACGCGTTTTTCTCGAAATCTCTTTTTCCAAACTGGGAGGACGGATTTTTCGGGGACTATTGCATGGATCGATTTGAAATTTTTACAGTAGCTTCACAATAATATTCTCTTTGGAAGTATGTAGCCGTTTTTTGATTGAATGTAAACTTTTTTTTATAAACAATTTATTGCTCATTTTTAGGGCAACAAATGGATTCATTTCTTAAAAAATGCACCACTTCCACAAAATTTGATTGAAAAAAAACCCCTACGTACTTCCAAAGCCAATGGTATATAGATTATAAATTTTTTATTTTTTCTTCTATGACTCATATATGCCGCGAAATCCGTCTTCCCGTGGCGGTGTTTTCAAAAAAGCTGTTTTCGATGACAGGCTCTGTCGCCGCCATTTTATACGAAAATGACAATACAAAAATTGTTTTTCCTAATTCAATATGTGCTAAATAAACCCTCTGAAAATAAATTCTATTCAGTTTGTCATACTGCCAAAATAAATTGTCAAATTTAGGTTTTTTTTCTGCCTCTAGAGTGGTTTTATCCCTTAATGCGTAGAAATATGCACGGGACGACAATTTTCTGTATACGTTTTTGTTTATTGTGTAACGTGAAATTTGAAATGCATTGGGATATTTTGACATGCGCAATTTGTAAAAGAATAAGTACATTCTACACGTAAATAATTTCGTCATTAGAGAAAAATCTTTATCGTTGCTTCCAGCGATAACAAGATGCTAGTCTGCCTGTCGTAGGTTTTTAACCGTTTGAGTCCCAGGGGGTATTGAAAAGACACTGTCAAACGGTTGAGATAAGCAACCATTATATTTATAATGGTTATTAATTCCGCTAAAATTATACACATTTGATTATAAATATAATTTTGAATCATGGCATAATATTTATACATCTGAGATACACTACATATTATGCACATTTTCAATTTCAAGAGAGATAAAGTTTGTAGCTGGAGGTTATGTTATGAGATATTTGAAGGGGAGTAAATTTCAATTGACGCACTTTATAGATTCCGTGTGATTGATTGACGAGCTTTCGAAGCGGGAACTAGAAAGATTGTTATCTGGAGGTAACTTTGCGGATTATAGAGAGGGATTGTTATAAAGCGGAATTGTTATAGTGAGGTCCTACTATACTTGATTCAGCCAATCGATAGGTAACATGTAACTCCTATTCCTGCTCAATATTTTGAGACTACATTACACTTCAGAATTGCTAAAAATATTCGATAGCTAATTTTTATCTAAAATTTCTACAGCGAGCTTCCAGCAATTTTGCCAGTAACACTTTTGCCTTTACGCCACTTCTTCAAATACTTTACCAAACTTTTCATTATACCTGTAACGCCTGAAGCTCCTGTATAAAATGTTTTAGGTTTTACGTTTAAAACATTACTGACCTAGAAGGCTGATGATTAACGTTTTTTTCTTAACCTTTTCAGGACGGGGATTTTTACGTTGAAATTGGACTTTTGTTTTACTCGATATTTGTACATAAAATCAAAGAATTTGTCACGTCGAGTGCCTGACAAAATTGATGGTCGAAATTTCGTCCACTCCCGTCTGCAACGTAAAGTCCAATGTTAAAAATTTGATTTGGCGAGTTAAAAGTACTTTCCAAGGTAATTGGATGCGCTGAATACGAAAAAAATAATGAAAAATGTCTAGGAGACATCCTTGACCTTGAGAATTGCATTTCAAGGTCAAATTCATTGCTTCTTCCATTTTAGCTCGAAAATGGTATCCTAACGTTTTTGTATGCGTTGGAATGGTTACACTATTTTTTCTATATTCAACACATAATATTATCCTCAAAACAACTCGAAAATATTATGATACTTGAGTGGTCGAAATATCGACCAGTCCCGTCCTTTTAAGGAGCTTATGAAGGTATAACAATTAACCTTTTAAGGTTAATTATTATACCTTTATAAGCTACGTAAAATAACCAACTAGTTGTAAAACGAAACTGAAGATATGAAAAAATCTTATTGTTAGTAATTGACAACGTTGAAGTAATGTTGAAGTATCTACGTGTTAAACGTGTTTTAAACTTTTGTACTGACTGTTCCGAATTCTGTTCTCTATAATTTTTCAGATATTTTTTCCAATTAGAAGTAATCACTTTTTGAGTGTAGAGGACCTAAAAGCTTTTAGTAATGTTTACCAAATATTGTAATTGCAGATTGCACAGAGTTTCACGGGGTGGATTTTGACTCACCTCACGATTCTGATTGCAGTAAATTCGGCAATAACGACCGACTGGAGGCTGAAAATATGTGTTTAAATTTTATGTAGAAGTAGTCATTAACAGTGCTGAACCTACTGGTTATTTAAACAAAAATGGAAAGTTAGTGAAGTTGAGGTTGGGGAAGTGCGTCTAAATTGAACCGGTTCTTGATTCAGGAAATAATTCACATTAGAATTTTTTTTCGTGATAAATTATCGAACTAGCTGTAATAATATATAAAAAAATAAAAGCTAGTAGCAATTGAAAAAAGTAATGAAATAAATTAATTAATTGAGACTATTCCGATGGAATGTAGTCTGGGTCGAGATTTAGATTGGAAACTTAATCTAAATCAACTGATTCGGATTTTTTGAGCGAAAAGTGACACATGGAAAAATAACCCGTGACCTGGATTTGAACCAGGGACCTTCACTTCTCCGTAGTGAAGATGTTGTCCAACTGCGCTATCGCGGCAATTAATTAATTAATTGCTCAATTAATTACTTTACTTCATTAGTAATAAAAAAGTCGATCCGAAAATTAAATACCTAAAATATTTAATATGTTTTTTATTTTTCTAATACAACTTTTACGTTTTCGTTTATATGCATTTCATACGTTTCTACTTATAATTAAATCCACACTTTTTATAATCATTTTGACTTTTACCTTTTTCCTCACCCGTGGACCGAAATGGTGGCCCGTGAATAGGTAATTTTGTTTAAGTAGCCCAATATAAAGGTCTAAAGGTTTTAAAAATCTCTAGTAAATTTATAAGTTATAAATAAATGTAAAACGATAAATTGTAACGTATCCCTTAGACTTTCTCTGGGAAATATGAAACAATGTTAAAACTGTATTAAACAATTCCAACAGAAACTCGAAATATATTTCAAAGGAGATCCGTTTAAGTGAAAAGTGGACAGTAATTTTCAAGTGATTTTATATATTATAAAACATTTTAATCTGGTTAATGATATTGCATAACGGAGGGTCAAGTTAACGAAGGAGAACAATATGTGCTTAACAAGAAATGCAAAACAGGAAACAATACAGTTTACAGGTGGTTACGGTCTACAGGCAACGCAAACCCATATTACACTTGCGGCAAAGTTTTAATAAACGATTTTCATTTGCATGCTTCATTCTAGTCGTGTCGTCTCCCGCCTTACACGTCAATATAAAGCGAATCTGCATTTGATATTTATTTCTTTTGATTAATTATTATCGAATCATAATTAGCAATAAATAAGTTAACAGCACACAAACAAAATCATTAAATACTTCAATTTTCAGCACTATGCAGGGTCGAAGATGCGTCCAGCTAATAAATTTTTAAGCCAGAAAATAAATTTTTTTAATTTTTAAAAATCGAAAAAAAATAGTAATTATGGAAGGCCCACTACCGGACCGGGCTTAAAAGTTGCAGGACGGATAGAAGTTTAAAATAGAAAATCTTCAAGAAAATCGAAGGATACACACAGTTTTAAAAACACGATTGAAAACTTAAAATTGAAAAACATTGATTAAAAACACTTTAAATATTTTTTTTGTATTTTTTTTTTCTGTAAAGGCCATCTAAAAACGAAAATTTTGAAAAAAAAATAATTGAATTTCGACCATTATTAGGAAAGTTATGAGCAAAAAACCAAAAAGAGGGCGGTTTTTTTGAAAATTCGATATTTTTTTAACCAGTGATAAAAAAAATCTCAAAATTTACCAGGAAGCCTCTTTTGAGGGGTACTAAAAAATACCAAAAAATTAAGAAAATTTAAAAAAAAATTTTTCAAACTGTCCGATTTGGCGTGGAATGTCCCATATGTTTATAATAATTTTCTATGCAAAAAATAAGCAAAGATTTAAAAATGAGGAGGAACAACGTTCGTTGGAATTGGCTAGTAACTTATAAAATTCGTTAAGAAAATAATAAATAAGCTTTCGTATCATAAAATAATAAAATTACATACAAGAATAACAAATGCTACAGGATATTTTCTAAGATATACAAATTTTTTTATAATAATTATATATAAAATAATGGGCGCTAATATTCAATCTAAATTGCAGTTAAGGGAAGACTAAACTGAAAATTGAAAATTCGCTGCTGTTGTCTTTAAACTTTTTTTTATGGTTCCCTAGGAGTAAAATGAGGTTTTTAAGAGATTCCACCTAGTGACAGCCCCCAAAACAAAGATTTATAGCCTACAACCCAAATTTTATACGTAAAACAGGTGTCAGAGAGAATAAGGCCATGCGCAAAGTGAAAAGGTATATATGACTGCTGGACATCTAAAATAATTAAAAAAGCCCTAAAAAATAATAACTCCAGATTAGAATTTCAATTTATACCTTATTTTAAGAAAATAAAAATTTCTTATATTTACTTGTCAAAGTTTCCTATTTTTCAGTTTAGTCTTCCCTTAATTACTAATTTTCTACGAATATTTCTTGTTTTCTTGAAGCATATTTGTTGTAACAATTTTCATTTTTATAATAATTTCCTTTTCTCAATGTACGAGGGTTAATTCTAATCGATGGCTTTTCAAATTTCGGTAAAACCACCAAATTGAGCTTTTACTGTATAATATACAAATTTCTTTATAAAAAATACAGACAAAATAATAGGCGCTAATATTTAGTATAAAATTGCAGTTAATTACTAACTTTTTACGGATATTTCTTATTTTCTTAGTTTATTTCATTATTTTATCTCGTGGAAGCATGTTTATTAATTTTTGTAACAATTTTCATTAGAAAAAAATTTCCTTTTCTCAGTGTATATGAGAGTTAATTCTAATGGATGGCTCTCCAAATTTCGGCATGAGCCACCACTTGGAGCTTCTACTGTATAATACTCAACTTTCAATGGTTTTTCAGATGTTTGTTTCAAGTTATGTGATTTTTCAGCTAGTCAATGCTGTTACAAAAGATTCTTTTGTCAAACAGTCGGCTAATGACGGTATTTGAGGAGGCTGACGTGTACCGGTAAAAAGTAACACGGTTGGGGGGATGATTACAAGGTATAGAAATAGACGTTTCATTGTTGTGAAATAAAAGTAGACAACAAAGCGAATGAAAGCAACGAGTGTGGCAGAACGAATGTGGGTTGTGATAACAAGCGTTGTCTCGCGTACCCCTTATTGATAGCGCGTTACGTGTATACGTTACACAGCCGGGAATAAACAAAATTTTTCTGTTCGATACGTTGGCGAATTCCAAATAATATCCTTTTTCGCGGAAGCGGTTTCTACGGACTCGAATGAAGGATTCAATCGAAATTCCAATTCTGAAAAATGTGATGGCGGAGATACGGCAACATTTATCCACTCGGATTACGGAACAACGCTTATCTCGCGTGTATTATATATGTATATGGAAATTCAAGTGCAAAGTTCCTAAAAGCTAACTGCCAGCGGAAAGTTGCAGTGTGACTTTAAGAAACTCCTCTGGGGAAACTATATATTTCTTTGGCCTACATGCATACGCGTTTCGTGTGAAAGATACAAATGTAACCAAGGAAATTACATAGCGAGTTTCTGCACCTCATAGCATGGAAGTTCGTTAAAACCCTTATCTTATAATACTTAATAATAAGACAAACTCTGCACCGCTAACTTTGTAAACTTCATTCCTGATGTTATGAAATTTGCACATATTTTTGTGCTTATGCGTACAGATCTACTTAGCGGTTACATCTGACAAGGGAAGGCAGGGAGGTATCCCTCCACTATTTTCTTGAAACTTTGCCTGTAAGCAAATCATCAAAAAGTTATTAAACACGTGTTTTTTTCTAAGCTTATAATACGATGACTTAGGGGTAAAATCTACCTCTAAAGTTCACCCCGTAAAATACATTTTTATCGATATTTTCACTTCAGATCAATATTTTTGAACCAAATAAAGTCCAAATTGTTTATTATAAAAAAGTTATTTTTAAGAAAATCCGAGAAAAGGGATCGAAACGTCAGTAAAAAATTGTAATTTAGAGCGTAATTATTGGTCAAATACAACGAAGAGAAATAAAATTCATATTTATCAAAACCTGACCAACAAATAAAAGCACTTTATTCAGAAAATGGTCCCAGGAGGCCCGAACCTCCTGGGCCGGTACAAGTTATAAAGAAAAAGATCATCGCTATAGTTTTAACCACAATTTTCGCGCGAATTCAATGTACAATTTGAGGGTCGCTACACAGTTATGTTTTTTACGCAGCCCCACCCAACAGAGGGCCAGGGACATATAGTTAATTATTAAAGAGGGGCCTTATAGGCCGCTTTCCTTATTTTGCAGTGGGTAAAATCGTCTTAAGTACATTTTCGCAATAAATAATCACAAAATAACTAAAAATAACTAAAAAAATTATTTTTACAAACTAGACGCAAAAGTAAACTCTACGTATTTTGAATTTTCCGTAAAAATGCTCCTGCTTTGGGTAAACTACCTCTAACTAAATTTCGATATTTTGTATACAGTAAAACCTCGATATAACGGACTAATCGGCAGAAGGGGGTGTCCGTTAAAGCCGAAAGTCCGTTATATAAAAGTAGGTTTAAAATAAATCAAAAAACTTTTTTTTTTAAATACACTGTATTTAGATATAAATAAAAAATACAAAACACAAACAAAATTCTATGTAATTGTCTTCGGACACTCGTCGTGAAGTGACGTTGCTGTTTGATATCGACGCGCTTGCTTTCGGTAATACCTACTTTGAAAAAGGAATCAAGTTTTGTTTGCACTTTTGAAGTTTGCTGTTTTTTTATAATCAACTCTCTACAATTACGAAAATGCGTATAATAAATTTTTTTACATTCGACCGGATTTTTTGTCCCTTATATCCGAAGTCCGTTAAATAGAGGTCCGTTATACCGAGGTTTTACTGTACTGAAATTTGAAATTTCATATACTGGAGTTTTTTGTATTGCTGATCACGAACCTGCCATAAAAAAAATTCAAAAATTTTAATTAGTGGATCCAGTATAGTGAACGAAGCTTTTTAACAATGTTTAATTTAGATGAGAAAAAACAATTTGCGTCGGTTGCTGATGATCTACTCATATGCAGAGTTTCAAGAAAATCGGGGAGGAACATCCCCAGCGCTCCCTTGTGAGTAACGTATAACCTTTTTTACTTGATAAGTTTAGAGAAATGTAGGAATTAATCAGGAATTAATCAACTGTCAGAATAGTATTAGGAGAAACCTAGTAGCCTATTATTGTTTTTCCTTTCGAGGGATTATTTGTAATAGGCTTTTCACGCGTTGACTTGAAAAATCGGTTTAGTTGTTTCGCCGATTCGATATCCACCGAGTGTCATCGGCTCTGACGGGTTTCCAATAATGCCATTTAGTCTCGCCGCCAAATCACGCCATGTTCTCTTGAACAAATACTCTGATGAATTTTGAAATAACTGGGACACCCGGTGACCGAACAATAAGATTTTCGGAATATTCGAAAATAAGGGAGAGGGGGTTAATTGAACCAAAGATTTTTTAATAATTCTTTTTTAACAGAATCATCAAACACGAATAACCTTTTTCTTAGAAAATAGTAGCTTGATATTCACTTTACAATTTTCAATAGATAAATTAGTCGGTAAGCGAATATAATATGAGAAAAAAAGTAATTATTCAACCGCGTCGAGTGATTCAATTAACCTCCACGCAGGGGTAATGGAGCCACTGGTTGGAGTCAAGCATTACGGTAATTAGTACGTTAAAAATTATTACAAAATTATTTCAGGGAGATTTTACCAAGAAATGACAAAATAAGTTTTAGTGTTTGTCAACACAAAAACGTGAATGTTTCGAAATTGGATGATCATAATGATTTCAAATTTTGGGCAAATCAAGGGTTTACAAACTGGGACATAATTCTGAAAGAGTACTTTAATTTTTGATTTTTATGATGTTGTTAAGTCAACTGTTTCAGTTGCCCCGTGGTTCAATTTACCCCCCTCTCCTCTTCGAAAAATATATTCGGTTCTTTTAGACTATTTGCATAATTATAAATATTTTGCCAATGATGTTTAATTCCAAGGAGACAAAATATTTGTATTTTTGTAAAAGGTCAAAAAGAAAAACTAAGAGATTTCATCAAAATGAAACGAAAAAATTGACCAAAAAATACAGATATCAGAAATATGCAACAATTGATTTCCGAAAAGCTAAAATTTTCATTCATGTATTTGTGTTCCGATCCACAAACTTTTAATTGGACTTCCCATTTTTTATAGAAATAGGAAACAAGATCAAGATCCAGGAAAGAGAAAGTTTAGCTCTTCTATCTGAATGAGATGCAGGCTTCAATAAAAGCATAAATGCTAGGGTTTCGCCGCTGTTGTATAAAATTCTGAAAGTTTCTCAGTTAATAGTAAACAGCACTAGTGCGAAAATAGCTTCAAGGATTTCACAAGAGCGCAACCTAATCGTCAAAAGACTCCCAAAGTTTATCACTTAGCTCGGGTTTCTAATAGTCTCCTTCAACGCTTGAACCACTTCCAGTTCTCCTTCTCTTACTTGCCCCGGCACTCATCTTCTCCCTGTCTTCCTTTCTTTGAAACTTTAAGATTGGGCTTCGCACTTCGATTCACCCCGATCTCACTCCCCTCTGCTAGATTAATTAATCTTTATCACACAGTATAGAGCTCACGAGTTCGAACTCGTATGTGTCATTACGAGGTATAGATGCCAGGAGTCCGTTCTTATAGCTATAACGGCAGTAAACTTCGCACATAAACCGAGAGCTTTCGATTGGTAACGGATCTCTACCCCAGAGATCTACCCTAGAACTAGCTGTGATCACATTGGAGACGATGGAGATTAATTTCTGCGTCGATAGCTTCTATTTTTTTTTGTTTGGCTTTGGTCACATGAGTCATGGCTACACGTTCTACCTAATCTTAAATGTACACTCCGGTCCATAAGTCACCGGACACTTACTCGTTTTCAGCAAAATTATTATTAAAACTTGGATACAACTCTCTAGCTTGATTTTATTGTTGATTTTGTAATATTTAGGTATTTTACGATAATTTCGATATGTAAAAATAGAAATAATTATTAGTTATTTAAATAAATGTTTAAGAAAGGAACTGCGTGTATCCATGTGTTAATAATTATTTTGCAGAAAATGAGGAAATGTCCGGGGACTTATGGACGGGGGTGTAGATAGGTAAACCAACCAGTGAATGGCCGAATTGTTGAGTTTACGTATGTTTCAGGTTATATTTGAATAAATTGATTAATAATTATGAAAAAACTGTTGAAATTGCATAAACAATTCATTTTTGTATACATTTGTGTTTTAAAATATCGTTACTTTTTGCTATCGCAATTACTTTCAAATTAATTATAAAGTGCACCATGTGTAAAAGCCCAATAGGTGACCGAATACTTGCGGAATATTTTCAATAAGTATATTATTGATTACTATTTTCTATCACACTTATACGAAAATATGGAAAATTCAAGCTCTAAACACATCAGGTTTTACTTTTACTCACTTCAAACCTTACAATTTATACGTCTTTGTGGAATGGTCATTCACTGGCATGCGGTCAATTACTGCAGCTTACCCTAGATGTAATACAATAGAGCTACGATTTTCCTGTGTTTCAAAGCTAAGAGCTTATGCCTAGGAATTGAAAAACTATGATGATTTTCAAGAACTTTTTTGCCGTTTTAATAATTGTCGATTAAGGCTAAAAAAATACTACCAAAAACTCCATATTTGAAATATATATTACCATATGAATTTTTGTGGAAGAAACTATTAAAAAATGAAAGCAGTATTCGGAATCGACATAAACGCTACGACATCTGGTGGCAAAAAAACAAACTATACTTAGAACCAATGTTGTAGCAGATGTATTATTTATTACTGTGATAAAGATTGAAATGAGCGGCGTAAATTATTCTCCCAGAGTTAAAAGTAAATATATTGTGCGTTGTTCAGTGCAAGGTTAACACAGTAATTCTAATAAAGACTTGTCCATCTGTAAAAATTTGTAGGTTAGATAAGTATCTAACCTACAAATTTTACAACTTACCTGCAGCAGTATAACAGTAGAGCTATTATATGTTTGCACTTTCCGAAAAGCCCGGCTTTACATGAACATTTCATAGCAACTATTTTACCATTTTGATCGATTTCACCGCTAATTTCGTGCGGCAATTCTCTTAAATGTGATGTTTTCAGACACAAAGCACTCAAATGAATTTTTTAATTTTCAATGTTTTTAGCTATTTTTAGTAAATGATTCGCCTCTAAAAGGCGCGTACCTTCTATAATACTTCTCGAGGAAAGATTTGCTTCCGCCCACGAGTATATTTCGGTTATGTCAATCAACATAATTGCACAAAGAATAAAAAATACATGTATACCGTCTGTATACCAGGTTCTACGAGCCGCCATATTGTATAGGCTCCGCCCCCATGTCGATTCTCAATAGCTCGTCTCCTAGAGTGTTCTTTTTCTAACTCACTTGTGGTACCCACAATATAGTCCGAACGGCTTATCTGAAATTAAAATACAGTAGAACCCCGTTACAACAATCTCAATGGGACCGAACAAACGCCTTATAACAATCCTGCAATCAATTCCCGCTTTGCGTGGTTATGCGTGACTGAGTTTTAAGCTTAATGCGCAGGAGTATGCGCAGATGAAAAATTTTCCCTCTACGTTTTTGTTTATTGTGCAACCTCAAATATGATTTGAATTCAAATATTTTTACGAGTACAATTTCTAAAAAGTAAATATATTATACGTATAAATAAATTCCGCATTACAGAAAGACCTTTATCGTTGGTTCCAGCTACGACAAAATACCGTTCTGCCTGCCGTAGGTTTTTAAAATTAATAACTATTATATCTAAATATAGTAATTATTAATTGCGCTACAATTATGCATATCTTATTATATGTGTGATCTTGAATTCACGCATAATATGTACCCATTTGATATACAGGTACACTACACATTCACATTTCCAACTTCAGGAAAGATAAAGATTGACAGATAGAATTTATTTTACAAGATATTTAAAAGAAAGTCAATTTCAATTGTCGCGCCTTATAGGTTCCCTGTGATTGGTCGACAAACTTTTGACGTGGGAACTAGAAAAATTGTTATCGAGGGGTAATTTTGCGACTTATAGAGAGGGATTGTTATAAGGTGAAATTGTAAGGTTCTACTGTAAATGAAGATTGAATCAGTAAATTGTTTTATGAAAGGGTTTTTTAAAAAAAAATTATAAAAGAATTAATTTCTGTAAAATTGTTTTGCAAAATTGATTATTAAAAATTAATTTTATTATTGTAATTCATATTATTAAGAATTCAATTTATTTCTTTGCTTCAAACAAAAACATTTAAACCCAAAAGAAAATGCTTCATGCTCTTGATGATGCAATCTTTATTTTCTTTAATTTCGGGTAGACAACTGTCCCGATTAATGTGCTGCTAAGCAAAATACTTTCCTTACGAAGCAAATACCCAGTTTTTTATCACGAATTTCATGTACTCAAAATTTATAACAATTATTTAAACTTTTCTATTTGAAATGCAATTTTAAACAGCAAAAAGTGTAAACTTCATATTGAGTCTTGATGATAATTAAAGACGAAATCGTTGTTCCTTTTACTGTGCCCCTCCAATGTTCATTGAGTATACATATTAATGTTCCCCCAGTTTGTGGGCTTGTACATTTTAGTTGCTGTAAATCAAATTAATATTCATTTTATATACTTAGAAACTGTTGGAAATGGGTTCATTTAAATAAAATGCTCAGGTTTATACTTTTAAATAATAATACTTTATTACTCTACGCAACAGAAGAGAGACCCTTTCGTTATGACTTTTACAACATAACTAACTAACGCAATGGTCAAAAAGGGACACGGTGGTTGATAATCTGAGTTTAAGTGACTAATAACTCTTTTCTAAATATCCGAGGCCTTATCGCTTCTTTGTATAAATAAACAGCCGAATTCGAGGGAATATATGAGTGGATAAATACAGCATTTCTCTTCATCAGAATAAGAGACTAATAGAACAAAGATTAATTTTTGTATTTGGGTTTACAAAGAAAACCTAACGGAAACCATAACAATTTCTTAACGTTTTGGACAGAAAAGTTCCATGAAACCGTCAAATTCATGATTATGAATTTTAGAAAAATATTAATAGGACTATACAAATTTAAAAATGTAAAATATTTTATATACACCTATATTAGTAGTTTAACTTTAAGGGGTTAGGCCACTCTAGAGGCCGAAAAATAGGCCTTTTTTAGGAATTTTTTTTAGACAAACTATAAAATAAATCGCAATTACGAAAAAGGGTGTTTATTATACATATCATTGACTGTATACACTAATTTTTTTGAAGCGATTATATTCAAAATGGCGGCTGTTCAGCGTTTTCGCGAAGACGCCTCGGTTTTTCTACGCCAAACTGCCGGAAACGTACCGCCTGTAATTTTTTAATTATAATAAGTCAGTTACTTTTTTTCGGTTATACATTAGAGCAGCCATAAAAGTACATATCACTTTTTCGATATATTGATTTTTGAAAAAATGGAGCACTTCTGACAAAAAATTGCCAAAAAAATCGTCAGAAAATTATTAAGAACAAATGAACTATGCAATATAAAAAAAAGTGATATGTACTTTCATGGGTAATGTAATTTTATAAATATATTTAAAATTTCAAGTTAATCGGTTAAAAATTGTCTGAGTTCCGTTTCCGGCAATTTTGAAAAATGAAGTTTCGAGATAAACGCATTTGAAGTTTTGAGGGACCATTTAAGACCAAAAAAAATCGATTTTTCGAAAATCCTAGAGTGGCCTAACCCCTTAATAAAAAGAATATTCTGTATATTATTTTTATTCCATTCTTTCTATGACTTAATTTAAATACAAAGATATATTAATTGGGATAGGCATACAAATGGGGACTGTTACCCTAAACTATTCCAACAATATCGTGGTTACTGTAAGTGTTAGGAAAAAGGAATGCTATACCCTGTTGTATACTTTCTAATAATTTCAATTAATACTCATTAGAATGATAATTAAAAAATTCTTGAAAATCACGTTATTTTTCCGATCCCAACTAGACATAACCCTATAACCTTTTATCAAACCTAATGAAAATCTATTGTTCATTAATTTCTTGTGAAATTTCTATTGGTTGATTGCGAACTTCATTGAATGGCGTCTTACCCATAGTTTATGTTAAATAGCGCCATGGTGTAAAGAAACGTCTTGAAGCAACGGAATAATTTTACTGCAATTTAATTAGAGAAGAGGGAAGGAAGCTACAATTTACATTGGATAGTATTTCCATGCTTAAGGGGAACTTTAGATGGGAATGGAACTACTTTCTTCCTTGAAAAACATTGTTCTTCGCTTTCTAAGTTCTCCGGTGGCATTGCAGTGCCTCTTTGCCGGTGAAAAGAAAATATTGAATCTCGATTAACCCGGAGCTTTGCTATGGTTTGTTCTACTGATTATAAAATGTCTCTTGTGTACACATAGAATTCGGATCCAGTCGCCAATCCACCTTCCGTGTTATTAATTTTGCGATTATTATGAAAACACAAAGGAGAAGGAAGCTTTGTGCCATTTTCGCAAGGGTTTTTTAATATCTTTCGTATAATTATTCCATGGGTGATGTATATATATACATAGATACACACATACACACGCAAAATCGAGTCACGAGCACCAGCGGGTTAATTAAACCGCAGAGGGTATTGCGTATACACGACACGATGCCCCAAGTTTTAGAAGAGTTTTCGCAACCTCTTCTCATTCTCGTTTTATCCATCTCTTGATTTTCTTATTGAATGTATGTTTTTTTTCTTATTTTTTGTCATCATTCAATGAAAGGATTCGGTTTTACATGCAACGTAAAAATAACTCTATAATTATTTGAGGCTGATCGTTACCCTTTAAGAAATTATTGCCACTCACGGGCTCTGGACGGCTATGGCTATGGTTTTGGTTATAACCATAGCCATGATTATGGCTGTGGCTATGATTGTGACTATAGCTATAGCTATGATTATAGCTACAATTATGGCTATGGCAATGGCTATGACTATGGCACTGGCTATGGCTACGTTGATTTTGAAAAAGTGATCATAAACACAGCCATGATTATGATTATGACTATGATTGTGACTATGGTTATAACTGTGACTAGCTACAATTATGGCTATGACTATGGTTGTGGCAACGGCTAGGGCTATGGCTGCTTTGTTTTGAAAATATATACCTTTCAGGATGAATGGCTATAAGTTTAATTTTGGCCATGGGTATCAGTCTCTTGATATGAATGAGGAACATAAATTAGGAATTTGGAATACATGCTTTATTTAGTTACTTCACTTGCCCAACTATGGATTTGCACCCAAATAACTGCAACTGCATCTGGTAATGAATTCAGAATGTTAAAAAATGAAACTACCGTCAGATCAGCAAACAAATAGGCAATGTGACTTTAAATAAATTATGTAATTATATAATTATAGTAATTGTAAGGATCAAGTCTAGTGATATTTTCCGATCATGAAATTCTGAGGTAGTTCTCCTATTATAATCAACTACAAAAGTACAGACTCTCTGCAATAAAAGATTGCCTCCTTATTTTAATATAGTTATGGTTATAAATATTTGACCGAGTGTGTACAAAATGTAGTATAATCGACTTTTGTTTATACCAACTACAATGACCTTTCTATACACCAACTTTCAATACATCTGATAGGATGCGTATATAATGCGTATTATAAACGTGCACATCAACACAGTCATCAATTATCAGCGTTATAAATGTTTTAACAAACTATAACTTTCAAACTAAACTGATAATATTTATGATTCTTTTTATAATATCTACTACAAACTTATATACCACCCTTTAATTTATTACTAACATCTTAAAATCCATCCTCATGAAAAAAAAATTAACAAGTACAGTAGAATCTTTCTACAAGATACCTTCGATTTTCGTCCTACAAGATACCTCGCGTTCCCCTTCGCTATCCACTACCCCCACTCCTAATGCTTCTTCGCCTCTGAATGTTTGAAGTCGCTGGCTCCATACAAGGTACCACGGAAATAGATGACAAAAAATGAGAATTATTTGCACATAACGATTTTTGTTATCTATTATCATAAATTATTAATTATTTAAGATAACATTTTAATTTTTTGTTGGTTTAAAATTCATAGAGAATTTTCAAGGACTTGTAAACGTAATTTTTTGTCGGGGACATGAACTCAAGCCTATTTTGATGTGTTTCAAATGTTTAAAATTGATTTACTTACGGGAGATAATTGCACAAAAGGTAAAAATAACTTTTCTTCTCTTTTTCTTTCTTGCCGACACTGCGAGAACTCCTCGTTTGTGGACTTCTAGTCACGTGACAAAAAAAGAAGGAAAAGGATATGGAATACAAAGCAACTTACATTATCGGCTTAACTTTAAACTACTTTTGCATGGTATCTTGTACGCCGATCGTGAGATCTATTTCATATTCCCCTCCGATCCCTTGTGGTATCTTGTATGGAGATTCTAGTGTACAACTGAGAGAGGTACTCCCTACGCTTGCTATGCAAAAATTGCTGTTTTTAATTGCCTATATCTCCGTTTTTAAACGGACGATCGAGCACGAATTACTAACGGATAGAAAAAAATATATTTAACATCTCACAAGAATTTCAGAAAAATCTTTAAAAATGCTTCCGTGGAAGAACTATCTTAATGCGGTCATAAATATGACGACAGCCGAGTAGAAATTTCATTTTCATAATACTTGTTTCAGTTTCCAATTGGTAGGTAACACCATCTGTAAACCCTACATTATAATACTTTGACTCTTCCTCCTACTCAACATTTCGACCCAATTTTAATATTTAAATTGCGTCCGAAAATATTTGATAACCAGTTTTCATCTAAAATTCCTAAAATGAGCTCCCAGCTACTTCGCTAATAATAGTTTTGCCTTTAAATTACTTCTTCAAATACTTTACTAAACTTTTCACTATACCTGTAAAACCCAAAGCTCCTGGGTAAAATGTTTTATGTTTTACGTTTAAAATATTAATGACCTAGGAAGCTGATGATCTAGTTTTCTCTTTGGTAATTGATATAAATTCATAAGCAACCTAAAACTATTAATTCCGTTGTGAAAAATTGAAGGAATGAAAAAATCATGAAAACTATAGTATTGTAATTGAAATAGATTTTCTTAATTAATACCACATTTTTTACGGAGGCATAATTGCTCTACTAACAATTCACGATTTTCAAAAAAGATTGAATTAAGGGGTTACATATAGTTGGCGGCCGAAAAATGGCGTGTTTTTGTGAATTTTTTTTGGGAAAATGATTGCAGGTTTCGAACTGTTTTTTTTTCGTAGTAAAGGTTATATCTTCGACTATGTTTAATAATTTTTTTATTGAAAAAAATTCACAAATGTAGGAGATGCAATGCATTTCCCGGACCGTTGTTCAAAAAAGGTCTTCTGCGGTGACCACTGTATCTTCCACCTCACTCGTCAAAAATCAAAAAATCAAATAGATTATGTTTTTGCATGATATTATCTAGTCCTCAATCGAAGGATTTAAGAAAATATTAATTTTTGGAAAAATGGTCGGCGATTGAACGTGAAAGTCTAAATTTTGATGAATAAATCACTTCATTTTCGTCGACCATTTCTTCAAAAATTAATATTTTCTCAAATCCTTCGATTAAGGACTAGATAATACGATGCAGAAACGTAATCTATTTGATTTTTTGATTTTAGACGAGTGAGGTGGAAGATACAGTTGGTCACCGCAGAAGACCTAGCGGTCCGGGAAATGCATTGTATCTCCTGCATTTGTGAATTTTTTTCAATAAAAAAATTATGGAACATAGTCGAAGATATACCCTTTACTATGAAAAAAAACAGTTCGAAACCTGCAATCATTTTCCAAAAAAAAATCACAAAAACACGCTTTGTTTTCGGCCGCCAACTAGGTGTAACCCCTTAAACTTCGAAATAATTCTAAATACAAATTTTAGAATTGTTTCTCTAATTGATTCAAGTTGCTCGTTGGACTTTTTAGAAAAACATTACCCTTCGCGTGCTGTCGCTTTAAAACAGTGACTGAAATTAATGTGAAGTGAAAATATGCAACGGGGAAAAAAATGCCCATAAATTGTCTGTATCGACCAATGAATGTCGCATTAAAGGGAGTCTAAAAGTATTTGTTTCTAGAACTCTGTCGCCTCTGAAGAGCACTCATTTTTCTTGAAACACGTCACAAAGAGAGAGAATTTTTCACATCGAGCTGCGATTCGTTGTTTATCTTTCCACAGTGAAATAAAGTTCCACATATTCTGAAATCCAATCGAACAATTGTCGAGTTTATTTGGAAAGAGGGACAAAAGAACAAGAGGAAATTCAATGCCTTTGTTTCGTGTCTCTCAAAAGTTCGTAACCCACTTGTCTAAAGCATTCTACTTTGATCGTATACGGTATATACAGCGGGTACGTATAGAGTTTTGTAGGAGGAGGTGTTGACGATGACAGGGAAAAGGTGGGAAAGGGCGAAGTAGCTGATCTCACAAGCTCGGCGCTATATTTCCATACAGCGCCTGCTGGGAATCGAGAAATGTAACCGGAGTTCCAATTACTTCACTTCGGCGTGCAAATGTACCTAGTGGTGAAAAAAGCACGTGAAAGATAGGACGAGCTAAGCTCACACAATACGTCACGTGTCGGCTTGAGTATTAAGAAAATACCAGAGCGTGCGACACATGAATCGAACTGGCTTACGGTACCATTCGTTACGCCGGCTACTAAATTTATCTTCCAGAAGCAAATTAGAAAATCCATACCTTTTTCTTTTTACTCGCCTCTGACATCGCCGTGAACATCGTGAACCTCATATTTCATGAAGAGGGAACCGGGAAAATGCTTCCAGCGCACCCAATCGTTATTAAGTTTCATTGCTGGAATCTAAATCGATGTACCTCTTAAAAAGTGATAGAGGACGTGCGCCTTTATTGGACCACTATTTTCCTAAATTAGGCAAATCCGCCACTTTTCCAAAATATTTCATTACCAGGATATGAACAAACGAAATTGAATTAAACGATATATGAAATCTTTCCAAAAAAAAAATAAAATAAAAATGCGTAGAATAAGAATATAATAATTAAATTTATTGAATTTTAACTGGCAAGAGCCGAACACTCGAAAGCGAAGCTGCAGAAATTACAATATGCGTGTATTTTTCTAACAAACAACTGTCATAGTAGACGCATTTGTTGAAACGCTACTAGCTTTTGTTATTCTATATACCACTACAGCTAGTTTGAGAGCTTTAATGTGAATTACTACCTGAATCAAGAACCGCTCCCATTTAGGCGGTGGTCCAATTTAGCCGCACTTCCCCTAACTTTTCAAAACGGTTCCAATATGCAAATGGTGGAGGGAAGGAGAATAAAGAGGATTCACGGGTCGCCTATTTGAACTTTATAAAGTGCTATCCTGAGGCAGGTTTCTGTGGAGAAAAAGTCGCAAGAACTCAATCCTCGCCCTGAAGTTCAATTAATTAAAAAATAAACTTCGAGTATCGAAAAATTGTTACGTTAATGATGTCAGGTCCCGTGGAGTTTCATTTAAGATGGGAACTCTGCTTTCCGAATAAAATGTTACTAAAGGCCTACGATTCATTCTTCTTAACATGCACACTCTTTTCATCTCCTATGAGGGATGAAAAGGACATTATACTGCTCTCCACTGATGAACTTGCCCTTGAGCAAACTATGGCGAAATTCATCGAGAGTTAAAAACTGCTTTGCTTACAGTCTCCAACGTCCAGTGAACTTTATTTGAAAGCACTTACTTGTATCCCCTCGCTTTCTGTACATTGTATATACTAGCTGATCCTGGCAAACGTTGTTCCGCCTCATTATGAAATGTTTTTAGGTTCTTTATATATATATATATAACCCACAATGAATATGTAGCACCATCCACTGAATGCAAAGCAGATTAAAATCAATTTTTTTTCGACCGAAACGTTTTTTGCATGTATGAATGAAATCAGCCAGTAAATATAGAAGTTAGACTCTATCGCCACCTAACGGAATGAGACACAACTATAAACCTTACTCGCGACCTCAATAACATATGTCGCGAATATGACCTCAATAGGTCTAGTGGTATGACAGTGATGATGCCGTTTACACTCGTACAGTGAGATTTATATAGAAAGAAAAGAAATGTTGTTTGTTGAGCGAGCCATTGAAGAATACAATGTCAAGAAAGGTTTTCAACAGTGTCAAACTAAGTCATGCAATTGAAGGGTGCAAACACCTATTATGGTATTCTACAATAGTTATTGGATTACGTACCGACTGGAAACATCTGCGAAAATCATAAAATTTCGATTGATTCTTTAACTTTTGCTTTTCATACTTTTCTTGTTAAATTTTTGTCAATTAACCTCTAGACTATCAGAAAATCTAAATGTCGAAAAGGCGTAATACATAAATTCACACACACAAACACACGCAAGGGCGCACGCGCGTGCACGCGCAAAGAGTATCTATTTTATCTACCCAAAATGTGAAATGCTCCCTTTGCATCTTGTATGCATGTATTCGTGTTCTGTCCATAGATGTCTAAAAAAATAAAATAAAAGCTAAAAAGAAAAAAAAAACAAAACAAATAAATAATTCAACCACACTCTGCGTCGCCGTCACACTAGAAAATTGGACAATGCTAGACTACAGTGATACTGATACCACTACTTCTAAATTTCATGAAATTTTGGTATAAAGGTACAAAAATTGAATATTTTCAAAAACCGTCTTCGCCTTCTTCAAAAAACGATCCAAAAACCCGTAAAAACCATTTTTTTGGCCAAATTTGGAATTGAGAATTTTCGCTTGCCTACCCTCAGTCGGCGGAAAGTCTAAATATAGACGCTACGAGGGATCAGAATGTTACACGGGTATACATATATCCAGTATGTAATAGATACATAACTATAATATATTTGGAAACTTTCTAAGCAAATAACAAGCTACAAATGCCGGTGGTCTATAAAGGATATAAATAAAAATTCGGATTGTATTAGGTTCTAACATATATTCGTCCCGGTTTTTTGCAATCAATCGCGAAGGAGAGAAACGCGACCGAATTATGTTCCAACCCAGCATATAATATTAAGACGTTAAATGCCATGTCGTTCATCAGTGACCGGCACTGAACTTTCCGTTCAGGCCGAGCCGGTTATGATAAGTGCAATAGTGTATACCATCGCGTCCCACGCGGCATGAATAGGTAGTCACGTAATTTTGAGCCGCATTCAACGTGTAATCAACTTCCTAACTGCTCAGTCATAAAATAACAAAGGAAATTTGGAAAATATGAGAAAATGAAAATGTTATGGCCAAAACAAATAGGGAAAAAGTTGCCGCACCCTGTATATATACAGTAGAAACTCCGTACAAGATGCCACAAGGGACCGGAGGGGAATATGATTCCGAAAATTACCGTTCCCCCACTCAGCGGCCTGCTACGCCGGAGAGGAATAGGACTCACGTCCTTCGTATAAGATACCATGTAAAATAGTTTAAAGTTAAACCGGTAATGTAGGTTGCTTTGTATTCTATGTCCTTTTTCTTCTTTTTTTTGTCACGTGACTAGAAGTTCGCAAACAAGGAGTTCTCGCAGTGTTGACAAGAAAGAAAGAGAGAATAAAAGTTATTTTTACCGTTTGTGCAATTATCTCACGTAAGTAAATCAATTTTAAACATACTAGTCCAGTGCGTCACGGAAAAGCCACTTCCCCAACAAAAATCTACGTTTACGAGTCATTGAAAATTCTCTATGAATTTTAAACAAAAAAAGTTAAAATTTGATCCTAAATAATAGATAATTTATGATAATATATAAAAAAATCGTTATGTGTAAATAATTCTCATTTTTTCTCATTTATTTCCGTGGTATCTTGTACGGAGTACGCAACTCCAAACATTCAGAGACGAAGAGGCATTAGGAGTGGGGGTAGTGGATTAGCGAAGGGGAACCCGTGGTATCTTGTACGAAAACATTCGAAGGTATCTTGTACGGAGTTTCTACTGTACATTAAAAATTTATAAATGCAAAGGTTCATTAATTCAACGTCTCTTCGGAACCTTTAAAAAGTTTCCGCTGCGACTTACGTTACCTCATCGCAATTTCATAAACCATTATTTCAGCTTTCAGTGCAGACTACTCCGTCGATCCCAAATTAATTATGACGAAAGAAAGAAAGAAAGAGAAAAGGGGTAGGGCTGGCAGAAGTTGTAGGTATCCTTCGCGACTGATCCTAATTTTTCTCACCCCACTAGTTAAAGTCTTACGGATCGTTAATATCTTCTACTTTCTTCGAACTTCCTATTATCTTTTCGCGCTTCATTTCTGCCTTATTTCCAAGATGATCGAGGTCGTAATTAACGCATGGGACTCATCTTCACGGTGGAGAAAAAAAAACTTAAATAATTTTCCGAATGCGTAATTACCATATCGGCTGTAATGCAAGTGGAACATATCAAACTGCTTTCATCTCTACGCTAAAATGTTTCCGGTAGGTGGAGATACCATTAAAAACTAAAACTTGAGAAAAAACATAAACAGAATATTTTGAATAATTGCGAAATGCATCAGTGAACTAATTAGAATTCAACGAACGTTTTTCCAACTCCAGCGGAGTTATTCGTGAGTAAGTAAAACTCGTCGTACAAAAATTGCCTTTCTTTTTTTCATTCCGGAGTAACATCTGCTAAAGTTTTAGATGAGAAAGAGAGTTCAAAGAAGATCCTTCCTGATTATTACACGGCACCTCGAAGATTTTTAATTAAAATCTAAGATATGTAACTCCCTGCAAGTATTTTAAGCGGCAGTGGTCCGAACTTTTTTCCCCACCCTTCTTTTCCCTTACTCGACGATATTTGTGAGATATCTCCCAATTCACGTTGTTTCCAAGTTCCCAACAAAATGTCCCTCTGGAACCGACGTCATTTCGATGGCAATCACGTACAGAAATTGAGTATCCCTTCCGTTAAAAAAGTTTCTCCGATTTCACAGCGTTTCCTCGGCTTTTACAGCGACATTGGTAAAACCTACCGATATTTATGTTTTTTCGTAATACGTGGCAGTAAAAGGCGCTTAAGTATTTTACCGTAACACCGGTAAAAACGAGAAGGCTTTCAAACGTACTAAGAACGCGCTCGAGAAGCATCACGACTCTGTTATCTTCCGAATAAGGAACGCAAACTGAGATAAACCCCACAGATTTTAAATCCTTCCCTCGGATACGCGTCTTCTATGTAAATATTTCACTTCCGTGGAACTTTAAGAATTTTAAATTCCCGAGAGGAAGGATTCGCCTGTCATGCATTTAAAAGGTCACATTTCCTTTGTTCCAAGGTGTAAAGTATCACCCTTTATTGAAGTAGTACCGTTACTTTCGATATCGGTCAAAGGGAGAGACGCAAATAGGATCCTTCTCATCCTCACTCCTTCGATCGGATGATCACTCGAGCCACCCTTCCCCGTTTCACGGAATGCAAGCAGTTATACGTAGGAATTTTATCCTTACTTTGCTCGTCGCGCATTCTTTCCCACCCTCCATTTTCTCTTAAGGAATTTCTTTGGCATCATAAAATATTTCGCATTCACATATCGGGAAAGGGATGAAAATGGTTAGCGATATTAAAATACAGGTACGCGACCCTTCGCTCAAGGGGGTATGCCTAGGCCGATGAATCAAAAGTATATGCATCTTGCACAATTTATTTCAGAAAGTCTTGTATACATTTTTAGCTAAGTATTCTTGCATCTTAAAACCTGCGCTTTCGTGATTTTGTTATTGAAAAAAATTTACATACGGCGAAGCTACGACTGTTTTCTAAAAAACCGAATTTTTAATCCTCATCCGACACATTTCGGTAAAATGACGTCCTTGGCACACGGCAGTCATATGCACCCCAATGCTAAAACCGTTATAATAAATAAACTATTTGATATTTTAACTTGATTTTTTGACTTCTTAAAAGTGTGCCTTTTAAAGTAGTATTGGTTATATAGCGAAAAATTAAAATAAGTAAAGTAAAATTTGTGAAATATGGTCGTGGGGTGCATATGATCCCTATGTGCCGAATATGTGTGAAATAGGTTTAACGGCAACCATTCTTTCTCATGACTGACAATGAGACATTTAAAATACACAAATTTCGGCATGATAACATAATACACTTGATTATTATTTAAACGCTATCGCGGCAGATTTTTGGGCAAATAATTTGTAACAGAATGATGGATCTTCAAACTTAGGCTTTTTGTTAAAAATAAATTTTTTATAAATCTTAGCGTTATATGATTATACCAACATTCTTTTCTTCACATAAGTCAACCATCAGAAAAAATGGTAACCATAAGACGTGTTTAAATAAAACCAGTTTCCTGAACAATTATTGTTACTCCGCTATATGTAAATTTTATTCAATAACTGAATTAATTTTTACTCATAAAAGTGTAGTTTTTAAGATTCAAAAGACTAGCTGATCCCAGTGAACGTTGTTCCGCCTCAGTGCTACTGTAGTGGCACCTATCGAATGCAAAGAACACCAAAACTATTGCTTTTCTACCAACAAATATTTCTTGCAAGTATAAACAAAGTCGGCCCATAAATATAGAGGTTAGATCCTAGCGCCACTTATCGAAATAAAATATAACTAAAAACCTTACTCTGGACCTCGATAACGTATAACGTGAACATGGCCTCAATGGGTCCAGAATGTTGTCAGTGATGATGCGGTTTACTCATGCACAATGGGTTTTTTGTATAAGGAGTTACTAAAATAAATTTGGAAGATTGCGTACATTTTTGATTCATTGGACTGGGCATACCACCTTGAAAGCATCAGCTGTAAGGAGAGTACGAATAGCGAGGCCATTATGGGTTCATTGTCTTGGTCGGACTGACAATTTTCATTCCCGAAGGAAAAAGCTAGAAAAGTGAAGGCATTTGCAGCATCCGTGACGAGCAACAACAGGCTCAAACGTCAGAACAGGCGTCTTATCTCGTTGGAAATGTTACAGAACCGTCACTTTGTTTTTCTGACTTCATTAATACGTAACAACGGAATTGTTTCTGATTTTATGCAACAGCTTGCTCCAATCTCCTCCGCGTAGGCAAATGTTTTAATGAGACTCGTTAAAAGGACGTTCAGACCCGTTGAATTAATACATCATCTTCTTATTTGCCAGCCGACACTCGTTACGCTGCAAAGCGAACGTTTTTTTGACTTGGAGTTTTTACTGCGGCTTACGGTGGAATGGAAAACCCCGCACATTTTGTTGAATAATAGTAGAGGGAAATACCCATGATTGCGGAGATCTGTCGCGGAATTACATCGCGTTGGAAACACATTTGAGGTTTAAGGTTGCCGGAAACACCTAGAAGCCTTGTCGAACGTCTATATATTCCGAGAACAAACACGTAAACTGGAGCAGTCGCTCCACCCTCTGCCATGTCGGTGAAGTCGATGTCAACCAACTCTTGCCTCGATCCCAACCCTTGAGAGTCTTCTTCCCTTTTTGCACTTAACGTTCATGGGGCCGACGATCCCTCTTGTATTAGCAATGCCGTCGCGGATCTACGAGTATCCTGAAATCGATCGTCTCTATGCTTTTGTCTTTCTTTGAAAATGGAGCTACGGATGAATGTAGAATAATGCAAAAGTTAAGAACAGAAGAGGCTTTTCGTTACGAGACAATCATTTCAGAAGAAGCGTTCCGAGCACTTGCTAAAATTTAAGTACAAACCCAAGTCGCTATTTAAAACAACACTTGTCATCCGGCTTCGCGGTGAATGCTACAAAAAAACAGAAACCACTTTGCCAAATTGAAAGCGATGTTCGACTATTATCCAACTTGAGTGGCTGAGAGATCGAATACGGCAAGACTGGTATCGGGGTAAAAGGAATAATAATGTGAGCGAAACTGCAGGTACACGTGTATTAAACTCAAAAATCATAGAATTCGCGATGCGTTTGTACAGCAGGATGAAATATATAGGTATCGCAAGCGAAGGAAAGGTGTTGGCAGTGATGGTATAAAGGCAAGGCATGATAAAGGAGAGTATATACAGGAAACGTACTGGTATGTATTGTCGGAATACGGAGTCTTTCGACGAGTAGATATGCGTTACATGTATACATATACACGCTTTCAGTAGCTTCCACTATGAATATCACGGATGTCATGTTCACGACGTCTTATTTGCCCGAGTAAATTTATCCTTAGCTGTTGTACAGAAGCACCTGGTCTTCTCAATGTACCGTACGACCTTCTGTTATTATGACAGTCACGATCTTGAATAATCGCTTACAATTTTTCTCACGTGTTGTAGCGCACTTTGAGTGTAATTTATATAGAATTAGATTCCATCCTTCCGAAAAAAGGGCATTTCCCGACCATGGTGTTTCTCCGCAGCCCATGCTTTGTCCTCTGATCGGAATTCAAATCCGCTGCAAAGTCATTCACGAGTAGCAGCCAATATTCTAGTGCATTGCAAAATTGCAATTTCAATAATTATCATTTTGGATATTTGCTGTAATGGCAAACGCAGATGGGAAGATAAAATTATCGTTTGATGTTGAATGGTTAGAAGCGTAGAAGCATTTATCTGCGGTTCACATATTTTTGCTATGATAAGAATCCAAATTCGCTACAACGTCAACGAAGAGAAGTAGTTAATTTTGGAATGGATTGAAATGGATTGAATGGATTGGAACGAATTGAACTGGAACTTGAAAAATTATGATTTCGGATATTTTGGTAAGAGCAAACGCAGACGGCAAGAGAAAAGAATCGTCTGACGTTGAATGGTTATAAGCGTAGAAATAATTCTTCATAGTTCACATATATTTTCCACTAACCAGAACCCAAATCTGCTGAAAAACTGAAGTTTGAAAAATGATAATGTTGGATATTTGTGTAAGAGCAAACGCTGACGGGAAGTTGAAAGAATCGTCTCACGTTGAATAGCCATAACCGTAGAAGTATATCTGCACAGTTCACATATTTTTTACTATAACCAGAATTTAAATCCGCCAGAACGTCATCGGAGCGAAACGGCCAATTTTAGAAGGAACTGCGGGACTGGAATTTGAAAACTTATAATTTCGGATATTTGCCTCAAGAGCAAACACATATAGGAACAGAAAAGAATTGTCTGCCGTTGAATGGTCATAACCGTAGAAGCATTTCTCTGCAGCTCTCATATTTGTTCCTCTCACCGGAATCCAAATCTTCTGCAGCGTTACCAAAGAGAAGCAACCAATTTTGCAAAGCATTGTAGAATTGAAATTGGAAAATTTATAATTTTGAACAATTGCAATGTAGAATGTCGATAGAAATCGTCCGACGCTGAATGGTCATAACCGCATGACGTCATTTGGACACATATCCTAGAGCCATTACATCGATATCGACAGAGCAAACTTTCGGAATGGAAGTCGAAGTTCGCAGTTAGAATGGTATACCTTTCGAGTCGTCGGGAGGATCTCGAGTAGCATCGCTCGGCTTTCGAACGGTCATTCGAGAACTAACGGCATAGAGGTCTTCGAGTGACTGCTACTCGCTGAGCTACTAGAGGGTTGATTGAGAATTATAGCGAAGGCTCTGTCGACCGAGTCCCTCCGCTATCGTTTATATCAGTTACCGGCCAACCTTCCTCGTATCCTACGTTCAAACTGTTATCCGCAAATACTTTTAGCGTAATGTAAGAAGACTCTCCTTATTCTCGACAAAGCTTCTCAATACCGTAATATCGTTATTTGGAAACCCCAGGGTCGTGTTTCTAATTTCCTTTCCCTTCAATTTCTTCTCACGATTGGGGAATTTAATTAAAGGGGTCTATTTTTCAGATTATCGAGATTTTCGATTGTGTACTTTTTAAAATAGTATATATTATATAACCAAAAAGTTAGGTTGAGTGAATTGAAATTTATGAAATACTAGCTTTTCCCCGGCACGGTTTCGCCCGTGCTAAGAGTGTAAAGAATTTAAATTTTGATCCATATGTAATCTGTTTATCTACTCCTCGATATTTTTATACATTCATTATGGAATACGGTGATTTTTTTAAAATCATTAACGGGTACCAATTGATCTTTTCAATTACAAAATTTTTATCGATCGAAGCCCCACTCTCAAAGTGTAGATATTATGTTAAATAAGAAATTTATTAAAATTGAACAAATAAAAAATATATTCATCGATATCATCGATGTCTGTAGCCGCGACCGACGGCCGTGTCATTTTTGAAAGCTTGTAACTCCAAAACGGCTAATCCGATTTCGATGAAATTTATACGGTTGGTAAGTCTTGTTGTGCCGCGTGCGTGGTAAAAAATTCATTGATATCGGCCAGGCCGTTCTGGAGATATTGCATTTTTTTTTATTTCTTACGGACAATCGTTCTCGAAAACTGATAAAGCTTTTTTAATGCAATCTACGCCAAAAGGACCAGAATTGCTTGTAATTTATCAACTTTCTCCGGAAGTTGCGCCGGGAATCTCGAGGCAGATATTTTAAATTATAAAATTTCATCGACCATGATTCCACTCTGGAACTTTGGACATCATATATTAGACAACAAATTTGTTCAAATTTAACAGAAAATATTCGATCCTCAAGGTAATTTGCCTCGAACAGTGGAGCTGAATCGCTCGAACGATATTCGAGTTTACAGGCGACATAAATTAACAACTCATATTTACACTCACGCACCATTGCTCAAACTACTCTATAAACATTCCCAGTGATGCCTCGAACATTGTCCATAAATTTGAACTCAATCGCCCGAGCGGTTTTCGAGTCCATTGGAGACAAAGATTAACAACTCTTTTTTATATATATAAGATATTCGTGGGGTGCATATGGTCCCTGTGGGCCGAGTAAGGGTTAAAGAGGTTTTATGGTGGCTACTCTTTAATAAACGCTATCCTAACGAATGGCGGATCTTCAAACCAAGACCTTATTTTGAAAACGCTGCTGTTTATTCTCATAAGGTAAAGTTTTCCAATACCGTAACATCGTTATTTGGAAGCCCCAGGATCGTGTTTCTAATTTCTTTTCTCTTCAATTTCTTCTCACGATTGGGGAATTTAATTAAAGGGGACTATTTTTCAGATTATCGGGGTGCTTTTTACGTTACATGAAACTCCATAAAAAAGTATTTTCCCTTTTAACGCGAAGGCAGTAAAACCGTAAACGCTACCACTCCGGACAAAAGATAGACAAGGTCGCCGTATCCCTGCGCATTCTTTTCACTCGTGAGGTTCGCCATAAAGAGCAGCGAAAATGGACGCAACGAAGTAAAAGCAACGTGTAGAAATTGTCGCGCAGCCACGAAATAATAATTCACGGCTTGGCGCTCGGTGCAAGATGTAACTATTTAATAATTGTGCATCCTCTGTTTTTTTTACGTGATGCTGTATCCGGCAAGTCTGTAGCGTTACAATTGTTATAACACTCCGTCTGTCCCCTCTAAGGAATCTCGCTGCTCGCGTGTTTTTTTGCAAACGTGATGTCGTGACGTATCTACATACAGCAAATGCAATTATTTTTGCAACGAAAAAGTCCGTCTAAATATCCATCCTTTGAAAATCTCCAGAAGCCGTATTACCCGCATGTGGGGGAATGCTTTTGTATCGTATCTTGACTTGACATTGTATCAAGATCTGATATGGTTCATGTAAGGTAGTCCTGAGTAAGGATCATCCGATAAGGATTTGATAAGGATTAGATGTGGACGTCATTGTTATGATTGTGATTATTCCTTGTTAGGTCCTTACGCATGTCATCCTGAAGGCTCGAATTTAGTTTTCTAAAGAATTGTCTTTATCACGGATCTTATCAAGTGTTATCGTGTTCTTGATGATTGACCTAAGAGTAAAATCCAGATTTTTTTATAAAGATTGTTTCAGGACTGTATGCGCATTGTCTTACGTAATATAATTATAACTATTTTTTATGTTATTTTTATAAATAAATTTATTGGCACAATTGTTTTTTTTTAATAAATTTGAGTTATTATTAACTATGAGCATCTTCAAAAGAAATTTCAAGAGAAAACAATAATCAAAAGTAGATTAACCTGTTAACCGTGGCGACCTATAGGAAACAGGTATATTTATGACGGATATACTCGTCATACCCGGTTAACAGGTTAACAAATTGCTACAAACGACGGTCATAGGCGTCTATTTTTCGGCAATATGTAGGGAAATTACGGTTATAGCGTGTAGCAATGGGTTAAATAATTTTTTTTTCAAATATCGCTAGTAGGCTCTCCTGTAATTTTAACTTCTAGGTTAGGGCATTCGACTGTGAAGGTTCTAATAAAAATCCACTTTAAACATAACCAGGTCTTGGCCATACATCCTAATTCAAACATAAGCAAGTAATCCTAATAAGGTCATAGCAGCACATCCTGACTGAAATCCGACTACTTAATCCTGATAAAATCCTGTCATAGAAATTGCGTCAGAGGAGACTGGGGTCAATTGGAACATTTTTGACAAAATTGTCAACTGTGACTTCATTTTATACCATATCTGTTTCGTAATAGGCTACGATTGTAGCCTGATTAGGTAACTTTAAAATAGCCTTATTGATTTTGCTTCCTGAATACAGTCGAAACAGTTAAATTCTTTTTAGAAATTTTCGAAAAACGTTTTAAAAGACCCCGAGCTTGGGTCAATAAAGACAGTGTTTGGAATTAGTTGAAACGTGTGTAAATAAAAGATAGTTAAGTTCAAATTATTGTTTTTATTTGTAGGTAGATATTTAAAAGAATAGACAAAACTAGGATATTCATAGTTATGATAATTCAAATTACACAGAAGGAGACACAATAGTTTTGGATTAATTTACAATTATTAGTTAATTTTAAATTACTTATATAAATTAAAGTATAATAGAAATAGAATATTTAATTTAAAATAAAAATGTAAAAATTCAACTTTATAATAAAATTTATTATGTTTAAATTAGTACACATTGTAATAACGAATAAATTTATAACTATTATTTATTTCATTAAATTTAAGGAATTCAGCAAATTTTATATTTACCTGTTTAATAAAAACCACAATTTTGTACAGTATAAGAACAGTTAAAAAAATTACTTTTTGTGTTGAAAAAACAATACGCTAAAATAAATACGCTTCAAGTACTCTCAGCGGCAACACGCAATTGGCCACATATTGAGACACGAAAGCCGGTCCCTTTTCCCCTCGGGACCCAATCTTCATACACAACCCGTCTCGGAATTAGTCAATTTGTTTCAAATGACCCGCGTTTCAACTGTCCCCAGTCTCCCGTACTCGCCTTAGCAGGTCCTGCTCGGATTGCCTTATAAGAACCTGATTAGACCCTGACTAATATTTCTAGTCGGATAAATTCTTGATAAAGGTCCGAGTTGGAGCAGAATTTATCAGTCGTCTGCACTGAAAGAATAAAAGCGATTTGAACCCAGCGAGTGCAAGCACCATTACATCTCCTCCGATGTTCTTCTGTGCATCTGACGAATGCACTTAATGTCCGCGAGAGTTAATGATGCAAAAAGTATGTACAAAATGTGACCACACTCCAGCTGTTTTATCTCAAGCATTCATGCGGCGTTTGACAAAAAGAACAAGTGTTTATAGTTTTCATTTACTTCGCTCTTTTATGTAGAGGCTGCATTGTGGATGGCGGTGAGAGAAGAGAACGGAAAAATATAAATCGAACTTTCTTTTGTCACCTTTTTTATATGACACTGTATGTCAAATGGATGAATAGCTTCGGTTAAATCCTACAAGTGCGACGGAAACATAAGAGAAATTGTCCTGGGAAAGATCGTATGGGTAAATCTTGCATTTCAAATGCAAATCCGCAGAGAGTGATTTCCTCATTTTTGATGTGTACGTATTATAAGTTGATTATTGCCGGCTCGGGTCCCGTAATTGTTCGGAAATCCGCAGTCAGAGAGATCGTTGAATTTCCATCACACGACGAGAACGGATGCACGGATGCCTGGATGGAGATACGTTGAATCATTCGGTGCTCGGAGGAATAGTAATAGCTCCAAATGGATTGTTCGGCAAAGGAATAACCTTACAATTGCTCGCAATGTAAGTGCATCTACCTATAGATGACCGATATATGTCTACCCTCACAATGAGAAGGAGAGGGTCGTGACATCGTTTACGGATATCACAAGAGCACCCGTAGAGTGACCCATCTCCTGACTATTCTAGATTATAGCAACCCCTATAAGGGAATTCAGTCGTGTACCTTGCAGTCGGAGAAGGAACATACTGGTACGACGGAGGAGAAGCAATCGCTTTGGATCCCAGGTGTAACTAACTATATTACGCAATTGATCGCACACGTATACAACATATATGCATATGCATACATTGTATACATTATAGACTCCCCTGTTTGCACGTGGCTATTTAGGATGTTTGTGCATAATACATTGGATTAATCGCCCCGTTAACTTTACCCGAACCGGGCTAGCTCCCAACCATAATTGGTCAAAAATTGCGCCCCGGTGCCACTGTATTTGGGATCCCTTATTGCCCGAGACGTTACGTTTTGTTTCGGAATTGGGTCTCAACATGTGTGACGAGGGCTTTGGAGCTTCCACTTTTTTGTACAATCGGGTATTGGTATCTTTCGAAATAACGATTGGATTTTCGGATATCGGTAAACGTTTTATTCTCTTATTTCCTATTTTTCAGGGAGGGGTTTAGCTTTTTGTCCACATGGTCGACGTTCGTTGGCATTTAGTGGAATGAAAGAAAATGTAATTGCGGTCAAAGGTTATTTCCGTTCTTTCGAAAAAGTGTCGATTTCAGAGGAAACCACTTTTCCGTACAGTTCTGGAGCCGTGGAGCAAAAAAATTTGATCGTTGTGTATCGCGACGCGTCACAAAGATCGATCTTTGTTGAATTTTGACGAGCAATTTTTGCAGAAGAATAACTACCACAATTTTCCTTCATTCCGGGAACGCGTTGTTTTGTCTGTTCTTAATGAATTTCCCGAATAGGAATAAAGGCCGAAACGGTCAGAATCCTGCTGGATACGACAAGCAAAGCTTCCCCCTCGTCGGGTTCGTAGTCACAATCTTGACTGGTTGCGTCAACGTTGAATTCCCGTAGACTTTTTATATTGGATTCCAGATGACGTGTGTAAAGAAAGATGTAGAAAATAGTAAAAGCGAGCTGTTTCTAATATGTCGTCTTCTGTAGTTGCAAGCTTGATTACAAAAAAGCGGATTTACGTCAAACAACATAAGGTACAGCCTTTCCGTCGTGAAAAAAACGTAACCATTTCGCGCCAGGCACCATCCGACGCTGCAATGTTGCAATATCGTTTCATGAAATGAGAAAAAGGTAATACCCACGTGTAATATTCAATCTCCATTCGCTCCTTGATACAGTCTGAGTCATTGAAGGATGACTTTCCAATATTACACAAGATGCAATACGGTCTTTGCTCAGAGTTTTCGCTTTTAATCTATACGTGTCGCGTTGACGTTAAAAATCGATTTCGCCAACGTCTCCTACATGCGCTATTAGCATTGACGAATGTGCAAAGAAAATGAAATTCTCTACAAGGAATCATAAGAGTTTGCAAAGCATTTCGCGAGACAAGGGAAGGCTTTAAGTTGCTCTGCCGTCGTGTTCGTGCGAATCTTAAAGAATCGACGGAGGAAGACTTGAGACTAAGTAACGAAAGTACAGAATGTCACAGCTAAAAAGTTTGAAAGTGTCTCGTTAGAATGACGCTCTTTCAAGGAAGATACAAAATTTTATAGAGACTCTTTATATTTCTTGGTAGAAATGTACATGCTGAGACTCAATTCTGTCGAGATTCTGATTGAGCGCCTCACTAGCATATTTCGTGCTACCGCGTTTCTTCTAAACTTGAATTAACCCGTTAAGAGGCTACTTAAGTTACGTAGAGGACTGCGAAAGCCACCGTTCAGTCATGCAAATAGTAATTATGTGACCACTATTGTCCACGTATCAAGTAATTGATAAAATTGAATATTAACCCTTTGACTGCTAAAGGCGTATATATACGCTTTGACAAATTCATCAATATATACGAAAGGCGCATATATGCACGGTTAATGACTGACATCTGAATATTGCCGCATATACTGATAGTTTCGTGCAAGAGTAAGCCGCAGTCAAAGAGTTAAATATGTAAACTAAATATATTCATTTCAAATGCAATCCTTTGTTTTTTCAACAGACTTGTAGTTAAGGAGGTAAATATAAATCTTATAAAGTTATTTTCTATTAACTAATTAACCCTTTGAGCGCTGAGTTGTGCCCGACGTTAAGCGTGCATCGTAGACTGCCCACTCCATACGAAAAAGCCTACCATGGGCCGCCTACTTTTTACGAAAGAGCGCAAATTGGGCAGACTGAATTTTCATTGCAAAGTATATTGATTGTAACTGAAATAAATTATGTGGTAACTTCAAAAGGATTCATAGCCAAAATCGAATGGTTGTGTGAGAACGCATATATGGGTTCATAACGCTCAAAGGGTTAAGAATAAAATTATAATTTACTTCATGTGTTCTATCAAAATATCCGTTTAGTCAGGCACTTTAGCAGAAAACTTAGTAATTTTTAATTTAATAAATAAATTCCTATCCTATCATTTTTTTCCCTTAAATTATGAATTTTCCTTTTTCCCAAAATATTTACATGAGTATATAAGTATTACTTATATGCTATAAATATAATAACGATTTGTCTAATTGCAAGTAATAAACTGTAAATTTATTCATAAATATAATATTATATATTTTATTACTAAAATTAACATAATAGTATTAAACTGCTTCAATAAAATTCAAAATTTTATTTGCTTACCATATGTGGACCCAAAAAAGTAACATTTTTGTTGAATTTTCTCTCGAAAACTACTGCATGTAACAACATACAATTTTTCTTCATTGAGAAATAATCTAACAGAACAGGCAAAAATTGAATGGTAAGAAAAACATATTTATTTATTTATAATAATAAGCATAGGCAAGTGAACACCCTTTTTGTTAATGTCACTGATTTTTTGAGGTTACAGGTAATCTGAAACAAAAAATTTAACAATATTTTAGTTTGTATGAATTTTGCGATCGTCAAAAGTTCAATTATTATTTTATGGTACAAATTAATGAAGTTGCGGCACTTTTTACCAAAAGTAAAAAAACCTATGTTTTGAAAACCAAAATTTTATCATAAACGAGCTTCTGTCGACAGCAACACTCATAGAAATTAAGAATTTTTTCAAATTTTAGTTCCAAATTACCCGCGAGACTCAAAACATCAACGCCAGCAACAAAGCTTGTTTTACGCTTATTGCTATAAATAAATAAGTATGTATCTTTATACCATGGAACAATTTTTGTTTGTATTCTGTTGGAATATACCTTTCAGTGAAAAAAAACTTCATGACGTTACATGCATTTGTTTTTGAAAGAAAAGTTACAAATGTTGCTGGAAGGGAGGTCGCATAAAAGAACCCCCTATATTTCATGAGCTTTGTCAATTGCAGTTAAATTTATATTTAATTTATATTTAATTTCACAGATTTGCAATTGTAAGTGTTTTGTTCACACAAAAACATTAACCTGGAGTTCAAATAAGAAATAATTAAATAGGAATGATTTCCCGAATTCCTAGTGAAGTAACTCCCGAAAACAAAAAGTAGATGTTTCCGTCAATATCCATCTTCGTAGCTTGGGCAAAAAATTCAGGCGAAATGCCAAAGTTCCTTTGATGTTTCGTGAAAAGCCTTCTGGTTTTCATTGACCTCATACAATTTAGGCTGACTTAATACCGACGTAACCTCTGCACCTTTTAGAATAAGAAGTACATAAAGAAGGTTAATTTGAAAGAACACCAGAGTACAGAAAATCAATGTACCTACACTTTCCAAACTTTGCGGTATTTTGTGTTTCCATTATGAAACAAAAACAGAGAATCCTGAAAGATCCTTTCCCGCGGAGGTGAATATTTCGTATCCTTTCCCGGCTAATACCGAATTTATACAATAAAGTTGAAATCGAGCCGTGCTACAGCTTCTATGAGGACGCGCTTTAAGGGGTTACATCATTATGTCTTCGACTATATTTCATAATTTTTTTATTGAAAAAAATTCACACATGTAGGAAATACAATGCATTTCCCGGACCACTAGGTTTTCTGCGGTGACCACTGTATCTTCCACCTTACTCGTCTGAAATAAAAAAATGAAATAGATTATGTTTTTGCATCGTATTATCTAGTCCTTAATCGAAGGATTTGAGAAAATATTAATTTTTGAAAAAATGGTCAACGAAAATGAAGTGATTTTTCCATCAAAATTTGGACTTTTACGTTCAATCGTCGACCATTTTTTTTAAAATTACTATTTTCTCAAATCCTTCGATTAAGGACTAGATAATACGATGCAAAAACATAATCTATTTGATTTTTTGATTTTAGACGAGTGAGGTGGAAGATACAGTGGTCACCGCAGAAGACCTTTTTTGAACAGCGGTCCGGGAAATGCATTGCATCTCCTACATTGTGAATTTTTTTCAATAAAAAAATTATTAAACATAGTCGAAGATATAACCTTTACTACGAAAAAAAACAGTTCGAAACCTGCAATCATTTTTAAAAAAAAAAATTCACAAAAACACGCCTTTTTTT